>OY757276.1:9397817-10089646 GCA_963584085.1 Pyrausta aurata
CGGAGCTGGAAGCGCTGCAGGCGCTCAAACAGCTGCTTGAACGGTGAGCTTTTGCTGCCTAGGTTTTTGCCGGACAAGCCTTTCTTTCTTTTAATCAGCGGTTTGCAACTTTTAACCCTTATAGGTTAATATTAAGGTGCAAGAGATTTCAAAAACCTCTTGGTAATAAGAAAACTTAATTTGGGAGATAAAAATTAAACTTGGTTTTTACTACACTTGCACTATACTATTTTATAAAACAATTCTCGCTGCAATCTCTCTGCTCTTTGTATTGATACATCCTAAAATTAGTAGTAGCTTCATTACTTTTATGATGTAACACTGATAAACCATCTCTGTCAAAACTTTTCTAAACCTTGTTTTGTTGCTTTGGAAGACAAAATTAAAAAGGTTTGACACTCACATATTTGTATTTTATATTTATTAAATTTTGTGGGTTGAAGGAGTACTGTAGTATTTAATTAAAGTTTTGGTAATTTTGAGCAATAATTTCTTCACAGACAAAACACATTCAGACCGGTGTTCGCGCCATTGCTCCGTTCGGCGCGACCGGAGCGAAAACGCGTGACGCAGCTGCGAAGACTGCTGGCTGACGCCGGCTTACTCTACGACCAACTCAAAGACGCGTGGCAGGACCACAAGTTAGAGGGTGAGTCCATCATAATCAGCAGGATGTCCACTGTTGAACATAGGCCTCCCCAATAGTTTTTCACAGAGATTAAGATCAGAGGGGTAATTGTGTAAAGCAATCGTATTCATTTGACAGTTCAAAACGTACAATATGATCTGTCAAACCTTTTGTTCTTTGCTGTTTGACAGATCATACCGTACGTTTTGAACCGTCGAATACGATTGCTTTACACAATTCCATACCAGTTGGAAATTGCAAACGTTCTGCATCCAGTGTGATACTTACTGGAATCTTAACTAAAGATCTTTTTGTAAAATAAGAGCCAAGGAACAATTAAGAAAATAAGTGCTGTGATATCTCAGTTCGTTTTTTTGCGTATTTGTCTTGTCGAGACCGCTAGTCGGTTCTTTACAGTCTATTTGGAGGCGGATGCTGGGACAATGGTGGCTGCAATGTTAACCGGAGGCTTTATTGATCAATTTCTGCTTTGATCACTATTTTATAAAAATATTTTTAAAAACTCTAGTTACAGATACTCCTCACAGATAGATAAAAAAACCGGTTAAGTGCGTGTCGGACCCGCGCACTGAGGGTTCCGTGCCACCCTTAACTGAATTCAGGGTCCACTTACTTTCACTTAACGAAAACATCACAATATATTGCGACAGCAAAAATAACTTTGTTTTTCATAGTGTTTGTATGAAAGACAAAGTTATATTTGCGGTTGATAAAAATGTGCAATATCTCAAAAACTACTGGTTCGATCTCCTTCAAACCAATTTTCGTTGCAAGTTTTTGTTGAGATCTACAGCATATATTTTTTTCAAAATTTTCACTTTCTTAGTTTAAAAGTTAGATGAGGGGGGACGCCCATTTTACCACTTTGGAAGCGTCTATATCTCAAACCTTACACTTTTAGAAAAAATGGTTTTAGAAACCTCAACATCATTTTAAAAGACCTATCTATAGACACCCCACACGCAAAGGTTTGAGTAAAAAAAATTTTTAGGTTTTAGTTTCATGTATGGGAGCCCCCCCTTAAATATTATTTTTTCTCACTTTTTGTATCTGAATCGGAAAGCGGTAAACAGAATACACCTACCTACCAAGTTTCAGCTATGTGATGCTTATAGTTTCAGAATAAAGTGGCTGTGACATACGGACGGACAGACAGACAGACAGACAGATAGACAGCTTGACGAAACTATAAGGGTTCCGTTTTTTGCCATTCGGCTACGGAACTCTAAAAATATACTCTCAATACATAGTATATTGGCTTTGTTGATAATAGTGGTTCACGTAGAAGTTGGTCCTTGCTCACATCAACTCATTTCACTGTATACCTACCATGGTGGTTTCATTTGCATCACATCTCAAGGCATTGGATGGTGGCGGATATCAGTTGCATGCTATTTTTTTAATCTATTTCCAGTAAGTATACATATGTGTATTCTGATGTATTTTTGTAGCAGATAATAATTAAGTCGCTAAAATTATTAACCTAAAATCAAGAAATATTTTTGTTATTAAAAATAATTGATATTTTTAAATCATTTATATCATGCTATTTTAAATGTGCTTCAAAGGGGAAGAATGAATGTTGCATTGACATAATGTTTGCATGAAAAGTCTGTATTCATTTGACTGTTCAGAATTTAATCTCTGCAAAATTAATTCATTCAAGTTTCTTCCTTAAGAGACTACCAAATCAAATGAATTTGCAGAATTTAACAATAATGCTGTTTTTGTCTGTCTATAATATAATGAGGTTGTGGGGAAATGCATTAGTTCTTCTATTATGTCTGAAATCCCTACTGTTGACTGTAAAATGATGAAATCCACACGACGGTCTTCTGATTTAAACTGATGAAGATCGTGTTCTAACCCAAACTCTGATTACTGTCAAAAGTAGCTCAAAATTGGATTCGATTTATCTTTCGAACTTTCTCGATAAATGTCAATATGCCTATGTTATGTTACTCCCTACTTTCAACTTACTCTGTCATTATAAAAGAGCCATTACCCTATTCAGTATCATAGGCAGTACCCTACAATCTAACAGTGACTACGATTCAAACAGTGTCTACAGTATTCCTCACTTATCTGCCCAGATTACTTAAGCCTCCGGGAATGTAGCCGGGGAGTTGAGAATATAATCTGTAACACCATATCATTATTATCTTTTCATCCGCAGGTTTAGAGAAACAGTTGGCCTCGCTGTCAGTGTCCGCGAAGGAGGAAGATATAAAGGAACTCATTGACATATTCGACTGCCACTTCGACCCTGCCAAAGAGCCGAAAGGACCGAAACCAAGGGTGCCTAGAAATAGAACGAGGGTAAGAACTGGTTCCTTATCTTCTTTCTTTTTCTATATACTTAGAAGAAAGTCATGCTAGTTATATAAGCAGACTGATTTTTATTATTTTTACTTTTTTGGATTCGTCTTTACCCTGAATAGGTTACAGGGGGAAACGAAGTTCACCAGGACCACTAGTCTAGAAAATGACGCTCAGAAATAATGTAGCTTTATATTGATGAAGTAGTAAAATTTATTACTGAACGATAACCATCTATGAACAAGAAATGTGAATATTAAGAATGATAATGTTGGGTGGTGTAGACATAGACCCAGTAGGCCATAGACTAAAGTAAAGCTTGGCTTAATACAAAAAGAGAGTATACTAGAAAATACGTTTTTTGTGTGTATTTTAATAACAAATTGGTGTTGTTCACAGGCCACATCGTCCGCGGGCGAGACTGGCGAGGCGGAGGGCAGTACAAGCGAGTCGCAAAACAGTTCACCACATAATTCACCTAACAAAACTAGCAATGGTAAGATTGAAATAGTAAACTTAAGACTTCTTTGACAATGAGAATATTAGCCATCATTTGTTTGGCAAAGATTACACACTCAGTTCAGTACATTAGTCAGGACTGACATCCGAATGATGGACAATGTGTACGGTTTATTTTTCATTAGTCTGTCAGTCCGTGTATGTTACACAATCATTCTGAGGCCAAACCGATGGTGTAACTCTAGGAAATGTATTATTGTTTGTGGTATGGTGCAATAATAACACCACCAGTCTGGTCAGATTGTAGATTTTAACACCACCAGTCTGGTCAGATTGTTAATTTTCATCTTATGAAAATTAACCTCATTCTGTTGTCAGTTCAGACTGATGGACTTGACTGATGCCAAACTGAATGTGTAATATTTGCCTTACTTATACCGGGTGTGACCAAAAAATTAAAATGTAGGCCCTTTAAGTGACGCGTAATCCATATTAAATGGTTTTAATTTATTAAATTAAAAAAATAATTTATTGTTATTTTCTAACAAAATAAATCGAATCAGCAAACAAATGAGTCCAGTCATAGAACTTGACATTTATCCTCCTAAGACCCAGACTTAAAATAACTAGGTAGTCGTAAAAACCCACTGTACAAAATTATGCACAAATTAATTTATTGCTGTCAGACCCAGAGACACAAAACTTCAAAAATTTGAAGCTATGCCTCGATGAACTTCAAGAGTATTTTGACCATATTACTAGGTATCGAAGGGCCATTTTTGGTTAACTTACACCGTTCTATCTTTTGTACAAAATATTGAACATTGGGTCTTAACATTGCGGAGAAAATAAAAAATGATAGTATACATTTGAAGATTTATTAATGAAATATTAAAAAAAAATACAGAAACAGGACGAAATCCTTCAGTCTAAAATTGTTTACATATTTAAAATGTGCTAAAAGAGCTCTTTCATAACGACACCGTAAAATTTTTTTTTTGTTCTTTACTTTAAGCCTCCTAAAGAGCGCTGCAGTCAATTAAACGTAACTTTATGTAGCCTATAACCAGCGGACAATCAAGAGGCTTCCAAGGCTTCCTAATTTGTCTAATTATGATAAATAGTTTAGTAGTTATGAGGGAACAGATGAACATCTATACCCACATACATACATACATCCTGTATGGTTGTCAAAACCATAACCCCTTCTTTTTGCTTCGCCGTAGTCGGGTAAAAATTGTCCTCTTCCGTGTAAAAAAATAAATAAATTGAGTCGTATTCTAAATCATTGATGCTATTTTCAGTAAGATCTAAAAGAAAAAAACATATATAAACAGAGAACGAATGTTTGATACTGCAAACCAATGTACAAAAAATTGCACAAAAGAATTGACGACTTTGTAAATCAGCAATGATTAATACTTTCACGAAATTTATTAAAAGAGTGTACTATTTATACCTTAAAATTTAAAATAACATTAACAGTAAAGTGAGAAAAGAAGTGATTATACTAGTATTTTCAGATTCAACTTACTTCTAGCACAAGGCCGCGGCATGTCTCCTCTTTTGTTGCAGCTGGTTTTGAAAGATCGATTTTGTTTTGGTTAGCGGCATTGACAATATAGGCAATATAGACTACTTAAGTCATTTTGACATTTGAAACTAGTCGCGGACAGATTGGTAAAAAAATAAAAGAGTTTAAAGAATATGTACAAAAAATTGTACCGTGGGCGGCAAGTACTACAAACTTTATTACGAAGCTGGGTCTGACTAAGGTATTTTATTTTGTCTTTAATTTTGTACGCGGGGTCTTAGGAGGATAAATTTACTACAACGAGTTAACGATTTTAATATACATTGACTAGAGATTATAACTATGGATTACTATATCTTTTAGTTAAAGCATTTTGGAGCACTATGACCAGGCCAAGGTAACTACAAATACTCTGTAGAATCATTGATTAAATTTTTTGCTCCTATTACAGGCCACACGCAGTATTTCATGGGAAAGATTGCTATTTTTTACACTTGCTAGTTTCACATGTCAAAGTTTTTTTTTAATGATATTTTTCCTGTGTTGCAGACGTTGCCGTGGAGTCGGCCGCGCCCGCGGCGAGCGCCGAGGCGGTGGCGGTGGCGGCCAACTAACGAGGTTCACTTCTGCGAAGCCATAGGAATGTGACAAAAACATTTATTCGTATTATACACTAGGCTAAGTCTCCTTTGGAATTGAAACGATTGTTTTGCATGCGTCGGTGAACGAGTTAACACATTTTTTTCTTTATTACGATCCAGCGCCCAGATTGTTTACTTTGTAACCTTGCTTTATGCATTTTTTCCTATTTGAATAGCGTATAAAGATGTAGATGAGTGCCTTAGCGACTCAGTGTAATGAGACATGACGACGTTTTGTATATCCATAATAATATTTTTGTGTCTACGTATTTGTCGTGAACAACGTTTTTGTTGTTTTTGCAATGTCAACATAATAATAAATTATTATTAGGCCGAGTATACGCGGACAAATATTTGAAAGGTTGCTATTGCGTTGAAGGTGGCCGAGCCGTGGTTCGGTATTTTGTACTATTTGTAATATCACAGATTTAATATAGCTTAAAGGAAGCAATATTTTTATTGTTTTAAGTTTTAAATTGGGGCTTTGAACAAGGATATAAAAAGTACAATATTTTTATTTATTCAAAGTTACTTTTTATTTATTTTGTAAATGTGTGCAATCACATGTAACTAAGGATGGACTGATTTTGCATCCGCATATTTTAAAAGATGTTTATTTATTTTTTTCTCTTTTCATTGAAAGTTTCACGTAAGTTATTAGGCCTTATGTTGCACTTGCTAACGCTGCCTGCTCAGTTCTGTTTGCCATAAGGAAACTGTTGGTTTCCTTTACCATACAATAAGCTATGTAACGAAAACAAAGTGTGTACCTATTAACTTACCTCTAATTTAGTTAGTTTTAACATAGACTGTACATATAATTTAATTTCTTATTTTGTTCAGATCTCTAATAAATATGTAAGTCTACATTTATAGTTTTATTCATATCGTAAACTTTGTTTCTTCCCCAAGTAAAGATAGGTAGGTAGAATTAGAAAAAAAATAAAATTATATGTTTATTTCATATGGTAACAACATCCTGTTTTGTCCAGCCTTCTGCCAGATGGTCTCTTACGGCTCTATCCAATATTACCTGCAAACAAAGGCCTTATTAAACTACATAATTTTCATGCTCTCACCGTTGATGTTACACTGTCAACGATTTTACCATACAAAACAATTATGGTTTAAGACATTTATTCCTCAAAACAGAATACAATTCACTTACATTGAGAAACACTAGTTACTTATTAAAATATAAAATATACGCGGAGCGGAAAATCGGAAGCAGTTCATTACCAATAACTAAGTTACAAAACAATTAAAATAATCGTTTAACAAAAACAAAAAGTGGGTATTCCCAACAAGTTAGCAAGTTGCTGCGTAACTCAACGCTACGCGCGACAAGGACAGTGAGCAGACCCATTACGTGTCGACATCGTTCAATTACAATTGGATAGATACTAATTATAAATACGAGTTTTATAAATAAGTGATCGTAAAATGAATCCTAATTAAATTAGAGATACAATGATTGCCATTAATACAAATTAATCGATTACATATTATAATGAAAACTATAACATTTTATTATGTAAGTTTTTTCAATTGACTTCTTTAACCAGCAAGTATAGTCCAATATCAAACAAATGGACATATGACGAAACGTTAAATGCAGTGGTTAGCGCTCCTGACTACTGAACCAGCTGCAAATGTCTGTCCGAAGAGCACAATGCACATGACTTACGAACATTTGTACGTAAGTCATTGACGGTATATGTATTTCCCCCCGTCATAATCGTTGTCTGGTACTTCGTAACACTAGGAAGAAAATTCCTTACTGCAAAACCAGACAATTGGTGTGTTGTCTGGTACATATTTATTTATATTATGTACAAAGAGATAGTATCAAAGCTCCTTACCTCAATATCTCTGCATCCTTGCATCGCTCTGCTGAGTACCACGTCAAAGTAGTCCATATGAAGGCGGTGGGACATTTCCAATAGTGCTATGCTACCTGTAACAATACAGATGATTTTTTTATTATTTTATTTAAAGCCTTTATTCAGAAGAGTTATTATGTAATGACTTCTTTTGATCCTCAATGTTTCAGCCTCTTCTGTGTGCCTTTAGGCAAAAGCCTCCCTCAACATACTCCACTCTTTTTTGTTTGGTTAGTGTATTCCAGGCCCTTCCAGTTATTCTGAATATCTAATCTGACTTTCTTGATTTATACATGATATATCGATGATTATGTTATACCAAACCAACAGAGAACAGTGCTTCATCAGTTCAAGAAAGTAAGCGTTCTGCTCCTAACCTGATCCATTTACTAATATTACTCATGAACAACAACTAGTCAGACAGTAGCTGACCGAGTAGTAAAGGCAGGCAAACAAGTTCGTAGTTACCTCACTAGTTGGTATTGGCAAGCCAACTAGTTGCGGATAGTCATTTTTTTATTATTGTAACTGAAAATCTATAGAAAATATTTATAAGTATATAAAATTGAAAATGTCAAAATAGCATTACCTACGCGGGTTACCTATAATAGCCAACTAGAGACTTACCACTGAATCAGTATCAGTGAGTGACTGTCCATCAATCTATCTATACAGTCTATCCGCCAGCAGCTAACTCACCAGTGTTAGGGAGCGCAGCCACAGTCAATACTACGCCCCCGGCAGCCTCCTCCACGTGCCCCACATCAGCGAGCGGCTCGGGCTGCCCCGCCCGCCACGCCATAGACGCGGAGCAAGCGCAGGCGTAAGCTCGGAGGGGTATGCCCGCATCAATGAGCGCGAGTGTCGCTGCGTTCACTCCTGCGCAGTAAGCACCACCGTCTGCCTGGAGTAAGTTAAGTTAGCCTGTAAGCATCCTACTGCTAGGGCAAAGGCCTTACCTCAAATGTGAGGTAATATGAGCCACCACGCGAGCTCAGTGCGGATTGGCGGAGGGGTGTTTGCAAGGCAAGCGATGAACCTTGCGGTCAGACTTTATCAAGCCGCCCATAGGGCCTCTGACTAGGCTTAACGACTATTATCAACCGATATTAGCAGGGACCAACTACATAACGTGCCTTCCGAAGCACGGAAATGCTCGTGATATACGCCACTTATATGGTTGGAATGGTCACCCATCCAAACACCGACCGCGCCGTAAGTTGCTTAAATTCGGTAATATCACCAAAGCGCTGCCACTACTGCGCTACGAGCACGTCCTGCCTGGAGTGAATAGATGTATTTTTAGTAAGTATAATGAATAAAAGAAGTAGGTGCCACAGTACACAACGTGAATTGTGGCAAGAGTGAGCTTTCGTAGGAGAACCTTGGAGCACCAGTGAGTGTATTTAGAAAGGCCAGAGATTTACTAAATTAGATCAAAATTAAATATAAAAATCTCACACCACCACCTAATTTATTATTTTCACTGCACCCTCTTACCATCTCTCTGCATGACCAAAAGGTTTGACTGGCAGGGAATGCTTTTGCTTTGCTATGCTTTGTACACCATGATTTGTGCAATAAAGTATTTAAATAAAAATAAAATAAATTAAAATTCTTAGTCATGAATGTGGCTATTAAACTGGTTAGATGAAGTTAGTGAAGCTATCATGCAAAATCCATAAGAAAGAAATAAAGAAAGAAAATAAATTTATTTGACCTAAAAAAAACATTTTTTTACATTAAGAGATTAATTAAGATTAGAGACAGCCTCCCAGTGAGAGGTTATATGTATGTAGAAAGCACTCATTAGCAATAATTGAAATCACACATTTAACAAACCTGTAAAACTTCCACATAGATGTCAATCTGTGACCGAGGATATAGTTCGGTTTTGATGGCAGCAGTCAACGCTTGTCGCAAGTGCATAGACATCTCGTGAGACTTTCGATCTCCTCTGGGCCGGTTTTTCCTCTCACCTGACAATCAGATCAAATCAAATTAGTTTATTGTGGAACACAGGTACATTATGTTGTTAATGAAACTACAGTTAACTATAAGTTGTGATACTAATACAAAATTAATGGATATAATACTATATGGATTGTAATTCCTCCATATGGGTTTCCATCAACACGCTAAGAAAAAGACCACAGCTGTGGGTGGATTTATGGGGGGCTTAAGTTATTGAACACAAAAATTACCTGTTGAAAATGTAGCCATGCTGTACTGGCAATTCACTACAACTCCCTCAGTAGAACTCTTTGATTTAGCAGCCTGAAAAGTAAAATGTTTTCTTTACTCTAATAATGTAAAATTTATTTGAAATACTTATTACACTGTATGGACACTAAACAGCATAAATAATGGTAAATTGAATATTTTCTTTACTCAAAAATGTACTCCAAATACTATTTCAGATATTAAACTATACAGATACTAAATACCAAATACTTGTGTGACCAACTCAAAGAGTATTTATGACCAACTGATGACCCAAGCTTAGCTATAAAATTGATCAGTTTGTACGTACCCACTACTATTGATATTTTATTAAAGGTTAGGTTACTCACTTGATGAGGGCCGTATACAGCAGCCAAAACCTTCGTGTTACCTTGCTCCAAGTACGCACTGCCATCAGGTTGTGTAAATACTCCAAGTTTACATCTTATTCTTCGTAGTTCGTTGGGTCTTCTACCATCAAGTCTCAGGCCTTGACTGGATAACAAATCTGGTCCCGGCATTTTATTGTTTGGTTACCCACAATCACTTTTGTAATGTACTCATAGATGTGATAAAAAAAATAGTTTATTGAGTAAGCTTGCTGTCCGTACGTACGTACGAAAATAATCTACTATATAAAAATAAGTCGGGTTTTCCTCCCTGACGCTATAACTCCAGAACGCACTAACCGATTTCCACGGTTTTGCATTCGTTGGAAAGGACTCGGGCTCCGTGAGGTTTATAACATAAAACGGGGCCGGGGCGGGACGGGGCTGGGGGCGAAACGAAGTTCGCTGGGACCGCTAGTTTCAAAATAAAAAAGTACTTCTTCTTCTTCTTTTTCTTTTGTGGCGACGAACTTATGTTTACCAGACACTTGGTATACCGTTCCGCCAAAGACACGTGTGTAACATTTACACGTCAAGGGATTTATAAAAAGAGAAAAAAGGATTGTTACATTGGCTTTAAGCGAAATGTACCACCTAAAACAAACAGGACAAAACAGTTATAACACAACACAATTTATAATTAGTATATTTACAAAGCGATTAGAATGGGGGTGATGGGGTCATGTAAGGGGGAGGGAGAGAGAATTGGTGACAAACAAAGATGAAGAAAACAATTCATTTTTGTTTGTCACAGGGGTAAAACTGCTCTATAATAAGCTATAGGTTAATGTTATGGGTTATTATAAATTTAGAAAGAGATTTAAGAAGCGGGGGAGATAAGTTACATAAAACACATTTAATATTAGTTGGGCGGGGAAAGCTTTTAGGAAGGAAGTCGAGAAGGGAAGCACCAGTGTTAGGGCAGTTGAAAAAGATATGGTTAGTTGTGCCTTCGTCGAGGCCACACTCACAGAGGGAGTTGTCCTTAATTCGGAGCTTTGCCAAGTGTACAGGCGTACAAGAATGGCCAATACGAAGCCTGCAGATGGTGGACACTACTTTTTTGGAGAGGCTGGTGAATTTAAAGAACCATGGTCTTGGGGGGATTGTCTGCTGGATATCGGAGAAGTATTTTCCAACAGATCTCTTGGTGGAGTTCCAATGAGTGTTCCATGATTCATACATGTGGATTCGAGGCAGGGACAAGGCATCATGGGAAAATAATTTATAATGTTCTAAAGAACCAGAAGAGACAGCAACCTTCGCGAAAGAGTCGGCGGTTTCATTTCCAGGAATTCCCTTATGGCTGGGAATCCAGGTAAGTACAACATTGATGCCAATTATTTCACATTCGAGTAGAGCTTCTCGGATCTTGAGGATGATGGGGAACTTAGTTTTAGATTTAAATGGGTTGGCCAAAATTGCTTGAAGGCAGCTCAATGAATCCGTGAAGATAATGGAGTTGTTAAGGGAATGAGATTTAACATACAAGATAGCCTCTAATATAGCAATTGATTCACCCATAAAAATTGAGGAGGCTGGAGGACATTTTAAGCTTAAGGCTATATTAAACGCTGGGAGCCATACCGCAGCTCCGACACAGCCAGCATCGGAGAACTTGGATGCATCAGTAAAAATTGGCAACCAGCCTTGCCAACGATCGAGCAAAATAGACCGAAACTCTTGGGGAGCGAATATAGAGTCTTTAGAAATACCAAAATCCAATATTACAGGTGGGCTAAAAATAAGAGACTCGTAGCTGTTTAAAAAAAGGGGATTCAAGGGAATCTTCTCGATTGGAGTAGGAAGACGATTAAACTTACGGAAACTTAATAGAATGCAAGGAATATTTCGCGGGGATTCAGACGGATCGGTTAAAGATGAGAGAAGCTCAAGTTTAGCCAAAAGAGGGTGGGAGGAATTTTGCGCAACTTTTAGGTAAAAGCGATCAGAAAGGTACTGTCTACGTAGAAAAAGAGGCGGGTCAACGCTTTCAATCTGAAGAGCGTTGATAGGGGAGGATTTCATTGCACCCAGAATGATTCGCAAGCTTTTTGATTGGATTTTGGATAGCTTTTCCAGAGCTGCTTTATTTCCGGGATCTAGTAACAAAATCGGTTAAGTGCGTGTCGGACCCGCGCACTGAGGGTTCCGTGCCACCCTTAACTAAATTCAGGGTCCACTTACTTTCACTTAACGAAAACATCACAATATATTGCGACAGCAAAAATAACTTTGTTTTTCAAAGTGTTTGTATGAAAGACAAAGTTATATTTGCGGTTGATAAAAATGTGCAATATCTCAAAAACTACTGGTTCGATCTCCTTCAAACCAATTTTCGTTGCAAGTTTTTGTTGAGATCTACATCATATATTTTTTTCAAAATTTTCACTTTCTTAGTTCAAAAGTTAGATGGGGGGGGACGCCCATTTTACCACTTTGGAAGCGTCTATATCTCAAACCTTACACTTTTAGAAAAAATGGTCTTAGAAACCTCAACATCATTTTAAAAGACCTATCCATAGACACCCCACACGCAAAGGTTTGAGTAAAAAAAATATTTTAGGTTTTAGTTTCATGTATGGGAGCCCCCCCTTAAATATTATTTTTCTTACTTTTTGTATCTGAATCGGAAAGCGGTGAACAAAATACACCTACCTACCAAGTTTCAGCTATGTGATGCTTATAGTTTCAGAATAAAGTGGCTGTGACATACGGACGGACAGACAGACAGACAGACAGACAGACAGACAGACAGACAGACAGACAGACAGACAGACAGACAGACAGACAGACAGACTTGACGAAACTATAAGGGTTCCGTTTTTTGCCATTCGGCTACGGAACCCTAAAAAGGAGGAGTAATCAAGGTGGCTACGGACAATCGCGTTGTACAGGAGCTTCTGCGAATAAGGATGAGCTCCCCAACGCACTCCTGAAAGGGCTCGGAGAACATTTACTCCTCTTTCTGCTTTATGGCTAATATATTTAAAATGCGAAGAGCCAGTCAGTCGAGAATCCAAAATTAGGCCTAAAAATTTTACTTTGTTAGAAGAAGGGATAGGATCGCCGTTATGGAGAATTTGAATGTCCGGGATAACGCGTTTGTGGGTGAATATAACGGAGCAGCATTTGGGGACAGAAATTGATAGACCGTGGTTGGATAGCCAGTCGCCAAGATATACAAGTGCAGAATTTAGTCGGGCTGTTACTTCGGGTAAGGATTTGGAAGAGAAATAGAGAGCAAGATCATCCGCGTACTGAAGAATATTACAGAAGGGGTTCACTGTAGAGTCAAGGTCATGAGTGTAGATATTGTAGAGCAATGGGCTTATAACGGAACCTTGGGGCAGGCCCTTCCAGATAGATCTCGGGGGAAGAATAGAATCTTGATGTCTAACTATAATGGACCTAGACATCAGTGAGTTACAGATGAGACGTACCAGCTTCTCTGGGATACTCAGATGGAGCAGTTTTTGCCTGAGCACCGGAAGAAGGACGTTGTCGTACGCCGAGGAAATATCAAGGAAGACGCCAACTAAATATTCCTTATTTTTAAAAGCAAGCCTGATATCGGTGGTAAGAATACTTAAGCTGTCCAAAGTACCAAAGCCTTTGCGGAAGCCAAATTGGCTCTTGGCTAGGATGCCGCGAGATTCAATGAACCATTCAAGCCGGTTCCTGATCATGTGCTCCATTACTTTAAGAAAAACAGAAGAGAGAGCGATTGGACGATAGGAATTGTGGTCGAGAGGATCTTTTCCGGGTTTTAGGATTGGGATGACTAACTGTTGCTTCCAATCGTCCGGGATAGAGCCTTGGTCAAAGAAAATATTAATCAGATTGAGGAAATAAGACTTAGCTTTATCAGGAGATTTACACAGAAAGGAGTAAGGGGCTCCATCAATCCCAGGAGAGGAGTCAGTCAACCCATTGAGGGCTAGTTGAAGTTCTTCGAAAGAGAATGGGATATCTAAGTTGTTAGGAAGAGAAGAACAAGAAGAGTAAGAAGGAAAGCTGTCTAATGAGGGAACAAAAGGAGGGGCGAGTTTATCAGCGAAATCGTTTAGCCAAGAGGAGGGATTATTAGAAGTGATATTAGGGCAGTCTAAGTATTGGCGGAATCTTTTAATTTGCTTCCACACAAGTGAGGAAGGGGTTCTGGGAGACATTGACTCGCAAAATTTAGTCCAACCAAGTTTTTTTTTCTTAGCCAAGGTCTTTCTAGTTTGAGCCGATACCCGCTTGTAATTTACATAATTCTCCATGGTCATTGATCGATTAAATCTTTTTTCAGCATCCCTGCGTTTCTTAACAGATGCAGTACAGTCAGAGTCCCACCAGGGCGGTGATAACTTATAATTGCAGTTTTTTTCCGGGATGTGATCAGAGGCACAACTATGTAAAGCAGTTACAAATTGAGAATAAGAAGAGAGAGCGTTATTGGGACTTATTTCTGGAAGGGACTCAATTTTATCACTGACTGAAGACCTGTAATTAGGCCAATCAGCCTTATTTAAATTAAACTTTAAGAGAGGAGGTAAGCGAGGATTTCCAGAATCATTACTAGCAAGAGTTAGAAGGATAGGGAAGTGGTCACTGCCGAATGAACTGCTTAAAACACACCAGGAGATGAGGGGGGCTAGATTAGTAGAGCAGATGGATAGGTCTACCGCCGAAGCTGGGTTTTGAGAAGGGAGGACTCTTTTAGTGGGACTGCCGTCGTTTAGGATACAGAGATTGTGGTCATCCAAAAGATCTGCAAGCATTGTTCCTGGAGGATCCGTAGAGTGGCATCCCCAGGAGATATGGTGGGCGTTAAGATCACCCAAAACAAGAACTGGAGGGGGGAGAGATGAAATGATAGAGCAAAGTTCATTGAGTGATGTGGAGTCAGGGTATGGGATATATACAGAGATGAATGATATATTAAAGGCTCGCACAGCCACTACACTAATGGCTCGACTGTGCGGGGGAAGGGGAATCTGGGAAAAAGGCAGGGAGCGCTTTACGAGTAAAGCACTGCCTGCATAGCCATCATCTCTGTCATCTCGGAGGCACGAGTAGCCCGACACGCGAAAACGTGAATCGGGTACCAACCATGTCTCCGAGACGGCAAAGATAGATGGAGCATATTTGTTAATGAAATAAATCAAAACATGTTTTTTGCGTCTAATACTTTGGCAGTTCCACTGAACTACCGTGGGACTGGAATTCATTATAGTTATTTCCTAATGAGAATTGAGAGAGTTGGGAGAGCTTTTGGGCAACGTTGGACGGTATGCGGTCTCCATGACCTGTAACTACGCGAAGAATAAGGGAGAGGATCAACTCAAGAAGATTTTCACTGTCTTCAGGTGAGGCCGAAGGGGAAGAGGGAGCATTCAGAGCACAGCCGTTTGGGAGGGAGGAGGCACAATCGCGAGTAATCGCCTGGTGCGCCTGTCTGTCATAGCCTTTACTCAAGGGAGCCCGGGGGCGAGAGGGACGAGTGACTGTTTTTTTATACGAGACTGATGGAGGAGAGGGAGAATGTGGTTGGTGGGCTGTCGAGGGGCCAGAGAGGGAGGCCGGGGTTCTGGTCATATCGGCGTAGGACCTACGAACCGGTGGGTAAATAGAGGATGCCTGCTCGTAAGACACATTGTCTTGTGACATAGTCATTTTGATTACTTTTTGGCGAGCGTGCTCAGGACAAGACTTGTTCAAGGCAAAATGCGAGCCTGTGCAAAGGATACATGAGCCCTCACTCTCCTGAACAGAGCATTGGTCTCCGGAGTGGGGTTGAGTGCACCGGAAACATCTTGGGTTAGACCGGCATTGTGCCTTGACATGGCCAAAGCGGCAGCAATTCAGGCACTGAATGGTAGGGAGTTGGTATGTCTCAACAGGGATAGAGTTATGAAAGCAGTATACCCTCTCAGGAAGAACTTGGCCCTGGAACGTAACCACTACCGATTGGGTAGGGACCCACGAGATTTGTCCGTCTGATACAACCTTTCTATTTAAACGTCTCGCTTTCAAGAGGATACCGCACCCAGATGGAACAGATAGTGCTTCAGCTAATTCTGTCATTGTCCAATCGGAGGGAATGCGCCTAATAAGACCCATTCTAGTGACGTTGTAGGTTGGGATTGTAGCAACATATTTGTGGAGAGGCAACAGTTCATTTGATAAGAAGTTATTTGCCGCGGAAGCATTAGAGAATTCCACCGAGAGTCTGTTCCGACCGATTTTCTTAACACCATCAAGGACAACCTGCTGGATTTTATTATGGACAATGAATTTGCCGAATCTGATAGGCTGAAGAGATGTCGGAGCTGCGGGGTCAGAGTCAATAAGGCTGACGTGTACGATGAATGGACCTTTGTCTTGGTCGCTGTAAGCTTTGGGAGCGATTACCAAAGACGGGTGCACATACGTCTGTTGAGAGTTATTGGGTGATGGAGTTGGAAGTTCCGTGTTCATCCGTTTAGGAGGATCTGATTCCGCGGGTGAATCTAGACGGCGTTTGCTAGCCGTTGACTGAGAGAACACCGGAGGTGACAGCGAATCATCGAGGGAAGACGCTTCCATCGGAGAAGGGGCCCGATCCGGAGGATCGGGAGGGTCAGGAGGTAGAGGATGCATTATTTAGTACTTACCAGGAAACACAATAAAACTACACTACTACACGTTAACACAAATGGTAATTGAGCTTAAGAGCATAAAACTAGAGGGAAAACAAAGCCCTAATAGTTATTTTACACACAAAATCCCAGAGCACGTGTTGCCTGCAAGCACCCGCAAACGGAACCACCCTAACACTCAATAAAAAAGTAAAATGGATTGGGTGGCTGTCTGTCACACACACCACATTGCCCATTGCACAGATTAGTACATAGTAAGAGTATGTTGACATGACTTTTAATTTTTTCTATTCTTCAGGGAAAGGAATAAGTCATACAGCCAAAGTTTGATTTTTATGTTCTCTCTTTGAGTATTGAGTATATAGGGGCTATATACTCAAAGTGTTCTCTTGAGGTTTTTATGGTCTTCGTTCGTATCTTATACTTTTGTATTTATTCAGGTAGGTATTAAACCCGGCAATATTTATTAAACCCAGGCGGCTGACCATGACCAAGCTTTGGGGCCCCAGCAGGTCTCACGATGCCACCCTCACCCTCCCTATTACGTATTTACGTGCTTAGTAAATAAAAACCCAAGATGATGTTAAATGTAATGTACTTACCTCATTTCTTTTTAGTAAAAACTTGAAGGTGAACCGTGCGTGAGACCGCACAAACCAAAACTTTAGACATTGTGAAACAGGCCCTAATGTTATACATACTGTGGTATGGGTGGGTTACTCGAATACTATTACTAATCTGTTTGGGAAACTCATTTAATAAGTAAATAAATGAAGGTAGAAGAATGAAAACGTTTCTTGTAAATAAACCAAGGAATATTTATTTGGATCATCTATAAAACATGAGCAAAATATTTTACACATCTAAAAACTAAATCCAAACAATTACATCACATACTCGTTTAACTTTAAATATTACCAGAAACCATATTCAAACATTTGTATGATCATTCAAATTAATTAACTGGTAAAATTATTACTGTAGTAAAGAGGAAGAAATATTATAAATACTTTTTTTGTCTCTGATTGATTAGGTAGGTATTTGTTTATTAATTACGTCGTATAGTTTTTTTATGACCAAAATGTTAGGGGAATAAATTGTTATTACTGTAGGTATAGTAGTAACAGCAAGCGCACACTGGACCACTAAACGTGACCACAAGCTGCGAACGAGTTCTTTCTGAAGTATAACATCGGCGCGTTTGAGTGGCGGCATTCGGACCACATAGGTTAGGTAGACCGCGAAATTGAGACCTCGCCTTGAAATTGAGCGCGGTTTGTGAGCGGCGCGGGCGGTTGTGTACGCGCCGCCCGCACCCCTTGCGCGCCCCGCTATCGCCTCCCACCCACCACGCCCCTGTACCCCGCAGGCGAAGTCGCAATGAAGTCTTAGTTAGTGGCGTTCAGGCCAATAGTGACTTAGTAACCGCGTTGGTCGCCCGCATCGCGCGATCTTTCGGCAATACCTTTAAATCAAGTAGTGGTGGCCACTAAGCCACTAGTGGTCGCGTTTAATGGCTCGATCTGAGCCACTTGTGGTCGCGTTAGAAGTAGCTCAACGTGGGCTTGCTGCTATACGACCAGTATACATTTCTATGTCCAGAGATAGCAATCAATACAGTATTAAAATGCAAAATGGACAAAATGCTAGGATATCAATAATTTACAACGCAAATAAATTGTAACATACTGTATTTAGCCCCCTTAGCTATTATACAATAAAATAATAAATTACATAAACAACACAAAATATCAGTAGATGATACTGTTTTGTACATTGAATAGGAATACAGAGATATAATTAAATAGGCAATTAAAATTTAATGCATTCATACAAAAATGTTGTATAACACTGAAGTAACATTATTAAAATATTGTAATAACTACATTTCAAATAGTAAAGGCTGCGTTACGCTAAAGACTACGTTGTTTAATACGTGATCATATTATTTACTCTGTAACTTCATATAATTAATATTCAGGGGTCTTCAAAATTATGCCACAATCATTTAAGCACACTTATATTTTCCTATTCTTGTCCTAAAATACAAATTGTATATTATCCAGCCTTTGTCTACCAAGTGGCATAACTATGAGTTCACCTAAAGATAATACATATACACAACAATATAACAAGCTACAGAGTTTACTGTTCCTAACTTACTTGACATTTAAAAATACAGAATTCATTGCAAGGTAGTGAAGAACAAAAAAAGTGCGTTTATAATCCACAAAAAAGTTCGAGTGTATAATTAGTTAGCCAGTCATTCCATTATATCCATAACAATTCAGTCTTAAACCTTTTCATCAACGTTAACCCAGTATGATATTTGTTTCTACAACCAATGTTTTTACAATAAGACATCCTGACTTCTCTAAACAAAATGGTACAATAAATGAGACATGGCAATAATAATGCACTTATATCCCGCAAAACAAGTATACATATGCGATTGGCATAGCAATTCACATTATTATAACCAGTTTTACCGACTACTTAGTAGGCAGTTTACACATTACGTATACTGCAGCGACGACGCTAAAATCAAACCGAATATCATACTGGGAACATTCTCAGCCTTCTATTGATCCCTAATTGCCGCTCCATTCCGCCGATCTGCACATATCTTCCAACAGTTGATCGAACTCGAGAACAGAGCTTTCGTACAGTTCCAGATCTTTCGACAAGTCCTCATTCAACATTTCAACCTCCTCCTTCAATGAGCCATCTCGTGATCTCGAAATTATGTCCTCTGCCAATTTCAGATGAGGCGCGTTGAAGAAATCCTTATAAAACTCAGCTAATTCCCTTATAGGATGATTGTCTGCGAATGGGAAACACAGCAGTCTCAACGGAGGCTCGTTCTCGCTGCGGAATCCAGAGAACTTCTTGGGTGGTGACTCGAAAGACGTAGGACTTTTCGATAGGACGGTCACGTCCAAATCTTGGGTGCTCTTGCAATCGAGCGGCTTAACTTCGAGAGGACTCTTTGGCCTGATGTGGACTTTGACTTTTGGAACTGGGAACTTCTCGAGAAAGTCTTCAATGGCTCGCCGCACTACAGCTTCGTCGACGAACGCAGCGAGTCGCAGAGGTTTGTTCAAGTCAACAGGCCTCAATGGTTTGTATTCTTTCTCTTTGACATCCTTTTTCTTTTTCGACTCGAAGATTACGTGCTTTGGACTCAATTCGAAATGGTCACTTTTCAGCAACAACGTCTTGTCCTTTTCCGTTTTGTTTGGCGAAATTGAGAAGTTGGTGCGGTACACGACAGAAAAGCCAATCCCTCCTAAAGGGGTTTTGAGCAGTCCTGCCTGTACTTTCTTCACGTGTTCTCCTAAAGCCTTAGTCTTGGCTTCGCCATTGTAGACTCTATAGAAAATAGTAAACGATTCGGTTCTTTGTTTGCGGGACAAATGATATGCGGGGGTTATTCTCGTTGTTGTGATGAGGGACTTCAAAAGTATCCCCATTCTGAAGTACACTGTATTCATTGCCTTCAAAGATGTATCGAATTGGGTCTCGTCTAGTTCCAAAGTCCACAATTCGAGTACCATTTCGTCCCCATCTTCCGTTTGCACTGAAATTTCGACGTGCAACTGCGATCGAATGGTTTCCAAAACTCTGTCCGAGGGTAGAGCGTTCTTCGTGGCTTGGTTGACTTCTGGCGAATCCGGTATTTGGAGGTTGAACCAGTCGGAGTCCGATGTCATAGGTTTCGAGTTCGGTTCGATCTTGACACCTTTTCTCGACTCCACTATCACTTGCACACCTTTGTAAGCTAGGAACTTGGTGAACTTTGTGAATTCGTTTTTGTCGCTTATGTTTGAGAATGCCGCGTCGGGCGCCATTTTGTACAGAACTATTTACAGATTTACAAGACAGTTAATGTGTGTGTTGGTTATTCTTCGTCAGCTATACAGTTCTCGACGAGGTTGCTTAGATTGGGGTTCTCCATAGCGGCAGCGATCCGCTCTTTGTCGTTGATCTGCTTGTTAACTGAAACATCAAGAAAAAAACTAAAGTAGAATATTAGAAGGGTATGTTATGAAACTAATGTACCTTTCATACGGTCGAGTTCCAAAAATGAAACTTCATAAAAAGACGCCATGCAAGCTTTTTTGGCTCTTTAATTGGTAACCCGACCTCGCAATCGGTAGTTCACTATGAGAATTAAGACTTGTTTTACATTCTTTTATATTTAGTTTACTGATACAAGAATGGGAGGTAAGTAGTAATATTGTTTTTAAACTATACAGAGAAACATAGTTTACATTATTAAAGCCAACCACTATCTTGGTTGGCCTCCAATAACCATGATAATGGCTTTATCAGACACTTCACCTCAAAAGGTTTGATTGTTTTGCTAATCAATGTTGTGAATAACACAGCTGAAATTGCTTGCTTTGCACTTTTTTTTCTTTTGTGCTTTCTTTAGTCTCTATTTTTAAAGTGCTTAGTTTAGTTTAGTAGTCTTAGCCATAAAATAAAAATAAAATTGAACATACATGTAACATGTATAATGTCTCTGATGGAGTCATTCATGATAAGCATATAAGTAGGTAAAAAAATAAAAATCACCATTCTGAGTAGAGTAATACTGGTATGTTAATTAATGCCACTGACTCATTGTGCACATTATTGTATGGAGATTTTCAAATGCATTTTTCTTGCAACTTTCTGTACAGATATTTTACAATACAATATTCTCACAAGATAAATAAAGGTTATGGCCATGACAATTTGGTGAATGTATCTCGAAAACTACTGAACTGATTTTGATTAACCACACTTGTACTACTCCCTAAGATAAAATACCTGACTGAACTAAAAAATATTCACCTAGATATCTATTTTTGTTTTCGAGAAATCCTAGGCCAAACATTCATTTACTAACTTGGCATACTTGTTTGAAAGCATAACTCGATCATCATACTCAAATATTATCAAATTCCAAAAATAAATCATACAGGTTGAAATTTATACTACCTCCTTTTTTTGAGGTTGGTAACAATGAAGTGTGTTCCTTAAAATATTGCAAGAGTGAGTGAAGTAAAACTGAGATACAAAATTCGTCCCGAAGAGAAAACAGTCTTATATGACTCCTCTAGTTAACAACAAGATGAGATGTGTTTAGATAAGGAAATCAGCGATTATTAGATTAGCAATTTACATCTGCATGTGCTAATTAAAAGACTATTTACAAACAATTAGCGGTCAGATACAGCAATGGTTATGTCAATAGTTTACGTCAATGTGATATTATAGTTCTATTCTCTTGTAACTGTTGATAACCTACATGTTTATGTGTCATAAGTCTGACATTTTTGTCTCATTCTTAATCATTGCATTCAACAAGATTCAGAAACTAAAGGTTGTATTTCATGTAATTTAGAGAGACATTGGTCAAATGCAAAGATTAAAGGTATGGAGTAAAAAATATTAGGATTACCAAATACCACCAAAAATATAAATTTTGTTGAATATTACTAATGCCTAAAAAGCCACACATCAGCCAAAGGACATCCACTGCTGCACATAGGCCTCCCTCACTTAGATACAATACAAAAAATACTCGATGAGCTACAAAATTATTATCTTTTGATACAAAATGAATATTCTCTAAAAAAATAGTAAATTGAGAACAAATTATAAAATAAGGCACCTGGCCTGACCCGAAGCTAATCACTTCACAGCAAAAACTATGACAAAAACTGTTTCTTTGTTGTTAAGTGAACAGTGTTATTAAACTGTGCCAAACAAACAAACATACTCATGATCATGAATACCAATTACACTCAATGGAATGGAATGTAGATTGTTATTAGTGCTAACAACTTGACAACAAACGAGTTTATCCATATGCAAGGATCGAAAACAAGCAAAAGAATTACTCACTTTCATCTTCAGTGGTGTGAGCTCCTTTCTTGATGTAAATATCCAGTTTGACAGGGTGGTGTAATGAGCGCTGTATTTTTATCCTTATGCACAGCCCTATAAGAGTCGCCAGCGAACAATGGGGCACTGTTGGATTATACTCCACTCTGACAACAGGGACTTTGTCCGCGGTTGGTTCTTTCACAAAAATTCCTTCCTCGTACACGACCTTTAGATCCTCAAGCGTACTCGGCTTTTCCGGGTCCCGTATGGTCCGCAAAAAGTCTAAAACACCACAACACCGGTTACAATCACAGAAAAACAGGCCAAAGCGTCCAAAACAACGCAAAATCCAGTCAAAACAAACCGTAGATCGTCTCTCTTAGGTCGTTCTCATCTTGGTAGCCCAGCTCTTGTAAAGTCGCACTTTTGTCCATATACGCAGGCTTCGCGAGCTCCACCGGAGTTGCAGAAGAATTATTTAATGAAAGTTTTGAGAAAAACGATATCATAGCGCAGTGAATAAACTTTGACCACGAAAATATCAGATTCCAAAGAACCAATTACTTCAAATTACTTGGCGGCCATGTTTGTTTTTTTGCTCTTCTGCACAGATTAGTAAGAGCTCTTCTGTCTGTCACCTTCAAAAGTTCAAACTGTCATGTGGAAAAAATAACGAACATTATCGTTCGTTAATGTAAAATAATGATAACGTTACAAATTATTTCTGCATGCGCAGTTTCTATTTTCTGTCTGCCATTGATCAATTATCACTCAGCAGGCACGGAGGCCCCAGACAAGAGCCATTTGCATTGCATCCATACCTATTAAGAAATCTATACCCTAAGGTTGTCTGGAATAGATCGCTTCTAGCGATAAATCAGTGTCCGCTAGGTACTAGGACCCCCAATACCTATTCATCTATCATTCAGGATAGGCCTCGTAAAAACAATGTTTTTGGTGATATTGAGTAGCTGCTAGGTCTTTTGAAGTTTACAATCCATCCTCTTACTCAAAAATCTTGGCCTGACTCGGGATTCGAACCCGGGACCAGACCACTGATCATGTAATCTTCCCGGGACCTCTTGCATTGCTATCAGCAACTGGTCTACGGTGACTCTGAAACCACCCTAGAGAGGTGGTGATATCATCATTATTATATGCCTTATGATAATAAATAAGGCATAGTGGTAAACAGTAATGCAATGAAACTAGTGCATACTTATAAAATAATTTTATTTAGAACTTTTTGAAGGACTTCTTTGATCCTTTGCCCTTGGAAACCTTCAGCACGTTGAATCGCACCGTCTTGGAGAGCGGCCTGCACTCGCCGATGGTCACAATGTCTCCAAGTTCCACATCCCTGGAAAAAATAAGTACTTCTCTTAGAACTTGTGGTAAAATGGATGAATGGGAGTGGTAAGTGTTTTTATCAGTGTTTGGGTTAGAACACGTCTTTCGTCACATGGTAGTCGGAAGACCGTCGTGTGGGTATCATCATTTTGAATTTTGCTGAAATTTCTGTCCAGTTATTTTACAACAATCAACCTAGATGATTAAAATTAATGAGGAACTGATACAACCTTAGAGGCAAATGCATCAGCCACAAAGAGCCTGCTGAGTAGTACTTGTATACTGGCTAGTACTTGTATTCTTGCAATAATGAACTTGGACATTGGTTTAGAATGGTTTAGCGTTGGCCCGGTTAGCCAAAGGGTGCGGGTTCGAGCCCGCCCGGGCGCAATTTTTGGTTTCTTATTTCATCCTATATGAACTTGGACACTTTCAAACTAATTGGCCCCAGTATGCATTATCATTATTACCAGTACATCTTAAGATTAATAGATGTAATACTAAAACCTGGTACAGAACATTTACTGACCTGAAGCAAGGCGACAAGTGAACAGACATGTTCCTGTGCCTCTTCTCGAACCGGTTGTACTTCGGCAGGTAGTGCAGGTAGTCGCGGCGGATGACAATCGTGCGTTGCATCTTCATCTTCTGCACGACGCCGGTGAGGATACGACCACGGATCGACACGTTGCCAGTGAATGGGCACTTCTTGTCGATGTATGTGCCCTCGATCGCCTGCGAGTGGGGGCGAGTTAGATGGGGTTGGATATGTTTTTAGGTTTGTGGCTACGGTAATTTGAAGTATAGTTATTTGTTATATAGTTCAAAATCGATTCGGCATGTACTGCCTATGATACTGGATAGGGTAATGGCTCTTTTAGTTGAAAGTAGAGAATAACATAACACAGGCATATTAATACTTATCGAGAAAGTTCGAAAAATACAAATTGAATCCAATTTTGAGCTACTTTTGACTGTAATCAGAGTTTGGGTTAGAACACGATCTTCATCAGTTAGTAAATCAGAAGACCGTCGTGTGGATTTCATCATTTTACAGTCAACAGTAGGGATTTCAGACACAATAGAAAAACTAATGCATTTCCCCACAACCTCATTATGTTATAGACAGACAAAAACAGCATTAATGTTAAATTCTGCAAATTCATTTTATTCTCTTATGAAAGAAACTAATAATTTTGCAGACTTGAAATTCTGAACAGTCAAATTAATACACACTTTTCATGCAAATGTCCATGCAACATTCATTCTTCCCCTTTGAAGCACATTTAAAATAGCATGATGAAAATGATTTAAAAATATTAATTATTTAAAATAGTTAACACAAAAATCTTTCTTGATTATAGGTTTATAATTTTAATAGTGATCGAAGCAGAAATTGGTCAATAAAGCCTCCAGTTAACATTGTAGCCACCATCGTCCCAACATCCGCCACCAAATAGACTGTAAAGAACCGACCTCACGCGGCGTCTTGAAGCCAAGACCGACATTTTTATGGTGCCTCTGATCCTTCTTCTTTAGCCCCCCCTTGCGGTTCAGGAACACCGTCGTTTGTTTCTGAAAGGCTTTCTCTGTCTACAGAAAAAAAACACACGTTAGATCACACCATGCATTACCTCTCGGGGTGTCTTAAAACCGAGGCCCACATCTTTGTGGTACCTCAAGGGTTTACGGCTACGCTTCACACCGATACCCTTTTTACGGTTCAAGAACACCGTCGGTTGCTTTTGGAATGAACGTTCCGTCTGCAATGTTTAAAGTTATTAGTATTATTCGTAAAGGAAAAGAAAGAATGATAGAAAGAAGATAGTGGTGACATGTAAACATAACCTACAGAAAACTTATTGAACCGAATTTTAAATGTATTTACGTATGAGGAGGTTTGTAATACTGAGCACAATTTTAGTTAGAAGACTAAGTAGCGAACTAGGTACTTTTGAAGAAATCTATGCAGTATTGAACTGATATTTTGTCGGAACTCTAACATAACCTATAAATACACGTAAAAATGGGCAACGAAATTTGTGAAAACAAATTAACAACTAATCTTTGATGATAAAGTTATACTGAATTGATTTAGGATCAAGTAATTGAGCACGTAAATACACTTGAATTTCACAATCATGAGCACTTTCAGTAAAATTACACTCCACGTGCGACAGTGAAGTGTGGCGATTTTCGAGTTCAAACACTCAGAAAAAATATAAAAACTCAATGGTAGGCATCCTTCACAACACTTTATCAATTTTAGCGCACGTTACTGCCGATAATTTGGAAAATAATAAATAATTTTCACTAAAAATCGCGCACGTACCTGATCCGCCATTTTGCTTGACAACGAAAAGAATCCCAATGTCTGTGACAGTCACAGACACAAGCTTCGATCGTGGAATACGAATTATTTGACGTTTAAAGATCCAATCACAATCACGTTTAAAATCACAATTTGAAGCCCTATTGGTCATTAACTCCGGTCAACATCAACGCAGTTTTCAACAATGTTACAAGGCTGTAATAAAAAATACTTCCAAAATTGTCCAAAATAAAATAAAAAATCCTTACAAAAATCTTTTGGACCGGATTTTCGGTGTTCTTTTACGAGTAAAAAGTATTTTTATTAATGAGCCTAGCTGCCTCTTCTTTATACTGATATAATTTATTATGCAATGCAAACTATATTATTTAGTACCTATGAGCTACCGGTTAAAATCGGAGATCAGAGATTTTTGTTTACTTGCAACAAAAGTAAACGGATCTGTCAAAAGCGGATTGTTATGAAAATATCCATCAAATTTATTTTCTCGCAAAATATTGGTTTTTAAACGAATTAGATTTGTACTTTTACTGTTGATTTTGTGATTCTATAAATTCTCCACACACCATGAGTGTTTGGGGAGGATGAACCGATTCTAAATGCCATTGTGATGATTTCATTTCTTGTCTTTTGTTTTGTGTGTTTTTAGTTGATTTGAAATGGAAGAAGTGAGGCAGCTCGTGCAAGAAGAAGGCCGGGAGGCCAGGAACCTGGTGGCCTTCCATGTCGCCGTCGATACACCAGGTAATTGTCCATTTAAGATACGAGCGAAGCGAGATTCTGCTGTCTGGCATCGTGGGCGTAATAATTGTATTTGTTAAAACAGCCTGTTGCAATGCTTTTGATATTTAAGCGAATTAATCAAAGTTATAAATCCCTTAATTACTTTGTCGTGCTGTGTTTAGT
This sequence comes from Pyrausta aurata, assembly GCA_963584085.1. NCBI lineage: Eukaryota > Metazoa > Arthropoda > Insecta > Lepidoptera > Crambidae > Pyrausta > Pyrausta aurata. The sequence continues at coordinate 9,425,012 of OY757276.1, forward strand.
CTTAGATAGAGACTTATGTACCTATAGGGTAGAAAATTAGAAATGCAACATTCATACAAGAATCTATATTTTTGCAATACACATAGATAAAATTAAATAAGACTAGCTAGACAACACACAAATTATCTTGGACCAAGACTCTTGGTATAGATTTAAGGAATTTTCTTCCTTGTGATTTGAATACCAACAATGATTATAATAGGGTTGTCTCCCATAAATACTTAAATATTTTATAATTAGTCACCTCTGTAGAATATTAGGTTTTAGCTGGTTGTAGATATCTGAACATTTGGATTATTTTGATCAGTAACAAGTACATTCAGGCCAAATGTAAATGAAAATAGGTGGTTTTGTCTTTGATTCTACATTTAGTACTCTCAATGGTAATCTTGCGATTTGGTGTACATGCCTATGTGAGAACAACCAATTCGCCTAAAATGAAGTCCTTTCTGTAGACACAAGAGTTTATTTTACTTTTAGTGTATTTTGTTTTTGAATACATTTTTTCCTTTTTTGTAAAAGTTAATTTTATTTGCAATTTTTTTGTAATTTATGGGGGGTTGCACCTTTTGACTGTTCTTAGTAAGCTATAAAGAATGTAACATAAGTTCTGGCATTATAATCACTGAACTCCGTTAAGGAGTTCCATCATAAGCTGAGCTCCACAAAATGGTGACTATCACTACTATCAGACACATTAACATGTTAACATTAAGGTACTAGTATAAAACCACTATGCGTGCCTTTTAAAATTTGACTTCAAGGGGAACCCCCCCTTCATTACACCAAGATCCCACCATCAGATCCCGACTTATCACAAGCAATGGGACCAACTAAAATCAGTAAATCCTCTTAGTAGGTGAAATAAAATAAAAATCGGTCCACAAATGAACATCTGAACACAATACAAAAACCGGTTAAGTGCGTGTCGGACCCGCGCACTGAGGGTTCCGTGCCACCCTTAACTAAATTCAGGGTCCACTTACTTTCACTTAACGAAAACATCACAATATATTGCGACTGCAAAAATAACTTTGTTTTTCATAGTGTTTGTATGAAAGACAAAGTTATATTTGCGGTTGATAAAAATGTGCAATATCTCAAAAACTAACTGGTTCGATCTCCTTCAAACCAATTTTCGTTGCAAGTTTTTGTTGAGATCTACATTATATATTTTTTTCAGAATTTTCACTTTCTTCGTTCAAAAGTTAGATGGGGGGGGACGCCCATTTTACCACTTTGGAAGCGTCTCTATCTCAAACCTTAGACTTTTAGAAAAAATGATTTTAGAAACCTCAACATCATTTTAAAAGACCTATCCATAGACACCCCACACGCATAGGTTTGAGTAAAAAAAAATTTTAGGTTTTAGTTTCATGTATGGGAGCCCCCCCTTAAATATTATTTTTTCTAACTTTTTGTATCTGAATCGGAAAGCGGTGAACAAAATACACCTACCTACCAAGTTTCAGCTATGTGATGCTTATAGTTTCAGAATAAAGTGGCTGTGACATACGGACGGACAGACAGACAGACAGACAGACAGACAGACAGACAGACAGACAGACAGACAGACAGACAGACAGACAGACAGACAGACTTGACGAAACTATAAGGGTTCCGTTTTTTGCCATTCGGCTACGGAACCCTAAAAAGCGGTTCAGTGCGAGTCGGACCCGCGCACTGAGGGTTCCGTGCCACTCTTAACAGGATACGGGTCCACTTACTTCCACCTAACGCGGCAAAATATGGGCTACTTCAATTAGCGGTGCCCTCGATATAACTTATACAGGCTGTCTGGTCTTGCGCTTCACGATTTCTAGAAAATCTCTAGTGTGTTTATGTAGCAAATTGCAGTATTTGCCGTAATTCAGCCTTCAATTTCATAACTTACATTACATCACTATATAAATGCCATTCAATGCCATTTCAAAGACGTCTAAAGCCTTAATTATTGACTATTTCTATAGCCGAAGGTCCTTGGGCATTCAACCAGTTTGATTTTGAGTTTTATGTCATTCGCTTTAAGAGTGATAGTCAGCCATGGTCAAGTTGAGAAAGCCTGTACTTAACCCACTGTGGTTTCTTAAATATTAACGGCACATGTTTGTCCTAACGAGGCGGCCGATCGATTCGTCTGGTTGTCATTGTAACTGCAGTTAAAGAAGGTGCAGTAAGAAACACCACAAATTTTATTGTAATGGACTCTCGATCGTAATATACGAGATACGAGAATAAGACCTCAGCCTGCGTAGTCCATGACCTAAAGGACCGTGTCTGTCACAATAGCTACCATATTCTAACCATGCACTCTCAATTCTACATTAATTGGATAGTCCATCTTCTGAATTATTTGGTTCTTACTTAGTGGGTTACCCAAAACCCAGATGAACAGGGAATAAAGGGCTTGAAATGATAAAGAAATCATTGAACTCCCGACTCCGGCTTTTTACTATAAATCCTGAAAACGGTCAAATTTTCTCTGCACTATAATAACTTGATCTCACCAATCAACCTCCTTTTTTATCGCAAGTAAATAACTGAACTTACTGATCCAACAACAATTGCGCTCTTATTCTCAATCTCGATATCTAGGTCTGATTCTGGTTTTAGACAGCAGAATCGATGCCGTCGTCGACGGAGCGGAAACTGTAACGGTCGGACATTCCTTGTTGCGGATTCTTGCATCTTACTATCTGAAGTTAATGATAATTTTGTTATGTTATTCGGGCTATTAGTCTTGTTAATTGAGAGGCGTGCATTCAGTGTTAATTGCAAAAAGGTGGGTTAATAATAAAGGGGAAACTTGTCTACTTTTAAATGATGCCGCGTGTTGGTCGTTTACGCAAAATCTCACGCGCATTGAATGTGAAGACCTTACACTTTTGAACTTCATTTACTTCGTTTTCAGATGTCTTGTCTTTGAAGATGTATTTATTCTTGAATGTTTTTACTTTTTCCTTGTTTCCTTCATCATCATCATCATCAGCCCAATTTTGTCCAGTCTTGGACGTAGGCCTCCTCCATTTTCTGCCATGTCTGGCGGTCTTGTGCCCGTGTCATCCAGCCATGTCCTGCGTGTCGTCGGATATCATTAGACCACCGTTTGGGCGGTCGTCCTTTTCCTCTCGTGTCGTTCCGAGGTCTCCATTCCAGAGGCCTTACTCTGCAATACAAGATTGTGTTTCCCAATCTAGCCGTCCTTGTCGCTCATACTAGGATGGCCTTGCGAGGGAAAGAGATGGCGATATTCAAAAATCTTGGCAAAGTCTCAAGGCCCCTGGACTCTTTTTGGCCAACGGTCGTTTGCCATTCGGGCTATATGTCCAGCCCAAGCCCATTTCTTCTTCGCTATTGTTGCAACTATATCTCTAGTTTTCTGCCGTATCCACTCATTGCGCTTCCGGTCTCGGAGACTGATTCCCAGCATTACTCTCTCCATTCCTCTTTGCGCAACTCGAAACTTTTCCGCTGACTTTTTGGTGAGAGACATAGTTTCAATGCCGTAAGTGAAGACTGGTGATATGCACTGCTCGAATACTTTCGACTTGAGCTGGAGTGGCAGCTTGCTCTTAAAGACCCTTTTGTTGGCTCCGAAGGCTGACCAGGCCTGTGCGATTCTGCGATCGATCTCTATCGATTGGTTTTTACTCCCCAGGGTAATCTTGTGGCCAAGATATATTCCTGGACTAAGTCAACAGGTAGGTGGTAGTTTGTAGCATCTGGCAGGTTTGACATCATTTTGGTTTTTGAGACATTCATCCTCAGGCCTACTCTTGCTGAGTGCTCTTTTAGGCTCTCGATCATTGTGATCATTTCGTCAATGTTCTCTGATATAAGGACGATGACGACCTTGTTTCCTTACCACAGAACAATAAAAAAAACCATCACTACTGCTCTTTGGCTCTGTGTTTCGTTGTTAGAAGCAAGAAGTTCAGATTGCGTTCAGAATGCTTTACTCCTTTTTGGCTCACTTATTTATTTTCTTGTTAGAACCGTTATACATTGCGACTTTAGCGAATATTTCGTTATTGCGGATGTGTATGTAAATATCAACCCCTGATCCTGTTTCTTTTTTATTTATTTATTAGATGCCACTTAGCCAGACATTTGACAACAAACGCACCTGATTTTAAGTGGCAGACATTGTGGCCTATGACTAAGAAGATGGACTATATGTCAACCTAGTAACATCCTATTCATATGTGTCTCTTTCTCTTCCACAGCTCGTATATCTCGCAAGCCCCCCCGTTACATAGGAGGGGTTCCCCGCCGCGCTCCCCCGCGCCCCGCGCGCCGCTCCGCCTCCGCGGGTAGGGACAAGCGCTCTGAACTGCGCGCGAGGTACTGGGCCCTGCTGTTCGGCGATTTGCAGAGAGCTGTGAGTATTTTCTTGGCCCAATGACACCGTATGGGCTGCGATGTGATAGCATTTGTATGCCTCATGTGTCTCCAAACTCGGTGATTGACGGCTTTAGGTTTCCTAACACAAGCCATGAGTGTTCTCAAACTAACAAAACAGGTCAACCAATGCCAGGTTAGAAGCAGAGTAAGACATGGCTCTCTGAATGTGTGAAAGTTTCAAAACACCTATAACTAGTGAAAGACAGAAAATGAAGGGTAGCCAGGGATCTACTCATGATTTGCACTTGATCAGAAAAAAATTACACCATGTAGCTATGGGCTGTACCACATTTATGTATTTCTTTTTACTTTTCTGAAGCTGTCAGACATGGCGATGAGTTGTCTGACTCACCTCAACAATTATTTTTGGGTATCATTTAAGCTATCACCAATTTAATTAGTTTTGTGTTTCTTAAATAATAGGGTTTGTCCTCAAAATAGTAGATCTGTCACCAAAATGTAGTCACCAAACAATGCAAAATCAGTTCCACAATAAACCACCTAAAATCCTGAGATATAAGGTCTAGTACCAAATAAATGTTTTTGTATGTATTATAATAGGTGTGTCCTAATAAGTATTTAAGCAAACTAATTTAAAGAGATCACCAATAAATCATATTATGTTACTAGAAAATTGCATTGAGTTCAAATAAAAAATTAGGGTTGTCATCATCGTTTCAACCAAAAGATTCTGCTACTTAACTAGACTCCCAAGGTTCTAAATTTCCACTGGTAGTATAAATTATATTTAAATAAAATTTTTAGCAGAGTTGTAAACAAAACAATTAAAGTCAAAATAATCAATATTTATTGTTTAAAATAATTACCACTGAACAATCAGTGCTGGTTTAAAATAGCTGGCTTATGGCTAGCAGAATAGTAGATAAAACACTTATATACAATACAATTTGTCTCCGCCCCTTTGATCATTTTTTTATTAAAATTATAAATTGATGTATTAAATTGGTAACGAATACTATTAATTTAATATCTGAACGAAATAAAATGTTACTACTGTATTGGTGACAAAATATCAAATAAAAAGGAGTCGCAGTCAGGGATCGATAATCGATTTATTTGGTGACAGATCTACCATTCTGAGCACAGAGCTATTATTTAAGTAACAAAATTGTTATTATAAGAACGAAGTTTATATTCATGTAATGCAATATAATTTTATTGGTTATCGATCTCTTATTTTACACATATATTAACATTAATTTGATAATTCATACCTGGGAACAATTTTTGTTTATCTGAGAACGAAAATATTTCGTGGCGATAGATCTATTTATTAGGTGATACAACTTGATGACAAATATAAATTTTGGTGATAGAAAATATAGTTCCCATTATTTTTCACCACTTATATCTATTTAACCTTTGTGTTGCAGATTGGTGAAATATACAACACGGTTGAAGCTCACGAGAATTTGAACGAGTGCCAAGAAGTTATTCTAGTTCTAGAGAACTACACCCGCGATTTTAAAGCGCTGGGCGAATGGTTCAGACTGAAATGGGAGTACGACAATACGCCTCCGCCGCAGCGCCCACAGAGCTTAGCATGGGAGATAAGAAAGACTGATTTTGTACGACCGGAGTCCAGACGCACTCATTCCGTTAAGAGTTCACCGTCAGTTTCAGGCAAAAATAGTCCTTGTCTCTCCGGACATAACACACCGAGTGGCAAGAACAGTCCCAACCTGACAGGCAAAGCCAGTCCAGGCAGCGGGAAGATCAGTCCTAGGATATCTTCAGGACATTCCAGTACTAGTCCAAAAGCAAATATCGAATTTTTCAGCAGCAAAATAGCGGCTTCTAAAGTCACGGCTAAGCCGGAGCCTACTACGCTTGTTAAGGAATCTTCAAGATTGTCCGACATCACTGAAAAAGAATTTAAAGATAACCAAGACGATAATAGTCCTAAAAGCTCTCCTCGTAAAGAGGATCCAAGATCAGAGACAACTTCGGCACCTGTGGTAGAACTAGGTAGAGCTAAAGAATTGCCAAACGTGACCCCAAAGCAGGTGGTTGTGAAATCGCCGAAAAAAGCTGTGACAAACCATGAAAGTCCCGCTAGCTCAGCTAAAGGATCGCGAAAGTCGTCAGTTGAGACTACTCACCTAAATCAGGCAAGAGAAATAACTTCTAAGTTGGAGGCTATGGAGAATGAATTTCTCAATAAACAAATCTCTGAAAACAAAATTAAAAACGAGAACATGCTTAATCATGATAAAGAGATTGAAAAATCTAATGAAGAAGTTAATTCAAATGAAACAGATACGAATAAACCTGATACTCAAACTATATCAGTTGAAAAGTCCATCATAGTAGATGAAAAAGATGTAAGTCCTTCAGAATCTCCAACAAAATCGGAAGATAACTTCGCTGACATTTCTAATGAAAGTTCGACCAAATCTCTCTATGTTAAAACTCCTTCACCAGACATAACCGCAGAAAAGTCCAAAACAACCAATAATGAAGCTGTTGCTGAGGGAATAATAAAAACAGATGTCACTGATTTGACTATCAAATCAAATGAATCTAGCGCTAAACCAAAAGTTAGTACAGCGAAAGCTGATGTTGAAATTAACAACGCAACAACAGTAGGTAATGAAATAAATGAGAATGCACACAATGGTGGAAAAGCAGCAGAACCTTCTCAAGTAACCGAAGTCGTAGGTGAAAAAAAAGACCGTTTATCTAATAATCCAGAACAAAAAGATACTTCTAACAAATCACCTAAAAATCCTGAGCAAAACGGCGTTTTAGATAGTAACGAGGATCCAAAAAAAGAACCAGAAAAAATAGAAAATAAACTCACTGAAACTAAAACTCATATCCGGCCTGCTTATTCCCAAGCAGCTGCTAAGCCCAAGCCAGTGAAAACTGAAGTCAAAACACCGACTAAAACAACTTTGATCAGGAGCAAAACTGTTGTTGAAATCAGGCCCTCTAGTGCCCCGAAGCCACAAAGACCACCGTTTCCCAAAAAGAACCAAGTTAACAAATGTAGTTACCCTTTCAATCTCACCACTGGAAGAACTAGTCTTTTCGATTCTCCTGCTATGCCCAATAAAAACGCTTTGCCAAAAAAACCTATGAGCAAAAACGTACAACTGGCATCAGGCGATAACAAATCTAGTCAAACTAAAACAGATTTGAAAAAACGCCCACCGAGGCCTACGTCTTTGAAAATAGAAGACAAAAATAACAAGAAAGAAAAGAACTCCACGTTGCAGAAAATTAAGGATTGTGATGAGTACAGTAGTTCAGATACTATAGTTACTCAAATAGATATGTCGAGGATTGAATCGAGCGAGAGTTTAAAAACTTTGGTGCCAGAGGAATTGCTAATGATTGAAGACGTTGCGAATTCAATCGAAGTGCTTAACGTAGACAATAATAAGAGTGATAACGATGGTTGGTTGACCGTGAAGTCTAGGCGATTGAGTCGCGAATCGAAGAAGCAGTCGAAATCGCACTGGGCTCAGAGATTCCACCAGCCATCTGCTACGACTAGTCTGCCTACATTGAATATGATAGAATCCCCTAAACAGGAAACGAAGCCAATTGTAGATTCTCCTAGAAATGCCAAACTAGATCGAGCCAAATCTGAGCAACCTCAAGTAGCTGTCAAACCGGAAAAAGTCGTTAAAGTAGCTGTGACTGTAGCTCCGGAACCTAAAGCCAAAGACCCGGCTATGATCAGACAAAAATCTGACGTGACTGGACTCAAATCTAAGTCTTCGAGGAACAAAGGTTTTCTCAAAAAGTTCGAGAAGTCCAACAATGAGAAATCTAATGAGGAAGAGACATCAGAATTGACTAAGAACAGACTCCACTCATCTCTTGAAAGTCTTACCACTGGTTTAGCAAGATCTCAGGAGAGTACGGAAGAAGCGTTTGACTTCGATAAATGGAAGGCAGAATTCAAATCTACGTTCAAATACTTCGATGACGACGATCAGATATTGAACCATACGGAAATATTGGAGTCGGCAGATCCTTCGGAACGATCGGAGATAGCGGAGATGACGTCACAAATTGAAGAAAATGAGAAGAAGCTGGGTTGGGCCTTGGACTTCCAATCGGAGGTGGACCAAAGGAAACTGTGCGAGGAAGAGGATCTGCTGAATCGGCAGATTATGGAGCTGCAGCAAGTTTCTGACATTGATTTGGACACAGAAACCGATGATACAGAGGTAAGAACAAAAATTTTTTCTAACTATTGGTCTGTTTGAAGTATAACTTTTTCATAAGATTCAACTAGTATTTCTATTGTATTTGTACAGTATTTACCTTCGTTTGTTAGTTTTTAAGGGTGTCTCAATTCAACTGTATGATCATCAAAATTTGTAAAGTATAAATAAGCATCACTTGTCATTAGGGCGTCGCTTAGCGGAAATTAAAGGCAAAATCTATACTAATATTATAAAGCTGAAGAGTTTGTTTGTTTGTTTGTTTGTTTGTTTGTTTGTTTGAACGCGCTAATCTCCGAAACTACTGGTTCGAATTGAATAATTCTTTTTGTGTTGGATAGTCCAGTTATCGAGGAAGGCTATAGGCTATATAACATCACGCTACGACCAATAGGAGCAAAGATATAGTGGTAAATGGGTAAAAAAACGGGAGAAAGAAGTCACTATTCCACGCGGACGAAGTCGCGGGCAAAAGCTAGTAATTTTATAAAATTCTACTTGTCATTAATTCCTTTACTCCGGCAACGGGAAAAGTCACTCGGATTGAAAACCACCTGTATTATATCCGGCTGCGGAGGGTTATGTTTTTAGTTTAGTTCAGTACCTCGAAAGGAAAAATACGGAACCCTTATAGTGTCCGTCCGTCTGTCAACCTGTCAAGACCCTTTTGCTCAGGAACACATGCAGGTATAAAGCTGGAATTTATATCAAATACTTCGGTCTACTGCCCCTTGGAGCTGTGAAAAAAATCAAACTTCTATACCAAACGCAATCAAAAGATACTGCCGCAATTTTTCGACACTTGCTAGGGAATCAAAACCTACAGGGTACTTCTTTCTAGTGTACTCAGAATCTTGAAATTTGGTACGAAACAACGTCTTAAAGCACAGATCAAGGAAAAATTGCGAAAATCATAAATTTTTGTACGGAACCCTACGATACGCACTTTGCCGGTTTTTACGATGTTGTGACTATCTTAACGCCTGATTCACAGACAGACGCAGAGATCCTTTGCGAAGACACAACCTGCAGAGAAGACGAAGTGACCGGCACATTGGTAGCGAGCCTCGAAGACCGGTACGAGACGGCGCTGGCTGGCATGTCCTGGGCCGAGAGAGTGGACACGCTGGGCGCTTTAGAAGCCTTGGTGGCGAGGGACCCGGGTAAGTGCGATGAAGTTTAGTGTTCCGCATAAAGTATATTTTTTCTTTGCTTGGCGAATATTGTAAATATCTTTTAAATTATTTACAGGGAATATAATTAATTTCTATGTGATAAAAAAAAACTCAGTGTTTAAAAAATAAAAAATAAATGGATTTTATTTAGTTAGTACAATTGGCGAACTTAATGTTACCACCACGGTTTCTGATTACCATTATAAATTTTGCTATTAACATTGGAATCAGAGCCATGTATGTGATTAATATCAAATATTTGAAAGTAAATAAAAGCCTGTAACGTCCCAGTTCCCACTGCTGGGCAAAGGCCTTACCACAACTATGAGGTAGTTCGAGCCACACTCCACAACGCGGGCTCAGTGCAGATTGGTGGAGTGGTGTTTGGAAGGAAAGCGTCTAACCTGTCTGTCAGATGTTATAAAGCCGGCCATAAGCCCACTGACTAGGCTAAAAGACTATTATCAACCGATATTAACCGGGACATACGGTTTAACGCGCCTTCCAAAGCACGGAGACGCTCGTGACATACGTCGGAATGGTCACCCATCCAAACACGACCGCGCCGTAGGTTGCCTAACTTCGGTAATTACTACCCAAGCGCTGCCACCACTGCGCTCCGAGCAACTTATATTTATTATCTTTATAAATTACCCAGGTCGAGCCCAACAACTTCACGCTAAACTCTCTCAAGGAATCAAACGTCGCGGCAGCCTACAAGACGCGCTGCGACGGCTTCAAGCAAAGCAAGCGCGCGCTGAGAGGCAGCGGATGGAATACCAGACTGAACGAACTAAGAAGATACACCAACTACTGGCCAGGGTGGAGGAGGTCAAGGTAGGTGGTTAATACTTTAGTTATGTAGACAGAGAAGTTGGGGGATTGAAAGAGAGGTAGATAGTAAGGCCTACGAGAGAGCGTGTGAGAGAGAGAAAGAGAGAAAGAGAGAGAGAGAGATAGAGAAAGAGAGAGAGAAAGAGATAGAGAAAGAGAGAGAAGGCGATAGAGAAAGAGAGATAGGGATAGAGAAAGAGAGAGAGAGGGATAGAGAAAGTAAAGGTTAGAGCGATAGAAAAAAAGTGTGAGTGAGAAATAGAGAGAGAGAGAAAATAAGAGAGAGAGAGAAAATAAGAGAGAGAGAAAAAAAAGAGAGAGAGAGAGAGAGAAAAGAGAGAAAGTCGGCAAATCGTCTTATCATGATAGTTGTGTTACTTGATATGTTATAAAGTCGCCTATCGATGTCTTTCTCTAATGAAAGCACAGTTCAAGAAGCATTCATTATTGGAGTTATACTTATTTACGTGGTCGGGGTAACTTTAGTCTTAGTTTAAACCTGGGGCTGTATTTTTGTAATAAGGGCAAATATGTGTTATTGATGACCTACTTAGTAAAACTGAAGTACTTTGTTTCTCGGAGTAATATGTTTACCTCCATTGTTACCAGGTTGCCAAAAACCAGCTTATTGAAGAAAAGAGACTAAGGATGGAGAAGCGACTACAAAAAGCTGCAGAAAACAGGGATCAACACCTAAAGGTAGAAATTGTACACCTTTATAAACTACATAAATTTTACTTGTTTCTGAAGTTTACGCGAATACTACTCAATGATTTAAACACAATTTACGGATATTTTGCACGGCTAGATTGACCACTAACGCTGTAAAGTGTTCGAAACGTCGGGATATAAAATTGGAAAATCTCCGCGAAAAGTATCTGTAAATTGTGTTTTAACTAGTCCATAAATCTTCATAAGCTTTATTTAGTCTACTAGCTTTTGCCCGCGACTTCGTCCGCGTGGAATAGTGACTTTTTTCTCCCGTTGTTTACACATTTACCACTATATCTTTGCTCCTATTGGTCGCAGCGTAATGTTATATAGTCTATAGCCTTCCTCGATAACTGGACTATCCAACACAAAAAGAATTATTCAATTCGAACCAGTAGTTTCGGAGATTAGTGCGTTCAAACAAACAAACAAACAAACAAACTCTTCAGCTTTATATTATTAGTATAGATTTATAGCATTCCTCGATAAATGAGCTATCTAACACAAAAAGTAATTATTCAAATCAAATTCATTTTTCTGAGGTAAGAGCGAAACAAACTCTTCAGACCAAAGACGCAGCGAAGGACGTCCACCGACAAGTTGGCCAGACGACCTCGTAAAGATCACAGGATCAAACTGGATGCAGACCGCTTGTGATCGGTCGCTGTGGAAAGCCGTGGGGGAGGCCTATGTTCATCAATGTACGTCCTACGGCTGATAGAAATGATGCTGATGATGATGAAACTCTTCAATGATGATGATATTGATGAAACTTTTTATTAAGTACACAAATTATTGTCTTGGTTATACCCTGTATGTCGGACTTAATTTTTTTTTAACAGGACATAGTCCGCAAAGCGCACGACGAAGAAGAGAAACTACGAGAGATAGCGTTCATCAAACAACTCGAGCTGGAGAACCGTCGCCACGACTTCTTGGCGCAGTGCCGCTCGCACACCACGCGGCTGCGGCAGGTCAGGCGAGAGAGGCTCACCAAACTGGTTAGTACTATTTGACCATTATATTAGCTAAGAAATACACTTTATGATGAATCTTTTTGTTTAACACGTTCCGGGACAGTGACCGCCTACAGGCGTGAAAACAATAAAACATCTTTTGTGTCTGGAATAGTGTCCCGGAACGTGTTAAATAGTAGTGGTCACAGCGAGCTTTGCTTCGCCCCCGGGCCTGGCTCGCCCCGGTCCCGTAATTTTAATAGTTTTCATCTTATTCTGGACGGTGACGAATCTAACAAAGTAAAAATCACGAAAATCGGTCCAGCCGCTCAATTTTCTTACTTAGCTAGCGGAATTATATTTCAGACGAAATAAACATAAAATCTGGTCTCGTAGTTGTAATTTTAGTAAATCATCTAATTTGAAAACGTCACCTAATTGTCAGCAATCATTTTTTTTTAATCTGTCGCTTTATAATTTATCAGTCTGTTATGTTTTATCTGACCATTGAAAAATCGGCCCATAATCATCAGTTGCTTCCCCAACAGGAACAAAAAGCGGCTCGCGAAGCGGCCGTTGGCGCTCGACGTTTAGCGCTCGAAGCGGCGCGGCGCCGGCGCGTCGAAGCGCTGGTCGAGCGACGGAAGCTGCGAGACGCGCGCATCGACACGCTCGACCAGCTGAAGAGGCACGAGAGGCATCGACTGGCCAAAGAGAAGGTGAGTTTGACAGTCATATTTAAATAAATAAATATAAATATGCGCCAGACAACACACCAATTGTCTGGTTTGTGTTACGAAGTATCAGACAACGATTATGACGGGGGCGTCTCCCATAAATACTTAAATACATATAACATCCACGATAAAGTACAAATATTCAATAGCTGCAAGATTCGAACCCGCGACGGCTGGCGTAATAGTCAGGAGCGCTAACCAATACACCAAACGCGCCGTCAATTTGGGATAAATAAATAAATAAATAAATTGTTTATTTGGATAGGAGGGATATTTATTACCTACACTTAAAACTACGTACTATCCTATCGTAAGCGGTTGAAATGTAGAGAATGCCATAAGATATTAAGTTTGCCAATTGTACAACGTACAGTGTAAAAAGTTTAAATAAATAAACAAAATAAATCCTATCAAAACAATTGATTCTTGGCCCACTCACGTGATAATTTGCTTGAAATTGACCTCAAACAAAGGTGCGACGTAGGACGTCCACCGACAAGATGGACTTACAACAATGGATCTTGGATGAACAAGATGATACGGCCTTGTAAAGATCGCAGGATCATACTGGATGCAGATCGCTCACAACCGGTTGCTGTGGAAAGCCGTGGGGGAAGCCTATGTTCAGCAGTGGACGTCTTTTGGCTGATAATGATACTAATAATTATTATGATGCAAAATCTTATAATTGTTTTATACATTGAGCAATTATGTAATCCCACAAAGCTGTAGGGAACTATTTAAATTAACATAAATTCATTCATAATACAACAGCTGACGGCCATAGAATTGGACAATAGCTCATATTTTTCACTAATCAATAATCAATAAAAAAAAAAAAATTAAAGTAAATAAATGTAATAATCAAAATAAAATTTAAACAAAAAGTAAAAATTTTGATCCCCTTTTTTTGTTACATTCCAAAAAGTATCACCCAAGCGCGGGACTCGAACACACATCCCTGAGGACATTAGCCTCAGTGCTCTGCCAACTAAGCTAGCCGGGCGCCTGGTGACGTAACGAAATTAAGAGGTCATATTCAGCCTTATTATGGACCCTTGGAGTCTTGCATCTCATACATTGGAATGTCATTGTGATTGATATCAAATGAAAAATAATAAATAAATAAAAATAAAATGGCTTTATTTCAGGCATCACACACCCATATTAAAATGACAAATTAAATAAATAAATGACAGTAAGACCAAAAAAAAAAGCAATTTAAGTATAGTTAAAAACAATAAGATGATAAAATATAATATTACACAATAGTTAGATATTTTTAGAATTAAAAGTTGGTCATTTCCTATTCGCGCTCCTTGGCTTGAAAAGGCTTGGTGAGAATATTCTTATAATGGCCGCAGAAAAAAAATATCCCACTGCTGGACAAAAGTATTCCTTGTCTTATAAGGAATGTAAATCTAAGATAAATGCGTTTTGTTGTGTTTTACGGGAAAGGATTAGCATTCATAGTGTTTATCTATTGCGCTGTTAGCTCATCTTATTTGAAATCAGCAGCCGTGGTTGGATTTCTGTTAAAAAAGCTTTTATTTTATAAAACAGTAAAAAAAGAATCACCCAAGCGCGGGACTCGAACCCACCTCCCTGAGGACATGAGCCTCAGTGCTCTGCCAACTAAGCTAGCCGGGCGCCTGGTGAAGACTTGAAATATGGGGTCATACGTAGTGCGATTTACTCGATCAAACAAAAAGAGCGCATAAACATGAATCTATACGAGATTGTTTGAGTGTACACGCTAGCCACTAGATGGCGCTGCTTCAATCCCATATAAATTCACGTTTACACGCTCGAAGCGTATGATCGAGTTAATCTCGCACTACGTACTCTGTTTAGATATCAACGCAACGTTATTATTAGTTCTGCCGTCTCTCGCTAGATGGCGCCGCACGCTGTTACATCGCGGCATGATTGCAATTTTTCATAAAAAGACCTTCCGTCACTAAAATTTTTTATTATGTTAAACAAGGGTTAAGGTTGCAACGATATGGATTTTTGCAGTGTTTTCGTTTCTTCCTTCTTAGTTCTGATTTGTTGATGGTCCTGTATACCTCGTAAAAGCTCCTTGAATTAAGTCTTCATCCCGCAATAGAATAGGCCGCGTAAGTAGAATATTTATGTACCATAGACGCATTTTGACTGTAACCAATATGTAGGTAGAATGCATATGTCCGTTTGAAAAAAAAAACAAAGTGTGACTATCCGTCCACAAAAAAAGCATCGCCCAAGCGCGGGACTCGAACCCACATCCCTGAGGACACGAGCCTCAGTGCTCTGCCAACTAAGCTAGCCGGGCGCTTAATGTTGTATTGAAATTAAGGGGATGTATCAATTATATTCAGTGTCATTACCAATATAGACCTCGAACTTTGAAATGGTAACGTGATGAACCGTCATATCAAAGCATTGTGATGGTGACCATAGAAAAATAAATGTAGCCCCACGGCTGGGTAAGGTTATAGACACTACTTGAATTTCCAAAATACAGCGAGATACTTGAATTTCCAAAATAATTCTTATGCGTTTACTCTTTCGTGTTTGTGTATTGTGCTTACTTGAGCACTAAAAAAAATAAATCTCCTGCGCAGTTGGCTTATCGCAATTGAAATGAGCAGTTTTCTTGTCATTAGATGTTTATAACATCGAGTGATGGCGCTAGCGTCACTTTAGGAACTAACTTTTTAAACTTCATTTAAGTTTTATAACCGAGGGTAATTGCTTTTCGAAAGTGTAAATATTAAACAGTAAAATAATATTAATGAAAACCTTTAGTACCTAAAGGACAAAATAATGCCAAAACATAAATACCCTAATTAATCCATAAGTCATAACCGCATTTTACAATATTTAATTACGCACTTTTTTTCTTTGTCTATAAAAATGTTCCTAAAGTGACCCTAACGCCATCTAGTGAGAGCTGTAAAACGATAATATATTACTACGTATTTTTTATTAGTAATAATAATAAAATAACTATAATTCGAATTTTTTATATCTAATTGTAAAAAACACCACCCAAGCGCGGGACTCGAACCCACGTCCCTGAGGGTCCTAACCTCAGTGCTCTACCAACTAAGCTAGCCGGGCGCCTGGTGACGTAGCCAAATTAAGAGGTCATATTTATTGTAAATACGGACCTAAAGGTCTGTAACATCGTTCCCATATTACGTTATGTCTAAGCACGGATATCACAAAGAATACCTCAAACGTTTCCACATTGTTGCAGACGACACCTGTCCCTGCGACAATCAAGTATCACAATCTTGGAAGCACCTCATAGAAGATTGTCCTCGATTCTCTGCAAAACGCTCAGACCACATCACAGCCTGCAATACATTAAACATAGACCCGTTCATTATGTCCCAGATTCTGACTAAAGAAACAACCATAAACACCTTTCACAATTTTCTTAAATATATAGTAAACAATCTTAAGGCCCAGATATTCCATTTTTACGATGTTTCGATTGATTTTAAACATGGAAACACTAATTATTTAAATCTCGAAACTATATATGTTATAGATGAAGATTACTAGAAGGTTGGATAGGTGTTGGAAACACGATTGTAATTACTTTGCTCGATAATAATTGCCTCAGAAGTGGGCCCCTTTTTTTTCGTATTTTCTATGTAGTTTTCAAATTATTGGTCTTATATTTATGAAAATCACATATTTTAGTAGGTAATTCCATTCTACACATATACATGTTCAAATAATTTCAAAATGTTTGTTATTTAGATCAGAATAACGAAATATCTAAAAACACTTTATTTGACCTATTTCGACTTTTTTGATCTTGATTTGCTCAAGCTATACAGATGTGAGGAACAGGGGATTATAAGAATATACATTTTGACCACATAAGTGAGATCTCAGCTATGAATCAAATGATTTTTTTTTTAGTTTTTATCGGTGTTATGTTCAGGCAAAGAAAGGTCCATTTTTTTCATTAGTCTGTATTCTTTCTTACAAGCAGCAAATTCTTCCAATTGTCTTTTTAAGATTACTTTAGACACCAAAGATGTTTAGGGCGTCCAATCGTTTTTTTCCAGTTTTATTAACATTTTCATTCATAAAACACTGATTTAGTGATTCTCACACTTGTGACGATGGTGATTCGCGCAACGACTTTGACGCAACAGTTGATCGTCGTGTCATCTCTGTTCTATACATGCAAGCAGAAATAGCGCTATCTTTTTATTCAAATGACAAGCACGAGATACCATTTCCTCATTCCCCTTGACGCCACTGCGAACGCTGGACCTATGTCAATTTTTGCAATTTTATTTGCGTACTTAATTACGTAAAACACCTAAGAACTAATAATAGCTAATTTCGCCGCGCCGCGTCACGCTCAGTTGGATCAGCACCAGTCTTATACTAATCAAAGGTCGCGAGTTCAAATCGGGGGTATCATGAATATTTTTCTACATAGTCACAATATTTTTTTAAAAAACGAAATACGTATTTATTTTAATTTTTGGACATTTTAACATTTAAAATAAAAAAAAAAAAAAATGAAAACTAATTAAATTTTCACCTTTTTTTTAAAGTAGCAAATCCTATTAAAAACTACATAACAATGAAAATAAATTTCAAAAAGAAAATTAGTATCAAAAACATCATCACCATGCGGATAAATCTCCTCAATGCCATGAGGATGGAACCCCCAACCTCTACGTGTTAAGCAAAATAAAAAGAGATAGGCTGTAGCGACATATGTAATTGCTGTGAATAAATGAACTATATTTTTGTACCAATCGTAGAGATGAATCCGTTTCTATAGTAACAATATAAACAAAAAGCATAAAACACTCATGTCAAATTATTGTAGTTTTGAACATTTTCTCTATTTGGAAAAATCAGAGCTAAACCATAACTGTAGGTTTAGCAGTAATCTCAAATGCTAAAGCTGTGGCCTGGTGACTCTAGTATATTGGAGACGAGAAAATATTATATGAATTTGAGGAAGGGAGAAAATTATTAGGTGATAGGTCTATATTAATTTTATTTATTTATTTACATCTAGACTCCTGTGACAAAATACAAACATTGGAGGTTAAGTTAAGGTCGGTCTAGCTCTCTTCGTGTATGGAACTCAGGTTTCCATGTTATTTACGTACGTACGTACACATTTTCTGAATCGTGTAGTAATAATGCATTGACTATCTATCTCTTATTTGGTGACATGGACTTGAGCGACGAACATGGAGATTACTCAGTATAATCCAATTATATTTGCATTCAGAAATGTCAAATCTGAATAATTTTTTCAATTTTGTTCTTTCGAAAATGTGTGGAGACTGTCTTAATTTTATTTTTTTAACTGTTCCTCAAATTGCTGTTACTGAATATCCAAAACAACTTTGGTGTTTGTGACACATAATAATTCTATTAATCTTGTAGTTAGCGCCAAATGGCGCTTCGGGGTCACGAAGGGTTCCGTACCATTATCTATGAAAATGGCATAAACATCATATCTGAGTAGATAAGTTGTATGAGAGCAACCTGAAAAAAAACTGTTTTTTAAGTTTTTGTTTTTTCAACGGCAACATGAATACATCCTTCCTGAAAATTTCAACTGTCTTACTATCACGATTCATGTGATAAACCCTGGTGTTACCCTTTCGGTGTAGGAACTCATGCTCATCATAATTCATTCCTTGTAGGGAGGTGTCCCAAAAATATTTTAAAATACATATTTTAGGCGGTGCGATTAGGATATAAAGAAACCCATGCCAAATTACAGTTTTATAGTAAAAAAGGTCTATAAGCTAGACTACAAAAAGTCAAACATGGCAAAACCATATATGGTTTATCAAAGTAATTGTGTGGGTGCGGTACTCTAATTAACAAACAAGAAAAACGTCGTCAATCCAAGTTCAAGCAAAAGAACTGGTTACTCAGCGCCGTGTGTATACATGAACCCACGACTTTTTACCCCTACAATACAAATACGTTTATTTATTCATATCCAGAAGGACAAGAATAACCCTAAATTATAATGCTATGAAGGTCTAAAAATCGCCAATTGTTCACTGACTGACTTATAGCTCAAAAATCTAACCTTCTTTCAGATGACCTAGACAGTTGAAATATGGCATCTAGCTAGGTAATAATGTGTAAGCGAAGGAAAAAATCTGAAAACAAAAGCAAGTTTTTTAATTGTAGCGTCTGAAACCGTTATAATTAAGTGGATGGAAGCTTGCACAAAATATGTATTCATGATTTATGATTATAAGCAAATAAATATTTCTATAAAAAGTTATGATATCCCACCAAAAACATCAATGTGAAAAATGATAGCCAAGTTCAATGCTCAGTATATTTGATAGTGAACTTCGCCGAAAAAAGTATTGCATCTAAATGAGAGATTACTACTAACTACTATTGCCTTCTATTTTCTTTCTTTCTAACACATGATAGTCAAGTCATTTTTATAGTTCAAGCTGATATTAAGCGAGTATTTTAAGCGTGGTAAGGTGTGGGTGATCTCGATAGTAATTACTTTGAACCATTAATTTACTTGAACCATTTCACGGGACATCCAAAATATACGCGGGTGACGTCGCGGGAGACGACTAGTAAATAAATAACTTTGATATTATTAAAGGATTACTGAAACGATAAAGAAACCTTTGTCTTTAATTTAGCTTTCCATATTTGTAATGTTAAACGGAAGCGTGAAACATACTGCGCAGACCCTAGATAAACTGGAAACAGGGCAAGAGAATGATGATGATGATTTGTAATGTTATGAATTTCAGTGTGTAAGAAAATACCATGACAAAATTCTCGTGATGGGTGAACTTTGACTTATATACCTACTGGTTTGTACGGAACCCTAAATTTGAAGTGCCATATCTGTAATGGTCTTCAGTCATCATCAATTGGAAGACTGATGGAAGATAGTAGTGAGACTATAACTGTGTCGACAAAAAGGATCTTAATAAAAACCACCTAAATGTTATTACATTACATTTCCTACACCTATGGGTTGGCTGGAAGAGGTATCTTTTAGGGATAAGCCCACCTTTGTTCACATTGTGACTTCTTGTACCTATTTTCTGTACATCTTATAAGTGCAATAAAGAATATAATAAATGCTATCGAATATTCTTTCTTGTTTTTATAATGGTTACAGGTTGCTGGCATAAAGTGCTGACCAGTCGTGTGAGAATGAAATAACCGGTTTTGTATTATTATGCCACTCTATGCGTTCCTTGTTCTTTCGATAAACGTTTAGACTAAAAAGCATGTATGGTGTACTAAAGAAACCATTTTGTAAAAGTTCTTAGGGGTTCTGCTAGATGGCGTGGGTATGTTACTTACAAAAGCGCATGAAGTATCTTATTCAAGAAAATTTTGTTCCTTAAATAAACACTAGATGGCTTAATTATACACGAGATTTGTAAGACAAAGTTGACAGAAAAAGTTTTGTGCGGGGGTGCTGGTGGGGGAAGCGCCCCGCACTTTTAACAAGGGGGCGGGGCTTATGAGATAATTTGACGGAATAAGACGGCCTTAAATCATTCAACGAACCGCCACAACCCCCAATAACCAACCACTAAAATAAATTATTCCTTTTTTATGCTCGCGGAGTAATCCAATAGCTCCACGAGTTATAGCGGAAACACCATTACACACATTTAAAAAAAAAAAAAAAAGCAAGCACAGAACTCATATAGATCACGAAGTGCGCCGGGTCAGCTTAGGTAGGTCTCAATTTTTGACGAGAGCGCGGTTAGTAAGCGGCGCGGGCGAGTGTTTCCGCGCCGCCCGCACCCCGCGCGCGCCCCGCTATCGCCTCCCCCCCGCCCCTGTACCCCGCAGGCGAAGTCTCAATGAAGCGGTTTACCATAGTATGAATTATACAATGGACTACTGTTACTAGCGTATGGAACTGACAGCACAAATGAATTTCGTGCTCCATGAATAGACGCCACTTGTCATCAACTCATATACATGGTTTCATATCCGAAATTAAAATTTCAAGGAATATGTCACAGTCGTTCTGTCGTATTTGCGACACATTGTTCGCTTGGCGTAGTTTCTCTATACGTAGTAATAACAACTCACTGGATTTATATCACACTGACTGACGTACGCGTTCATGCCTCTTGTATATTCATCATCATCTTCCACTTCTGAACATGCCTTCCCCACGGTTTTCCACAGTGTGATCCTGCTATCTTTACAAGGTCGTCTGTCCATCTTGTCGTCATCTTGTATATTCGTCTTACATTTAAAATGCATCTCCATTAATAAAGACTGTAATGTCCGTGTATATTAATCACCTATGTTATTCAAAAACCAACCTCTATTTCTACAGGCGGAAGGCGTAAAATCCCGACTATCAGCGCTCGCCGCGGCAGCGGAGCTAGAAGCGGACGCGCTGCGTTCCCGCATACGTGATAAACAAGACGCAAGTCAGCAAAGACTAGAGTGGCATCTACAGCATATAAGGGAGAAGGCCACTACAGGACCTAGGCAAGCGGTAAGTTGATGAAAAAGAAGTTTACGTTCTCGATAATAGATGGCGTTGTGTGTAGGTTACCTCGCATTATTATCTTGTTTTATCCTAGTAACTTATGAAAGTCAAAAGTGAACCGACACAGACAAAGTTGCTTCTAGGTTCAGTAGGTACTGAACCTCGGCAACAAGTTAGTAAGATAATTTAGTACCTGCTTGAGTTCCTCGCGCTGTGTGTATTTTATACACGGTGTATTGTACACACCATCCAAAAGTAGGAGCTATTAATCTCGTTTGTATCCTTTAAATATCGTTTTGGACAAAATTCAATCAATTGATCCAAACATTAATTGCTTTTTTTATAGGTATTACAGTTTACAGCACATTTTAGAAAATATGGAAAAAAGCTACTATAGGACAAAGACAGACCATAAAATGTAGTTACACCGGATCTGATTCTAATAGATGGCGCTGTCTGATGGTTGCATCGCGGTATTAAGTTTCTTCACTCGAACAAAGTCTTTAGGTGTGAGACGTGAATCAGTAACGGTTGAACTAGTCTAAGACTGATGCTAAGTAGATTAAAAGAATAAGTAGTTGGTGATTTAATAATCTTTTTTTGTTTTAATAGTGTTTTGTCACTATACAAACTAAATAATATAAATTGCACTTGTTGAAAGCAACTGTGTCACACAAAAAATCGAACCCTGTGTCTTACACTTTCCGGGCGCATGCTTATACCACTCGGCCACTGACACAGTATCAAGCCTGTTGAATTTTGCAAGTAACAAACGACAGCAACAATAGAAGACACTTTATACTCTTGGATATGGACGTCCCATGGTATTTTTTCTTTCAGACCACCTCCGAAAGCCAAGACCAAAGCTCGAAAGAGGAGAAGGAGTTGGCGGAACAAGCTGAGAGAACAGAACAAGAGAGAAGAGAGAGGGAGAAGCAGAAGGCTATCAAGAAGAAGGCTAGGAAGGTCAAGCAGAAGCTGCTGGCTACGTAAGTGATGTTGACAAGTCGTCATAAGATAAGATGAATGGATGGCTAACCTGTGCTGTGTGCTACATTGAATAAATTTTTTCCCCTGCTTTAATTAACAGGTTATTGCCTACTACTCGGTAGCATACCATGATCTTTCTAGGAACGTGAAGGCAAAAAAATATTCTTAGTATTGAAAACTATGACACCCTTTCCATTAGACCGTTCCGTGTTGCTTTTCGTGTCTGATACGCTCCTAGCTCGGTCATGGTGAGGTACGGTGTAGTGAGCCCAGACCATTAATAGTACAATTTTAGCAAATATGTCTAGATATATCTTTACGCTAAGTTACGGCCAAAATGGTTTCAGGTTTCATAATTTTCGTATAGTAAAATGTGGACACCAACCGTTTTCTAAGTAAAGTATAAAGCATTTGCTCTGCACTGTGCACTACACTGCAGAACATAATGGAATGTGCGTACATTATTATTTAGTTTTTTGCGCAGCCTCAGTCACATCTCAAGAAAAAAGATTTTTGTCTTTTAGTATTTTGTTCATATGATTAACTTATGTTATGTTGAAACAATTTTAGTGTAACTTCATGTATTCACAAATTATTGTTTGTTTTTACAGCGGCAACGAAAGCGACATATTCGCCGATCACACAATAGTACCGTTCGAGCCTTTCCTCCCAGCCACCGGCAAATTGCACAAAGTCATCCACACTCTCACCAACATCATCAACCCTCTAGTCGACTGCCTAGAACGACCCGAGAACGGAGTAGAAGATAAAAGCAAGAAGAAGAACGAGGAAGTAGAGAGCAAGAAGAAAAAGAAGAAAAGCAATCAAAATACGGAAGATAAACCCAAGAATGATACGGAAAATAATAATAATACTGAAATAAAAGAAGCAGAGTCATCTAGTAGCAAGAAGAAAAAGAAAAATAAAGACAAGCAAGATAAGCCGAAGTTAAGCAAAGCGAACTCGGTGTGTAGCTCGTTGAGCGATATGAGCAGAGCGAGCAATAAAAACGAGCGGAAACCGAGCATTGTGATCGATGTGCAGATGTTGGAGAGGCAGTTAAATGAACTGAACAGACTTATGGAGAAGTTTGACAAGGTATGATAATCCTAGGTTAATTCACTAAGCTAGGAGAATTAAATTCGTTAAGGGACTAAAGTAGTGTCTTACGGCATAGGACCCATCTTGAATCACGAGCGAAACGAAAATATTATAATTTTGACTCTCGAGCGAAGCGAGTGAAAAATATTCATACACATATTCATACATCACAAACACACACACACACATACACAAACAAACAAACGCGTTCACACAAGTTTCCAAAAAAACATGCTTTTTTCATATTATTTCTTTATTGATAGTATGAAAAGTTCAATAACCTTGTATTATTTTTCACAGAACTCAACCGACAAGGTGGTGTTCCAAAAAGTTCACGGCCTCAAACTACTTGGTCAACTCCTTGCGATCGCCTCGGAGAGGGAAGACTTGGCCTCGCAGTTTACCGCCAAGTAAGAGTATTAACCTTTTTCAATTTTTTTTCTCTAACGTTCCTTACCCCAGCCGGTTACACTAAAAGGTATGGGCCCACTACATCGCACCATACGATGAACGTGCTAGAAGCGTATCAGACAAGAAGAGTAAGTTGACGTCGAGGAGTTTACGTCGGTTTTACTCGCTAGCGACGACGTAACTTTTTGTATGGAAAATGTTAGTTCTGCAAGTGACCGCTAGGGGCGCTGTGCAATTTTCCATAGACTTTTTTTACGTAGTCGCTAGCGAGTAAAACCGTCGTAAACTCATGGTAACGGTACTGTCTCACGAATGTTTTGTTTTATTCGGGGCGTCACCGAATCTTACAAAATAAAAATCATAAAAATCAGTTTACCCATTCTCGAGTTAGTAAGTTCAGTTACAAGTAATAGTAGTAAATGTCATATGTCCGCAGGCTCCTGACCACAGCGGTGACGGTGATAGCGCGCGTCATAGGCGGCTGCACAGTCAGCGCCGCGTACCTGCTCACCACGAACACCTGCGTGCACCTGGTCAAACTGCTCAGCGATCAGCTGGTGAGTGTTAGAACAAATGTATTAAAATACCATCAGCCCCTTTCTGACAAGAACGCTAGAGCCTATTGCGACCGCGCGAAGACAGCGTCACAAACTATTGGAGGACGTTGAAATGACAAATAGCTGGCTGTCATTACGAAAGTACGTAATTATCAGCCAAAGGACGTCCAACTGAACATAGGCCTCCCCCACGGCCTTCCACAACGACCGTCTGCATCCAGTGCGATGCTGCGATATAAGGTCGTCTGCCCATCTTGTCAGTGGACGTCCTACGCTTCGCTTTTGGTCGAAGGGTGTAAAAAAAAGTGGAAATATTAAAATAACAATGATTAATATTAAATATTATTACTGATGATGTCTGACTTGACTATGACGTTAGCTACATAAAGCAGATGGATTTAAGCTCTTTTCGCTCGATCCTGGTCTAGACACAGAATATATAATAGTACTACATACAGAACGGACACTCACCTCCCCTCCCTTGTCTGACTTACTTCACTATCGCGCCGGAATTAGGGATCTCATTAGGTGACCGCCTAGCGGGCATGGCACGCGCATGTTTGCGACGTTAGCAGAAGTACAAAGTTTTGTGTACGAGAGATGCCTAAGTACTGTGCAGTATACGGGTGTCTTTCTTTCTCGAGAAATGACTCCGATAGAAGCTTTTTTCTTTTCCCAAAAGATGAGAGATGGGAAGTAACTTCATCTGTCAATGTATGGCCAAAATGAAAAGTTTCTTCCGAGTGTCCGGGCTGTGGTCTAGATTAAATTTTGGTCCTGTTACTGTCAGTTTCTTTGATGTTAACAAAGACAGAAGACGCGTTTATTATTCACAGTGCGACAAGGATCATCTGGCCAACGGTGACAGTCGGAACTAACGCTGTCAAATTCAAAAATACGGTTGCCAGATCGAGTGTAGCGAAATCTCCCCAATCTTACGAGAGATTTTCAGATTTTCCCTTTTGTTTTATTTTCGTACGTGTTCCGTCTGTGTAAACTATTAATATGATTGCTTTTAAATTCCGTAGAGCTAAACTCCTTAAGTAAAGTTTAAATTTTTAATGGTTTTTATTTTTAGTACAATTGTTTTGCATTCAAAATCGTTGGAACATACATGATATGCCTCCTATGGTAGAAAATGCCTTCAACGACATTTCCATCCAAGAAATCTTTTCTATGACTTTGCCATAGTTGGGTAAAAAATATTCGTTAAACAGCTTCCTAAACTCCTTGAATCAAGAGAGATTTTCTTGCTCTGGCTACCCTTATTGAATGCTAGCGCCCCCAATTTTTTCTTTAAGGTTCTCCATGAGATTTCTTCCTTCCCTTGTCTTTCCTTCTCAGAGTTATTTATTTTGGCAGTTATGTTTGAATTTTTGCTCGTCCGCGAGTTTAAAGTTTGATTTTGCTGCAATAATTCTCACAGATTAGTTCTTCATCAACTTTTAAATTCTAAAAATTGACATTGACAGAAAGAAAAATCAACGAGTGGCTTAAAAGGGCTAGAACCCAGAGCCGTTAAACCAAGTTTAAAAAAAAAAAAAAAAGCTAGCGCCCCCTGTCAATGTCATCTATTGGCCAGAAGATTGTCGCACTGTAATCCCATGTAAAATGTCATATGGATCGACTGTTGATTATTATTTTTCCGCGTTATTATCGGAGTAAATTTTCGATTCGGACTTGTTTGAAATGCATTGAAATGCATCATCCATTACTTTTTTCCCCTCATCATCATCATCATCAGCCAAAACACGTGCACTGCTGAACATAGGCCCCCCACGATTTTCCACAGCGACCGCAGTTTTCTTACAATGTCAACTAGTAATTAAACCACCATGTCGTACAGTTGGACTTCGTAAGAGTACTATCTTTTCATTTATAATTTCATTACAATCAGCGCCATCTATTATTAAAGTTCCGTATTTCTAACTCGGTTATACCTCCTCCCCTTCCACAAAATATCCTTTTTGTAGCTAAATAATGTGAATAACTCTCTTCCAGTTTCATAGATGGCGCTACAAGTAGCGAATCTACGTGTTGGCACACTATGCGTGTACGAATATTTTATCTGATCTTTAGGGATAGGAGATTTTTTTATTATTTTTGTAATTTCGATTAAGATCCATATGAGTTTTTTTATCTTTGTTACATTGTATTATTCCGATGAAGTCACCGGGAAAAGTTAAACAGTATGTAACTAAACTATTGATGCATAAAATTAATCTGACAAAGCAAAGGATTACCAAAACTTGCTCCAATAAAATCCATACTTTATTGTTATTTTTATTCCCAAAACTATAAAGTTCTTTACCCCTGTCTTTCGTCAAGTTTCCGTCTAAAGAAAGGGGTAAGAATCATTTTTCCGGCCGTTAGTTTTGATGTCATTCAATCAGGAGTCGTCAACCTTTTTGCAAGTTTAATCTTGTTACTGGGATTAGGTTTAGTATCTGAAAGTTGGTAAAGTACGAGTTAGTAATTTCGCCAATCTTTGGGGTTTGTTGTTTTGTACGTGAGTTGAACTCGAAACATAACGTGATTGTGTGAACGTTTTATTCTTCTTTTATTATAAGCATTCTTCCCGCAGCTTTGCTCATAGACTACATGCACTACAATATTTTTTTAAAAAGAGTTTGTATTTATAATAATATACATTTTTGAATGCTTTCTTTTATTGTTTTTTTTTTTCATTTCAACTCACGAATACTGTCATAATTTTATGAAGCTACCCTACCAGTTTATAAATTGACTACACTTTTGCATAATGATTAATATTTCTTTATATGCATTAATATATTCATATGCATTAATCGTATTTCCTTGTCGTACCGTCCATGTTTAGCCCAAAAGTATGACTGGTAGAGAATGCCAAGTTGCGTTACGTACACCTTTTTTGGTTAAATCTTACATCTCTTTGTCGAACTCGAAAAAAAAACTGTTTTGTTACTGAATGTAAGTCTCATAAAACTTCATTAAATTGTAAATATGTATATTTCAATAGTTTTTAGTTACGAAAGTGTCGCACTCCCTGTCACGAGTTTTTAAACTCAAAAGAGAAACTTAGATACCTATGTATTTCATAAATAGTTTATAGTTACGAAAGAGCGTCACTCCCTGTTATGAGTTTTCGAACTCAAAAGGGAGAAGAACCAAACCATTGAATTGTTACAACAAAAATGAAGCAATAAAGATTATTGTATTTGTATTTGTACAAATTAGGTTGTAATAAATCTGTAATATAAAAATGAATCGCAAAATGTGTTGGTAAGCGCATAACTCAACAATGCCTGGACCAATTTGGCCAATTCTTTTATTAAAATGTTTGTTGAAGTTCAAGGATGGTTTTACGGCGAGAAAAATTCGAGTAATTTCCGGTAACACCCTTAAAACAGTTCTTTTCTTTTCCCATACAAACGTTTTCTAACTAAAACGTAGAGTCAAGGAAGATAATAATTATTCATAAAACGGGGCCGGGGCTGGGGGCGAAACGAAGTCTAGTAATAAATAAATTGATTCTATTTCACATTTTGTCACACTTTATCCTAGACATAACACAAGCAGCAACATACATATAAGTAGCTACTGAGTAAAGGTGTGCGGCAAACAGTAGGTACGGCGCTACCGACTGGGAATTGACGGCATCAGTAGGGCTGTTGCTGTCACTTGTTATGTCTTACCTCCTAAAATCTCCAAAATGAGACAGCAGGGCTAAAATACTGAGACAACTAATTTGAAAATATACAGTAAAAAGTAAAGTAAGCCTGTAAGCATCCCACTGCTGGGCAAAGGCTTTACCTCAAATGTGAAGTAATATGAGCCATACTCCACCACGCGGGCTCAGTGCTGATTGGCGGATGGGTGCCAACCTTGCTGTCAGATTTTATCAAGCCGCCCATAGGGCCTCTGACTAGGCTTAACGAATAATATCAACCGATATTAGCCGGGACCAACTGCTTAACGTGCCTTCCAAAGCACGGAGATGCTCGTGATATACGGCACTTATAAGGTCGGAATGGTCACCCATCCATACACCGACCGCGCCGTAAGTTGCTTAACTTCGGTATTACTACCAAAGCGCTGCCACCACTGCGCTACGAGCACCTCCAGTATAATAAGTTTAAATATTAGGTTAATTTATTTACATAAAAAATAAGCAAGCATATACATATCGCAAATGTGTCGTTTATTTCAAATGGAGTTCCTGAGTTGTTGGGTAGCAGTACTGGCATATGGCTGAAGATATACTATGTCAGGAAAGACTTTTGAATGGGCATTTAGATGCGAGTAACCGGTTCTTTTTTTCTTTTTTTTTTAAATCTTTATTTATTGAAGAGGGTTTATTCGCTTTGCGAATATGTCACCCTCATAGGATCCCATTACAATAGAAGATTAACTATAATCTGCGCTTAAAACCTACTTCCACTAATCTATATAAACTTTTTGCGGCATTTGACAAAGGACTGGCCAAAATTTCATGACATTTACCAGGTTCTTTTAAATTGATGTTAAAACGGTTACAAAAATCTATTCTTTCAGCCTCGTTCCGTGCACATTCCACCAATATGTGGTCCACATCTTCGACCACGTCCCCGGTTCTTAAACTGCGGAGTGGAAAGCAAGAGGGAAACCATCACACTATCTTCCCTAATTTGGAGTTAAAAAGAAACTCTACCGACAAGAGATTAGCTCTTAAATTTGATGATGGTGACTGTGACCGTTCATGTGGCTGATTGTAGCTAGTGCACAGTGATCGAGTTTAGTCATTCTCGTCGTTTTGTCGTTCTTTTGTATATTTATCCTAAATTGTATAAAATTAAATGTAATCCAGTCCCGTGGCAGCCCTACGTCCCCGGTGGCTGAGTGGGCGAGCGCCCTAAAAGCGCGCTAATGCATCGCGCCCGTTGCGACGCGACACCGCACTTGCCTGTGCCACCTTTTTGGTCCTTCTCCTTTTGACGTGATGCTCTGGTCGAGTTAAATTTGACTGCTGTGACGCAGGGACCTTTTTTTGCTATGAGATGGGTTGATTCAAAAGATACCTTGACCGATTTACACCACTGAACAACTGGCGGTGCAAGTTACCCCATTCTGAAACAGCACTTCGCATTTGCAGAATTTTCAGTCGCACCACGCACTAAAAACTTTGCAGTTCGAACGCCCAAATACCCGCAGGGTGGTTTAAAGATGCCCATTTAATAAAAGGCTACCTCGACTTTATGTTGCCACTTGATTCCGGCTTTTAAAAGTCAACTTTTTTGACTCGTGGCTGGTCTAGATTTCTGCCGCCTTGACAAACGAAAATTGGTTGCATGACACAATACGGGCGTCACTTTAAACAAAAGACTACGCGAGGTGCAAGTGGTTTTGGCCCGTAAGGTGGTAAGGCGCTGATGACCTTGATAGTACGTGAATTTTCGTTATAGAACCCTTGTGAAATGATGGTGCATATTTAATATACGTTAAAATACAATAAAACAGGTAATTACAATTATATCGCCAAATTAGAAAGCTACTTTGACCTCAGGAACGACCTTTAAAAATTGCTACCGTTCGTTACATACATAAAAATACTATAAAAGAAGCCAAATAGCCGATTATAGCTCCCAGATTTTATTGTGTATCGTATTCACAGTATTCAAAATATAATTCCACGTCTAATTAGGCAATCCGGTCCTTAATACAAATTCTGCAATCATTAACGGAAAAATAAAAAGTTTAAATAAAATTAAATAATGTGCCCGAATTAATTTTCGATATGGTTCCGTAACAATTTTTTTACTGTCATCACGCTGATGAACTCGACGCGCGAAGCAATGGAGTACTGAAACACATTTTTCCAGAGAATATCCAATCCAAAGATTGTGTTCAGGCACACAACACCTCAACTGGCTGCAATTTTCATATATTTTTCGTAGTTCGTAAGATCTTGCAATCAATCGCTATGGAAAACCACAGAGGAGTCTTCTGTTTAGCATTGGACGTCCTCCGGCGGCCGATGATGATGATGAAATGAAAACCCAAATCTTTGTCGCGTGCAGTGCAGTGATTTAAGTATTTAAGAGATTTAAGTACAAAACTAGACAATTGGTCTTGTCTGGCGCATATTTATATTTATTTATTTATTTATGGGAGACGCCCCCATTATAATCGTCGTCTGGTACTTCGTATCACAAGAAAAAAACCTGACTTCAAAACCTATCTATTGGTCTATTATCTGGCAAATATTTTATTTATTCATTGGTTAATTAAAATGAAATACCCAACGAAAGTATTATTTGCTCAAGGAACCCTAAAAAGATTCGTTTCGACCTCGTATCTTTCCGGATGCGGTTGCTATACTCTGACATGCCTTTCGTGGTACTAAATTGAGAGTTTTAGTGATCGGTTTCTTAAATATACAGGCGCCAAGGCCTTAAAGTTCGCTCGAAATATATTCGGCGTTTTAAATGCCTTTTTTTATTAATCAGATGCAATTATAAACGCAATATTATTTATGCAAGACGCTTCTGTATTATTTGCATATTTTAGACATTAAAAAAAAACTTTATGATTTCATTTGCTAGACAGACTTGACGAAACTATCCGTTTACTAACTACTCCGTTTTTTGCCATTCGGCTACGGAATTCCTAAAATCTCACTCAAAGATTAGGTACCTCTCATAGATCGATAATGTACGAATATATTTTCTCTTTGTGTTTTTTCAGAGTTTCTCAATACTCTACCTAGAAGGTTTAATATATCGTCTCGTTTAATGAAATAACGTACTTTTCCTGGTCTTTCATGATAACTTGTGATCTAAATATTTATCTTCTTGAGCTGTCATCAAGTGGCATCAAATGTCAATTTTATCATTCCCTCAACTCTCGTTATAATTACAGATTTCGTTCCAAATTTGTCAAGGAGATAAATGTAATGATTAATACCATTTCTGTCATTCGAAACTGAAATTTGACGATGTTTTTAGTGTAGATAATATTCTCCATAAATACTTCACTCTCTCAAAGCCTACCGCTATGGCGCCTCTGCCTAACTGACCTGCTACATTTCGTAATACAAACCCTACCCTAGAACCATATTCGTATCTTCACATCTAATTATCCCTTTCACTCATGTCAGCATGACAACGTGAGAGAGTGCGACGGCTGTACTCGAAATTAAGAACACATAGTATGATCCCAGAACCATAAAATCTGGTGATGGTATCGCAACAATGTTGCTTCTTGACCGACCGTAAAAAAGGAGATTTACGGGCAAAAAAACTAAAAAGATAGCGATGGCGATAAGGCGACAAAATAAAATAAAGGCCGGTGTGTAAGTTTCAATAATCTGTTTTTAATAGCAGTAATTCTTAGGGACGGTGCACACTTGATACCTTCGAGTTCAAAGTTCAGAATTACCATCCGTGATCTTTTTATTTAACATAAGTACGAGACGTACATGTAAGCTACTTGATATGGTTCAACTAGGCCGACATTTTTCCCGTACCATCATCTATTTCTGTAAACACGACTGTGCCAGAGCTTGGAAAAATACGATAGATAGATCGTATCGTAACTATAGTTTTGTCTTATCCAAAAAGCCTGTAGTTCTTAATAGCATTGAGGAATAGATTTCTATAACAAAAACAAAATATGCAATATTTACAAAACGTCCAACGTCTCGTCTCAAACCCCTGATGTAGTCGATCTACAACCATGACCTTTGAATCAAAATACATTTATTTGTGTTTTACAGTTTATTACCACACAGCTTATGAAATAATTTGAATACTTTCGAGTCATCGTTCCTAAATGAAACTCGTGCTTTCTCATCACAATCAATATAAACGATAACGGTAAAAAAAATAACGTGTGTGCTACCTCTAACTTCCCATTTAGTTTCGCGGCCGATATTAAAATTGTGTTTTATTTTAACGCGAGCGTGAATTTTACCACACATATCCCAAGATCAGCCGCGATATCGGGAGATAAGACTCGCTATCTCTTCCTTATGATGCGTGCCGAAACCAGAATGGTGCGGAATTTTGGAAATTAGTAAACGGTTATTGTAATTTAGTAAAAAAGGTAGTAAGTTGACGGTAATGTATGAGGGTTGTCCTCTAATTAACATGTTTGGTTTTGTTTTTGCTAATGCAATATTATTGTAGGTACTGTCAGAATGGAACTGATATTATAAAGAAGTTGGCCTGAAAAAAGTTAAAAAAACTCCGTTCATAACTACCTGTGTCTTTGCTATAAACAGCAGATAATTCCTACAAAAAAGGTGTTATGGTCTTGAGTAGATGCTTTTTCGTATTAAAAGTTCGTCCTGCCATCGCTATTCTTGAGGTAGGGAAAGACTGGAAGCTTTTGAGATGTGGTGCTGGATTAGGATAAAAGCGAATTAGATGAATGACGAAGCCTTAAATAGAACGCAGGGCAGGCAGGGAAGGAAGGCTTAGGCAGAATAGAAGGAACAAAGTAACGAGGAAGACCAAGAATGAGCTTAAAATTAATGATGATAACTTCTTTTATTCTTCTTCCTCAAAACTATGACATCATAAATCCGCCCAGTCGAGTGAACTCGCCCTAGCAAACGCTCCCGCCCGCCTAATGGCGTCGCATCACACACGTATATCTACGGATATATCCACGTGTATCAATGGATATATACGCGAGTGTTACCTCACTATACGGTTATGGTTCAGCACCTAATGGTTAAGTCGCGAGCCGTAGGGTTATCACCGAGCCGGTGTATTTTAGATTTTATTGTGTTAAGTATGTACTTTTAAAAAGTTTTTGCGACTTGCAGGAATTTCAGTGAAAGAGATGTGTATGTTGCGCTGAAATCATGGACGTGACTGTTCATAGATTATGGTAATGATGATGCGGCCTAAAACGGATAATTTCTGGCTAGTTACCATATTTATAAATTCATATTAACATGCCAGTTGCAAGTAGGTGCGTATATTTCATTGATAATTTTGATGACACTAAAAAAACCGGCCAAGTGCGACTCGGACTCGCGTACGGAGGGTTCTTTGTCAACTTTAAACTTAATTTGGGGTCCACTTACTTCCACCTAGCTAAATTACCACACTATTTTTTGACCATACTAATAAGACCTTTACAAATTGTAAATTTTTCACAGCCCTACTTTTTTCAGAACAAATAATACTTTGGGGAATTTTAAAAGTTCTTCTCACGAGTGATTTCATATAGATGTTTGGGATTGGCGTTATTAAAGCATTTTAAATGCATTGTATTACTTTTACAATGTTTTTATTTCTGAGTGTTCCGTTCTATTGTTTGATATAAGTAATGGTTATCTGAATATCTGGGATTGTATTGCAAATGGAACAGGTGTATGTAAAAGGTTTTTAGCCGGTGCGATCAAAGATTTGAGTAATAATTTAAAATAATAAACTAGGTGAGCTCTCGCGGCGAATGTACAAATAACTATATTTGCAATTTATAACAACACCTTTTCGTATTATGAAAACACTATAAAATTTCCTCAGGGTCGGATGCTTTATATAATTTTTATCTTACTTTAACCATTGCTTCGTTTTTTACATTTTACGATAGATATAGGTAAAATAACATGATGCAACCGTGTTTTAAAGTCACCATTGCTTGTTCAAGTCTAATTTAAAATCATGGGAGACGCCCTTGTCAGGATCGTTGTCTGGTACTTCGCAACACAAGGAAGAAGATAGATTCCTTATTTCGAAACCAGACAATTTGTGTGTTGTCTAGCGCATATTTATCAAGTAAGTTTAACCATCTCATTATTTCCAGGATAAAGACATGGCCGACTACAGAGAGCTGGAACTGGCCAAGCAGCTGTCCGACTGCCTCTCAGTAGCCCTGGACTCGGTGCTGTGCTCCACCAGGGTGCACTTGGAGCATGGCGACACCAGGAGCACCGCGCATGCCGTCATCAGGTGAGGGAGTCGTTACAACACTACTGGCATATTGTGGCTAAGAGCAAGTACACAGCAATCAATAGTTGCAGCCACTCGTTGCGGCTACTAGTCGCAGCCACTATTTGCAGCCTCTTTACTCGAATACGAGTGGCTCAGTCAAGCTACTTGTCGCAGCTTATAGTTGCAGCCACTCGTTGCGGCTACTAGTCGCAGCCACTATTTGCAGCCTCTTAACGCGAATACTAGTGGCTCAGTCAAACTACTAGTCGCAGCCAATAGTCAAAGGCACTAAACGCGGCCACTCGTGGCTCAGTCAAGCCACTTGTCATAGCCACTAAGCGCGACCACGTGTGGCTCATGGCCAACTCCACCAGAGTGCAGTTGGAACATGGCGACAGCAAGAACACCGCGCATGCCGTCATCAGGTGAGGGAGTCGCTACAAGACTACTGGCATATTGTGGCTAGGAGAAAGCATACAGCAATAGTCGCAGCCAATAGCTGCGGCCACTAGTTGCAGCCACTAGTCGCAGCCTTTTAACGCGAAGACTATTGGTTCAGTCAAGCTACTTGTCGCAGCCAATAGTTGCAGCCACTCGTTGCGGCTACTAGTCGCAGCCACTATTTGCAGCCTCTTAACGCGAATACTAGTGGCTCAGTCAAACTACTAGTCGCAGCCAATAGTCAAAGGCACTAAACGCGGCCACTAGTGGCTCAGTCAAGCCACTTGTCATAACCACTAAGCGCGACAACGTGTGGCTCATGGCCAACTCCACCAGAGTGCAGTTGGAACATGGCGACAGCAAGAACACCGCGCATGCCGTCATCAGGTGATGGGTTTTATGATCGAGCGAATCACTAGCATACCTACCTGGTTCTAGCTCCGAAGAATCTGGCTGATACTAGCTTTGCTGCATGCAAGAAGGAATTCCTTCTAGGCACTTCTCTCGGCGCAGGAATTTCTAGTAAGCTACTTGGCTAATGTGTATTTTAGGTATTTACAATCAGCTTTGGCATGACATTTTTTTTAAAAGTATCTAGAATCATCTAGAAAGCTTGTTCTTTCCTCATTGAACTGTAGATTTTGTGATTCTAATCTAACCGTCCTTCAAGTGAGGATTCTTTCTTGCCAATTTCATCTCATCAAGTAAGGGCTTCATAAAGACACTTCTCTGGTCCCAGGATAAATAGACCATTGACTATATCGTGGCCAAGTTCCTCATACCATAAAGTGGATACCATATACAAAGAGCCCGAGTTATCAGATCTTCTTGAAATACTTGGCTTGGTCTGGAGTCAAGAGAAAACCCATACAAAATAAAAACTGGTTTCAACCAGTGATGTGCCGGATCGCTAAAAATGAAGATCCGCGGATACGGATCTGAATACGGATATTTAGTGTCAAGATCCGCGGATACGGATACGGATACGGATCTTCAATTTCTCATAAGATTAGTGTCGCCGGCCGCGCGCGGCCTTGAAAAGATAGTTGACGTCTCGCTCGCCGCAACGTCAGACACGACATGTTTTGACTTGCATTGCGCAAGAAGTTTTCAGTTTAAGTTTTGTTTTGACCATGATTGTTATAAAAGGATGTTATAACTTGATTTGATATTGATCTCATTTAATTATAGAAAACAATAATTATGTTTTAGTTATTTCACTGTCCTAAAAGTAAAGTTTTAACTTGTTCTCATTATAAAAATCTATGTATCTAAATGTTTGCAATATATAGGTGCAAAATATATGATTATTTAAAAAAACTAGCTGGATTTTTTTTTTCTACCTGATGATTAACTGAAAAAGATCCGTAAAAAATCCGCGTGTAAAGTAACGGATACGGATACGGATACGGATTTTTATTTTTCCTCGGATATCCGCGGATACGGATACGGATACGGATATTCGGAACATCACTAGTTTCAACCCAGGAGTTATTGAGTCACTTGTATGTATCAGAGACCCTGTTCTGAACAGTGCTTTTTGAGCGGTGCAGATTTTGATAGTATAGCTTATCAAATTTGGTTCTATATCTACGAGTAAATGTAATAACCAATTAATGAGACATGTATATATTTTTTTTGTTGCTGATTTGATATCTTTTATCAGGATCGACGAGAACAACAAGGAAGCAGCCAAAGAGGAATTAGACCTTCTCAGCACGCTGAGGAATCGAGCCCACATACTCATAAGGTAAGTTTAGTTCTTAGGACGCCTTAACTGATCGGAAACATGATAGTCTTTATCAGGCTGCTTTTTCCCTAAAACTGAGATTAGTGAATTACGTTTTTTTACCTGGAATTTTTCCATTTGGCATCGCATACCTCCACTAAAGTTAATTAATAAATTTGTGTACACATGTTTTAGAATTATTGTCCTGCACCACTATAATAGATAATCCGAAATGTTTTATATTTTATGTCAGTAATTTGTTATGTGTACCGTACCGATTTACGGTAATGGCGGCTCGAGAGTAATAGGCCAGGTACGCTGGAGATATTATAGTGCCCAGATGTGTGCGCAATACACAAGTGCACTCTCTGTTACTTCACTCTTATTAATTCGGTGAGACAGCAGTCCGACATGAACGATAAGATATCAAGCGCAGGACCAACGGCCTTACGTGCTTTCCGAGGCACGGGGGTGCCATCACCACCAACTTCCTGACTCCGAGCTGTTTCCGAGTATAAGCAAGACAGAAAAACCCAAAATAAAATTTTGGCCCGACCTGGGATGCGAACTCGGGACCTCTTGGGTAGTAAGTGACCGACCAGCGAACTAACCGCTACAACAACGAGGTAGTCTTATAATGCAACATAAAAGAGACGCGAAAAAGCTGATACCTTTTATTAGCTCGAACCAATTTATTGGTGAATTTTTATTTTTGACACTTTTGAAAAGTGTTTTATTTGTACAACTTACATAGAACGTTATCGATTTTATTTCTCAAGATAAGCTACTTTATCTGCCCTTTTCTTCATTCCACCCTCCATTGTTTTCGTTCTTTCCTCAGCAAACAGTTTACAGGGCACTCTCTGCCCCCTGTAGGTGTAGTGTTACTTGCAACTGTGTCAATATTTAATATTAGTACTGCGAATGTTTGTTTGTTTTGCGGCGAGCTGTGTATGTGTGATGATGACATGTGAGATGAGATATCAATGATTGGGGAATTAATGTACCCTGTGCTATGATGTATGAATCAGGCCTTTCTTTACATAGCAAGCTCCTCTTTAAACTACATATATGTTATCGTGTTTTGTTACTATACATACTTAATATGTATATTGGAAGTTGAGAGAGCAATCTCTCAGTATTAATGAGTAACGCAGCCTACGAGTTTAAGAAATCACTTGCAAAATTCAATAGGCTTGCCAATGTGTCGGTGGCCGAGTGGTATAGGCATGCGCCCGGGTAGCATAAGATACAGGGTTCGATTCCTTCTGACACAGTTGCCTTTTATAAGTGTAATTTATTATATAACATTTTTGACATTAACTCATTCATTAAGTTGTAAATAAGGACACCATGGCAGATTTATAAAAGTCCAGCTATACCAGGTCATAAAGAAGCTGATTTAACATATTTCTTCTGTATCACTGATATTGTTTTTTTTTACATGAGACATTGCTCATTGATTCCCTATCAGGATTGCTAAGTCTACATGAGAAAGTCATGACGAAGATACATCCAAAATTACACACCATACATGTTGCTCAAAAACACATTACCAACACATACAACCTCACACATAATACATCTTGCTACCACACTTATCCAACACTCAAAATAGAATCCAACCCCACAGACTTAACGTTCATATTCTTTTGTTGTTTGTTCACTCTCAAAGAGGGAGGGTAGCAGTGCATTAGACAAATTAGATTACGGCTAGACCTGCCGTGTGGTGCGCCGCCCAGACGGAATGTGACGTGACGAGTTTAAAATACTAGCTGCGGCATTGACTTGAAAGACATGGGGATGGGGTTACACAAAAACAGTGTACCTACCTATTCACTTACAGTGCAAATAAATTGTTCATGCTGAACGGATTTCAATGAAAATAAATGTTTCTTGTAACTTAAACCACTGAGAACTAACGGTTGGATTATTTATGAAGACTATTTTTCAATTAAAATATAACTGTATTTAATTAAGTTCTTAAACGTAATGATGCAATAGCATAAAAATAAAACCGCCTTAATAATTCACGTGTTTTATTTAAATATTTTTAGATTATATCACTTTTCGTTTTGGAGAAATCTATGGACCAACATACATACACATATGAAACTTGGCATACGTGTTTTGAAGCTTAACTAGATTATCATTGATTGTTGCTTTTTAGATCCCAAAACGTTTTGAACACTTTAGAGCGGTGACCACAAACGCTGTAGTGTTTGAAACGTCGGGATTGTGGTCGGGATAGTAAATTTAATAAATTTTCCCGAAAATATCCGTAAATTGTCTCTTAATCTATAGATCATCACATCATACTCAAATATTATCCAATTCCAACAACTTCACAATTCTTTTGAATTCGGCTATTCTTCTTCTTAGCGTGTCGATGGAAACCCATATGATTCGGTTATTTATAACTTGTGTTTACTCACCACTACACGTGCAATTACTTTTATTATTAATGAATGCATGTTCATTTAACACGTTCGCTTCCTTCCCCAACAAAAAGCGTAGTATTTGAAATCAAATTCATTCATTACGTGTTGCATCGGCCCCAATCAGATCAAAGCGGTCAATACAAATAGAATCGCCCTATCGAATCGCGTTTACAATCAACAATGATTAAAATGAAAATATAAGACGTGTGTGTGTTAATAATTGGCAGGGTTCTGTCGTAGTCTAAAAAGTTCTACGTGTTCTCCACCTGATATCTCATCGGTTTTGTCGAACTATGTCTTCCCACCGTACGAACATGTTTGAGCACTACTCTGTGTTATACACTGCGCATTTGGTTAATCTAGGTTTTGATTGTCCTCTGTAGGTTGTGATTGTTCATTGTACTACATCTACATTGTTGATGTATAATCTAAAAATAATGCCTTTCCGTTCTAGCCATACAACACAAGTGTTTAAATAGGGTTTTTTCTTTTTAATAAATAGCTACAATGATCTGATTTTGACTGAATTATGTCTTATAAATATTTAGAGTCTGAACCACAATCTATTATTATTATAAATTGGGGTCTCCCTAGTCACAAGAGGGCTGATAACCCACGTTTAATAATAACATTTATCAAAAATCACAGTATTTAAACATGAAAAAATATAACTTTAAATTCGAATTGCATGAAAACCCCATACTAACGGCTGATGTTTATTTTATTTTATTTTATTGAAAAGGCACACCAACAGTTTACATATTGTACACACTTAACTAAAGTAACGTTGACAATGTTTATTTATATTATATGTAGACCTATTAAAGGTGTACACAGCATTGTAGTAACGAAACAACAGTAATTAAATCATATAGTCTTAAGGACAATTCTGAAATAAAAGTTATAATAAAGGTTTCAAGATAAGTTACCTGAACAAGTTAATTAAACAGCCTTAATCCAAAATTTTGACAATAACTATGCATAGTTGAGAAACACTGCTTACAAAAAATATTGAAACGCATTACTCATTCAGCAGCTCAGAAAGCTGTTGCCATAGAAAAAAAATATGAGGCTGTTAAGATACATTTGAATTCTGTTGGTGGGTTGGAAAGATTTTGTGCGTGGTCCTTTTTATTTCAGATATTTGTATTTTATTAACCCTAAAATCGTATGGCGTATCCACGCCATATTTTGCGCCTACCTATCCAACTCTCTACACTCCCGTCACTTCATTTCTGTTTATCGTTCCACTTTTGTTTTAGTTTTGACAGCATCAGGGGTGATTAGCGCGAACATTTGGCGGTGTCGGGCAATTGTTTGTTTGAAAATATGCTGCGAATTAGTTTGAGTTTAGAGGTCTTTCTCTAATAGGCTTTGTCACAATAAAAAACATGCTACCTAGGACTATAGAGAAATAGACAAAATGAAAATTGGTGCAGAATTAGATTTTGAAAAATCCGACAGTTAATGTAAAATAATTATATAATATAACTTTTGATTGCGCATGAAGAGGCGAAAAACCGCCGGTTCTTAAATTACGATGTGGAAGGCCAGAGGGAAACCACTGGAGTTCTCAAAAAAAAACCTCTACCGACAAGAGCCTAGCCCTAAAATTTGTTCATGCTTTTCATAACATTCTGAATTCATTTCATTTTCCAATGTTTGTATTTATGCAAGTTAAAATCAAATTCAAATTCAAAATCTTTATTTCAATTTAGGTCATGAAATGAAAATTGCCTAGTATTACTAGATGCACAAGCTCGACTCACACTTGACCGATTCTTTTAAACATTTTTATCAAACTACCCACGATCTTGCCCAATATGATCGATTGCGGGTAAATAAACTATAATGCTTAAAGCCAACGTCATACTACGGATTACAATATCATTGATTGAATTATACAATAACTTATCCGCCGTATAACATTGTACCCTATGACAGTGATTTTAAAGGCAATAGTTGTATTTTATAAGTAGTAGGGTATGCCATATGCAGGGTTAAAATGATCGGATGGGTGTTAATACGCTAGATTATTACTAATACACATGTTACATGTTGATTGAATTACTTCATTTGAATGGAAATCTGAGGAGGTAGGTACCTAGTAGATGTGCTTATTAGGATTTCAGCTGGACATATCAAAGCTAAATAGTTTCAATTAATTTTCGTTATCATATCTTTAAATTGAATTAGAAATTGAAATGATTTATGAACCAGGTATGGAATTGTGTAAAGAAATCGTTTTCATTGGACAGTTCAAAACGTATGATATGATCTGTCAAACAGCAAATAACAAAGAGCTTGACAGATCATATCGTACGTTTTGAACTGTCAAATGAATACGATTGCTTTACACAATTACCCCTCAGGTCGTTTATGCACTGATATAATAAGCATAGAAAAACGGACTTTATTCTCGAATAGATTACCTTTACACTTTAATACAGGGTGTTTCATAAATTTTAAAACATTGTTCTAATAGTTACTTAACAATATATTCATAAAGACCGCTTGTGATCGGCCTATGTTCAGCAGTGGACGTCCTTTGGCTGATAATGATGATGATGATATTCATGCGGATATGTACTTTTCTTCGAACTATTCGATAATTTTAATTTACCCATTACCACAATCAGTATTGCCTCAGCAGTCCCTACCTTGTTCGCCCACCACTTCCATGCAATCATCTCGCACTCCAATTGCTATCGACAATCGAGAGCACTCGCTTCGGTAACGATTACGATTCGAATTAAACACTCGATGCGTAATCGATTAATGCCATTACACTCTCAGGTTGAGGGCCTTTTTCGGATGAAAGTGTGTGCTGAGTTTGTTTGATGAGAGTGATTTTTTTGAAGGGGTTGCTTGAGAGGGAATAGTGCATCGTGGTTACTTGCAAGAGGAACATTGAGGAGTATATGTGCTTATTTTAAACCATAAAAATAGTTTGTGGGCATAAAAGGTAGTCTTTTGGCGTACACATGGTTTTCCAGATGACATAAAAAAAACTTTAGTTGATACGCTCCTTTCGACTTCCGTTAAAATATATTTTTTAAAGCTAATTGTTGAGGCCCACTCAGCCAGCGATTACATTTAACCTGAGGCTGTGTAACTGGGCCATGAATAATAGATACACTTGATGATTGAAATAATGTCCCCATTTTCCGCTTAGCTTTGTGACTTCTCAACCTTTTAATCATAGCCCAATCAAATTAAAACGACTTTATAATCTCTGCAATCAGCCCCAATAGCCGATATGCGAACATTTGCCTATTAACCGTTTAAGTCCGTGCAATCAGTCGCGACGTCAGTAGACGTCACGCCCACCGCTTTCAGAATTACGGCGCTGAGCCCTTAATGCACGGGGACAAACGCCCGCCGTGCGACACACACCCGAGTACGGGGGCTTGGGTGCGAGCGGGTTAATAAGCTGAGCGTTTAAGGCTTATGTAACTCTGTTTTGGTTATTATTTTGGAGGTTGAGCATGTAGTATCTTGAAGTTAAGTTTGCTTGTAACGACTCACTTCTGCTCACTGTTGTTACTATGATTCGGTCGGTATGAGCCATACTCGACCACGCGGGCTTAGTGCGGATTGGTGGAGGGTGTTAACAATTATGTAATATCCTAAAATTGACGAAATAACGCGATAATTATAGCATTTGGCAATGTTAGATGGACAAGTAATTTAGAAATTTGCTCGAAGACAAAGACGCAGGGTTTCATTCCTCGTCTTTCAGATGATATTTTCTCCTTAAAATATTTGGGTCTATGGGCAGTAAAAGATGTATGTCTAATCTAATAGCTTTTCCGTGTTGTGTATAAACCCCCTTCGGCAATGCGTTTTGTTAAATCCATCCTTAGTAAACATCTGAAAGGATTCATAAATGAACAAAACCTTGCTGCTAATTATAATTATTATTTTTTTATTTCTTTTTGTATTTTCCCGTTTATACAAAAAAAAAAATATAATGTTTCATTATAGTTTGTACAAAACTCTCAAGAAGAGTCGCTTTTATTGAAACCACAACCTTACCCTCCCCGTAATTTCGACAGAGGACATTTTTAATTTATTAAAAATGGCGGGGGTTCAATGATTATTTGGTATTCAGGGTAAATATTTATT
The DNA here is from genome assembly GCA_963584085.1 of Pyrausta aurata. NCBI lineage: Eukaryota > Metazoa > Arthropoda > Insecta > Lepidoptera > Crambidae > Pyrausta > Pyrausta aurata. The sequence continues at coordinate 9,468,243 of OY757276.1, forward strand.
TTTTATTAGCGCCATACATCTGGACGGTCTCTTTAGATGTATTTTCGAACATGCTGGATGTTTTTTTCTCTTGTTATTCGAGTACACGTGTTTGAGTTTTATGTAATTGGATTAGATATCGATACCGAGTGTATGTGCAAATAGTAATGTAATCACATTATGGCGATTGATTAAATTGAATTTTGATATAAAACTACCTTAAAAAGATAAATATGACATAGTTAAGTATGATTTTGGTGCGATGATAAATGATTTTTTTACCAGATTTTTGTAAACTTATTATTCACAAATTTATGTGTCATGATGACATAAATTCATAAGTTATCCTGTTTTATTTTTAGTTTTGTTGATATTTGTATTTCATCCCTTTCTTCTCCTCTTTCTTATAATTATAATGTAGTCACAGTGCCAGTTTTCCAACTAAATCTTAATAGGCGTTGACAATATTAGGTGTCACATCTAGTATCATAATTAATTGTCATCATTCTTGTTAGATTTTCTTATTTAAAAGTGTTAAAAACATTGTTACGTTGTTGACGATGCCTAGCAGTTAGCGAACTTTGTTCGCTAAACCCCATACCTCAAATAAAGTGGGCAATTCACTAACGGCAACATCACTACTGTTTTTGACGTCGATCTAGAATTTCAGAACAGCTTGACGGTTCTGAATGCGCTGCTCAATGTTGAAGTAAAAGAAAATCGTCAAACTGTCTTATCGTTCTCGATGACATCATTGTCATTTGCTTAGTGAATCGACATGAAGGTGGTATTAACAATACTCAACTACGCGGGCTCTGTAGTAAGTGATAAAATAATAGAAAAAAAAAACATGCAACATTCTTCGTCTATAATTTAAAACAACACAGATCCGAGTGGTCCTCTAATATAATTTTAATGGACCCCACCAAAACAAACACGGGACATATTTATCACGTGTATGGAGTTATATGGCCCACCGTGTTGAGGGGTGAGCGTATCTTACGCATCTGCTAAATCGTATCGTATTGTTGGTTTGGTTGCTGTTTTTTTCTTATTTGATTTTTATACCCTGTATTGATTGAACAAGTCGATAGTAGAGAACAATTTTTTCAGATAGTAAGTAGTACAGTCTACAGAAATGTTGACTTTTGTGAGCGTTTGTCTGTTTGTGTATGTGTGTGTTTGTGATTTCCTTAATCAATAAAAGCTTTTCTTTCTTTCTTTCAAATGTTTATTTTTTTTGCATCACTTAGCACGTCAATGTAAACTAGTAATAAGGGCTAGTTTCCAACAAAAGTGGGTAACCTAACCTGATGTGCTGGTGACAAAATTGTGAGAACGATTGTACATTGGAATATCCACACGATTATGTTAGTTTATAGATGTTAAATCGGTTGAATGTATTGTTCTGTAAGTGAAAGATTAATTTGAAATGTGGGCAAATATTTTGACACATTATCATATTATGACCACGGAATATCTTTAGACGTCGAAAGTGAAAATTTTCTTTAGGGTCTTTTTTATCATATATAGATAGCCAGAAAGAGGACTTTTTTATTATTAGATAACCAGACATTTGGCTACGATTGCACGATACGTTTAAAACGACCTTTCAATCGCTGCCACATAATTCAAACATCACTCCCTTGTTCCATCATTATCAGGTAACGACTACGGTCAGAGGTCACTCATTCAACTCTCCATAATTCAGATGTAATTTTAATAGACCCCGGCGGGCTCAGCAAACGCGGCATATTTATCACATGTCGAGTGGTGTCCATGGACCATAGACAGGGTCGCTTCCCCATAGAGCAGAAAGAGGGGTGGAAACGTCACCTGCTTTCAAATCGAGCGTGGCCCATTGATGGGCAAATTGAAAGAGACCCCAACGCCTGTGTATTTATAAACCGGTCCGGTGTTTCCAGATTTGATTTTGTAAAATCTCAGTATAAAGAATTGTAAAATAATATTATGTTACTAGCAAAAAGTGAATTGTATGTTAAATGATATTAGTGATTCATTTCCTCGCGTAATTCGTTCTGAAGTAAGAGCTACTTATACACCTGTGCTGATCTGTAGCTTTTAAAAAAAATGCGTGCAAGCCTGCATCTTGTGTAACCTTCATATTGTTATCGCTGAATTAAACAAAACAAACAGAACAAAAAAACATTTGTCGTCTCTCGTCTTGTGGTAAGTGATGATGCGGGTGATGATGGATGAGATATTTATGTATACGTATTATACAGTATTGTGTGGTGCGTCTTATGAATACGGCCGCAGTCTCCCCGCCGGGTAACTGAATAATGTCCCATACGCACTCAGTGCAGTTTCTTTATTAATTTACTGAGAGCTTTGATGTTTTTATTTCGGAATTCAGATGAAATGGTTTTGAAGTGAAATGCTGAATTTATTTTGAGTACTTTGAGTCTCATTTGAATCTAAGTTTCGTCGGTTTTTAAATAAGCACACGTTTTTTGTACCTGCGTGTTATTTGTGTTTTTGGCATTCGTGATTTCGTATCTAGCTAGAATACGTTGTACATTCATTTGAAAGTGTTATTTTATTTATACTTTAGAGCATAACTAGATATTGTTGAAAAAAAATACTTCTTCCTAACATTAACTCATATCTGTCAATCATACTTTTGGTATGACCAGGTACCGTTACAGTTAACATAAAAAAGATAAAGTAAAACTTAATAAAATATTTCCAAACCTTGAACATTTTTTCTACTCTAAATTAACTTGATTACGAGTACAAAAGAACATTGTCAACAATGTTTTCACTTGTCGCCTTCATAATCCGATAAACGTAATTTCTATCTCAGTACCCGCCAGGGCGGTAATCTAATGCTCTTCCACTTGATTACCTGCCCAGTAATGGAACTAACTAATGTCATCGTTTCATTTCGGCCATATGCGCGGGCGACGCGGAATTGAATCAAAACATGCTTGAAAAAATTCGCGCGTCAATTATTTTTATGTGGACGATGATTGGTGTTGCTACCCTAATTTGGCGTGAGTTGGTATTGTGTTAAAAAGTCACTCATTATATTTATTGGACATTACATAATTTTTGCAAAGTTGCCACTTTAAATGTTTTGTAGCACCGTACATTATGATCTTTTAGAATAAGCTTTATTCAATGTTTTTTATTTTTTATTCTTATTTTATTTAGTATGAGTTTGCTCTTGACTCCAGACCAAGCCAAGTGCGACTAAGACGGAGGCAAAGATGGAACGAGCGAACGAACGATTAATGAATTTTGTAATAATAAGCGCTTAAAATTGAACTTGGGTCTGTTTAATTAGGAATTATAAATCGGGACTCTTTTTCAGCCCTTTTTATGACACCATCTAACCATGTACAAAAGGTAGTGTAAGGCCAGGTGCCATTATAATACGTAAAGACTTGTACATCGCTCTGCGCCAGTTCCTGTTGTTTTTCTATAAGGATCACTAGGTACACGTTTATCAAAGTAGTTTTTTTAATCTAATATAAATATTTGCCCTCAATTATCACTGTGGCAATCGAAAATGTAAAACATTTAACGTGTTTCTCCCATATTATTAGCCACGCCTGCGCACGCGACGGTCGCGTGCCGAGCGTCCTCTGTGCCGGGTTCGATTCCGATGAAATCCCTTGTGACACGGTGTCATAGGGAAGGTGTAACGGCCAGTTAGTCCGTGCAGTAATTAAACCCTGGTATCTAAAAAAACTAATAAGTTATGCACAATTGAAGGATGTTCTTTAAATACAGTTATCATTCCTTAAATTATTATAAATCCTTAAATTATTATGGTAAAGTCTAGTTATAGTAATAATAATTATTATTATATTCATTTATTTCAAATTAAAATTAATAATAAACTTACATTATTTAAAGTACATGGCAATTTCAAGCATGGACTGCTAATAATTCTTCATAATATCATTTAAAATGTCATAAATAGCACAAACCTTAAAGAATATCTAGGGTTTTTTTAATTCTGTGTACCTCCTACGTATGTATTAATTTTTAAAGGAAAATATTGTAAGAAAATTGTGTGGACTGTTTTATCTGTGCTGTGCCTACAATAATATGTCATACACGTGCCATAACAGAAACACAATTTAGGATACTACACAATTTCCTTATTGCTTCAGAAATATGGTTCATTTTAGCCATACATTTATAGCCACGTGTCACATAATGATCTGAATTGGCCACGTTTGTCTAATTGTATTAGTGTTTGCGGTTTATGATGGGTATTATTTTGTGTGTGAAATTATTTTGTTTTGAAATTGAAATATATCGCTTCACACTGTGGTATTTTGAAAATTGTTGTGCAGCGCGATATGATTATCTATGGATGGGCTAAAACCTCGTCTTAAAAAATATTCAATCACAACGTGTGACTGAATTGTGGGTGCACGTGCAAAGACTGGTAGGTTCTGCTGATAAAAACTGCAACAAGAATACCTACTCTCATACCAATGAAGAAAGCCAATCGCAACTGTAAACTGCCAGCTAGCAGACTAACAGCATATTATCTTGTTCTTAAGTATATCCAGAGCGTGTATGAAAGATACATACCTTTTGTAACCACCTGGGTCAATGGTGAATATTTAGAATAGTTAGATACGGGATTGCTACCATGTACCTTATTATTTATGAGCTTCCGATATTTCGGCACTGTTGCAAGCGCCATGATCACGGAGTAACTGAAGAGAACTTGCGGGTGGGTTGTTGTTGGCAGACATATCGGTCTACCCTACTTCGAAGTCGTTTATTCCGCTCGCCGCCGCTAGTAAATAATAAGGTACATGGTAGCAATCCCGTATCTAACTATTCTAATGTTAGTGACCATGAAAGTTTAAAACAATATATGGTGAATATTTACTCATTAATTGACATGCCCACCACCATAGCCGTCCCAATTCCTATACCAAGCATTAGCAAAAAACATTGCATCGTTCACTCTAAACCACGAATTCCCATGAGTTCCATAAATCAATATTTACTATACCTATAATTATTTAATCTTTCTGTCGCGTGTCGCAAATGCGGTTCGCTTGTAACCTCCGGGGAGTGGGTTTTATACCTCACAGAGGTATTATGTAACTTGTAATCGAGATAGCAATTGCTGTGCCCGAAAAAGTAAAATGAAGGGGTAGATTATTTCGCAGTGTTGCAAAATGCTAAACGTCTACGATGTATTCATGTAAAAACTAGTTACGAACAAGCGACCATAAGCTCTGAAAGTCGTTGCAGGAGGTAGGTAAATGCATAAAGGATTTGACAGACTGGATGCGTTCTGCGGTCAGCTACATACGAAATTGTCCTGAATCGGGTAGCGTTTCTATTGAACCTTAAGGCAAATTCTGTCCAAGTTTTTCGGCATACATCTGAATGCAACCCAAAAAACGGCATATGTTATCATTATTATCTTGCAAGCCGTCTATTTTCACCAGCACTTGCTTGTAGAAGCCTGTAAATATGTTTTTTACATGAATACAGCCTTACTGTTGGGCTTTGAAAATACTGTAATAGTAACTTGCCTTGCAAACACCCCTCCGCCAATCCGCACCGAGCTAGCGTGGTGGAGTATGGCTCATACTACCTCACATTTGAGGTAAGGCCTATGCCCAGCTGTGGGTTGCTTACAGGTTAACTTTACTTACTTACTTTTAGTAACTGGATTAGAAAATCCTTTGTTTTAAGAGTCACTATAGATGACTCTGGACGAGTATTACTCGTATATTGGAAAATATACGAGCTATTGCAAATTGAAAGCAATCGAGTTAGGTAATACACGTCGATTTGTTCCCGGATCGCACTGTCACTTCTGTCAGTCTGTCTGTCACGGCGAAAGCGATACGGGGGTGAAAGTTGCGATGTCATATGGGTTTGGCTATTGTAGAGAAAGTGGCCAAATGGCTGGGTATCATCTCTCTACTCTAACTAGGCATTGAGTCCTGATTGACAAGTCATAGAAGTTGCATTATTGCATTGTAACTCCCTGAGGTATTTATAGAACCATAAAAATGAGCATTTTTAGAATTATTATATTAGTATTATATTAGTTGATTTCAGGCACACTTGCACGACATGAATATTTACTCCGGGTTAATAAAACATGAATCAAAGAAACTGACGGCAACATAACGATACATTTTCTTAAGCGTACAGTTATGTTAGCTCGTTCGCTCGTTTATACTTGGCTAGCTTCAACATTATTTGTCTGCAAGCCCTTGATTGAAGCAACTGGCACGTATGTACCTTGATAGTTGTAGGTACCTTTTTTAAATATAGGCGTTTTAATACACAAAAACCTTAACTTTTTAATGCTGCAGCTACCTGTCAGCCTGATCTGGCTGCGTAAAAACGCTTGTTGAACGACGTGAGATATTAAAGCTGGTTCATCCAAAGTCAACTCCAATAAAAATATTTACTGATTTGTATCATGGTCCAACTTACACGTATGGTTGACCATACATAGCTGGTGATGTTTTCTTCAGAAGCCAATTTTTTGCATCACAATTAAATAAAACTGACCAAGCAACCCAATCGTAATAAATATTTCTATCGCCAATTTAACCCCTGCTATGTCTGTTTAATCACCGGTAGCGACCACGCGCCGGGCGGTCAGCGAAACTCGGCGCGTGACGCCACGGGACGTCTCATGTCGCATAGAGACGTCATGCGCGGACGCAGAGTATAGTGACGATTGATAAAAGTATACCTTAATATGAAGGATATAAGATTTGATATTACATGTCTAAACCCTTGACTGTACCGTGGCTATGCTTTGGGACTTTGAATTTAATTGTTTGAAAATGAGGGATTATTTTAAATTGTTATATTTTCGGTTACTTTGCTGGATTGGCACTGGCCATAGGTGATTGGTCCATTGTTCAATTGATGATGATTAGTGGGCAGAGAGAAATACGGTGGAGTTTGTTTTGATTTGGACTCGTTTTAGCATAACAAGGGATCATAATACTCATGCGGTCAATTAGTCCTTAACGTATTTAACATTTTATGCGTGAACAATAAACAAATAAATGTATTAAAAAATTGATGCCAGCTTCTTGAGGCAGAAAAATACACTATGTTTATTTATTATTATTTTTTGCATTTTATAAACTTTACAGTGATCACGATTTTAATTTCGACGGAACTTAAATGCCTGCCTCAATAGGCAAAAAACTTTCATCAATCACGAAGTGGTTCAGTTTGAAATAAATACAAAGCATGCATCCCGAAATAAAGTTCAATTATTTTCAATCAAAGCACCATTCTTAACCCTCAAAAGGCGAGTGCTTGTCCCCGCGGCAGAAATCACACCCGTGAGCATTTCATCCCCAATTTGGCATGACGTCATTTAACCCACGTGTTTGGTCTCACGTGCCAGGTTGGGATCAAGGGTCTATTCTATAACGTGTGGTTCTCATGTTAAAAATGTGGAAAACGCCAAAAACAATGTACAAGACAACATAAGTTAATAGTGAAGAGGACGCATATTACTGTAAGTAGACGTATATTACTTAACATTCAAACTAGGGAAAGATAATCTTTACTGCGCGTCTATTGTAATAAATATTAACATGTTCTTTTCCAAGACAAACAACATGATTTTTCTTCAAAATAAATAAACAATACACAAACGGCTTTTTCTAGACATTCCTCTCAATCTTGTTATGATAATGGAGTGAGAGCAATACATTCGGAAATAGCATCAACTAAGAGAATAGGGGTGTCTACTGCACCTGATCTTTCGCACGGCACTTACTGTCAAATCGGTCTTACGGTCCTTACGACCCTTCTTATTAGTATTACCAATAGTTAGAGCCCCAGCGCTGTAAGGGTTAATCATAATACGTCCACTGACTGCGTGCATTTGCATAGGAGCTTACGAGTGAATGATTTTTGCATTGCTAAATAAATATGAGATTTTAATTTAGACAAGTGCATTTGAGCTTAGCTGAATACATTTAATTATTTTTTGATACGTATTAGACTACATTTTTGTCAGTGTGACCATTTATAATTACTGCTTCTTAAGTTATGAAAAAGAACCGGCTAATTTATAATAAGGTTTTTTAGACAGACAGACTAGCCCAAGCTCCAAATATTTTACCACATGAAAACCTTCGACGATGGATGGGAAGTATTTAGTCAAAAGACAGCTCGGGCTACCAAACTATGAAAAGTATATTATTTCCTAATTAAAATTACTTATTATTATAAAATCACATTAATCACATTAAGATTTAATAAAGTCCGTTTAATTACATGTGTTTATCACTATTTTTAGGGACACTGTACACGGTCTTGCCATTTTTATAAACATTTTTAGTTTTTTTCTATTATCCTCAAATGTGCCTCCTGACGAACAAATGTTTTAAGTTGTAAACAAAAAAGAAACGATCCAATCAAACGTCAGCTCCCGTATTAGGACACCCGATACTCGTTGATTTTCCACAATCGCGATTATCGCTCGACCATCGCTAAGTAGTCGCGACAACTCGGGGGTGTAAGTGTGGGGGGTGTGAGCGGGACGGATGTATGCGAACACGGGTGTGTGGAGGAGAGACGGGCGATTTGTTGTGCGGTGGCGCTTTGCGACAGATTGCAGCGCACATGTCGAGTTGCGATGCTCTTTTTGCTAACTTTTGTTTAGTGGAGGGATTGGTGCTTATCGATGTGGTATGATATAAACAGATTTTTATTTAAATAATCCATACCGATAGTACTTATGATTGATTGGAGATCCCACGGGGAGCCTTCGACCAAAAGCGTCCTAAGCGTCCACAAACAATATGGATAGATAACCTTGTAAATATCGCAGGATCACACTGGATGCAGACCGCTCACAACCGGTCCCTGTGGAAAACCGCGAGGGAAGCCTATGTTTAACAGTGGACGTCCTTTGGCTGATGATGATGAGATAAATAAATAAATAAGCGCCAGACAACACACCAATTGTCTTACTGTTTTACCAAGGAGTTTTCTTCCTTGTGCTTCGAATACCAGACAACGATAAATACGGGGGATGTGATGATACTACTATTCTATAATCCCTCATTCCGATAAATTTCAATATGTTTTTGTAACGTTCAAAGGATAACATTTTATTTCACAGCTACAAATTCATTTAAAGAAAATGAACAATTTAGGTGGTTTTTATCGTAAAAAACGATATCTTCCTGAAACCTCATTTCTATTTTATGAGAACAATGAGAGGTCGGACCCAGCGCTACCGGATTGTTGAGAGATTTAAAATGTCATGTATTCTTTTAATTGAATACCTATCGGTAAATAGATTTTTTTAAACCTATATCATCCCACTGCTGGGCAAAGGTCTCCCCCAAGCTCTTCCACCTATCTCTATGCATGGCCAACGACTCCCAATCCTTAGCAAAACTAACCAAATCGTCAAACCAGCGCATTCTGGGTCTGCCCCTGCGGCGATAGCCATCTGCTGGTATCCATCGCGTGACGATTTGGGCCCATCTATCCGTAAATAGATTAAAACTATTTTATCGATAAGCATTTTGTTACATCACTATTTAAGCTCTCAACCGTTCTAAAGGGGAGCCGGGAGGCACAGCACTTGTTTGTGCGATTTAATTTCATTTATCAACGCATTACTTACTGAGAGAATTACTTATCTGGATTACCCCGCTATACCCCTCACCTATGTAAATATTCCGTTCGTTTAGTTTAGTTTTTTGTCTGCGCTTGAATTTTTCTGCTTATGTTTTTTGTATATCGTCATTAGAGATTAACGAAAAAGTAATAGAAAAATATTGTTTGGGGTAACCGGTGACCACCATGAAGCTTAATGCGTTAAAACATAACTAACCTTGGGCTTCATCAGAGTCTAGTACGAAAAAAAAATTGTTTAATTAATTAAATATCATATTATCACATCCAATTTAGAGTCTAAATTATCAGTTTCACCGTCGACAAATAAACACTAACCAACGAATAATCCAAAAATGGAAAGTAATTTCTTTATGAAGTGCAGTGGACAGTGAATGCTTTGGAACTTATTTAGATATTGTGAAAAAGATGAAATATGAAACCAAAAATTGCGCACGGGCGGGATTCGAACCAGCATCTTTCTGGCAATCCGGGCCAAAAAGAATAAAATATGACACTGTGAGTGTTAAAAATATTGTAAAACCATTGTGAAAAAGGCCCTTAACCTTTTAATTATTATATGACAGTTTAAGCAGAGCACTTGAAAAAAATGCCTTGATAAAACTCATTTCATTCATGTACCAATTAGAAATAAATATTTGATGAAATCAATATAAGGTTCGTATATAGTTTTGGAATCCGCTGAAAAAATGTGTTGGCAAAGTGACATGGTCTCTTTAAATACAATTTTTGGTTACTCTTCTTGTTTTACTTCTCAAAGGTATTACAAATTAAATTATTATGTCAAAATCTGGTTCATTTCACTCGTCCCTAAAAGCGTCGAGCCCTAGTGAATTAGCGAAAAAAGCGCTTACCCAATAATAATGTTATTACCATACACCCCTCGGCTGCAGTACGAAACTAGATTTATCCTGTATGCGCCGGGGCGCGTCGGTATGAATTAGTTTAAACTGGATAATACACTGCCTAGCAAGACATTCGGACTTGTCATGTTATTCACTACTCAAAAAGAAATTCCTCCTACCTAATAGACAGACCTAAAGTAGGTAAGCTAATTGTTTACAATAGTTTGAATGAGTAATAAACATCAGTATGAAATATATAAATTGCACTTGTAAAAAACAATTTGTATTTTTAAGTTTGTATAGTAATAAAAACTTTAAAAACAAAAATGTTATTAAGTAGGAATGAAAAATTATTAATCCTTCGTAAAAAAGCTATGTGGTATTGATTCTTTTTTATATTAAAGTTATATTTTTTTCTTATAAAATCAATAATAAATTCTTCTAAGGTAAAATATGCCTGGTTTTTGGCCAAATCAAGTAGTAAATAATAACAAAATGCAAGTTCTTTCATTTTAATGCACGCAAGTGTACACCCGCGTGCATTAAAACGGAATAAATTTGACGTCTCAATGTAGACCATACTGAACAGCAATTGTATATTCACGCCTCGGGCTGTTTACGGACAATGATTTGACGTGCTATGGGCATTTATGGGTTAAATTTAATGGCTACGGCACCTGCTACGAGGCATACTGTGAATGTAATCTATACTAATATTATAAAGCTGAAGAGTTTGTTTGTTTGTTTGTTTGTTTGTTTGTTTGAACGCGCTAATCTCCGAAACTACTGGTTCGAATTGAATAATTCTTTTTGTGTTGGATAGTCCAGTTATCGAGGAAGGCTTTAGGCTATATAACATCACGCTACGACCAATATGAGCAAAGATATAGTGGTAAATGTGTAAAAAACGGGAGAAAGAAGTCACTATTCCACGCGGACGAAGTCGCGGGCAAAAGCTAGTTTAGAATATTTAAATTGATGCATCATGTCATTATGAATGTGTTACAAAGTTGCATATTCAATAATTGTTTATTATGTTTTTTTTATGTCAGTAAAGGACAAAATAAGTATGTATCTTAATAGTTTGGTAAACTTACTTATAGATAGAAAACGAATATGGAATATTCCGGCGTAGGGAGCAGTGTAAGTTTCATCAAAATCGTTTCAGTAGTTTTTGAGGTATGGGCAAAAAGAAATGAAATTCGATAAAAAGGCTAATAATCTCTAAAAAGACTTCAAATAAATTGTTTTTTCCTAAACAGAAGACAAAGGCTTTTGCTATGATCACCTCCTAACTAGTCCAAAGTTACGTAGTCGAAAAATTGTGTTCCAAGCGATTCCCACTATATCTTTTCCTTGACTGGCCTAATGCCAATTTGCATATTTTTAAGTTCCCCATAACTTTTTATACCTTTTAGTCACTAAGCCGCCCTTGCTACACAAAAATATTTTATTTTTTTTAGTTAGCTATTACTGTCCCACTGCTGGGCAAAAGCCTCCCCCAAACTTCTCCAGTGGTCGCGGTTACTGGTCTGAGCTGGCCAGTCTTCACAGAATATTAAAAATTAAAACACTAAAATATTATCAAATAAAATATAATAAATCATTAACATCTCATTCAAAATCAAAGCAGACAACTCCATACTAAGAGCTTCACTAAAACCAGTCACAAATCACCCCGCCATCCCGAAAGTCTTCAATGCTGACAGAGTACAAAGTCGGTGCTTTGACTTTGTTTCGCTAGCAATTAAAATAAATTAACGTGCTTAGCGCGCTTGGCACTCTAGTCCAATTTACCCTGACCTCCCTGTGTGATACAATGTGAAAAATTCAATAGTAACCATTTCTACAATTCTCCGTAATCTATATGAGATTTTAAACTTTCGCGTTGCATTACAATGAGAATTAGACATGACGGGTCTAAACACGAAATATTAATATGAGTAAATGCTACTCACTGCTCGACGTTTCGGCTGCGTTGCAACCGCCGTGGTCACGAGTCAGTTGGCATTTACTCATATTAATATTTCGTCTTTAGACCCGTCATGTCTAATTCTCTCCGTAAACTATAGCCTAGCTTTCTTGTTGTAAGCTAACCCATTGTCCTGAACTACTCACTTATAACTAAAATTCAGTGTATTATGAGTACTTATAAAAAAGTATTTGGACCAGAATACGACCTACTTGCAGTCGACGATTCTATCATAGTAAATTCGGTAAAAGAAAAACCTACCATATTGTAGGACGCCTGAAATCCTGAAACTAATTTTTACACTTTACTTACATCCTCAGGGCTCTAGTTAATCTGGCCTTTCTTCTACAAAATAGGCTCGGAGACAGAATGCCCATACTGTTAGTGTTAGTATATCACCGCGTAAAAGGCGCCGAATGCGCCGGAGTCATTTATCTAACCGAAATTAAGAACGAAAACATTTTAAACGCACTATGAATTTTTGTAGGTGAGTGCTTTCCTTTCGGTGTTGCCAGTGTCTTAGGAATGTTATTGATTGTGTAGTTATGTGGATTTTTTTACCAACATTATAAACAAATGTCTCATGATATATTCAGTATATTTTGAGTAAACTAGCGGGTTTGTAAGCTGTAATTATCGCAACGTAGTTTTCGTCAAGCTGCATAATATTTCTGATATTATAATTTTCTTACTGCGCCTGTAATTGCAAAATAAGAATATCAGATTTCACTATTGACGGAAATTTAAATTAAATGAGCAATATGACATGCAGACAGACATACAATTGGATTATGTTGCTGAAACGAAGAAGCTCGCGCTTGCTCTTAAAAGTCTACTTGTAAATATGACACAGTCACTAGCTAGAGTAAACAGCACACGTATCGAAAATCCAACGGATAATTATAACAAAAGATATCCTATAATCTGGCAACCCCATCACTACAGATGCGCGCGCGCTTCCATTAGCGCGTTTGAATTTAGAACGCGATGAATCATTGGCGCCTCGCCCGTGCACGGCGTTTTATTTTCGTTTTTTCTAATGGCGTTTGGGTTGATTAACCGATTCAGCCAGTGTCTGTCTATGAGAATACTTTATTAGGTTTTTCAGGAATGGTTACCTACCTATGTAGCCCCGAAGGCACCATAACGTATCACAGATTTTTAACGGCGGATAATTTTAGTTAAATAAATGTCGTACCTATTTATTGGGAATGTTTTTTTTTTCTCCTTAATCATTAAACGTCTTTAAGTTGTGTCTTATGAGAAGAAAATGGTGGCTCCACATATCTTCCCGACAACCTATGATGCGATGTCTAAAAACAAACTGTAGGATAAAATCTTTACATTGAAAACATTTTGAGACTGTAAAAACTCGATTATGTCCCCTTTATCTGCAGTTTAGTTGGCTCGTAGACGTTTGAAATGTTGCGCTTCTCGTATCTCGACGACCTTTTGGAGTAGACTGGACGGAGAATATTTAAGATTAGGTTATCGCAACCCGTCAGCCGAGACATGGAGGTCTCCCATGTCTTCGACCATTATCATTTTTTTAAAACCCAAGTTAAACCCTGAATTCAACACGCTAAAGATCGATTCCCAATGGTTAGATTGTATAGTGACATTTTGTATTTGATACGTTATGCGTGAGTGACCAATCGGACGGCGGTAATCCGAATTCCAATTTTGAATTCCTAACGTTCCACCGGGCGCCATGTTTTTTGAGTTTTCCTTTTTTAAGGTGGTTGATAAAAGGGTCGGTAATTAATATCGGTTTGAATAATTATGTGATTTTATGTAGGGTATATTGTTTCTGCGTTTTTTGGTAACGAGGTTGAAGATAATTATTGTAATTTTCAAAGTCTACATTTCCATTTTTTTCCTGTCCAGTTTTCTATTCATGTCCGTTACTCTTAGTTAAAAAAATATGGATATGATGTATTTTGAACATGTCAATTTACTGCTGCTACTGTCCTTTTCGATATCTATAGTTCGTCGATTGACTTCTAGCTATATAATAGAGTAGAATAGAATCATTTATCTCGTATGCATTTAAACGGGGCACACAGAAGGTTTACAAGCAATTTGATGTTGGGCCCATTTAGCCATTGACAAATAGCATGCAAATATTTATTTGACAATAATTAACTTCTAATAACTAACATTTTGATTTTCTTAAATATAGTTTTACTTCATTGAACTGCCTTACTAACGACTCTTACAGCTAGAGCGTAGCTTTAGCCTGTGTTTGTATCAGAGCGCATTTTCCTACATGAGCTTGAGTACGTTCCCAAGTCCCCAAAGGACTCCGTTAGTTAATTACCTCATTTTTACGTCGGTAAAAAGACTAGAAAAGTCTTACAGCTAAAATGTTTTTGTTTTAACAGATTTGTATCACAGATAGCATTTTTATAAGGCGAGATTAAGTAAGACGTACTCACCGACCCCCCTGCAGATTCACTCCAATTATCTACCAAATTCTTCGTCAGCGAATCCGTGCAGAAGCGCGTTCGGTGCCCGGGCAGGGCAAATATTTGAACGGATTGTAATTGGATCTGGGGGTAATTTATTTCTTCAGTAACAGCTTATGGTTGAGGCTTTCTTTATGAGAAAGCGGAGCAGCATCTTTGATATTTATTTATTTCATAGAGAAAAGGTATATTAGGTTTACTTGTGCAATTTCTACTTTATTTGTAGAAATAACAATCGATATTGTTTAGGTTAAGCTTTAAAAAATGTCGCCATACTATGGATTTAAACTTAAATTATTGTTGTCAGGTTCGTCGATACCATGTATATGTATAATTTTGATATATTCAAATTATTTTTTTTTATTTCAATTTAGGTCATGAAATTACACTTATGAATGTTATGAAATAAGATACAACCAAATTAAATGTTGGCTTTATTCAGCTAAATTGACACTGACATTTGACACATAAAAGGTTCCGATATCTCATAGTCATAGACAACACCACATTCTTCCCACCTACAAATCCGACCTCATCATATCTCGTAATCATTAAGATAAGTAGGAGCACGACGAATACGGGATGATCGACGTAGTGTTTCAGGCTCGTCTGGTGGTTCAGTGCGGTCTTGTTCGTTCTGGGTCTGATCATCTTGTTCTGAATCATCCATTTCGTCCCTAGGCATAGGCGCTAAGAACTTGTTAGCTACAATAGTCTGACGGCCATCAGGCAATTTCACATAAGAGTATGATGGGTTTGGCATAAGCAGCTCTACTTCGTCTACTACTGGATCATACTTCGAATTTCTTACATGCCTTCTCATAAGTACTGGACCCGGTGAAAGTAGCCAGGAAGGTATACTTTCTCCGACGGGAGTGCGACGTGGATGCGTGAACATACGCTCGTGTGGTGTCATATTTATCGAGGTGCATAGTAAGGATCGAATGGAATGAAGAGCGGCAGGTAACACCTGTTCCCAATGTTCTGCTTGGAGCTTTTTTGATTTTAGACAAAGCTGTATCGTTTTCCACAGTGTTCCGTTTAGTCTTTCTACTTGGCCGTTTCCTTCGGGATTGTATGGAGTCGTTCGGCTACTAGATATTCCAAGGGATTGTAAAAATTTTCGAACTTCATCCGACATAAATGATGTACCTCTGTCGGAATGTATATATTGTGGTATTCCAAAAGTATAAAATACATCCGCCAAACACTTTATTACGGTACCAGACGTCATATCTTTGCAGGGGTAGGCAAAAGGAAACCGTGAGTATTCGTCTACCATTGTAAGGATGTACTTATTCTGAGTGCTCGATGGCAACGGGCCTTTAAAGTCAATATTGAGCCGTTCTAAACATGATGTCGCTTTTATAAGTTGTCCTTGAAGTTTCATAAATCGCGGTTTTATTTGAGCACAAATAGAGCACGATGCAGTCATTTGCCTAATGTCATTAATAGAATATGGCAAATTTTTCGCTTTTATCCAATGAGCCATTCTAGTGACCCCTGGATGACAAAGAGCATCATGAAATTGATATAGTTTATTAAGATTAATATTAGCACTTACTACTCTAGAGAGTGCATCCGCAGTCACATTTTCTTTTCCAGGCCGATAAACGATATCATATTTGAAACAAGACATCTCAAGACGCCATCTTTCTACTTTGTCATTTTTGATCTTGCTTGTGTGATTCTGATTGAGCATGAAAGAAACCGATTGTTGGTCAGTTATGAGTAGGAAGTGTTTTCCAATAAGAAAGTGTCTCCATTTTCTTACAGATTCAATTATAGCTTGAGCTTCTTTTTCGATAATTGAATGTCTACGTTCGGTATCAGATAACGATCTGGAGAAGAATGCTACTGGACGATCACCTTGAGAAAGCGTTGCAGCAATAGCGTGATCTGATGCGTCAGTCTCGACTATGAATGTAGCGTTTTCATCAATAGCTGTTAAAGTTGCTTTAGCTATATCTTCTTTCAGGGAATTGAAACTTCGACATGCTTCCTCATTGAGTGGGAAAGCGGCATTTGATAATGGACTTATTCTTTCGGAGAAATTCTTTATCCATTTCGAGTAATGAGCAAACATACCCAAAGATCTTCTAAGGGCTTGAATGTCAGTTGGTAATGGAAGCTTAAGTAATGGATCTAATCTGTCCTTATCTGGTTTTATTTCGTTTTTGTGAATAGTATAGCCTAAAAGATTGATTTTGTCCGTACAGAAAGTAGATTTTTGTTCGTTAATTGTCAGTTTAAATTTCTTTACAGCGTTCATGAAGTTGGCGAGGTTCTGATCGTGAATTTCTTTTGTTTGGCCACATACAGTGACGTCATCAAGGTAAGCGTACGTACCTGTCAGGTTCTCCGATTTTATTATGTACTGTAACGACCTTTGGAAAGCCGCTACGCCGTTAGTGACACCAAACGGAATTCTTGTGAATTGATATAAGTTCCCACATGCTTCAAAAGCTGTAAATGGTTTTTCTTTAACCAATATCGGGATCTGATGATACGCACTTTTTAAGTCGATTTGACTGAAGTAATTGTACGTTGCTACTTTGTTAATTATAGATTCGATATGAGGAAGAGGGTAGGCATCTAAGTAGGTAAACTTATTTATAGTTCGAGAGTAATCGATTACCATTCTCTTTTTGTGATTAGTTCCTCCCGCTATTAGAACTTGTGCTCTCCAGGGAGACATGCTAGATTCAATAATTCCGGCTTCTAATAGCTGGCCTATTTCTTTCTCTATAAATTTCTGATCTTCTTCCGAATGTCTCCTTGATTTTATAGCAATAGGCTTTAGACTTGGAGATAGATTCCCAAAAACAGACGCGGGCGGTACAGAAGCTTGCATGACACTACAAATTTTAAGAGGTTCTTTGTCGCCACCCAAGTTAAATTCTAGTGATGAATGGTCTTTAAGTAGATCATGTCCAATTATTATATCAGCACATAAGTTATTTACTATCAATAGTTGTCGATTTTTATAAGTGTGTTTGCCAATCTGTAGTGTTGCAAAACAAGCTCCATCAACATGAGAAACATTATTCAGAGAGGCCAGTGTGATAGTTTGTTCGCAATGTTTCTTTTGAAGCTTCATGCTGTAAGCTAAGTCTTTATCAATGAAGCTGACAGAGCTGCCAGTATCTATAAGGGCATCAGCACGTAGATTGTTAATAGTAACAGATACAGTTGCTTTGTGTAAACTGGCCGGCGATGCAGATAAAACTACGTTAGTGTATGAAGAAGAACTAGTGGAAGGCACATCAGTATCCTCTTTAACAATCTCTGTATCTTGCTCGGAGACGACAAGATTCATTGCTTGCTTTTGACTTCTACATACATTTGCGAAATGACCAGATTTAGAACACAATTGACAGGTAGCATTATATGCAGGACATTTGACTCTCTGATGAATGTTACCTCCGCAAAAAAAGCATCGCTTCCGTCGCTGTTGGGGGAGTGATATAGTTCTGGAGACTTCTGCGGATTGACGAACGTTTTGAGCATTTAGATGTATATCGCCAGACGCTTGAAAAGATTTGCAGTTTCTTTCCGCCATTTCGAGAGAAAGGGCTTGGTTTTGAGCTTCTTCTAAATTTAATGTAACATTTTCCAAAAGACGCTGCCTTGTTGTTTGAGAGGAGATGCCAGCGATAAAAGCATCACGAATATATTCATCTCTATACTCTTCAGCTGAAACAGATTTGAATTTACAATCATGGGCAAGTATTTTCAGGGATCGCAGATAGTCCGAGACTGTTTCTGACGGTTGCTGTTTTCGAGTATATAACATATGTCTAGCATGAACGTCGTTTTTTTGCCTTGTATAGAGTTTATCCAATAAGCGTATTGCTTCGTCGAATTGCTTGCAGTCTCGAACATATGTATATACCGTTACGTCAAGATGATTTATAAGTAAGTTCAGTTTTATGAAATCAGGCGTTGATTCGGTGCATTCAGCTGCGATGAAATTTAAGAATGTGTGACGCCAATGGGCCCACCTGATTTCGGCGAGGTTGGTTCCAGGCTCCGATTCAAATTTGTCGGGCCGTAAAAATCTTGAAAGTCCACCCAACATCATCTTGTCCAAATGTTTTGCTTCTTTGATAAAATCTGTTGTAATATTGTCGTCTTCTTTAGGTTCCGTCATTTTTAGACATATTTATTTAGCTGAATAAATTGTTATGAAATAAGATACAACCAAATTAAATGTTGGCTTTATTCAGCTAAATTGACACTGACATTTGACACATAAAAGGTTCCGATATCTCATAGTCATAGACAACACCACAATGAACTTCAAATATACAGAGTTTTTTTTTATTAAATGTCCCCTGAAAGGGCTGAATCATGTCTCCTTATCTTTTGGGCCCTACCAGCGCTTCGAGACAGAACACAGACAATTAGGCAAGTTATATCCTGATGATTTGAAATACAAGCCCTAGGTTTTTAGATTGAATATGTATTTAACTAACATAACATCCCATGAGCATGATCAAATTTGGAAATTCATACGAACCTATGCTATCGACAAATTTTGACCTATCAAACACCACTTCATTGGATGAGTGAAAACTCTACAAAAAAGTTATTTTACGTTAACATAGCTGCAAAGTTTACTTCACATAGCTGAAATATTCCCTCCGCATTATCTCACCCTGTATATTCTTCTGTCCTGTGTTGTCGTTGCATTTGTTTGCCGTCCGCCGTCAACAAGCCGTGTTTGTGTTTCATTCAGATTTGCACAGAGATACACACGCAACGGCTAAAACATAAGTGGAATTTTCCAGGCAGTACTTTAGCTTAGACAATTTAATAAAGTATAAAATTTTACAAACAGTTTTTTTTTAATAATATGTATACTTTCGGAGGTGAATTCTCTTTTGAATACAAACAACTTTTACCTACGAAATCGCACGCACTGAACTATAATACAGGATGTGGCCTGTAATAGGAGCAAAAATTTTTAATATAGGCCCTATAAGTAACCAGTAATCAATTCTAAATGGATTTAGTTTAAAATAATGAAACATAAATTTATTGTTATTTTCTAACAAAATAAATCGAACCAGCAATGTATCGCAAACAAATGTGTCCAGCCATAGAACTTGACGTTGTCATTTACTACAACGTGTTGTTAGCCATTTTGATATACATTGATTAGGGATTATAACTTTAGATTACTATATTTCTAAGTTATAGCATTTTACAGCACAATGATCAGGTCAAGGTAACTACGTATACTCTGTAGAATCGTTGATTAAAATTTTTGCTCCTATTACAGGCCACACGCTGTATATTAATTTACATCTTTTCATGTTAGGTATATATGTATGTGTTCGAAGTCAAGAATACTATATTATTCCCGCAGCATTAATGTAACGTAGTAAATTCGAATAGATAGAAGAAATGTATCTTACAAAATACTGTTCTATAATGCCTTCACTGAAACTTAGCTCTTTCAAGTTCATGTAATCTATGACTTGAATTTAACTAAAATATTATGTTGTAACCAGTTTCATTATGCATTTGTTGACCGCCTGTTTTCGCAAAAAACAAACGAAATTGTTTAATCCTGGTTTGCAAAAAGCAACTTATTACCCAGCAAGCACACAACACCATTTTAACAAACTTATGATAGCACGAGTTCATGTACAAAGCATTATAACCAAATCGTATATCGGCTGTATTTCTAATATACGACTCTTTTAAGTAAAATTTGGGCCCCCCCTTTAGACAGCGTTGAGTTATATAAACGCTATTTATTAGCATTAAAATTATCATATTACTTCATAATTAAAGTCAGTTATGAGCATAGGAATAAACAAATGGCATTTTTTGCAACTTTAATACAGTTAATATATAGCTTTTAAAATTACAATCTGTTATTAAAATTTCATTACAATGCTTACTGTTTTACTTTCTTTGTAAAAAAGAAAATCTTATTGATATTAAAAATATATTTTATTCTACTATTGATATCATGCAACTTTATGGACCTGAAATAATTAAATGTGATAATTATTGAATGGGTAGTACCACCTTTATTTCGGACCGTTTTGAGTGAAATTAGCTGCGCAAATCAGTTTGTCGGGTGAAATATTCATGTTATTAATAAAGAATACACGCGCCCTCGCTAAAATACTTTATTATAGTATATTTTTTTTTGAAAACATAACCTAGTTTTAACAAATATTAAAATTAGCCTTTAGCAATAGGTTTAACAAAAAAAGTAGCTTAGAAAGGTATCCGTACAAAATAAAAATGATTCATTCCCTTTGTAGTCAGATATTATAGTGACTTGTATTATTTTTGTAAGAAAGGAAAAAGAATGCAAATGGCGACAAATAAAATTAAAGCTTTAGGCATTTGACGATGGCATAATAGTGCTGTTAATTTTAATATGGACCGTTACAAAAATTAGAGCTCGTATTGCACTATACGAGACACTTACTTATTGTGTTCAGCCATATAACAGTACTTCAGAAATATGTTATAATACTTAAACTCATTATACGTTAATAGTGACTGATCGTTATCGAGCTTAGCAGGGTACCGTAATCATTTGGTATAAACTTAACTAGCCAAGATTTTTATCAAGCAACTTAAAGCCTTTTTATCCATTGCTATTAAACTAGCCGTTGTAATATATTCGCCATTATAAATAACTATTTTGTAAATTCAAATTACGATACTATTATTACCGATAGTTCTAATAATACTTTTATTTAGATCAAAATATAGCTATATACTGTAGAGATGAATAGATCAGAGAGAAAACGGAGCAAAGGCATTATTTGTTATAAAGCCAATGCTAATATAGGACTAGCATTAAATTAACACAATCATGGACTATTAGAAAGCTTTTACTCTTTAAAAAAATCAAAATTCGTTTAAAAGCACTATACAATAATTTATTAATGCATATTTAAAGCGTAAAGTTTTTCAAATTACCAATGTAAGATATTAGTCTTAGTATAAGTTTGAAAGCTGTTTTAGAAGCTGTAATTTAGAATTATCCTACGTTAATTTAAGATTTTTGACATTGTAACAATTTTTTGCTAACTATAATATAGCAGTAAGCATTATTGATGAAATAAATGCCTTTATAGAGTATTAATATTTGGATAGTGACGATTACAAGAATTAATATGACTTCAAGACATAATTCTGTATCTGTTTTGGTTAATATACAAGTTATGTGCTTGCTGGGTATATCTTGTTTTGCTGTAATTTTAGCACATGTTGTTGTTTAAAATGGGATATGGATTGCTTTATGTTTGCTCAGTCAAATTGTCAGTTACTGAATTTGCCTGAAAGAGGGTTAACACGTTGACCGCTGTTGTGTATACTTTTGAATGTTATTTTGCTGTGTGGATTGAGATGACTTTCCATTTTTTTTAATATACAGAATTAACTGGTACTCCAGGCGTGGTTAAATTAATCGTACAGAAATGCTATAAGGTAACTAACATCACTGTTAACAAAAACTTAACGAAAAAAGTATCCTTATACTTTTACTGCCTCGGTGGCGCAGCGGTTAGGTCGCATTTTAAAGCGACGGCCGCGCCAGAGGGCCCGGGTTCGATCCCGGGTCGGGCCAAAAAATATGTACTTGGGTTTTTCTGTTCAGAAATTCTCAGGGAAGCCTGGAGTTTGGAAGTTGGCGGTGTTTTACCCCCGTGGCTCGGTAAGCACGTAAAGCCGTTGGTCCTGCGCCTGATCTCTCACCGGTCGTGTCAGATTGCTGTCCCATCGGGCTATGAGAGTGAAAGGAATAGATAGTGCACCTGTGTTTGCGCACACACTTGTGCACTATAATATGTCCCGCGCAGTCGGTTAGTCGTTGTGACTAGCCACCGTAGTCAAAATCGGCTAGGGGGACTATTACATTCGCCAACTTGTCTTGTTGGATGCATTTACTCACTTTTGTAGAAGTTCTCGTAGGTACGGAAAACTAGTAATACTTGATTGGTCGGGGATTGCTCTTTCAACATATTCGCAGCTCCAGCATATCTGGTGGGAGTTCAC
This sequence comes from Pyrausta aurata, assembly GCA_963584085.1. Taxonomy (NCBI): domain Eukaryota; kingdom Metazoa; phylum Arthropoda; class Insecta; order Lepidoptera; family Crambidae; genus Pyrausta; species Pyrausta aurata. Next base: position 9,491,192 of record OY757276.1, read on the forward strand.
TATCAGCCACCTCTGACGCCGCTAGAAGCCTACAGCTCAGCTCTAATCTTCAACATATTCACTAAAGTTTTTACATTGATTTTTTTTTGTAATACTAAACTGTATGTATGTATATTGTTCCAGTTACATCTGCCTCAGCGGCTGCATCACGAAAGCTGAGAAAGCTGGCGAGGCGCGCGAGAGCATACAGACCTTACTCACCGTCTGTGCTGATTTGTGCCATCCTTGCGACGTTGATGTGGTAAGTGGATCAATAGATTATGTGGTAAAGATCCATCGATTGTTATTCTTCCTCTTTGTGTAGTTTTAAACTTGTTTCGTATGTATGATCTCGTCGTCAAAGCAGTTAAATTACAAGACGTTTCTAAATGCCCTCAGTAGGTCTACTATACCACGTGTTCTTTTTGTTTTCCGGAAAATTAGGGATATAAATCAGACTACACAAATAAATGTTGTGTTAATTTTTTTTGCAAAATTTGGAGTTTTGTATAATTTTCTAGTTTCATACAAAATAATTTAATTACCGCCTTGCACTCGGTGTGTCCTACGCGCGCCCAATTGCAGTTGTAGTAAAGTTGGCAATGTAGCGTGCGCTATGCCGCGCGTGCAACGTCGCAAAAAAACTACAAACAAAAATCCAATTAAACAGGGCAATTCTAAAACAAACAGCTTGCTAAATGTGCTGATGACTATGGCTCCGATCTGTTTTTACTTAACCTCTCTCGTAGCGTAGTACCGAATGGCTCTCTTAGCTGCGTTTTCGGCACCATTGTTTACGATCAACTTACAAAGCAGGCCAGCATTTGAATTATGACAGGTTCTACCTCTAAAAATGTGGTTTGTTATAAACTCATGATAAAGCTCCTGATCTGAACTCATCTTCTCTGTCCAGGGCTCCGAACGTGTCTCAGCGACCCAATCCCTCCGCTGCGCTCTCGGCACCGGCGTCTGCGGTTCCCGAGCTGAGTTCTGTGTGCTGTTCGCTCGAGGCGCTCAGTTAGGAGGCGACGGGAGCGGTGGCTTTGTGAGGGCGGCCAGAACGGCCCATCTGTTGAGGGCGTTGGCTGAGCTGGACCACCATATTGTGCAGGTTAGTGTCTTGGCGATGTCGAATTTAAGTACGTGATGGGTCTATTGCTGCGTTTCCATAAAGCGGAGCTGAGTAGAGACGTGTAAAATCGACCAATGATACGGCTCAAAACACGTGATATGTTCTGCTTGTATTTCGAGACTAGCGGTCCCCCGCGACTGCGTCCGCGCATTTTGAGTTTGCTCCTTCCCTCCCGTCGCAGCATGATGTTTTATAGCCTAAAGCTTTCCCCGATTAATAAGTTATCCAACACAAAAATATTTTTTTTGAAATCAGGCCAGAAGTTCCTGTGATTAGCTTCAAACAAACTCTTCGGCTTTATAATATTAGTATAGATAGAAGAGGTGATGACAGCAAGGACTGAGGGCGCTAACTAGGCTGGATCATCACATATAAGTGCGTGCTATGTAAGTAAATATAGTGTTTTAGATATTTACTTTTTGCAGCGGCTTTGTGACCACGACTGTTTTCGAATGTAATTAATTTTCTTTTGACTCTTGTGAACACTCCAGCAAACGAAGATTGCATTGTATTATTCAAGTCTTAAAAAACTACTGTTCGCCAAACCACTTTGAGCTCCAATGTCCTCATCTACAAACTATACTGGCCATTTTTTCCTCTCAAAGTGACTTCTATAGTCTGCTTCATACATACAAAGTGCGGATTTTTTGTACTCGTATGTACGAAACGGCGTCCCGTGTGTCAAATAGGAAAGCAGGGATCATCCGGACTCGGCTAATATGCTCCCGTGTTGGTCCGGTGCAAATATATTACGAGGATACCGTCCTTCGTAGGGGTGGCTACTTGTTTCAATAAAATAATTTTAAACATACATGTATTTTCATTTATATTCACTAAACTCTAATTTAGGGAGGACAGTGTCATGAGGTCAAGAAAATGACGGAAAAACGAGAGGAATGAAAAAAAAAACTTTACTATGCAATTATTTGTTTTATTGTACAAACAATTAACGTGTAAATGGCGAACATAATGTAGGATTTTAAACTTTCGCGTTGCATTGCAATTACTATTATACATGACGGGTCAAAACGCGAATAAAATCTTATGAGTTGCTATTACTCACTGCTCGACGTTTCGGCGGTATTGCAACTGCCGTGGTCACGAGTCAACAACTTAATGCTTAAAGAATTCTCTACCAATCAACCATTAGGTGAGGTAGAATGAGTTCTTTTAATGGAGAATGAAAGTGCCCTGAAGTTTTTTTTTATGTAACTTGATCGTTTTTAAAGTTGGAATTGGAATAAAACTTTTTGACACTACAGAGTAAATATTTTGTCATCATTTCCTTAACTTCAAGCAGAAGTAAGTTCTTTGGCTTGAAATCTGCTTCATGATGTGACCTCCTATTTAATTCGCATTTACATCCTATTGATTGTTTCTTTGACTTGAAATATTAAACAACAACAATAATTATAACAGCTACTTTATGTATTTCTTCTTTTGGCATAATTTTAATAAAGACATTTTAAAACTTTCACCAGACGGCTGCCGACGAAGGGGTAGACCTAGAAAGAGGTAGAGTGATGATCTGTCTAGCTTTGCGAGAGATTAGGAGTCGTTGGCCGCTGACAGAGATGAATGGAAAGAATTGGGGGAGACCTTTTCCCAGCAGTGGGATGATGTAGGTTAGATAAAAAAAACTAAAAATAAATAAGAATTAATATAATGTTGGCAGCCCTAGCAAACGCTACACAGAGGTCCGAATGCCGCTGGCAGCATCTAGTATTCGTTCAATTTGGACACTTGTGTTTGTTGCGTTTTTTCGACGTCGAGTGTATTCGCCTTGTTTTGTTTGCGTTACGCTTTGGGGCTGCTATGGACGTGTATACTTAGATGCGATGAAAGGTGCCTTTGGACTACAGAGAGTCTATATGAAGGGAGCTGCTATAGACGTGTGCAGTGTATATTCGGTACCATGAAAAGCATGTAGGCGCCTTCAGACAAGGAAACACACGGGTAATACAAAGGTTGTCTGGCACATTGCTTATAGCGATAAGACCGCCTCAATTGTACATTTCCTCTAAACTTTAGTCTATTTTGCTTAACTTAGCTTTCCAATGTATAAAATACATTTATCTTTAAAAAAACGGTTTCGTCAGCATTCAACACACTTGTCTGTTAATCTCCAAAACAAATTGTGCAATCGATACTGCAAGATCTACACGAGCAAATAAAATAACTACAGTCTCAAGTGATTACATTAAAATACCGCCACGTGCCTCTAATCCCGTATCTCAACACTAGAACACAACCCTCGCCACTTTTCATTCAAACATACTGGGTGTAAGTAATTGAAAGTACGCAAAACTTTTGAGGAGGTAATTCCAGTATTTAGAGAGATTAAAAAGTTCAATTTTTAAATAAATTGTGTTTATATGACCAACACGGAATTCTATAAAGATTCCGCGTGAAGTTGAATAAAAACAGAAAAAATAAAAAAAAAAACGTTTTAACATGCTCACATCACTCTGTTTTTTTTCATAAGACAGACATGTTTAGTTTACGAATGAATCTTTCACTTCTAATTCTGATCATAAAAATGTACCTTTATTAAACTACAACAAATGTACATTATCTATCTACAAATTTCTATTACATATAGCTTTTGCCCGCGACTTCGTTCGCGTGGACTTCAGGTTCGTCCCGTCTAGTAGCGCAAAAAATGTGTTTTTTTACGACCTCACATTAGAAACCTCAAAAATTGTAGCCTATATGTTATTCTGATGTATAAGCTATATTGTGGTAAAGTTTCATTCAAATCCATTCAGTAGTTTTTACGTGAAAGAGTAACAAACATCCATACATCCATACATCCATACATCTATACATCCATACTTACAAACTTTCGCCTTTATAATAGTAGTAGGATTAAGTACATATTTACAAATATTTATGACCTACAGCTACAGCTATATTCACCACCCATCAAAATAAAAGCTCTCACCACTCGCCAATACGCAATAAACAATTCCCATTCTCACACAGTAGTAAGACATCAAAATTATGCCCAGGCTTGTATAAAGGGGAGTGCACACGTGGCCGCGCACGCAAGCTACGGATAAGATCTCGCAGTGTGCGCCCAGCGTTATGTTTGCAATGGAATCCGCGGGGGCAGTGTGGACACAGCTCTTAAAAACGGCGGGATGATAATTGAAGTTTTCGTTTTAGTTTCGGTGATTGTTTTATTTCAATGTTTGGTTCTGATGCTAATTAGAGCTGGGATGGGGAGATTTTGATGTCATTAAATTGGCACACTTTGGTTTTTATTAAATAACTGTGCCAGTTCCACTATCGGGTCTTTACATAGTTTTACTTCATCTTGAATTCTAGAGCAAGACGGGAAGTCAGTATCAGGCTAGCTAGGCAATTTTAAGTCACTGATCCTTTTCTTATTTAATACTATTTAAATTAATATCGGGTCTAAACTAAATTAGACCGAGACAGGAGGCCAGGAAGCCATAATCAGGTTAGACAATTTTACTTGCCTATAATTTATTGATTCTTCTCTTAGTAAACTTCATCAAAAGTCAAATCACCGATTGATGTTCGACTATGGTTTATCTCTGTGACAAATTAATCTTACAGTATTGTAGCTAAAATCAAAAGGTAGCCAAACAGATATTTTTTTAAATAGTGTAGTTATAACTATCACTATACTCTGATTTTTAATTAGATAGACCAAAATGACATTTGGTGGTTGGCCACTTTTTCGTAATTTAAAAATAGTGTTGGTCCTTAATAATCGAAAGTTTCAATTTCATTCATTTGTTGTTTATAATCGATTTTAAAATATTCAAAAAAAAAACTGTGTATAAAAATCCTACAAAAAACATAATTAATGCAATAAATTAATTTAAAGAAAGTATTGAAAAGTCAAAATAGGTAAGACCATACAAGAATATTGCCATTGCAAGAGGAACCTAGATTTTTCTACTCCTTTCAAAATCTGTTTTAGGTTTTTTTTTATTTTTATCTTTATGTAACGTTTAACATGTATAATTTATACAAATTAGTAAAATCACATAAATGAAAATTCATATCACAAGTTCAATTAATAGCGTACAATTGAATTGTTACAACACTATGGGCACTACGCTAGCAACATTAAAAAATAAAAAGTTCGATTGAAGCTGTCATTATGGTCTATCTAATTAAAAATCAGAGTATCAAGCACTTGTAATAACAACAATAGTCATCGATATGTGACAACGTACCGTGTCGCATCGCGTCATCCGATACGTATCGGAGCGTTCGCAAATTGACTGTGACGCGGCACGTGACTTGGAGCTAATATTGGTATTTATTACTTGGGTAACCGCCGTTGGAATAAATAGCGAATATTAAATAATTAGTAACAAAATAAAAATACCGATCTATCAATCATATCAATTTCATTATCAATTTCAATGGCTCGTATAAAACGAAAATCAAATACATATCATCTATTCATAGTATTGAAGCATAATGGAAGATTAGATGTCATTTTCTTAATTCACAAAAGAAAGAAAAATAGAAAAGATATTTAGCTTTTTTGTGTAGTTATAAAAGAGGCGCTGTAATTAAAATAATTCGTTTAATTCAGAAACGGGTAACTGACAACCCGGAAAACGATAAAAATTATGCTTAATTTTATTACTATAAAAATATATAGGTATATTTTAACAAAAGTTTACGAAACTGTTGAATAGCAAAACTGAACCGCCCGTCACTTCTGTGGACTGTCATTATCCACAGATGACATTTCACTCCTGTCAATAAGCCACGTGACTCGGGGTCACTTTGACCGGTTAATAACGGCTATTATCAAGAGTAGCGTATGAAAGGGTTTGGAATAGTGAATTGATCAGAATTAGAGCTAATTTGATTTGATTTGCGACTGAGCTTTTGGCTTTTTCTTGAAATAGAAAGCGATTTTGATGTATAATAGAATAATATTTAATTCTGCTGAAATATTATAATAACTGTGCATAATTTAACTAAGCGTCTTTTTAAATTCTGTATTAGTAAGTCTTACCGATTTATGATTACTGCAGCTGGTGAAATTTAGGTCTAGACTAGAGTCAAAGAGTAAACTCATTTCGAATAAAAAAATGTAAACATTATATTGATGCTCCAATATTTTAACGAAACCTTAAAAATACTTTCAATTTCAATAATTGACATGTAGTGGCTAATCTTTATTCACTGATTATCCCCAATACCGGACATCCTGTATATTAGGACCTACATACACTTCGTTTCACCGGCAAAACTTCTATGGCCTTCAAATTATCTGTTCAATTCCACTCTGTTATTCTTTGTCATTGAACTACTATTACTAGCGTATGGAACTGACGCCATGAACAAATTCCTTGCGCCATGATTTGACGCCACATGACATCAGTGCATACAAACGGTTTCAAATCCGCCATTCTTCAAGGAAGGTTACAATATTGTCATCGAGTTGCGACACATTTTTTGCTTGGCATAGCTTCTCTATACGTAGTAATAACTCACTGTTCGAACACATATTTTGCACAAAGACCACGTGCACATCACCCCTGTTTGTCTTGCACAAACATACAGTAATGACACTCTACTAATTGAGTACCGAAGGCGCTCTGAATGCGATCCTGGGTTCTATTCTGTAAGATTCCATGCTTTTGGTTGTAATAAGCAAATCCCATTCATTCGCTATCATGCGCATGAACAACAGAGTTGCTTAAGTCCATTTTTCTTTTCTGGGCAAATATTGTAAATAATCTTTATACAGAGTGATTTGGTATTAAAACGAAATATATTAGGAGGTCTTTCTGGTGCTCTAACACTTTTTTTTGTATGAGGCATTATACTCATTATACTAAAATCGCAGAAAAATATTTTAAGTCTTCATACAAATCTTCAACCCGAAATGATTACTTTGCATGAAAGCTAATTTCTATTCCACAATAACAATGTTGGCCCTATACAAAAAAAATGTGTTACAGCGCCAAAATCACCCCCCCTTAGCAGTTTTTTCCTAATACCAAATCATTCTGTATAACTTCAAATATTATCAGTGTATAAATAAAGTTAAAGAAAAGTTATTCGATTAAAAAAGATCTCAGTGTTCAACGATGAGCTATGTCACGGTTATCATTACCGTGACTATTTAGGTTGTGAATTCGTAATCTTATTTTATATTATTTCGTTAAAAAATAATGTTAAGATTGTTTACAATATTCGCCGAGCAAAGCGGACTAAATCCATGATAGTGCCGTCTTGTAACGTAGTCGATGGAACATTAAAATATAGCCATTCCTCTTGCTTGCAAATCCATGCTGGTTTGAGCGATAAGGATAACTAGATTCGATAATACGCACAAGGGACATCGCGTTACACAGTAGGCCTTCAGTGCTATTTGCTTTGTAAAACATCTCTGAGGATAGTTAATTGCCTTTTTTGGAAGAAAATTCGGTGCTTCGGCTTTTGCTGATATTTGCACAGGGGCGGTTTCAGTGCAATTGGCAACTTGAGATAATGAGGTTCAAACGAGCTAAGAACTATACGATGTACCTCATGATTTGCCATTTGAAAGCATTTTCAACATCAAATTTCCTGAAAGAGTACTCTGAAAGAGGGAAAGCAGCAAGAAACTAAATATGATAGTAACCAGACATTGGGCCTGATTTTGTGTAGGCAATGACTAAAACTGAAGTAATGTCTCTTTCTCTTTCTAATAAATAGAAACACTGAGCATAGCCCTCTCCATCGCTCGATGTGTGATTTTGCTTTTTTATGAGGCCCATAGAAACCACGTTTCGGATCTGTATGTCATCACTGGTAACACCCATTATACATCCATTAATCGTTAGTAACAAAAGACCAAAGAAAACAGGTGTATCGCGAAATCAGAGAGCTGTAAAGGCCCCAATACATTAGCGGATCGATTACCCACTCCCCAGGGAAAAGTCATTAAAGGGGATACACACTGGGTTGGGCTGAGTGCTTGGAGAGGCATGGACAAGGGATGGAGGAGGTTTAATGTTCTTAATGATTATTGTTAAATACACCCATTTGACAACTAGCAGTCCTTGGTTCTTATTATTGGGACCGTGTGCGCGACAGCGTCACAAACTATTGGAGGACGTTGAAATGGCAAATGGCTTGCTGTCATTAAAAAAAAAAAACTTAATAACTGTATTTCTGCATGCAGGCCGACTACCTGGTAACACCTAGTAATTGGCATATTTATGTGTATTTTTGCAAATAACAGATTCTTGATTTACTAAACACTCAAAGAAAAAACGGCTTTTTATATTAAAAAGGACAAACATTTTAAAATATACTTCATTACCAGAGCTCAAACAGATTCGTGTGCACAAAAATTACACCCTGTATTTTCGACCATTCAACGGAAAAATCCAATCAATAAATCGACCTCAGATTTTTTTTCTAACTGGGCAAGTATACATATAGATTATGATGTCATTACACCAGTAACCGTGCATCATATCCCTTCAAAACAAATACATTTCCCTCCCCCTTCTATCTTATACTTGCGTTATCAATAATAAGCCGCAACGCCTCCTCAAACATACACTCCCAGGGGTCCAGGGCTCCAGGTTCGATTCCCGACTTTGATGTCTGCGTTCCGTTTTATGGCGTGCATAATTGGTCTCTCGCGGGACCGCTGTTGGAGCTAGAAGCTGTATGTATGGTGTATTTTAGACTCTATTGGGTTTGGATTGAGCAGTGGGTTTATGATTAGTGTGCTTTAGAGATGCCCAGAAGTGATATATCGATGTTTAGACCTAGGTTTAGATTAGACAGTTTCCTACAGTAATCTGTTTTTATTTTTTACAGCGAGTACATGCGAAACTTTAAATCTAATTATAATCTAATTTATTTTTCATATTATCTAAATTTGTCATGTATATTTTCTAGTTTCCACAAACTTAGAAACGTATTTTCAATAAGTTTCGTACCTGTAAAAATACATTTACATTCTAGAACAATGGCCTTGCTTTTCGGTTATACAACACGGTCTCTTATGTACACCATCTCAAACTCTTCAATCTGCTTGAAATAACAACCAAGGTAACTGTCACAACGTTTTCATTTGATGGCAAGTGTTGCTGTAAATTTCAATATTTTTATTCCGTTTCATCGATATTGAAAGGTTCATTATAAACATCTCTTCACGCGATGGCCATAAACAGAATTATAAGTTTATTAGCAGATGTGGTTTTTGAGGGCCCCAATTGTAAATGATTGATTGTTTGCAGCGGGCTATTTACACTGCGCTCCTCTGTGGGGTGAAAAATGTTTGCATGTTTTGTGTTTAGATGCGGAATGTAGTCAGGAGCGCTAACCAATACATCAAATCAATATTATTTGATTAATATTTTGAACTTTTGTTTGAGAACGTAAATTCCAAAAAAATCTGTGACTCGTGAGGAATCATTTTATCACTGTCATGAAATAAGTAGGTATTCACACGTAGATTCATCATTGAATACGTAGCGTACATACTACAAGCCTCATGGCGGTCGCGTACACAAAAAAAATTTGATTAACAGATCCGTGAAGGAAGCACAATAATGTTTTTTTCGTAACTAAGCTCAAGCATGGTTTTTTTTTTGCCTCAATCTCGGACCAATAAAAGCAGAACAATCTGCCAACACAACTCCTACTTCTGGGAGTCTTCCTCCTAAATCGTCAAGTCAATAGTATCAAACATCGTGAAATCACGCACATCTAAATTATTTCTCGCCCCAAATACTCGGACCAACAAAGCACAGCGTAATGAAAATCTGACAAACTCAACCCCTACTTCCTAGAGTGAGATGGTCAAGTCTTCAAGTCTCGGCACAAACGTCCCGACATCACGCACGTCTAAATTATTTCTATCACGCACTTCCGTGGTTCGTGAGTGTAACTTACTCGTCCGTATCTCGGTTCCTCCCTTGGTTGTTAGAACTACACGGATTTGGCGAGCGATCATTTTGCTTTTGGGGTTGGGATCACCATATACTGTGAGAATGTGAGAATCCTATTATCTCTTTAAGTTAGTGACTTTGAGAAATTCAGAAATACTGGTGAACAGGAAACGCTGATCGTATTTCTTAATGCGTACAGTTTACAACCCTACTATTTAAAAAAAAGTGAACTAGCTTCTTCTTTGTGAGCTCGCTTCATCGTCGTCCCTGTCTATGCCACGTATAGTCTGGAAAAAAGAGCAAATCCATGTCATATAAAAAACACCACGTTAATTTATCAATGTTTACTTATTCATCATCATTGTTATCAATCAAAAAACGCCAACTGCTGAATAAAGGCCTGCTCCTAAGGTTTTCTAGTTCTATTTTCCATATTCGCTCACTGGCAAATGTCAATTCACAAAATACACATTGGTTGAAGGAAATTGTTTTTGTTATCAGATAAAAATACATCCTATTTGTGTCCATTTGCAATTGTTGAATCAGTTAACTTTGCATTTCTAGATCTTCATCGTTTCATAGTTTACCCCTAAATATTTTTAAATCATGGTGTCCATAGTCGGTCATCCCGGTTTTCCGGCCTCGTCTAAGCTACGTGTACCGTTTGACGGATGACCTCTGTGTAGTTTTGTGAACCGTGACCTAACGTCAGATTTAAGTCAGTTATCGTGAGGAAGTTTAGTGGAGCTTTTAAATTGAATTTGTCTACCGGAATATGTACAATCTAGGTTACTGCCAGCTAACCACCTTCAGAGGATCGTGTGCAGGCGTAGCGCAGCGCGAGTTCTCATACATTTCGAACGCCAACGGTCGAAATATGCTTGCGGGGGAAAACGTTTTCCTACCCGTAAACCTTTAAGGAATGAGACAAATTGGTCTCATTCGTTTCCATACATCCTGAACTACGCTTGTACGTCTACGATTTTTTTGTGTAAAGGCTTGATTAGTTAGAAATGGGGGAAATTCCGAAGAGATTATTTACGAGATTATTTAGTCAAAAAAGTGAATATTTAGGTTCTTATTTTTTCTGAAACATACAATATTTAAAAAAATAAATACCTACGAGCATAGTTTTTTAAAATATCTCTAACATGTATAAAAATTGTCAAAATCAGACAATGTTTAAGGGGTGGAAAACGTTTTCTCTTTTTGTATGGAAGCTTGCGCGCACACGATCCTCTTAAGATCTGAAATCACTTGGACCTTGCGTCGGCTTCTGTTTGGAGTGACGCTCATTTTAGCGTCGTGGGTGTAATTAATTTTCTTTGAAAACTAGTAAGCTCAGAGACCTCGACCCTGCATAGTGTTTCACTTTTACTGTCACTGTGTACAAAAATTGATAAAGTTGTAAAAGTCTCATCATTGCGCAACGACACGTACAAACGAAAACTGAAATTCTTTGAAGAATATCAAGATTTGAAACCCCCATAAAGTCAAGTTTAAAATGGACGTCCTGAAACTATTATATTACATTACCAGATCATTGATAATTTAATTTGTTCACAGGAGGCGTTTGGAGAGGCTGGCTGGCCCTTAGAGTTCAGAGCGGCGGTAGCAAGGCTGCTGTCACAACATGCGCCTAACGATAAGGAGGCTCCTAGGACCACTGCCTTGCGTGAGTATTTTCCCCTTTTACTCGTATAAAGCAAAGTAAAGTTAGCCTGTAAGCATCCCACTGCTGGGCAAAGGCCTTACCTCAAATGTGAGGTAGTATGAGCCACTATAACTCCAGTACTACTGCTTTTACTCGTAAACAGGGTGAAATTTTAATGAGTACCGAAATTTTGTGTAAAAACTACACTGATGAATATGAAAAAGTTTTACTACGAGGGCAATAGTGAAATTGAGAAAAAATCTCCATACAAAAGTGCAATTGGGCGCAATCAAAATGTATGGAAAATGTAATGAATTAAAAATCAAAGACCTTTCCCTTGCAATAGAAATATTGCTGTGTAAGTTTTACTTAATTAAAATGAGTTATTAGAAATTATGATGCTGTTTGAAGCAAACATGATTTATTATTTTGTGCAGGGCTAAGCAACCAGCGGCTCGACCAAACCCTCTCGGAGACAATGGTGTTGGATCTCATCGTTCTAGTCGGATTCGTCGTCGTCAACAACCCGCAACTGCAGGTAAGAAATCACACATATTTTACCTAGATACTAGGTAATACCAGTATTTTACAAGGTTCCATAAATGCCATAATAATAAATAATAATAATAATAGTCCCCCTAGCCGATTTCGACTACGGTGGCCAGTCACAACGACTAACTGCGCGGAACATATTATAGTGCACAAGTGTGTGCGCAAATACAGGTGCACTCTCAATTCCTTTCACTCTCATAGCCCAATGGGACAGCAATCTGACACGACCGGAGAGAGATCAGGCGCAGGACCATCGGCTTTACGTGCTTTCCGAGGCACGGGGGTGAAACACCGCCAACTTCCAAACTCCGGGCTACCCTGAGAATTTCTGAACAGAAAAACCCAGGACCCGACCCGGGAATCGAACCCGGGACCTCTGGCGCAGCCGTCGCTTTAAAATGCGACCCTCTATAGGTAAACCGCTTCATTGAGACTTCGCCTGCGGGGTACAGGGGTGCGGGCGGAAAGACGAGAGCGGGGAATGTAAGGGGTGCGGGCGGCGGTGATACACAAGAGACGAAATTTGCCGTGACAGTTCTTAAGTTATGTGACGTCAGTGGTCACAATAGTGGTCGTCAGTGTCGAAACTTTATAAACATTACATAACATATTCGATTCAATACAATTACACCATTATGAGTGAATGAATTCTGAATATTACTATCCAAAATCGTGGATCAATAAATAAAATGGAATTTTAAAATAAGATAGATTTTTTGGCAAAATTAAAAACTTCAAATAACATTCCCTGGTAACTTTTGCGACTGTTTTGTTTGAGTGTATTATCGAGTTCATATTCATATCTAGTTCATATTCCACTGAGTTTAGATCTATATTTTATTATATAATATTCGTATATATTTAGAGCATTTATTTAAACACTGTTATTTAACAGTGTTTAAACGGTGGACTTAATGCTAGAATGATGTAAAATAGAATTTGAAAAAAAAAACACGACAAAAATACAATAATATAGATTTTGTGTCCGAATATACTGCGACTCATCTTCAGACTTCAGTCAGACAGTATTCTCTTGTGTACTTCTGTCAAAGCGTCCGCAACTGTCAACAGATGCTATCGCTACCTATGTAGCGAGCGTACTGAATTTTGAAAAGAATGTGCCTGCCGCCCGCACCTCTCACAAGCCCCGCTCTCGCCTCCCCCCGCGCCCCTGTACCCCGCAGGCGAGGTCTCAATTTCGCGGTTTACCTATAACCGTTGCGCCACGGTGGCCACCGAGGCAGCAAATGTCATAATACCCCCCAAAGAAAGAAAATCAGAAGGTTTAATAATGACCATTCGTAACACGGTGGAAAATTTCATCTTATATGATGCACATGTATTATTATTAATTTCAATTCCATTTCCTTTATTAGTTTAAAAGAACTGTATTATAAATCTGACGTTATACATTGTTTTTCACATGTATTGAATGCTACCTAAAATAGTTAAAAAGCCAATTAATAACGCTATCGGCACCCATACTTTCAAGGGAATATTAATGGCAACATGGATAGTTTTTATGGCAACATTATTATGCCCTCCGCAGCGAAGAATGTAATTCACATCCTTCCACTGACCGTTTCTTTTCTCATGCGGGCCTATACACCTGTGTTGGACACGTGTTAGAATTGTTTTTATTGCGTCTTGCACATGTGAAATTTGATATTACTGTCCACTTATTGTTATTTACTTCAATATAGGGTGGTTAATAGTTGTCTAATGTACGAGAAGTCTCATATGAAATTCGTCATATGAAATGGCAATCAATACCATCGTCTTTTTCTTCAGAAGTTCTTAAAACACACATCACCGTGATTGTTCCAGACAACACCGAGTAGTATTTCTTTGCTAGTAGAAAATATACACTATCATCAAAAGACTTGGAGATTTTTCCTTCATCTCAAAAAAAAAACATATTAGAAAAGATAGTTTGGCGGTTTCTTGCTTGCCTTCCACATGGCAATGTAAGAACCGGGGGTTTCCTGCCTCTTAACGCCCAGTCAAAAGCCTTTCCTGTAGGCCTAACATGCATGACACATTATTTCTTTCGATCGACATGACAAAATTGGTCGATCTATGCTATTTTATCATTTTCCCTAACATGCCAACCACATTGGACAAAACGATAACGAGATATGTCAGTTTCAAAAAAAAAAAAAAAATATTTATTAGGTTACTTAACCATTCACTCAATTTTATGTCAGATTTGGCTCAAAATGATCACCTTGACACAATGACAGATTGACTCGATATTGCCCACAGATTAGTAAGAGTATGTCTAATATTGCCCAAAGATAATGAATTCAAACTAATAAATGTCTTAGGGATAAAATATGTTCCACGGGGACTTTCTCTTCAATATTTTTACACTTTATTGTTTTTGACAGCCTAGAAAAAAATATGGCACGCAACAGTCACATATTTTTGCTCTAAATATATTGTTTTTTATTTATCGTCGACGCTATTGTAGGACGATAATGTTCCACAACAAAATGACAAAATTCAATAAAAATATGTGTCGCATGTTAGGGTTCAATGATAATATTGTCATATTTTGAAATTTGACAGTACGACATGACTTTCATGGCATCCATGTTAGCAACTGTGGATAAGTCAATTTTTGACAAACAATAGCGATAGAATACCGCGATAAATTTTTATCACGGCGTGCATGTTAAGCCTGCTGTTGTTGTACTATTATATCTTTAGCCTTCTGCACTGGCACTGATGTTGCTGCTACCCAACTCAAGGAGAACGCTTATTTAATTGCGGCTTTTGCTCGCCATGGCACAAGATAGTCACTGAATATTGTAGCTTTTAATGGAGAAGCTCATCCCACTCCTCCTCCTTAGACTCCTTACTACATTCTGTTAATCCTGCCGCTGTTTGGTCGAGGTCTTTTTCAACATATTCGCAGCTAACCACCATATCTGCTGGCCGTTCAATATCCGCCACCTGTGACCCCGCTGCCTACAGCTCAGCCCTATCCTATAGTAACTCAATGAAAACTAAATTAATCTTACGACAAGGTTGGTATAATAATGCATCCGAGGTGAAGTTTATAACAAGCTACAGGGATTATCTTGCAAGTTGCAAGCTTGCAACAACGCGCTGCTATCGAAGTCGCAAATTGAAAACTGACTACGATAAGTATGAACTTCGGAAACTTAAAAACAAATACTGTTGATAGGATTTTTATCCCCAGTTTTACTTCTTTTTCACCTCCGACGCAAAAAAGGGCTTTATAAGTTAATTTTAAGATAATTTAAGACCTAGGCTCTTGTCGGTGGAGAATTTTCCATAAAAATCCAATTAAGGGAGGATAGTGTGGAAGCTTTTTGTCAATAATTATGAATTTTATTAGTTTTTTATTTATTTTTGCGCCAATTTTTTTTTATTAAAAATTTAATGTAATATTTAATATTGCTTTGTCCTCGCATCGTTCAATATCTTTAAACCAATCGTTTTCCTTCTGGATTGGTTTAATGTCCACTCTTCATTGTTAGAAAGCTCAAAAAAGTCACATGTAAGCATTCGTACTTATTATTCGTCTTGTGTTTTTTTTTTGCGACCAACGTTTATGAACAATACAGAAAAACATCATTAATATAACATAGACGTACAATTTAGGCTGTGTTATTGCTTGATGCATTTTTTTCCAGACAACCTTGAGATAAGGAAAAGTTTGAAAAATTAAATAAGTGGCAATGCGATGAAATATTTTAAACAAACGTGAAAGTGTTTTAATGTGGCGAAGCCTGTGATCAATGTTCGTGTACCTACATTAAAATTATGTTAATTAACCCCCTTATTCATAATAACGCAAATAGTAAAAAAAAAACTGTTTTAACTATCACACTGTTTTTCATTCTTGCCGCTGTCATTATTTGACAGAAAGTGACAAAACAGTGTAATAGCTAAAATAGGTTTATTAGACTGGATGAGTTATTATGAATGAGGGGGTAAGGGTTTTACTAAAAATAACTCGCGAGAATAAACGCACAATATTAATCAACTATGACTATTTCTTTGACTTATTTATGTAATCAATTTGGCTAAGACAGTTTGTAACATAAAGTCGTTCAGTGAGTTTCCCACGGACACAGGTGTCCTCCGTCCCCGGATGGCCACTATGCAGTTATAACGTCAAGCTTAGGACTCTGCCACACTGTAATAACATGCAGTAGACTCATCTTGTACTTTTGTTAGCACATTAAAAACGAAATAGCCCTAATATCAGGTATATCCGTTTGACGACGCGTTTGGTGTATTGGTTAGCGCTCCTGACTATTACGCCGGCCGTCGCGGTTTCGAATTCCGCAAGGGGCAAATGTTTGTGTAATGAGCACGAACATTTGTACATGTTATATGTATTTAAGTATTTATGGGAGACGCCCCCGTCATAATCGTTGTCTGGTACTTCGTAACACAAGGAAGATTCCTTACCACGAAACCAGACAATTGGTGTGTTGTCTGGCGTATATTTATTTATTTATCTAGTATCAAGGACAGACCTCATTACTGATATCTTTGACTAAGACGTTGTCAAACCCTACGATTAAAAAACAAGTAATATTGTTATACAAGTCTTTTCAAAATGGCTGTACAATTTTGATCTCTTCATAAAATATATTTATTTCTTATTCTTTTATGGGAGTTTCCTTTACCTCGTCCTCGACACTAGTCTTGCGATCATGATTTGGTTCAATCAATAACATGCAATCGAATGATAAAATAAGTATGTAAGATAAAACCTTCAAATACATTATTCTAACTCATGGTTAGGGGGTCGTAGCAACAACATCCTACATTATTTACTTCCACAATATTTCTGAAGGTCCTCACCATTCACACAGTCTCGTACTATTTTCACAACCTGTGTGTTAAATAATTTTTATGAGGATTTTGATTTTATACTGTCAGAGTAAGTTTAATCCAAGTATTTCGTATTTTCTCTCTATGTCCTGATACGAGTAGATTCACATTTTTCATATAACATCAAGATAACAAGATGTGTAATTTCTTTTACTCTTGGTTCAGTAGGGGTGGTTCGTTGACGGTTTTTGCGTTAACGAAATGAAACTGTAAATTTCAAACTAATAACCTGTTTAACAGATTTGGACGTAGCAGTTTATTAGTCGAAACAGTTATGTTCGTTGAATTGCGTTGCGTTCGAAATCGTTGAATAAAACAGCTGCTAAATTAACCTGGTTTTGCGGTTAACGAAAAGCTGTTAATTCGTTAACATTACAAAAGCAGTTAGAAAATACAGTTTGTTGAATTAACGCCCACTCCTATGGTTCAGTGAGCTTGCTTAATCCCGCTACACTACTATGGCCGTTACCATGAATAATGAACAAACGCATTTTTGTCGCGAATAATTGATAAAGGCACTCCCGATGCGCACATGCGTCTAGCAACTTAGAAGTCATTGTTACAGAGTTAAGTTAATTCCTTATGAGATGTCGGACGCAGGTGTTTTAATTTGGATGAGCAATTTGTGACAATTTATGAGTTGAATTAGGTTGAGTTTGTGGACCGACACGTTTATTTAAGTCGACCCTCTTGCGTCAGTGTTATTACTATGCAGAAAAGTGATATTACCCCTGTCTAAACACCGGCCATTATAGCCTAATGATTAGTCATTAGGCTGATTCGTCCTTTCATATAAATGAATAAATATTTAAACGTTGATCCAATTGTTGTGGTTTTTAACTAAGTTTTGAAGTAAGGCATTTACGAAATACCAGACTGCCAAAATGTCTGGAGCGTGTCCGATAAATACTTGAATACAATAGAACATCCATGACTTACGTACAAATGCTCGTGCATTGTCTGTCTTTACTTACTTCTATAATTATTGATCAAGTAAATAGATATTATTGATAAAGAAATGAAAAGAAAGACTGGACATAACTCCATTATTTAGGCTATACGCAGAAATAGATACGTTTCCTGTGAAATGTGCAGCATATTTACCCTCTGCTAGACGAGGACTATGATTTTTCTGTTTGTGTGTAGTGCTTAAAATCCATAGCAGTATGTCCTCTAAATGACTACTGAGCTCGGGTTTATCTTTAGGCTAGGCGTGCACTAGTGACTTTTTGTCACTGTGACATGTTTCTTTTCTCATTTATAATATAGTAGACGCAACGTCCACGAGTGTCCAATTAGGTAGATTATTTGGTAGTGACGGTACATATGTATCTGTATTTTTCGTGCTATGGAAATGAGAAAAGAATCATGTCACAGTGTCAAAAAGTCACTACTGTGCGCCTAGCGTCATAGCTCTCTAAAACCAATCCCCCTAATTATCCAGCTCACCAACACTACAGACCCGTTATTCTTCACAGGAAACGATCCTCGAGGGCTGGAGCGTGATAAAGACACTGTGCACCCTCCCCGCCAACTGGCTGGTCTCCAAGGTGCACAGCAAGGCGCTACTGCCGACCCTGGCCGCTTTAGCAGAGCGGCCGTCCGTAGCTGCTGCCATAGCCGCCGAGTTGAGCATGGAGGTAAGATTCATTATCATCATAAGCCGAAAGACGTCCACATACGCTTCTCCACGGTTTGCCACAGGGACAGGTTCAAGCGGTCTGCATCCAGTGTGATCCTGCTATCTATCCGTCTCGCCAAAGAGGCTACCATGGAGGTAAGAACATAAGCAGCTTTCAGAAACCGAATCTCAAAGCCTGGAGCGTGACAAAGACGCTGTGAAGTCAACTGGCTGGCCTCCAAGGTGTCCGCGTTAGCTGAGCGACCGTCCGTAGCATCTGCTATAGCCGCTGAACTCAGCATAGAGGTAAGACCATCAGCCGAAGGACGTCCACTGCTGAACATATGCATCTCCCACGGTTTGCCACAGAGACCAGTTTAAAGCGATCTGCATCTAGTTTTATCCAGCGATTTATCCATCTTGCCAGTCCACTTCCTACGCTGCGCCTTTGGTCAAAGGTTGCCCAATCTAGAACTTTTCAGTCTTTTGAGTCAGATATTGATGTTTCAGCTGCTGATATAACCGGTGAGCTTACCAGAGCGAGAGAGTGGAGGTAAGAACAGAACTAGCTTTCAGAAACCGACCCTCGAAGGTTGGCTCATGACAAAGTCGCTGTGAAGTCAACTGTCTGGTCTCCCGACCCTGGCCGCGTCAGTTGAGCGACTGCCCGTAGCTGCTGCTATAGCCGCTGAGTTGAGCATGGAGGTAAAGACATAACCAAACTTCCGAAGGCTGGGGCTAACTGTCTGGTCTCCAAAATCCATAGCAAGGCGCTACTGTCGAACCTGGCTGTATTATCATTAGCATGGGTGTAAGGACATAATCCTCGGTGCGCGAGTCCGACTCGCACTTGGCCGGTTTTAATTTATTTATTATGTTGTGTGTGTAATGTCCTTGATTAATAAATGTACTTTATTTCTTTTTAACCTCCCTCTAATAGTGGATATAAAGGCTCAACTCACCGAACATCTAGTAAAATTCTACAAAAATCAGAGGTATTTATGCGAATCATTTTTTTTATGATCAGACATTTGTCCACGATCACACCTGGTGGTAAGTGATAATGATTTATAATAGTCATGGTAAGTGATACTGAAAATGATTTCCAAGTCCAATTGTGTCAAAATTTGTGTTTTATTGCAATGCTCGAATTGGAAATAATTATTTATTTAGTGAGTTGTCCTCACTAAATAAATAATTATTTTTGCGCTCTGGCTCCACACCAGGAGATAATTTCATTAGTATGTTAGCTTCCAGATTCTTATTTGTATCAGTTATGTATTGGATCATTGTTTTCACAATTTATCAACACATTCTCATATTTATGAAGCTTTCAAATTAAATTCATCATATCTCATAAAAAATATTTGATCTTTTCTAGATGATAGAGGAATTCATGGACAGTCCCGAAGCACAAAAGGTGAAACTGGTCCAAGTGATCAAACAGGGACGCACGAAGAAGCCCGGAAAGAAGTGAACCACTACTCCTAAGGTCAGACCTGATATAACCCTCATTATAAGAGACATAAGGTGATGAATTAATGGTTCACTCGTAAACGTTTATAGGAATTGATTTTGTAATCGACTGTAGTAATAGATTTTCTAATATCACACTTTGTAGACAATTCCTTCGTCTATAATATTTGACTGACTTGAGGCAGGCAGATGTGTTTATTTAAGGCTTCATCATCTCGTGTCCTAGAGATCATAAGTTTACGCACAATGTTTGACAGTTGAAAACGCAACAATTGACAAATGACAAGTGGGTGCCTGTCAAAATTACTTTTCTTCGCACAAATCGATGCAATTTTAAGTTAAATGTTTATCCTCTGTGCACTAATTTTCAGATCTCATTCAATCAACCTCCTATAAATTTATTTAAAAACACAAATACCTGCTAAATTTGCCAGTCAAATATTAAAGTCTGAAATAATGATATAGTTATTCACAAACAATTACTGGATTTGACATAAATAAGGCCTAAGGTACTTTGTTTCGATTGCTGTGGTTTTAAGTAGAACACCGATACCGGTATTTTATTTTCACTTTTTGATTATTGTAGCCCAGTGTCCTTCCAGATGCAGATTATAATATCCTATAAGACATTCTTATATTTTTGATACTCACTTTCGCCATTGTAGATCTCACTTTAAAATGTTTATATTTTCTTAAAATAAATGATTTATGAATATTACTTTTTTTTCACTTTCTAAATTTAAGGGAACATTACAGTAGTTTATTATTTTTTATGTCTATCCGGTTATATATGTCTACAGACTTAGCCATATGTGTCAATCAACAAATTAACGTTTTAGGTTTTAACGAAGAAACTTGAGTATAAATAAAACCACAGCTTGTAACTACGAATTTAACCATTTAAAATGTTATCAAATGATGACAAATCGACAAATATACCTCTTCACTTTAAACATAACATAATTAACATAATGTTGGTTGTTGCTCTCTGATTGAATGCTAGACGTGACTCAGCGGTTAAACGTAGTTTGGATGTTTTATATAACTTCGATGTTGAGTATCCAATACATAGTCGAGGCTTTGCCATTAAATTACTAAAAAGTAAATAAATTAAAGATTTTTCACTTATAAAAAGTGAAACATGGTTGAGAACTTCTGTTAATTGATAAAATTGTTAAGGTACATTTTCTGCAACAATAAAATACACATTGCAACACATAATAGAACTACTGTGTTTTTAATATTTGCATTGACAAAAGTAATTTAATAGTAATGTTGGTCTAAAACAGGCCTTAACCTAGTTATTTAAAGATTGCATTTTACAACTGATTTTCAATAAAAATAAAAAAAATACGTACATATAAAAATATAGTTTTTGTGAGATCCCTCTTCAATCTCAAAGATTTGCTGACAAAGTCAAATTAAATAGTATCATTCCACGTAAGTTTAAAATCAGTGTTATCCAAACTTTCACTGTCGTATTACTAACACAATGTATTATTGATGTTATTATTATTCAAAGTAGTGACATATTGTATGTATACTTTTTGATGTGACTATACCTATTTTTCTATGGAAGTAGAATTTACTAAAATAACTAGACTTTCTTGCAAGAATTGAAAAGTTACTAAACTTGGTTAACCAAAAGTTTTAAAATTTATGTTAAAAGTTTATCAAATTTTCTTATTTAAAGTACTTAATCAATTGTAACAATCATTAAAATGTTTACTTAAAACTTTTCAAGTTAGTAAGTTTTCAATTCGCAAAGCTTCTTTCTCTACAAACTTACTTTCATTAGATCGGTCTTATACTTTTCAAAGTTTTGTTTCTACTCAGAGTATATATTGTAAAGTTAGCGTATTGTGCTCCTGTTCAAATGTTGTTTTGTCTTAATATCAGAATGTAAAATTGACTGACAGAATGTATGTTATGGAAATGTAGAAATAAAATTAGTTGATATTAAAATTAATTGGTTGAAACTTAATATCGTGCACACACGCACGTAGGAATAAAAGGTGTGCTAGTAGTGTGCCTTGGGGGACACCGCGTGAAATTCAGACGGGAACATTTCTGTAATGTAAGTATTTAAAATTAGGAACGCTGTGATAACTGCAGGGGCTAAGGGTTTAATCGTTGAGGAAAAACGTTTATTAAATGTAAGGAACGAAACCGTGAACCGCTTGGTCGAAAGCTATAAGTCAGTCAGAGATTGGAGCTTATTTTTTATTTTACAAATATTCTTTTTCTATGTTTATTTTTGTGATAAATTTCGATTATTACTAAACTGTGATTTATATATTTTACGACTTATTTAACGTCACCGCAAATGTAATATATGTATTTAAACGTTTAGTTAGACACTAGAAGCAGTACGCGCAGAGTTTGTGTATTATATTATCTGTGATTTCTTTCGTTTAGCGTTGATAACATTTCTCGTGTAACTTTCATTGTGTATTTTTGTGTAAGTGGCAAATAAATATTTGTGTAACAGTGACTTGTTTTTAACTTATTTAGCTATACGCTGTAGATACTCTAGTAGTTGTATTTGACTAGATTTGTATTCAGCCAAAAAGTTGTGGACTATAAAGAAACATGGTAAAAAGTATGCCTTTGATCAACAAAACATAACAAATCATTTTCAACGTTTAAAATACCAACCACTTAACGAAAATAGTTACAACTTCCAGTGTTGTTTCCGACACTTAATCCAAGAGTTGAAATGTGAATGTTGTGTGTTAAAATTAATTCATAAATTGGTTTATTTTCGGCCGCCATCAGTGCATGGGCTTTGAACAGACAAATTTACATCGCTGGCTTAAGTGCAGTAAGAAATACGATGGGTGCAGAATTCACAGTCATTGATACACACTTGATTTTGATCTCTATGTCTTGCAACATATGGACGTATAAATTTTGGTTGACTGTACAAGTATGAGTTGCATCCTTTTTGGCTTTTAGCGGCGAAATGAAATTGTGGGGCGGCGTTCTTTTATATGACAGTGGTTTTGATGGATTTAGATTTATGGGTTGATATGATAAAACATGATGAAGTCATATCTATTTTTAGTTTATCAGCCAAAGTTGATATCTATTTATAGTTTATCAGCCAAAGTTGAAATATTTGGTCCTATCGTTACCTACTTTATAGTTTTTGAACATTGTGTGCTTTCTACATCATTTAAAATGAGCCGTTTTATTTCTATATGATTAAATTTTTTCATAGCATTTTATTAACCGACTTCAAAAAAGGAGGAGGTTATCAATTCGACTGCATGTTTTTTTGTGGACAGATTTAAAAAAAAACACCTACCTAGAGTTTATACCTTCTAGTTGGTCCTATTGTTGCCAAGTCAGGATCTTATGATGGGATCTTATCTCTCACTAGATGACGTTGTCGAGTCTACATACGATTATTTAAATTTTTATTTATATTAGCGGAAAACAGAATCTTCTGCTATATTACAAAAGGTATCCAAATTTATAAGGGCTCTTTATGATAAAAAAAAAACTGCCACCGGACCCTAAGACTGACCTCTTTAGAATACTGGCTGTAATATACTAGTTGTGGATTGAATAAAAAAAACACTTGTCTCTAAATCATTAAATCTGAATGATTCGTGAAAAGAAACGCATTCAGAAATCTACAACGTTGTAAAACGTTTTTCAATCGAAATTGCTTAGCAGACACGAAACCATTCGTCCATGAAAACCCAACAAAAGCATTTGAAAGTGATTTTTCAAATTTTTCAAGTGAAATTATTTCCTCCAACATTAAGGCATTAGGCACACACGACTTCCCATCAATGACGTCACGAAATCCGCAGAGCGATAGCTCGGAAAATGGTTTCCGGGGTACCACTACATAATTCTTATGAGAATCACATTTTCTCCCTTGAACCAACCAAGTACACATCAAAATAGATGATCACCCGCCGCTCTCGCACAAAACCAGTAATGGTTAACATGCAGAAGTTAATATCGAAGCGACTGCAATGGATGAAAGTAAGATATTACCAGCCGATCTGCACGCATCATTGGACAATGAAGTGCATTGTTATGGAATGAGAATGAGGTTTTATAACAGCTGTTTTAGGGAAGAAAATGGTAAGTAAAAAGATGGTATCACTGCATCTGGAGTCTGATCCAATGGCCTCGGTATTAAAAATGCTTTATTAAGCTCAGATGACCTTATAACGCCTGAAGGCTTGACTGAGCCCAGCTGCGCACATTTCCGAAATGAGGATAAAAAGTTTAGTCATAAATCGGCGATCTGTTGTTAATTAAAATATTATTTTCAAAGCAGTCGGTCCTTTTCGTTATCTAGCAGAGACAGACAACTGTCAAATTTTGAATTTGGTTATGTGGAGTTCGTTCGGGAATCAGATATTCATTTGTTTGAATTTTATCAAACGGAGGGTAAGATTCTTCTGCGTATGAAACAAAAAAAGTAAAGACAAAGGTCAGTTTTAATCTGTGATAGATATGTAACTACGAGATTGCGTGGATTTTCATAATAATGATTTTGATGGGTTATATTTTTTCAGAATTAAGTTTTTGTGTGTGTTTGTGATACAAGTGTTGATAAATTAGAATTTATTGTAATTGGACTCATAAAAATTTAACAGTGGATCGATAAAGTGAGAAATTGGTCAATTGCAGTGCAGTGCATGTGCGTGCAGTTTATAATTTATCGTAACTTTTTTCCCCCTAGTGAGTTTTTACTAATATTACTTATCTAGTGCAATGTTTTCCTCTGACACGACGGAGGCTCATGGCTCCTTTCCTTTACCTTTAAACTTAGAACCAACCTAAAACCGTGTGTCGTACGTAACCTATCTCAATAATTTGACCTCATTACGAAATCACCATATTAATCAGTCAGGTATCAAACGACTGCCGGGAGTCGCATAACAATGGAATTTCTATTGTGTCTCGTTCACACATACTTGACGAGTTAAAATCTTTATTGCAGTCTAGTAAATTCAGTAAGAACGTGCTAATAAGTATGTTTTATACTTTATTGTCTACTACCGTATCAATGAAACCTTGAAAACCTACTCTGTTAGTTAATACATTTTTCTGCTTTATCTATCGTAACATCTCACGTTTATATGATACAGGATTGCTACCATACTTGTTTAACTCGTCAAGTATGTGTAAACGAGACACAATAAAAATTCCATTGTTATGCGACTCTCGGCATTCGTTTGATACCTGACTGATTAAGTTCGTCCAAGATGATAGCACTGTACCAAGTGATACTGAAATGAAAGTTTTAAATAATGTATCTATCACGCTTTTTATTTCTCCGAAATAAAAATAAAGCGTTGCGATTATTTTCGGTTTAGACATCGCACTCAGCCATCATCATTTCACTCCACAGGCATGTGTGACAAAGATGGTAAGAGTCGAAAATGCAAACACAGTCATGTCGAGTAGGTCTTGGTCTAAAATGTGAATGGGTGAGATAGTGGGTCGTGACTACCGAACTACCGCCGAGGTGCGGTGGCCAAGTTCTGTTAATGGATGCTAAGGAAAGCTGTGGAATCGAATACAGACCGATTAATCCCTACTCATGTGTTACCTTTTTAGCACTAGCTCACAGTTGTCCCGAAGTAGTGGTAGAGTTTTTAATGGGACGTGTATGAGTGCCTCCAGTGGGTCTACATGCAGAAATAAATTACTTTATGACTTTTTTTAAAGATTTTTTATGTTATTGACCTATGTATAAATGGTGTTAGATGTTATAAATATTTATTGTAAACATTTTGTGACCGAAAACCATGAAGACGCGGCGCAGACGGAATATGTAGCTAAGGAAGAAATGGAGTGGATTACAGGTAAATATTTTTAAATACATTTTCTACGCATGATTATAGAATTACTCACTAATAAAGTTTGGGTTCCTTATTAATTGTAATGGTTTTGTTTGTAGATGTCTAATCTCGAATACTATTATAATTTAACATTTCATGATACAGTATCTTAGGTCCTTTGTCTAGTGTCTTTCTTACTTAAAAGTTAGCAAGATCTATTACTTTGTTCGTAACGGGGCGCTGCGTTGTCTTCCATTACCACAATTTGTGTATCTACATACCTACCAATGTTAGCTACATCAATTGGGTAGTTTCCTGCAATCACCAATATTTCCACGACCCAAATAGGTATTTAAATAATATACAATATTTTGGACCCGTTTTTCATTATCATTATTTTTATAGTTGTGTATACAGTTAAGTGCGTTAGTTCAACACAGAAAACTTTGACGTTATAGTTTCAAATCGCCATTGTAAATCTATGACAGAGTAGCGTTTAGACACTTAAAAAAAGCCTATTAAAACAGAATCTTACAAAAAATAGTATAGGCCATCTCCATGCCACTCTCTGTCCTGTAGCGATTGAGCGGGTGACGGGCGAGCGTGTACAACACGGACGGCACTCAGCTGCAGCCGCCCTAAAGTGCGGTTTCGACCACTCCTTGAGTGGCTAAGACATTGGGTATCTGGAACCACATAGGCTTAAATAACTCATATTAACATATGGATATGGTTTTTTCTCAAAAACAATGTCTTGTTTGTCATAAAAAGTAACAAAAAGTAATTTATTTCTGCATGTAAGTAGACTCACATATACTGGAAAATTGGCAGTGTAACATAGATGTAGATGCCTTCTGAAACACTTATATGCCCGTACTTTTGAACCTCCTCGTTAAAATTGCCCCTTATTCATCCCTTATCTCTGCAAGTGATTCGATTTTACTTAATTTGGTTAAATAGAGACAGGCAATTAGTAAAAGAAGATTGCACGTCATGTTGCTTGCGGATGAAATCCCCGGAAGAAACTAGTTTCATATCAAAATCATACATTGCACCTCGTAACTACTAGTACATAAAGATAATAAATATCTGCATCTCATCTGACTTACCTGTTTCATGTCCTACTAAGTTTCTGACTAGTCTAGACTTATCTGTCCTATATGATTTGAATAATTTATTGGTTAGTGTTTTTTGTTGATGGTGAAACAAACCCTTAATATGTATTTCATGTTCATTGTTTTCTACGAGTCATAAAGTAAATGAGATAACTAACGTCTAAATAAATGGTAAAGCTAATTTTATGCTTTTGTAAGAGCTTGTTCTACTAAATGATAAGCTCGTAAAGGCACGCGTCGTTAATTTTACTGTGTTTACTATGAATATGATGGATATTAGTATAGGGATGTCCGAAATCTATGTTCGGGTATCTGCAAGTAAGGAATGTTCGGATAACCAAAACAATTTAAGCCCTATTCAAGATATTATACTTTACTTTATCCAAGAGATTATAAAGTTTTTAAAGAAGCTAATTTACCTACTTGTTGTGTTTCTTTGTTAGGTAGGTACTTATCTAACAAATAAATAACGTTAGAATCAATTCACTGCTTTAGAGGTGCATTATTTCTAAGCATTCGATGTTCTCAGCCATGCCAGAAAAAATGGGTTTTAGTTTCTTCATTAACCATCTTAGCAAAAGCATCATTAATAGAAAAGGCTTCTGATAACTTGTTCCTATGCAATCACAACAATACATATGTGTAGCTTAAACATTTTCTGCAAAAAGGCTTGACATTAAAAAGCTTTATTGGTGTCCAAAACAATGACTTCTGACTTTTGGTATACTTTCGGATACTCATAACACCGTCTTCATAACATCACTAGATTCTTATCAAATGGCGCTCAGTCAGTACAAAGTGGTGATATGATATCGTTATCAGGACCTAAGCGCGTGGGTTATAATGTGCGTTACATACTTACTATTTTTATTTACTCTATAAGCTTGATAATGGGTAAGTCAACACAGTTTTTGGGATCAAGTGGACAAAATACCTAGTACCTACCTACAGGGTAATGATAATTTGGGTTATCTACAACTTTTAATAAACTTACAAGCTTTAGGTCTAGCTCTAAGGACATCGAAGGACGCGACGTTAGAAGTTGGTAAATGCATAAGTGAAAGCTGGTACTGGGACCACCAAAAGTATCGTGATATTTTACAGCCTTCTCTGGTAATGACCATCACCAAGATAGTTTTTCAAATCGGTCCAGTGGTTACAAAAATTAGCGCATTCGAACAAACAAACTTTTCAGCTTTATAATATTAGCATAGAAAACATTCAACCAGTAATAACAAACGTTATTACAACAGCCTGCAAACACTACTTTCTTATTTCATAATCTGCCTTTCATAATTAATAACCCGCACCCTTTAAAATCGGAAAACCCACTGTCATTTCGCAAAATCCAATCGCCCAAACACATAATTAGCCATTGATCACGATAAGCATGATAAGAGCAGCGTGACGTCCAATGATTTTATTACTGCATCATCTAATTACTGAGCCTTGTAGATCCGTATCTTTTACACATATGGCGTGCTTTCAGAGATCTGAGGGGAGATATCTAACCCAAAATTTGAAGACCTCTAGTCGGAAAGAAACTCCAGTGATTCATGATTCATTTTTAGTTGGGCGTTAGTCAGCAACTAGCAAAAGACCTCTCCATACGTGGGGACGGTGAGAGAATGCCAGGTCAGGATACAATCGTCACCATACACAAGGATAACATGCTACCGAAAGCTGATCTAAACACGATCCTGTGCTTTGTGCTTTGATATTGGGCCATGTAAAAAATCTAAAAGTTTTTGTAAAGTTTGACACTGGCTTTGTAGCTTCTATGCGTGCGTGAGAAAAAAATTAGAATTTATCTTATTAGTAACAGAGAACTATCAGTTATTTTCAAGAGCTAATGTGCGTTTATTTTTTAAAGCAAACTGAGTTATTAGCGTCAAGGAATTACGGTGTGGTATCGGTAGATATATTAATATAAGGTGTAAGGTAAAAATACCCCATCAAGCTTTTCAATCGTCAAAAAATCATACGCTGCATGACCCCAGTATGATTCACACAATAAGCCATCATTACACACGGGGCGCGGCGGAGTCAAACCATAGATATAATGAGTGATCGCCCCATCCCTTCGTTCCTTAATTAACGAGATGGACACCGCTGTCTATTCAGTGTTTAGCTTCAGGGGGTTTAAAAAGTTGGAAAGTCAAATTGAGTGCCTGCCTTATATTTTATTTCCAGTTATTAGTTGGTGCTAATTATAGTTTCTTCTCGTGACGATTTTTCGGACAAAAGGACAGCCAGTGAAAGTCAGTCAAAATTCTCATAAAAACAGTCATCTCATGATAACAAGAGTGCTGCTTCTACCAGCACCTAAATACCTTATAATTGTGATCAAATAAATTCACACGTTTATAAAGAAGTTTCCCGTCACCCATCTACTACTAAAGCAAACATTATTCAAATATTTTCTTGCAAACACAAATAGTAAACATATCCCCGCATTCCCTACCACAAACTGCATCACAAGCAAACGTTCCATCATCTGTCCAAACAGAGTAACGTGATATGTCAAAGCTCCGAGTGTTGGATGACGGACGCCTGTGACGAACTGCTTCAATAAGCTCCATCCCTTTCGATGCATTTTCTAAACAAAGAAAGATTTTCTTTCTACTGCCCTGCCCTAACACTAAGGAATATTTAAATAATTTCTGCATGACACTAATCTCTCTTAATAGGTAGTTTCTCTTTCTGCAAAAAATATTGTAGTTAGTAATTGGTAGGTGCATAAACGTGGCTGAATAAACTTAATACGTTCCGGGACAGTGAACGCCTACAGGCGTGAAAACAATAAAACATCTATTGTGTCTGAAATAGTGTCCCGGAACGTGTTAAACGTCATTGCCGGCGCCTTGACCTCAAGAAAAAAAAACAATTTAAAAAAGTTACAATTTGTTTTGGTGGGATGAAAATGATTTCATATTTTGTACTTATTGTTTGTATTAGAAATTGTTGTTGTAATGTCATAAAAACTGTATTGGCTGATGGCCATAGCCTTGCCATTAAATAAATAAAAAATAAAAATCATATTTTGTTCTCTAAATTAAAGTTGTTTTGCTTTAGATATCAATTTTAACTTCTAATAAACGTGTTTGTATTTATTATATTTTATGGATTACTAAGAGCGGAATAGTACCTACCTACCCACTTATTGGAGTCTTTAATTGGAAATTGGTAAGTGAACATTTACATCTTGTAACATTTAAAAATAATGCTAGAAATAGAAATTAAATCGTGTGTGTGCTGAATTAGGTGCTGAACTAAGATGGTACATATTTTAATATAAAGTAAAAACCGAAGCTATTCATGTTGAAATTCCTCCGATACATTTGCATGTTTGTTTTGTTGTATTTTAAACTAGAGCTGATTAACTGCCTACCTGAACCTAACTTTAATACTTCGTCTTACTGATTATTTAATTGAAACAAATGAATGTACCTACAATAAAAATCAAAACCGTCCTTCCGTCATTATAACCTAAAAGCTTTCAACACCTGGTCAATGACGTCACGGCACGTACCTACCCCCTTTCGCCCAAAGGTCCAACTACAAACCGCTTAATATTTTCAAAATCAGCTATCCTACTCACTTGCACTGTTGTCGTGGTAGGAGAGACAGAAACAGCTAAATTTGATAATGAACAGAGTATATGCCGCAGGTAGATTGTTTCCTAACTATGAGTAATGGATATTTTGGGGTGCGCAGTGGTCATGCGATGGTCATAAACGAGGCAGAAGTCACTTATTATGATCAATTTTCTGTACGAGGAGTCACACGCTAGCTGATAGCTTTTTTTTGATAATTCGATGTCTGTATGATTGCTTATTTGTAGAGATGCGCCGAGTAGCACTTTTGCCGAGTACCGAGTACCGAGTATTACTCGGTTCATTTTTTTTCCAACCGAGTACTCGGCCGAGTAACTCGGTTCAATCAAATTTCTGTTTCGGGTGTGTAAAGAAGTACAAACCAGGTTCGCGCAGAATAAGCTTTCATTAAGCCACTAGAACGCGATGATCCTAAAAGCCCCATTACTTTTTTTTGTATACAAAATCCACAACATGTTGATAACATAAAATAAAGACCAATGACGGATTTATTTACTAAACTTAAATAAGGTCGCTATTTCAAAAAAAAATGCTAGCAAAAGACAAGAGTCCTTTCGAGTGGTGGGCAGAGACCCGAACAAGGTATTCAGAACTGGCACGCTTAGCAAGAGAGTTTCTATGAGGCTGGTAAAGTCTACGAAAAAAAAAGGAATCGTCTGTTACTAGAACGTGCAGAGAGCTTTGCATCACCACGACACAATGTAACTTCATATAATTTCACATATTATTATTTTTATTAACGTTTTCCTCATTTAGTCTCTACTCATTTATAATCATAATTGAGGTTGTGAAAGATTTCCCCAGTCGTTTAGATGATATCTGACTAAATATATTGCTTTACTGAAACCGAGTATACTCGGCATTATAACCGAGTTACTCGGCCGAGTACGAGTATCAAAAAACCTGCCGAGTACGCCGAGTACCGAGTATTAACCGAGTACTCGGCCCATCTCTACTTATTTGGTACTTATGAAAGCTTTTTTGACTTTATGACGAAAAGATTCCGATAAGCGATTTAAAAAAAGTTCACATTTAGGATGATGAAATACATTGTTTAATATAATATACTAATTAAGTATCCTCTGTTTGTACGAAAACTGAAAATTATTATTCAACAATGTAGCCAATGATTTATGTAGTAAAAATAACATTTATGAAGCTTTGCTTCCCATAATTTCTGTTTTGCTTTATTGAAAACAACTTCGTTCCCGTTTTTGTAACTGGTAAGAAAGACTGAGCCATGCTTTCTGTTCCTTATAATCCTTTGTCCATCTACCCTTATATTTATCAATTCATGTAATTCTACAACTAGGTATTTAAAAATTTACGTAAATCTCTAACAAAAACATTCTAATTTTAGCCCTATGTCCTTCACAAAAGAAGTCTCAATTTAAATACTTCGCACTGTAGGTACCTACTAATCCGTGCAAATCTTGGCGTAAAAATTTCATGCGACCACATGTCCTAAGTGCTCGGTACAGTCGGAATAAAAAGAGGAAAGAGAAAAAATGGAAAGTGCGCTTACCACTAAATGGGTAGGTATAGGAGCTTTGACAACTTTGTGAGAAAGTTTATTACGTAAGTGGAAATATGTAAGAATAGCGACTAGTTAGTGGGTCTCTGAGAGTTCTAAAAATCCTGGTACTACATACCAATTGGCTAGCCTTGTTATTTGATAGAAAGTTGGCTAACTAATTCCGTTATCATTATTTTTCTCAGGTGGAAATCGACGTCTTTAACCTGACAGCGGACTCTCCACACTTCTTAAAGGTATGATACAGTTTTATTTTTAACGTAGGCTTAATATTGTACTAAAGAACCTATCAACATATTTTCTACACATATTACTGGAACATTGTTTAAAGCTCTGTAGTCGTGCCTAAACTCTTTTCAACGAAAATTGCTAGCGATTTTAACGCGAGAAACCTCGACCGTATATATCAATTATTCATTGCACAATAATTATTTACAAAATAATAATATATATAAATTTGCGCCAGACGACACACCAATATTGTCTGGTTTCGTGATAAGGAATTTTCTTCCTTGTGTTACGAAGTCCCAGACAATGATTATGACGGGGGCGTCACCCATAAGTACTTAAATACATTATAACATCCATGAACTTGCTTATCACACAAACATTTGACCCTTGCGGGATTCGAACCCGCGACGGCCGGCGTAATAGTCAGGAGCGCTAACCAATGCACTAAACGCGTCGTCTAATATATTCTTTTGTTTCGGTCTGTAGTTATAAGACATACTGTACGCTTTGCACATTCATATCGTGCCAAGATGGCATGGTGGTAGATTTGTACGTATGCTTTGAACACTGCCTTTTAAGTCTAGGTTAAGCAGAATTTTCCAATCGCAAAGTAAATTTAAATTTAACCTTACACCTAACTCGTTACCTATTTACTTACACACTAACTTAGCTTTAGCACCATCCGAGCATATACTTACCAAGTAGGTAACATCGCACCCCTTTCCAACTTATTCTCGGCATTACGTGTAATGTGGCCGACTGTACGCGCTCCCTCGGAGGGGAGGTAAAAGCATATTTATGTTAGTTTCTGATTGACGATGATGGCTTCCCCTTGGTTAGGGCCGGTGAGGTTTGATTACGGCGAATTTGGAGAAAAATTAGCCTTTTCCTCAATTATTAGGTACCGTACTAAAGTCGGCTCTTGTAACTTAGTCAAGAAATAATTGTAGAGAACTGAAATTTCATACCGCGAACCACTTTAAATTCTTCGAAAATAATATTTCACAAGTATAATTTAACAATTATTTAGCTTAATTGGATGCACCGCATGCCTCTGTAATGCTTATGTAGTGTTGGTAGATGGATATTTCCATTGATTTTCAATTGGGAAAATTTCAATCAAGTGTTCGAATTAAACATGCTCTCAACTTTAATGGATTCGTCGTAGCTAACCGGCACGCCACTTAGCGCTCGGCAGATTTTCCGTAACGCAGCTAAGAGGCTGCAACGCTCATACATTTCCCGCTGCCAGCCGTTATGCGTTAGTGCAACATAGTGCAGGCATTTTTCACTTACGTATAATCTGCTTTGTGTGGTGAACGTATGGTCACTGGTGTGGCTGTAGTTCAATATGGAAGAATTAT
The DNA here is from genome assembly GCA_963584085.1 of Pyrausta aurata. NCBI lineage: Eukaryota > Metazoa > Arthropoda > Insecta > Lepidoptera > Crambidae > Pyrausta > Pyrausta aurata. The sequence goes on from OY757276.1 coordinate 9,525,061, forward strand.
AGTTATTGCAAGAGTCTGAGCCGTTCATGAAATGTTTCGGTAGTGTCTGATGGTGGATCATTGAAATATGCTGCATTGCTCAAAACATTTGTGACTAGAAGACATTCTAGTTGCTCAATCCTATAGTTTGGACCAATTTTGATTGAGGTTTACAATCGTTCTCATACTTATTAAACTTATATAGTTAGTTTGAATTAAAAAGTTCTTTATCGTAAAAATATTTCCAATTTTTTTCTTTGTAGTTGTGTAGTAGTAAGTAGGTTGATTTTAAGTTTAATAACCAAGCCGAAATCGTTCAGCTAGCTAGCTTATTTCAAAGCCTTTATAAGCTTAATTCCCCATAACTTTGATATCACACCAAATATAAAGTTACAAACATGGGCCAAAGGGCATTCGCAATCAGCTAATTGCACGAAAGGGTTATTTTAATTAATTCGCGAGCAAACCCTGAAGGCACGGATAAGCTTTATGATGGCGCTCAAATTACTCGACAATACAAAGAATTACTTGTTTGTTTACAAAAGGGTACCTCATTGATACACAAATATGTAATGGTGTTGTATTATTGGTCTAAAACAGGCAACTTTTATACACTACTAGCATTTTCCCGATATAATTGTAAATAATAGCTTGTGTGATATTCCAATGTGTTAAGATATATAATTGTAAAGTTTGATCAAAATTCATTGAGTTCCATCCTCATTAGTAGGAAGTAGGATTTGACTGAAGTTATTTTAACTTACTCATTACTTAGTTTTTCTTGTTTGTTGTAAATAAAGTACCACTTACTCATTAGATGGCTGTAGTTTAGTAGGTTTCATATAAAAATGGATACTATTGAAACCAATAACCTTCTTTGATTTGTTAAATTATTCGTTTATCCAGATTTTCTAGGACTACAGCTATCCTGCTCACAAAGGACTGTGAAATATCACATTTGACAGATGAAAAAAATATAAATAATTCTTGTAATAAAAGAAAAAATATGTTGATAACTTCGGTGCATGTCAAATTAGTGTTCAGATCAATAGGTAACCCCAATGAATATTGATGGACGAACCATTAATATCGCACTGACAGACACACAGACATGACTAATGATGATCTACATACGTAAAGTATGGTAATGATAATTCGCTATTATCGAAATGGGGGGTAATTTGGTAATTGTACCTCTAGTTGATTATATTTGGAAGATGTGCTTTGGGTGACGTTCGGTGACGTAATGACAAATCATGTTTTTTTTAAATAATTATCTCTCTCGTAACAACAGTACCAACCCTTCATATCTACATAAAATAAAATGTTCAGTATTTGTTTGTAGGTTTTATTTAGGGCTTATGTTTTCTCAATCATAAATAATCATCTTTTAAATTAGCCAAAGTTGAGACAACTGTGAAACTGGAAAGACGTGGGAGAGGCATATGTTCAGCAGTGGGACGTCCACTGCTGGCTGATGATGATGATGAGGCAACTGTAAGTTTTTCAATTGAGATGTTTATGCGTTAAATGTATCCCAAAGGATCTAGTTCTAGGTTTGTAGCTATTGTAGGCTCGGTTCATAATCTAATCTAACTTTATGATTCCAAATACTTCACACTAGATTATATTTAAAATATTCTACATTGAAAACTAATACACGTTGAGTATAGAAACTCATCTTCAACAATGTTTTTCACCAGTCATTCATTAAGCACCATCTCATCGCCATTAACAAACGTGATCTCGGCCGGGAATCGAACCCAAAACAATCGCATCCCCTGTTAGCAGAGCGTGACACTCATCCCGTTCGGCAATCATTGCGATCAGTGCAATCGGGAATGTGGGGTAGCCATGAATATTTATAAGTTAGGGGACAGTCTTATGACCGGTGGAATCTGAAGTACGGAATTGTAGAAGCTCGTATTATCGAGATTTATAAGCAGAACGGACACATGACACAAAGAGAAAGACAAAGTAACATAATTTACATCGGCTACTTACTTTGGGATCGGAACAACCGACTAACCAAAATATCGAACGTCACTTCGTATGAACAATTTCGCTTATAATGCTAACCAGAACTTCTGAATAAGTGGTCGTAAAACAAGTGCAAGACGCTTATTTCTCGAAGGTGAAACAGGCTCTTGCAGTCATAAAATTCTAAACAAGCAATCACACGCGCCTTGAAGTAAGTTCCGTTGGCGTCGTGCTATTGCTCTTCTATTAAGCTATCATGTTTATGGAAGTCGAGCTTAAAATGTCCTAGGAAACAGTAAAATGTGGTGATCCCACCAGTGTCAATTGTTGTGATTGTCCCGCCAGGCAATCGAAGAGTGGGACTCGGTGACAATAGGCGCAGTGGACGGGAAACTGCCGCGAGATGGCACGCTGATGAACGTTTTGTGTCATTTGCGAAATTGAGATGACAAATTAAAGGACAAGTCTCACATTTTCTATTCATTCCTGATGCCTCGCTCCATCGTGCATCGTCGATTTTCTTAAGCAGAGAGTTTAGTTTAGCTCTTAAATACAGATACCAAAAAAACATTCCACCTTAAAATTTCTTCAAATATTATTCCTGAAAACATATAGATCTTTTATATATTTAACTTTAAATCAGGGAAAAAAACTGGTTCAGACGAATTCGTTGTTTAATGTGTTTAGCACTTTCAGTAGTATTTTCTATATGTTTTTTTTTGCTAAGCTTCCCCTGGCTCTTACAATATTCACTGTTAGGATGTATTAAAATTAATTTCCAAAATATGTCTCATCGTCTCGTGCGCGTCACTCATTTACGTCCCCTCTTTAATAATCGTCACGACGAGCTCGTATTTACATCGATGACGTCACGCTTGACCGACCGACCTACGACGCGTTCGAGCGACGCACGCAACGACGCGGAAGGATGGGTGGTATTGGCTTTTTAATCGGGATTATTTTATGGTTAACAAATATAAAAATTTTCCCCATGCCACCGGTGTAAGGATTTGATATTTTACTTGAAAAAAATATAAGATGTTGATGTTGAAGTGGAAACTGTTTCGCTTAGATGTTATTTTATTCTTCACGCTGTTAATTATGTTAGTTTGGAATCCAGTATGCATAAGTTCATGATACCGGTGCACTATTGTTTGATCATCGCTTCTACCAAAACAAATGAGAACGGCGACTAGTGACTGACTAGTCACAGATAGAAAAACCCGGATATTTTAGAGCATATACAATTCTGTGTCACTTAAGTTACTTCAAGGCATCATCATCATCATCATCATTAACAAGGACGTCCACTGCTGAACATAGGCCTCCCCCACGGTTTTCCACAGCGACTGGTTGTGAGCGGTCTGCATCCAAGGCATAGATACCTAAAGAAAATATATACTAAGTCACAGAATATATAATAGTACTACATACAGAACGGACACTCACCTCCCCTCCCTAGTCTGGCTTACTTCACTATCGCACCGGAATCAGGGATCTCATTAGGTGACCGCCTAGCGGGCATGGCACGCGCATGTTTGCGACGTTAGCGGAAGAACAAAGTTTCGTTTACGAGAGATGCCTAGGTACTTTGCAGTGTACGGGTGTCTTTCTTTCTCGAGAAATGACTCCGATAGGAGCTTTTTTCTTTTCCCAAAGGATGAGAGATGGGAAGTTACTTCATACAAAATATGCAACTATAACCTATTCTAACTATTCAGTAAACAACTTTAAAAACGTTAGGTAAAGGTAACATTCTACATAATTATGTGTATCTTTTTATTTCTCCACGATACCACGTGAAAATGACATTACGAATATTAGTAATCGTTACGTTGTTTACTAAATTAAAGTAAATTATTTACTAAATTAAAATAAATTATTTACGTTGTTAAGGTACCTATCTGTTTATTTAAGTAAAAATAGCTATGACCGGTGCGGTGTAACAGACTTTGTCAACCCTTACAGCACGCACACAAACGCAGCGTCTGTGCAACACGCTGTCTGTCAATGTATGGCCAAAATGAAAAGTTTCTTCCGAGTGTCCGGGCTGTGACTAAGTAGCATGAAATATCATGGCGTTGTGGTACTATGATGATTGGCTCCTATGATGCATTTATATGTTTTTTTTTAGGATTTTGTAACTTATCACCGCATAATTCCATAGGGTCATCGCGTGTCGCAGTCAGATGGCCCGATCATCACTAATTACGCCAGTTGCGGGCAATGGCGCGTGCGCGACTAGCATCTGGTGGGGTTGCTATTACGGCTGATTGCCGATCTAGCGTGTTATGGTTCGTGTTTTATGAGTATGATAATGAGAATTAAGAAATTAAGAATATAAATATGACACTGTGAGTGTTTTAAAAACATTCTTAACCATATGATAATGAGGTTGGAGATGTAGAGTCTAGTTAATTTTGGTCGTCATATACCGGGAACGCGCTATTTCAGTGCGATAATTCTATTACGAGTGTTACCGTTAAAACCAATTACATCAACTAATGTACTCGTACCTATCCTCATATACCCTGATAAATGAAAATCGGATTTCTTTTCGAAATATATAGTTTTTTTTTACTTTTTTCCTATATGAACTGCACAAGAATAGGCCCCTTGGTGTTTAGTGGAAGCTTTATTTATGGCCCATGTTTTTAAAAGTTGTAGCGATTTGATGTTAAGTAAAATGAAAGATAAGGGTAAGTGTGCCATGTCATGGTACATAGGGATCGATAGGGAGTGAAAGGAGACAAATAATATACCTCTAACAGATGTGATTCACACAGCCACAGACGCACACCCGCCCCGCTCGGCGGTAAGCCGATAACTAACTCGTGACGTGCGCCCGCGCTGGGTCATTTATTGAATCAACACATCACATCTCTTCCTTTTTGTAAAATAAAACATTGCCCTTAGGGGGCCTGTACATGTCTCAGGTTATCTTTGGCCCTACCAGCGCTTCGAGACAGAACACAAACAATTAGGCAAGTGCTGAGAAGAAACGCCGGAACAAACTCAGTCACCACTAGCTGCCATAAAAACAAATCAAATACATCATACACAAGTCATCATCATCGGACTGTTCATACAACCGTCTTAGTGAGATCTTCTTGAACTTCATTGCGTGTACTAACATTTCTGTACTTAGTATAGATAATATTTAATTATTTTGGACCCACCTCAAGATCTCACTTTAAGAGTTGTCGTTATTACATATTTTTACTGTGCAGTGTAAATACATTTTAATATTATATTACTAGTTTTTACAAGAACTGAGGGCGTATTGCGATCTAGCTTAATCCGTTCAATTCCCACTCAGTGTAACAAATATTATCAATATAACAATATTAAATCAATACCAAAATGCCATGACTATGGATATTTATGTTATTACATCATAATAATACTATCGATACAATGTAAAACTGCGATACCAATTGCAAATTTGTAAATTAAATCAGAGCTGCGTATAAGTCAAAACAACATCGCAATACGCACGCTCTGTAATCATAGTATAAGTAGTATAAGCAGGTACGGATTTGAGTTATACAATTCTAATGATAAATAATATTTATGAAATGTGATACAATTACATGATCGTGGTTCAGATTGGTATAAGTTTTATTTGAACAGTCATACTCCTTCCCTTCTTTAATAAATTAAGAAGTAGTGAACAATGTTTTGCTAAACTTTACCTATTTCAAGTTGCTAACCTGTAGATACCGAGATAATGATGATTGATACTAGCATATTACAGTTTCATAATCTTAAATGATCATCGTTGGACAGATTTCTAGCATTTACAGTTTTAGAATATATTAACACAATTTTTTTACTTTCGCTATTTACTGAATCTTGGATAACAATAATAGAAATAGCTTTTTAAGCGGAATGCCAAATAGAAACACTTTATAAATAATAATAAACACTTATTAAATACCAATATGCACTTTTGACAAATTCACAAGTTCACAACAAGACAAACACATCTTACACATTACTGTCCAATGTGCAATTTTATAAAATATACTGCGCTTTGTCAAAAAAGGCAAAATTTAATTCTGTGCTTACTCAGTTTGATACAAATTTTAATTTATTATTTTTAATGCGTTAACTTCTTCTGGCGACTTGTGCGAATATAATATGCGAATACATTTCTTAAAAATTAATTGATCTGGCTAGAAACTTTTCAATTGTTTTATGTATAAGTAATTATGGTATGCCATAATACACAATTTTAATTAAGACATGTGAAATAATATATTAATTTAGTTTTCACTGTAACCAATGAATATTTGCATGATATTTTTGTGGCTGAATACTATTATATATTCTGTGGCTGAATGCACTGAACGAATATTTTACCACCTTGACATGTACTGTATTCATTCTTGCAAATAAATGATGATTTAGGATTATGATTATTCTTACACAAGGTTAAGATTTAATTTAATTTTCTTAAAGAGAGTTGTACTTTACTAAGGCAAGCTGACAGAAATAGTAATCTTAAATCGAACGAATACCCTTGCTTCTGGTACAGTTCGCCTTTAGCAATATACATAATATTACTGTTAGTGATCAATCCTCCAGCATTCGTTTCTGAGCCTGGTATGATCAGTCCCACTTATCTATTCAGTGATCAGTCCTTAAAATTTATGTAAATTTCATTGACATAATACCTATAATAATTATTATCATTTATTTGTACGAAACAGTGATAACATGGAATTCCTTAAGCTATAAATTTATATTACCAGTCAATGAGTACCGAATATTGCTTTCTAAAAGTATCTAATAGATTTTCAAATAATGATTGAAAGTGCCTTAAATACTAAATTAATTATTAAATATTTTGTAATGTGCAATTTACATTTGCGTCACATTATTAACTGCACCAGCATTATTATGCGTGTAATTATTATTGGTAATATTCCAACTTAAGTTCCTACCTAAAACTTGTCTGTTGAACCAGCAAAATGAAATGAAAATAATAAAAGCAACTTTATTATTCGATTATCTTAATTACTCGACAAATTGTACATTGTGATTAAATTCATGTAAAAACCACAAGATATATATATTTTTTAAATTCTGCTAAATAAGTCTACATTAGTCCTCAGAATAATCAATAAATAATTGGAGCTTGACAATATTATTACCTCGATATTTTTATCGTGATTTATGTTGGTTTAGAAAATCCTTTTCAATACATCATTTAATATATCATATTAAATGATGTATTAACTTACACAATTAATACTCTTACGTTAACTTACATGTTAAGTTTCATCAGCATGTATTTCTATGAATTAAATCATTCATAATGGTTGTCATCAAATGTGTCCGTCAACAATGCACATACCGTCATCTACGATAGATTCTTTGCTTCCACTTTGTTATACCCTTTTGTTGCAAACTAGCCTTTATTACAACTACTTAGTATACCGCAGTGTTTACCTCGACGTGCTGTTGTTCGTACTTATTCTACATCTGAATCGTATTAATCAGATTTACTGTGGCCGGTTTGCGTTAACTAAACATCTTCAAACATTTACTATTGAGTTTCTCTTTTTGTTTTTAGTAACTTATACTTGGTGGCAATACCAGAGTAGTGCAAATAGCGTGAGACCCGTTATGTACCTACTCGATAAGTTCTTATTATATATTAGCTAAATATCAGTCAAATTGGGCCGCGTACACAAAATAATGTTAATAATAACCGCGCAAAAATTAAATTAAGATATCCATGACATGTTATCAAAGGAACAACTTTCTCTGTGCAAAATTAAAATGAAATTGGGATCTTCACAATAACATTAAACATTATTAGATCAGGCTGTGCCAAACCACACTCATAGTGTTCAACTTAGTAAATACATACATACACACTAATGTTAGCTTATTTGGTATATTTACATTAAAGGTAAAAGTTCTACATATCTGCTATAATTATCACTTTATATTAGTAATTATTCATATTATACACATAATAGCTGGTCGTTTTTCTAGCTTCTTTGTAACACTACTAATTACAATACGGCAATTTGTTTTTTAACATCAACCATGCATTGATCCGCGGGCATAAACTAGTCATCAATAAACGGTATCATAACTATAACATGTAAATTGCACTTGTAAAAAGCAACCGTGACTCTGTGACAGACGAGGAATCGAACCCCGTATCTTATAACTGACTACAAAATGTCTAGTCAGTGTAAAGATAAAACTAGACTTTGGTGTTGTTTAAATAAGTGTAAATTTTTAGACATTATTACTATTACTGAGCAATTGTGCATAATATTATTATTAAATAGCCGATGTTTGAAAGCCTCATTGGTACACAAATCGTCCAAATTACAAAACGATTCAAGCAGTCTATTACCAATACTTAAACTTACATATAGCTTAATATTTATTGTATCGTAAGTATCAACTGACAATGACTATGTTAATCTACTACATGATTTTGTTTATTACACGGACATTGTCAGAGTACTATTTGATAACGAGCCTTAGTAATTAATAACTGGCAAATATCAGACTGCATTTTCTTTTTTAAGATTTTATGTAGCACCGGCTGTATTATTATTATTTTTCCAGCCTACTTCTTTTAATTAGCACCGGCTGTTAATTTTTTAGCCTATATCTTTTTTATTAAGCACCGGCTGTCAATTTTTAATGCAGCCTACTTATTTTATTTTTATTTTTATTAAGCACCGGCTGTCAATTTTTAATGCAGCCTACTTCTTTTTTTTTATGTACCAGCTGTACTTTTTTTTTCATCTTACTTTTTTTTTATTTAACACCGGCTGTTAAATTGTTCAGCCTACACCTTATTTTACTAAGCACCGGCTGTTAATTTTTTCAGCCTACTTCTTTTTGTTAAGTACCAGCTGTAATTTGTCTGTTTACTTTTTTTTTCTTCTGTTAAAGTACCAGCTGTAATTTTTTTGCTCATTTTACTTTTTTTATTTTATTTTGCACCGGCTGTTAACTTTTCAGCCTATCATTTTTTTATCAAGCACCGGCTGTCAATTTTTTCAGCCTACTTTTTTTTGTATCAGCTACCTTATACCATGGGCATTACTTTAGTACGAACTGACAATTCCAGTATACATAGACATATTTTAACCATTAAGATATTTTTATTTTAATCTGCGCGTTGGTTAGTATTATCTTTCCCAATTTCGCATTGAGTACTACTGGTATTGTCAGTTTATTACTAACTGTTGTTGTTGTTTTAATCAGTCAGGTATCAAACGACTCCCGGGAGTCGCATAATAATGGAATTTCTATTGTGTCTCGTTCACACATACTTGACGAGTTAAATTAGCAAATAAATAATAATAGGTTGGTAACTATCTGTAAACTTCTCATTAATACTTTTCAAACTACTGTAATTTATTGCAAGCTACGGTACGTCAATATTTTATGGAAAAATATCTTAATACGACTACCTCCTTACTAGTTTGATCATTTTTTTAAAAGTTATAATACAATAACTAGTTGATTATTAAGTAGTATTACTGTCGGCAACTCAATGCAATGAAGTGCCGCGTAAACAAAAGACTGACAAAAGAATGCTGATAACCACATCCGTTGTGAATTTGCCGAATATTATTCAATTTCAAAATAATACGCATCATTACCATACGTAGGTACTATGGTTAGATTTACGTTTTGTTACAAGGCAGAAAGTAGCTTATTTACAGCTATTTTAAATGTTATCAATTTCACGAGCAATATACGGCGTCACTTATTAATTATTGTACCCGAATTTTCTTTTATTATCACCAATCTTGTAACTGTATAAAATATGCGCCAGACAACACACCAATTATCTTGCTTCGAAGCAAGGAATTATTCTCCGTGTTACGAAGTACCAGACAAGACGTAGGCGCCTCCCATAACGACCTAAATACATGCATGGCTTTGGTACGAATACTCGTACCCATCACACAAACATTTGTCTATTGCAGAATTCGAACCTGCTTCAGCTGGTTCAGTTGTCAGCGCCAATCACTACTTCACAAAACATGTCGCTGTCGTCCAACTACAGATTTACTACTCAAATCAATAGAAAGGAATGAGTGAACAAAATATTTCAATGCAACTATGAAAATGTAAAGAAATTTATTTTAAAGATACAGCCCGAATCATACAAATTGTTATGACGTGATAAAGTACAAAGCGGAGCGAACACTAATTGTACGTCCGCAATTATTGAGTTTGTTTAAATGGTAATGCTAATGTACATAACTAAAATCGGCACCACGTTGAACTGAATGATAATAAAAATTTGTCTGTTCACTTACCCTCAGATTCCCAACAGATCCCATCCTCGTCGCCACTTGTGCCATGTCATGGTACATAGGGATCGATAGGGAGTGAAAGGAGACAAATAATATACCTCTAACAGATGTGATTCACACAGCCACAGACGCACACCCGCCCCGCTCGGCGGTAAGCCGATAACTAACTCGTGACGTGCGCCCGCGCTGGGTCATTTATTGAATCAACACATCACAGTAAGTTTCATTTTTACATTTTTGATACTACCATTTAGATAAGTCACACAATGATGTATCCATAAGAGACCAGAAATTTCGCGCGGACAGACCGAAATTTGGCCCGGTTAGCCAGAAAGATGTTGGTTCGAGTCCCGCCCGTGTTACTGTAAAGATAAGTCGTTTAGAGTAATACTACCACTAGACTTTTCACTCTATAGGAGAAAAATAAATAAATAAAATTATAGTAACAAACAAAAACCGGCCAAGTGCGAGTCGGACTCGCGCACCGAGGGTTCCGTACAAACCTGCAAGAAAAAAAATATATTTTGTAATGTAACTAAAAATGTAAGGTTTTCGGAATTTTTCCTTTATGTGTGCTATAAAACGTTGCTTCATGCCATTTTTCAAGATTCTAGGTCGACTGGAAGTACCCTTTAGGTTTTGATTCCTTTGCGAGTACTTACTTTTGTTTTCATCGTCACAATAACTCAGTTTTTAGCCTAAGACCTGTTGATGAGGCTGCTGTTTTTAAAATCATAAAAAGTATTACTACTAATGCACAAGGTGTTGATGAAATATCATTAAATATGATCCTGCTTACTCTCCCTCGTACTTTGAGCGTCATCACTGCTATGGTCAATATGTCAATCCAGACAGGTACGTTCCCTGAAATATGGAAGGAATCAATCATTAAGCCTATACCCAAGACCACTAACCCTGCTGAATTGAAAGATTTGCGCCCTATTAGTATTTTGCCTTTTATGTCAAAAATTGTTGAAAAAGTTGTATGCACGCAGCTGACCAGTTACTTGAATGCTAATAATATTTTACCTCACAAACAATCAGGTTTTAGAGCAAGTAGAAGTACTGCGACCGCGCTGCTTGACGTTCTTGATAGTGTGCTTGCAGGGCAGGATGTGGGAGAGGGAACTATCTTAGTCTTACTTGATTACTCTCGCGCTTTTGATACAATAAACACCTCACTGCTCCTGGCCAAACTCGTATATTATGGGTTCGATGGTGTCACGTTGAATTGGTTTTCTAGCTATCTTACTGGTCGAAGTCAAAAAGTGGAGGTTGTTTCGAATAATGGCTTGAAGAGTTATTCGGTAGCATCTTCTGTACGTCAGGGTGTACCCCAGGGGTCCATCCTGGGGCCGATTCTTTTCATCCTTTATACTTCTGATCTACCGAACCAGATACATGGTTGTGATTTTCATTTATACGCTGACGACTTACAAATTTATAAAACTTTTAAGCCTGCGGAGACCCGGCTAGCTGTTGATGAAGTCAATAGGGACCTGGATAGGATTTCTGACTGGTCGCAAAGTAACGGCCTTGCCCTGAATTCGGCAAAAACAAAATATTTAATTCTTGGCTCTAAAAATCAAATAAATCTTATTGAGATGTGTAATCCTAATATCAAAGTAAAAAATACGGAGATAGAGCGGGTGACCGAGGCAAGAAACCTAGGCGTTCTGGTTGACAGTAATTTAAAATTTGAGAACCACATTGTAAATGTCGTAAAGCAGTGCTTCTTTAGGCTTAGAGTTCTCTACAAGGTTCGACAATATTTGGATGTAGAACTGCGTATCCACTTATGCGAAGCTTTAATTTTGTCTAAGTTGAACTATGCTGATACGGTGATCGGCGGGTGTTTGTTAGCTCGTACTAAAAAGCTTATTCAGCGTGTCCAAAACTCTTGTGCTCGATTTTGTTTTCAAATTCCGCCTAGAGCCCATGTCACACCCTATCTAAACAAAAGTAATTTGATGAATATGGCGTCACGACGTTCGTTACACTTTGCAACACTGCTTTTCGGGGTTATCAAAGGTAAAGATCCACCTTACTTATTCAAGAAGTTAACCTTCTCTTTACGAAGATCTCGTATTTCTGACCGTTTGCTTTGTCCTCCGCACAAAACTGCTGCGTTCCGTGGTAGTTTCAGATACTTAGCAACAAAGTGTTGGAACAACATTCCTCCGCCATTGCGAAACTCTTCTTCAATAAAAACGTTTAAAGAAAAATTCAAACTGTACTTACTGAATCTGCAAAAAAAATAAGTCACTTTTTGATGTTGAAGTTGATGACTGACCGTGTAGTATTATTTAAAGCGGATAGGTTAACCAGATCGAACGTACCTACAGGGTGCCTGTTAGGGATGAAAATGGCGAAAGATACTCATTTGTTTTTTTCGCAACTTTGAATCTTTCCAGTAAAATACATGTAACTTTGGAAAAATACAAATTGAAGGCTATTTGAAAAATACAAATTTACATGTAAAAACGTGTAAAAAACGTGTATTAATCAATGTATTTTTCATAATTTACATTGAATGAAAAAAAAACAAACAATGATAATGGTTTATTATAATTATTTATTATACTTATATTAGGAGAAAAGTTTGTTTATTTACAAAAACATGTTTCTACAATTCAATATCACTATTGCAATCGTCAACCTGAACCTCTTCTGGTTCGTCAATAGTAACATCATTGATACCGTCTTTAGAATTGACTAGAGATTTAGAGTTGCGATCTTTGGTGCGTGTCCGCCCAAACAAAGACCAATTTCTCTCACTAGCGGCTGATGATGGTGGATTACTCAAAATTCAACACGACATTCTTTATGTTATTAACAATTCAATTATTTTATATTATATGTTCCTCTAAAGGAGGATGGTTTAACCATAAAGTTTTTTTTATTACTACAAGTCCTTAAAAAAACAACGAAAAATACAACGTTTAATACATGTAAAAAACGAAACTTTCGAAAGATACATTTTAAGAACTCATTGAAAGTTTCTGTATTTTACTGAAAAATACAAAGTACGATTGAAAATTACATGTATTTTACTTGTAATTTTCAACCCTAGTGCCTGTACGTGGCTATTGTTTTACCGATCCCAAGGATTCATTCCGTATCCGTAGGGCGTGCAGGCACCTGTAGTATGTAATTATTAAGAAAGATAATATGCAATCCTTAAATTTGAGAGCCACTAAGATAAGATACTAAGGAATAATTCAAACTGTAATCACTGAACTTGCAAAGTTATAATAACCTTTAACAGTTTCATTCATTTTTTGAATTGTGGTACATAATGATAGTGATGGTACATAAACAAAGTCAGATGTGTTTAAATATAGATATCTATTGTGATAGCCGGTGGTCTCGCCTGGGGCTAATCCTAAATGGTCTTCGCAGAATACCAGTAGTCGTGACGTGCTTTTGCCGTCACTGACACATACTGAGCGAAGGCCATTTCAGTGCCAAAAATTGTTATCATTAAAGTAAGAGCAAAATGTTTAGTTTAGTTTTAAGTGTAACTTAAAGGAAAATTTTTGTAAAAATATTTTGGTGCTGAATAAACGTTTTTTCTTTCTTTCTTTCTTTCTTTCTTACTTGCGAGTTTCAAAATATGCAGCTTAAATTGCTGTTTCTTTTGATTGCGTTGACATAGAAGTTTGATTTTGTTACAGCTTAAAGGTATTATAGACCTGAGTATTTGGTATGAATTTCAATTTAATACCTCTACGCGTTTATGAGGAAATGGGTAGTAAGTTTAAAATTATTAAAAAAATATATATTATGTGATGTAACTAAAAATTTATGGTTTTCGTAATTTTTCCTTTATCTATGCTATAAGAAGTTGCTCCGTACCAAATTTCAAGATTCTGAGTTCACGGGAAGCACCCTGTAGGTTTTGATTCCCTTGCAAGTGTCGAAAATTTGCGGCATAAACGGCTGTATCTTTTGATTGCGTTGGCTTAGAAGTTTGATTTTTTCACAGCTTCAAGGGACAGTAGACCGAGTAGTTGATATAAATTTCAGCTTCATACCTCCACGCGTTCCTGAGAAAAAGGGTCTTGACAGACGGACGGACGGACGGACAGACGGACAACAAAGTGATCCTATAAGGGTTCCGTTTTTTCCTTTTGAGGTACGGAACCCTAAAAACAAAGAAATATTATTATTAAGACTTAGGAGATATGTCCAAGAAATATGTTCATATTGTTATGTTTAGTTATACACAGATGCACTCATTTATTTATCTGTCCTTCATCATATTCGTAGCTAAGCTAAAAAAGCGAAGCTGTCGATTTTCCGCCTCCTCTTCTTAGATAAATTTTAACCCAGCGTATTTTTGTAGAAAAAAAGCTATAAGTCTAACTACACGTACACCATAGCCCATGGTGTTCCGTGGATGCAACGCCTCGCTTTTAATCCTCTTAATGGAATAGGGTGTGGCACAGAAACTACATGGAGCCGACATTGTAATATTTATTGCGACTGGAAAATAGATGATCGCAATCATATTTACGACTCTGTCGTTTGTCATATGTGAACGTAAAAATATATATTTCAGAACGGATGAGTTTTCTTACCTGTTAGGAAAATGAATACCGGTTGAAATGGATTGGATTACATAGGTGCAAAAACGTGATGATAATAATGACTTCAACATAGTTGAAATATTATTTGGGAACTAAAATGATTACTGCTACTCATCCTTAGAACTCTTTTATCAGAACAATTTTTAAGTAGCTTTTATAAGTTACGTCTTTGTCAAACAAAACATTTTCAGTATGACACAGAATCTCTTCTAATTATAGAGTGCGTTAATATCTGTTTTTCTAAGCTTCTCATGCGTTTTGATCACGATCACTTAAAACATAGGTATGTATCCGCTCTACACAATCACTGTTCCAAGAGTGATTCTCCCTTGTTTTCGTTTGGCTCTCAGCCCTCCGAATTTACTCCACTGCTCAAAAAATGTTTTCGCCTACTTCAGCCTCAGCGAATCTTGTTGAGGTAATTTGCTTATTTACACTTTGTGTTAATGTAAAAATTACAAGCTATATGCTTTTTTGGAACGGCAAAAGTGTGGCAAGGAAAACTTGAGATATTTTTTTATTGTTTCTGTCAATTTGGCTGAAAGTAACATCTTTATGAAATACATAGGTGGGGAATAATGTTCTCGGTTCACTGATGTTTATGAAGGAAGAAGATGGAAGTCATGGGAAAATAACAAGAAAATTGTTCTAAAACCACATTTTACCTGATAGCGTAAGACACAGGGTTCGATTCCTTGTCTGACATAGTTGATTATTACAAGTGCAATATAAACATTTTACCAGCTTAGGTATTTAAAAAATTCTCGAGAAGCAAGAGCTTTTCATGATTTTGACACAAAGTTGGGTCTGGGTTTTCTTGAGATACATAAAGCATTCCTATGCACTAATTGCATGCCAAATCTCCTTAGAAACGTAAACCTTTCATCATACTCCATTGCATACTGCTCTAATGCATGCCAAGTAAATAAAATAAAATCTTCTTAGGAATTTATGGCGGGGGCGTCTCCCATAAAAACTTGAATACATATAACATCAATGACTTAGGTAATTTGTATTCGTGCTCATCACACAAACATTTGCCCATTCAAAGGTACTCTATTATATCGGACTATAAACCATGAAACCAATATCAGTATCAAAACAAAATTATACAAGCAACGCATCGAGCACCGAGTTTAAATGCAAAACCGCTCGCTCAAGTGTCGGCTCAGCTCGCTCCGCTCTCCTCGCTCCGCTCAGGATATGAACCCATTTGAATGTTATTGCCTTTGGCGGGAACAAACACTCCAGTTTGGGCCTACAGCACCGGGTATTGGTTAGGATTGAGAGTGATTTCGAATGGAATTATGGGTATTGTTTTGATAAAAAGTAGGATTTGTTATTAAGCTTTTATTATTTGTCAGTTTCAGCAATCATTAAAGTTTTAAAAAAAGAAAATTAATTTGTGAATAACTATCAAAACAATTTCAGGCCTAAAGTTCAAGAGCTGGCGAAGATCAGACTTCATTGATCTGATGACTCGATAAGTATGTTTTAAAATCAAATATAAAGTATAAATAATTATGATTACATAAAAGATAATAATGTATGGACTTGCATGATCACCAAAAACATTGTAAAACTTTTGAAAAGAGGCATTGACAATAGTGGCTGAGTTTGATGCGCAGCTTCTTCTCAGCACTAGCCCACAATTGTCCCGAAGCCGTGGTAGGGTCTATGTTGAGACGTGTATAAGTGCCCCCAGTGGGTCTACATATAGCATATGCAAAAATAAACGACTTTTATTTATTTTATGCCTGTAATAACTTGCCTATCGAAAAGTGATCATAGCAATTTTTTTAAACTTATAAATTTTCTTTTAAAACCGTCACTCTTGTCATAACCGAATGATTTATACCAATTGATAGTTTTTAACACACAGAATATGCTTAGGTAGCTAACAGATCGATCCTAATACCATTGACTTACCTGTTTACATCTACTTGCCAAGTAGCAATGCACAGAAATAAGTAGGCAAGCCTACCTAGCTAGGCATATTCTGTGAGTTAAAAACTATCAACTCATTCGGTTACAAGAGTGAAAGCGATGAAAGAAAATTGATTGAAATTAATCAAAATTAAGGATATTGCATTGCGGATTTTATTTTGGATGTTAAAACTTAACTAAGTACAACGCGTACGTTACTAGGGTATTTTACTGTCATTTTATTAAATTTGCTAAAGTTACGAATAGACGAATGACCTACGAGTTAGCTTCTACAAATTGACTTCTTTTCCTTCATATGGAATGTCCGTATCTACATTAACAAAATAATGTACACGTCGCGCAGTAGCTATCAGAAATCAGAAACATTTATTTGTTTAACTGATAGGTTTCGATCTACATTTCTCATGCGCACGGCTAGGGAGTGGAATTCGCTGCCGGCTGAAGTGTTTCCTAGACATTATAATTTGGGCGAATTCAAGAAAAAAGTGAATAGGCTATTACTAGTCAGGCATGATCCATCCTAGGCCACATCGCTTACCATCAGGTGAGATTGGGGCCAAGTAGTTATTCTTTACAGAATAAATTCAACTTGGAAATGATAACGCTTCGCTACTCAATGGTTTTACAATATTTTAACACTCACAGTGTAATATTTTATTCTTAAAAGATGAAATATGAAACCAAAAATTGCCCGTGCGCAATTTTTGGTTTCATATTTCATCTTTTAAGAATAAAATATTACACTGTGAGTGTTAAAATATTGTAAAACCATTGAGTAGCGAAGCGTTATCATTTCCAAGTTGAATTTATTCTGTAAAGAATAACTACTTGGCCCGCTGTTGCATAAACAGACGGGTAGATGGCGCTAACGTCACGCAATGACGTATCAATGAGACCAAGAATTTCGCGCGGTCGGACCGACAGCACTGTAGCTCAATTGGAAGAGCAGTTGGCCCGGTTAGCCAGAAAGATGCTGGTTCGAATCCCGCCCGTGCGCAATTTTTGGTTTCATATTTCATCTTTTAAGCCAAATGTCTTCCTAGACACTATAAAAAAAAACATGGTAATACATAGATGTTAATTTTTTTTAGTCTAGTACTTAGTCTAGTTTTTTAACTAGTCTAGTACTTACTTATTATGTATGTAAATCTACTTACAAGGTTCCTTGACACATTATCTCCCACCCGAACATCAATGGGCATCTCCAGTCGGCAGATAAATTCCTCTCGAATTGGTGGATCCACTTAGGCCGGGAATAGCGTTCTATTTGCGGAGCTCAGATGCGTAGGCGCCGGCTTTGATCTTGTGGGAATGCGCGGGAGTAGCGACTCCATGAGAACGGGGGAAAAATTGGGATCATTTAATAAGTCTAGTATGTCAAAATAAGGGTTCTTAAAAAAACTAACATGATCTAAAATTGGGAACTTACAGATTTGTCACACTGGTCACCATCCAACGATCATGTGATCGTTTTGCTTATACTTTGACCTGACGGCAGAATTTGCATTCATTTGCAGCATTCAGAGTGTGACAAAGGCCTTGCAAGTCTCTAAAGTGAACTATAAACGCAGGTAGAAATAATCACGGTAGCGTAAAAATAACATGAAGACCGTTGTCAATACAAAAAAGAACTTTATGCACAAAAAAGGACACAAAAACATTAAAACAGACTCAATATAAAAAAAAACTCAATATAGATTTGATTTCATACTGTCAATGTGCTTCGTCGCATAACATGGACCATGGGCGTAATAAACAGCGTTTGGTCTGTAATTATTGTAAAATAAACGCGGGATCTGTAATGACAACTAACTTTATTTAGCAATTCAACAGAAGTACCAACATAACATTAACCAAAGTGGCGCTAGTGTACACTTTTTTTTAAATAAATCCAAGCAAAGACTTTGTTACTCATTTTGATATTCTTACAGTAATAGGAGCAAACATTTTAATAAATGTTTTTTTAGAGTATACGTAGTTTCCTTGACCTAGTCATAGTGATCTCAAATGCTTTAACTCTGAGATATACATGTACATATTAATGTCTGGCTATCTATTATATAAAAAAAATACATAGTAATCTAAAGTTATAAATCCCTTTTCAATGTATATCAGAATTGCTCTAAATGACAATGTCAAGTTCTATGAATGGACACTTTTGTTTGCAATAGGTACATTGTTGGTTCGATTTATTTTCTTAGAAATGAACAATAAATGTATTTTTCTTTAATAAATTAAACTCATTTAGAATTGATCACTGGTTACATAATTATAGGGTTTATATTTTAAAAAAATCGTCCTATTGCAGGCGACACTCGCGTATAGGTAATTATTTCTTTTCTGTCTTTCGAAATCACAGCTCCCCTACTCGTCAGAAGCAGCGCTATCGATGCTGATATCGGCGCAGGCGCACGCCGCGTCTGCGTCTACATTATCGCTCATCCGACCGCCGTGAATTGCTCCGAATACAAGCGGATAGGTATAGGACTTTGATGTTTAAGAATGACGTAGTTGGCTTCTGCTGGTAGAGACCAATATAAAGTCTTATCAGCGAAACCATAACTGAAATCCTATATTTTGTTTGTTAGACTGTTTGTGAAGTTGATTTTGATCTAATTTAGACTAAACAATGAACTAGAATAGACTCTAAAATGGTTTTACAATATTTTTAACACTCACAGTGTCATATTTTATTCTTAAAAGATGAAATATGAAACCAAAAATTGCGCACGGGCGGGATTCGAACCAGCATCTTTCTGGCAATCCGGGCCAACTGCTCTTCCAATTGAGCTACCGTGCCGTCGGTCCGACCGCGCGAAATTCTTGGTCTCATTGATACGTCATTGCGTGACGTTAGCGCCATCTACCCGTCTGTTTATGCAACAGCGGGTTTAGACTCTAAAACTTTACAGTAATGGAGAGATATATATATATAATATAATAAAATATAAATATGCGCCAGACAACACACCAATTGTCTTGGTTTCGAACTAAGGAATTTGCTTCCTTGTGCTACGAATACCAGACAACGATAATGACGGGGGCGTCACCCATAAATACTTTAATACATATAAACATCCATGACTCAGATACAAATGTTTGTGCTCATCACACAAACATTTGCCCCTTGCGGGATTCGAACCCGCGACGCCGGCATAGCAGAGATATTTCATCTTTAAGAATGGAGATATATTTGAAATGTAACTTTCTGTATAAACTCACGAGATTGGATTGAATTGTGTGATTACCAGACTATGGAAAAACCCAAAAAGAAATTATGATTATACATTAAATAAAATAATCATTTGTGCTTTCTTATTTCGCCCTTCTTCCCATTTTTTTCTATAATCGTTTTTCCTGGAGCTTCAATAGGAATTAACCTATTCATGTTTTTTTTCAAGGTAGCTTGGAGCTATCACGATTGCCTGACAACCTGGCAGCTGATGAATAAAATAATTGCCTGATATCAACCGAGTTTTCCTGAGATAAGACCAGCTAAGGTAAGATTTAAAATACCAACATACGCAGATTTTTTAATCCGTTAAACCCCAATGACATCTTAAGGGACCCGATAACAATTGATTGGCTATTGTGTTTTGAATATCGGCGCTTAACTTTTTGCATATACGAGTGAGAAAATTTGCTTGCTTTTCATCTTTTTAATGTTCAATATTGCACACTTCGGTTCAACTAAAATTACACAGAGAATTTTCCTTTTCGCCCAGTCATAAATGAAACATGTACATCACTCCACAAAATCACTAAGATCGACTTATAAATCAATCTAAATTGCCTCACATAATAGCACACGTAGTATGGGCAGTCGAGACTATTCTTTTCGATTTAGAAAAAACCAATGACCTTGCAAAGCAGCTACTTTTTAGATACTAAGCCGAACCACTCAAGGAGGCCAATTGTTACTCGTAAAACTAAAAGCAGTAAATGATAGAGTTTAAACCACTAATTTTATGGAAGAATAAGACATTTGAATCACAAATTGTGTTTCTATCAAGAACATTTTCAACCTTATTCTTAAGAAATCACGAAACTTATCATACCACGAGGTTTTAAAATCGAGAGTCGAATTCAAGTCGAAAATATTTTGACACCACAAAAAAAGGGATGACTATCAAATTCGTGCTACTTATCATCATCATCAGAATTCAAAAGGTTCCGTACGTAAGCCACGCCCACTTCCTTTGAAGAAGGCGTCGGACGCTCCGATTGGCTGATGTATCAACTCGTGCGCACGCTGAAATAAAACTAAATTTATTGTTTAGGGCTTGTAAATATTTCGACGCGGATCATTAGGTGGAATAATAATTCATGCGTGCATTTATGTTATTATGAGTTAGTGGATCCGTTTTCGGTTAGTAATATTGAGGTAGGTGAGTCGAAAGAAACTGTAGAGTTCCTTGACATTGGTTTGTGAATAATAAGTAGGTTATGTTGTTCTTGATAATGACCATGAAGTTATTCTATAAATAATATCATAGTATAAATGTCGTAAAGTGGTCGCTTCATACGCAGTTTTACATGAATTATCTTCTGAGCTTTGATTTTTACTCTGTAGATAATGTAAAATTGTAAAGTTTTACCTTTTAGTGTTGATACAGAAAACATAGTCAATGCTTAAAAGCTCAGTTAAGAAACAGTTTTTAAATACATATTTCAGAATAACTGATAATCTTTATAAAAGAAGCTGTCTGCTGGTTTCTTTCGTTTCGCTATCTGAAAAATAGGTCAGTTCATCACGTTGAAAAGAATTAAAGATTTCCATTTCTGAAATAAAAGTACCAGTTCTATTGATTTGCTAAAAGATTTACACATTTGGATAAAGATTAATACATCCATTGTTTCAATTTGAATTTGAAAGACGTGCCGAAAAGATTGTATCGTTATTTATCTGGCAATCGCATCTATGTTTCGGGATTCCATTAATTCCTCATTGTTATTTTTAGTACAATAAAGAGCATATCCCCAGTTTTAACTTCTGTTTGTAATGGTCCAAAAAGTCTTTATCAGTTGTCAAATCTGACAGTTGCGTGGCAGCCATTGTGGCTTCGGCCAATGGCGGCTTCTGCTTTGAATTTCGAATGTTTTATTTTTCGAACGTGTTCTATTGTTTTCAGACTGTATCGCTTTATGGTGGATTTTGATATCAGATTTTAGGTGCCGAATGGTGAAAGAACTATTCGATAAGAATCTTAAGTTTGCTTTGTTGTGTAACTTGTGACGATTTTCGTAAAGAAAATTCCCATTGCAATTACAGAATTGTTTTTTTTGTAGTGCTTTGGCGACAAGCTTGTAATATATTTTACACTACTATTTCTTTGTAAATATTATCTACAAAGGGCCGATTTTCAAACGTCAGATAAAACTTATCCGAATAAGTATAAAACGACCGATTTTAAAATGTCATTTACATAAATGATTGCTGAGAAATAGGCGACGTTTTCATATTAGCCATATTGTATTTTGCACGACGAATATTTCTTATCTGGCTAATGAAAAATCAGGCCTAAAATCAATAAAATCTTTCAACTATCAACAAAGACTAACATTTTGATATGACGATAGAATAGAAAATTGCCCAATTTCTAACAAAATTACATCTTAAAAAAATGTTCTTAGGCCTCTAAAATAGTGGCAGCTATTTACGAAATTAGCCAACTATGGGAACGTTTATTAATTCATATTATCCGGTAAAAAGTTAAAAGCATTTCATGCAACTCACGCCACAGTGAAAAACGATTCAGTAAGTTTGCGTCAAGTGAAGTCAATCCAAAAGGCTTCTTTAACCCCTAGATTAGATAAACACTGGCTTTTTAATTTAAAATTTATTATATAAAAGAAAGCCTTCTTCTTATTGCAACAAGTTGAGATCATTTGTGTAGTGTTTTGCTGTAAAAAAATTGTTAAAGTTAGATACCAGTTTAGGAAGCCAAATCTCTATTTTACTTTTAAGGTTAGGTTTGTAAAAGTTAATTATCAATTGCTCTCGAAATTTTTGGCTTTTTGATGAAGATTATTGTAGACTACCAAAATCTTCTTGAAATTATGTAAATGCTCCTACTGAATCATTTTTATCTTTGTATGAAAAGTGCAAGCCTAAACTGTAAACTCATCATTTTTGATGCGAGCAGTATTTTGACAGCATTTTAGGGCACAACCACACCACACTAAAAGCTTTTGAGGGAGTTTCGTGTAAATTATACCCTTGTGCAGTGAGACGGGCTAATTTCGGGCCTCGGCGGAGGCGACGGAAAGTAGGAAAGTTGCCGGTTCGCTTCCTGTTTAGGTCAGGGAACTCAGGGAACACATTTTGTGTTATAAAAGTTTTTTTTCGAAAATAAACATTACTGGTAGTTGTGGGTTCCATTATAATAATGTTATGATATAGTTAGATCTTAACGCATGTACGATACATTTTCAAAGATATATGAAATTAACTTTTGTAATGTGTAATATATTTCTATTTCATTCAATTATCAAATACCTACCTAAAATATAGGAAGTATGAACATAATATATTGTTTTAAACTTTCATGGTCACTAACATTAGAATAGTTGGATACGGGTCAGTAACTCCGTGATCATGGCGCTTGCAACAGTGCCGAAATATCGGAAGCTCATAAATAATAAGGTACATGGTAGCAATCCCGTATCCAACTATTCTAGTATGAACATAAGTATAAGAATGGATCCTCTATTGGATAGATTGATCAAATGACCGAACTTTATTATACATAATGAAAATATTTTGTAGAATCCTGATCGAATCGTTCTATTGTGGCGTATCAGGATATAAGCTTAAAGTGGGTTTAGACCACAAAACCATTTTTTTTAATTATTTTATTAAATCAAACATACGGAGTACAATCCAATTTGCCATTAAAATCTTACATTTTCCCAATTTGAAAAGGAGAATTAACACATATAACAAAGAACTAGAGTTAGAAAAAAAATATTATTTCTTGTTCTTTTGTTCTAAGCGGAAGCTCGGAAGCTCGCTTCAGCGTTTTACACCAAAATATCCAGCGAGCGTTTTTAGAATATGCTATAGAATGCTCTGAGTAGTAAAAATTTATGAAGTATAGGATGAGCATTCGTTCGTGTGATTTAAATGGGCCTTTATGTGTTATTAAAAAAAAAATTGTCTTAAAGTTTGATAGTAGTAACAATTCAATCGGCGATCATGACACTTATAACACAATGCCGAAATATTTGAAAGGTGGTAATCCCTAATCAAACTTTAGCAATGTTTGTGACTATGATAGTTTCAAATAATTGTGTCTATGTATTCATATTTGCTGCAAAAAACATCGCCAATTCGTCTCGCTCCTTCACCACGTATTCCCACAAGAAGTAAAGGCCGCGTCACACCGACCTCCGCGTAGCGAATCGGCGCCGGCGCGTGTGCGGTAACTAACTAATTGTCTGGGCGTGAGACCCGGCTCTGTGACCGATTCGATGGGAGTTGATGAGTTGTAGTTACGTTCTCATCAATGAGTTGCAACAAAAGCGTAGGACGTCCACCGGCAGGATGGAAACCAACCGCTTACTGTGGAAAACTATCGGGTAGCTTAGCTTGTTCATCAATCGACGTCCTACGGCTGATTATGATGATGATAAGCTTACGCTGGTACATTTTACAACCATAGATAAATTAAACGCACATCATGAACCAAATAATTAAATAAAGTCTTTCGAAAGGATAGAAATAAGAAAATCACAATCATACAGGGGACCAGCACCAGAACACGTTAGAAAATGTAATACCTACCTAGTAGAAACTAAATTTGTACTATTGGTTAATATGCTTAGCTTAGTCCAAAGGCACGGAATAGTAGCAAATGAGAGCCACATGCACTATTTCCATCCTTAACTACAGATACAACGGTTACTAGTGCCTCAGATGGATATAAGATATCTCTGAAAAATATTTGTCAAGTACCTGCATCTTTGTGAGGTTTTGTCGTTTATTTTATTCGAATCACCCTATTACCTCAAGAACTTTTCCGTTCGGCTTCAAACTTATCAAAAGCAAATATTTACTTAGTTTTCAAACCCCATAAAAATCAATACCTATTCGCAATAAATAACCATGAAATTATCAAAGAGATAAGCCAATATGCCGCAGGGGCGAATAGATTATGTGCATAACCTCATGAATGTTGCATGAATGACACAATTCAGCTAGATTCAGTGGGCAAATCGTGAAGGAAAAAGAGAACACCTACGAACAAGTAATTAGTAATTCAATCTTTTATATTTATAATAAACAATCAAGTAATTCAATTCAATAATTTATCTAATTAAAATTTCTTTGAAGTCGGCTCAATAAGGAGGTTATAGGATACAAAAATATTTTTATTCGTCTCCGTCAATATTTGTAGCAAGGTTGCTAGATTTTACAAACTAATTCACAATAGTTACTTGCTTAGTCTACTATTAACTAAGGGCCGATATTTCAAACGTCATATGAAACATAACAGGCTGATAGTGATAAAGTACCTATAAAGCAACAGATTTTAAAATGTTAGTTACATAAATGATTGCTGACAAATAGGTGACGTTTCAAAATTAGCCATATTGTACTTTGATCGACGAATATGTTTTATCTGACTGTTGCAAAATCAAACCTGAGTGGAATATCACTGCGTTTACTGTGTAAAATGTGTACTGTGGCCACTACAGTGCAACACAAATGCGTGTGCTTCTCGCTGCATTAGCGAAATTGCTTGTAAGTAAACATTGCACATGGGGACGAAGTTAGGGGATGTGTTATTTTGCAAAACCAAGGTTTTATCTGCATAATTATACTACTCATCAAACTTGCTTGGCAAGTAAGGTTCTTTCACGTTGCGTTTATTACTTAAATTAGAGCCAGAGACGATTGCACCTAATGTTAAGTGACAATATAGCTTATGATGAACTATGTCTGCCTTGTAACGGTCTATTTACTTTCTTCTTGAAAACGTACAAACGGTTAAATATTCTTGTATGGAAAAAGTACTCGTACCTAAGATCACAGAAATAGTGTCTACTCATACTGCTAACTTCGTTAAGCTATTACTGATTTCTAGTATGATACGATGTAGGTACAATTTAAATATATCTTATCTTATCAATGTGATATTTACGTTTAAAAGTTTGTAGGTATTTGTTGATCATGCCACCTTAAATATCAAAATCTCTCCATACTCGACTTTCATTGATGAATAGTCCACCGTTTTTTAATTACCGAATATAGTAAAAGGAAGGAATATAGTAAAAGTTACTTAGCCCGTCCCTGGCTAGGGTGGCCACTCGTCAAAGCTTACTGCACGTGGATTAGCTGATTAGCGCAGTGTGTGGTCACCCTTACGCCGTAATGGTTCGATGTTTTTCTAGCGCATTTACATTATTTTTTGGGGAATGGTATAAAGTAATTTACACATTTTATTCTGTTTGCGGTTTGGTTCAATTTTGCCCCCATGTGTTCGGGGTTTAGGAGCGACGCTACAATCACGGCTATTATGATTGAAAAGAGTGTGATTCTTTGTAAATATCTCTGTAAAAACCTGTGTATGGGATGGTAAGACTTAAGTGAATTAGACAGTAACAGTACAGATAATTAACCAGCGCCGGGGGCCTCTATTTTGGAATCACGCGCTTCAACATTTCCAGTGATTTTCTTTCGAAAATCCATTCCATTTCAAATAAAATCACGCTTAACGTAGACGGAAGTACTAAATTACAAAGTTGGAATTAACTCCTACTTATCTGGATTTGAACTGACTTATTAAACGACTTCAAAAAAGGAGGAGGTCAATCAATTCGACTGTATGTCTTTCTTTCTATCGTTAATTGAACATTAATCAAAGCAAATCACACGCCATATCGACGCGAGTGATTCGAAAATAGGACCCCTGGGCCTCCGGGGAACTTGGCTTAATCTGAGTGAGATACTCTTGATTTGGACATCACCGGCACACCGCGTCATGCAGTGCATGGTTGGAATAGCTTTCTTCTTTGTTTTTTGGTTGTTTTTTTAATACTGTTCTATGCAAATTAGTCTTGTTAAATACTAAATTGTGAATGTAAATTAGTGGTGTCATTATTTTGTGAGCTCGTATGTGTGTGTGTGTGTGTGTGTGTGACTGAGTTTGTTGCGCAGCTTCTTCACAGCACTAGCCTACAAATGGCCCGAAGCTGTGGTAGGGTCTATGTTGGGGTTGGGAGGTCTATAAGTGCTCCCAATGGGTCATTATGTTACTCTATGTAAAAATAAATGACTTTTATGTGATGCCCAAAATTAATAACTTTTTTCTTTATTTCTTAACTGGCCTTGAGGATACCTCACTCATCATTATGAAGAAATCCTTCACGTCTCAAGTTACACTTAACTATCTTTAACTCCAAGAAAATCTCTCAAAATCTACCGAGGGGCTGTAAATCTAATTCTACCCACGGAAGCGGTCAAGCAACTTGTCCCCGATGTCTCAGTCGGCGATGCGTGACCAACACGGTTCGCCCATTCGATTCCCCGGCCGAGCGCGGTCAATGTTACTAGTTAATTGTTGCTGTTGGACAAGAAAATACTTTTAGTTTAATTGTTTTGTTTTGGTTAAGGTTTATTATTTACTGGGGAGAAAAATATGTCAAAGGGTACACTAGGTAAATTGGTTGTCGCAAGTTATGTTTATACTCGTATGTAGGATTAACTGATTACTGACCTACCTACTATATGAATTCTTTGTAACTGTTTTTTTTAACTATCTAATAGGGTTACGATTTCTGAAGGCGTACTTAATGCGTGGTCCGGTTGCGTGATAGATAAGTAACTCAACTAATGGTTAAATGTCGTTACCAGGGGTTAAATATTTCCAATTGATGTGTTTTGAAGAAAAAATACCATAAACAAATGTCAGAATGGCTATTTTAATGACCATTGGTAAAGGGTTTTATCTTCTGAAGATGCGCAATCGGATTTTTTTACTATTAGTTAACTAATCATCACGATCACGAAACTGGCCTTAAGTAGTTGCTAATTTATTACACAGAATTAAGACGCACAATTGGATTTTTTTAAGTTAACTAACTATTGATCATGAAACTGGCCCTAAGTAGTTGCTAATTTATTACACAGAATTTCTGTGTGAATTTTTGCTTAGCCCTAAAGTATGGCAGAGAATGCCATTTGGCGTAAAGTCAACATTTTGTACTCTGTACAAAATAACTTGGTTTTGAATTGGTCACAAACCAAACATTTTAAATCACTTGATAAGGAGGAACATTATTGTATTTACAAAGTAAATAGTAAATTATTTTCGTTGTGAGTGAAAGATTCTTAACCAACACATTTATAAAAGATATAAATCGTTGTTTTTTCCCCGCATTTTCCGCCAAAACGCGTCAATATCCGGCGTTAGTATAAAACGGCGGTTATCTTCGAATTTCGAACGCAATCACTTCCGTTTAGATGTAATGGGGGTTGTTAATATGTTTTATTGCTTTTCCAATTCTTTGAAGCTTGATGATAATTATTACATACTGGAAAAGTAAGGAACAGAAACCAGATGACTTTGTTGCTTAAACCTGTATGTTAGTTCTTATTAGTTTATCAAAAGGAAACTAAATACGTATGTACAAAAACATTATTTAAGTACACATTTTAGTTTGAGTTTTAATTGGTAGGTAAGTATCTAGTATTTTTTTAAATGATTAACTTTAACTTAACTTAGGAATAAAAAAAATGAATGTTTTAATTTAAAATACTTAATGACCATATCCCATTAGCCAACTCACTATAGCTACAATTATAAACTTTCCTTCCCCGTGCCACCGTCGAAACGGCAACAATAGTTCCATTTCAGGCCGCGTGCCGGCACGTGGCGCTAGCGTCGCCCCGCGTCGGCCATTACAATGTTTTGTGCTCACAAGATGGATGCGGTCTGAACGCTTATTGTGTATAACTATCTTTACGAATTGTAGAGTTAGTTTTGTAACCATTGCTGGGTTTATTTTTAAAGGGACTTTGAGTCCTCTGTTGAATGGGAGATGGTTGTGAAATAGAAGGGGACGTTGTAATGACAATAAGCGCCGACTTAAGCACGGTTCGGTTAATGTTTCCGTTAGTTCAATTGCCGCTAATTTTCTAGGCACGCGTTGACAGAAGAATATGGGGTTAGGATTCTAAGTGCAGGTTCCTAAAATATTGTGCACACACACATATTCTGGACCAGAAGATCTTTCTGGACACTTAATGTAAACCATAACGACCCTTTTTTCTGTCAAACGACTAAAGGCCGGTTTCGGGACATTGTGCTGGATCTTATTTACAACCATAACCGACCAAAAGCTTCTCGTGTAGCGTTGCATCGCCGTTTCTTTAAAACCAAAGAACAACTGTGCTACAAAGCCCCAGCCTTTTCAAAAACTAGGATGAACCGGGGCATTATAGCTATCAAATGACACAGTCCCAGAATTATTTATTTGTTTAATATCTTCCACATTATTCCCTTGACGCAGCGGTCGAACGAAATCCGTTATAAGTTAACAAAAAATATGCGAGTCCCGTGGGAGAGAAATGGCACGTGCCTTGCGGTAGTCCTTTCCTTGGGGAACCGAAATAAGTCGTTAGAAACTGTGTAATTTTTCGTGAAACTGTAACTAAAGCTGTCGTTAAAATTCTGTGGGACTGTAGGTAGATGAGGTAGTCTTAGGTAGACTACCTCATCTGTGAAAATTGAAAGAGACAGCTTACTTAATAATAACATGATTGAATAAGAAACCAAAAACTTGCGTATGAGTTCGATTGCTATAATAGAGTAAGATAGTAGTTAAGTAGGTAAGTACTAGAGATGCGCCGAGTAGCACTTTTGCCGAGTACCGAGTACCGAGTATTACTCGGTTCATTTTTTTTTCCAACCGAGTACTCGGCCGAGTAACTCGGTTCAATCAAATTCCTGTTTCGGGTTTGTAAACAAGTACAAATCAGGTTCGCGCAGAATAAGCTTTCATCAAGCCACTAGAGTGCGATGATCCCAAACGCCCCATTACTTTTTTTTGGATACAAAATCCACAACATGATGATAACATAAAATATAGACCAATGACGGATTTACATTTTATTTACTTAATTTAAATAAGGTCGCTATTTCAAAGAAAATTTGCTAGCAAAGACAAGAGTCCTTTCGAGTGGCGGGCAGGGCCCCGAACAAGGTATTCAAAACTGGCACGCTTAGCAAGAGTGTTTCTATGAGGCTGGTAAAGTCTACGAATAATAAAGGAATTATCTGTTACTAGAACGTGCAAAGAGCTTTGCATCACCACAACACAATCTAACTTAAAATTTCACATATTATTATTTTTATTAACGTTTTCCTCATTTTGTCTCTACTCATTTTTTATCATAATTGAGGTTGTGAAAGATTCCCCTAGTCGTTTAGATGATAAATATATTGCTTTTCTTAAACCGCGTATACTCGGCATTAAAACCGAGTTACTCGGCCGAGTACGAGTATCAAAAAACCTGCCGAGTACGCCGAGTACCGAGTATTAACCGAGTACTCGGCCCATCTCTAGTAAGTACTGTAAAGCTCGAGCGTTACTTATATCGGATTTATTTAAAAGGATGTGTCATGTTTCTTGGTCAACCCATTTACTCGTTTTTGGACCATGTTTAAGTTTAAACAACCTATTTCCCCTTTTTTAAAACTATCTTTGATTAAAATATTTACAACTAAAACAATTAGATTTTTGATAATTGCAGCTCTAATTGTGAGCTGCTTTTTTTTTAAATATGGACAAGTTCTAATTACAGTTTTTCCAATAAGATCAATCGCAAAGAGAACTCCTTGTAGCAGTATTTAGTGTCTTAATTTGTAAATGCAGTTTTATTTAGTGTCTGAGTCGAACATCATCGGAGAAATAAATTCTTCCCGACTTCGCTGGCTAGGACATGTGGAGAGGATGGGAGGGGATCGAGGCGTAAAGAGCCGGTGGGGCGCCCAATATCGCTAGAAGGATGAAGTCGCCAAAGACCTGAAAGAGCTAGAAGTGTCCGACTGATCAGATTTGGCACAGAATAAGTAAGAATGGCGCACTTTAATGTCGGAGGCCAAGATCCACTTCGAGTCGCTGAGCCAGCGAAGTAAGTAAGTTTTATATATATTGGTGTTTGAATAACTTATCGATATCCCACGCTTTTGATTAGAACATCATTTTGTGTATTGAATAACTAAATAAACACTGATGTAATCACGTGCCAGCATTACCCACAATCACAGAACATGATTGGGAGATAAAAAATGAACAAAAAACAGGAAAAATCAGAAACATTAAAACACAATAGAAAGGATGCGATGCACCCTACACCCCGCGTTTTTAATCAAAAAGTGTGGGTGTGAAAACTAAACATGGGGAATATCGGAATACTAGGGGATACTTTCCCATAACGATAATGAAACAAAACAACTAAGGAGTCATACGGAAATTAAGGGAGTGCCGAGAATGACTTGCGTTGCGAGTGTGATGGTTCAGTAGAAACAAAAATACGCTTTTAATAAAATTAAGTCATATTTGATTTAATGAAACTGCATTAAAAATTGGCCTAGGTAATACAAGGTGCGTATTGCAATCTTCCTTTTACTGTCGACAAGTCCTAATTTCGACCATATGAGTGAGTGAGACATAACCCCCTAACATCTTCTCAGACTTTAAAGTACCTAAGTATTTTAAAGTATCGGGCAAGGTCTTATTCATAATCTTGCAAAAAATAAGCAAGCAAACGAGCGATTGTTAAGCTAATTAATTATAATGAATGTTAAATGTAGGCAGATTATTTTATAAGTCCGAAAAAAAAAAACTCGATATAGGCAATATCCGGCAATATCCGCCAATATATTATACTGTGTAGTGTGTTATAAATTATAATTAATTTTCACCCTATTCATGGTAATATTTTCAAACATTATATTCAACTTCTACTGCGGAACCCTAAAAATACGCATTTGTGTGTTTTGTGGACATGGGAATTACCGCTGTCAACAATTATACGCTGACTTATCAGATTTGACGAACACTGATTGTAGGTTGGGCAAATGGACGAGTGATTTCAAGTTAATTGCGTAGACGCGTCGCGGTGATGGTGAAATAAAGTTGTAATTACAACCAAAGACACAATTAATGATGTAACTTTGCAATACCTACATATCCAGGCTTTTTAGCTTAATTTTGGACATACCTAGACCTGAGTGATCGCTCGATGTCGCTTGTACGATGGATTTCGAAGTATGTCATACATGGTATTGTTTCTTATTAGATAGTCTGATTATTTTAAACTTGTACAGATAGGAAGATTTTTTTGTGCGTCCCAAATGATAGTAAGATAGAGCACTATATTCGAGCTCTACAGGACCTTCAGATCATTTCTTCTTCTGAAACATAAGAGCTTCGTTCTTGTCAATGGAGTAATTATTTTCTTTTGTTTGACCTCCTGATATGACATCACTTTTACTTTTTCATTGACTTGGTCAAAATAACTTCTCCTAGGTCTTCCTCTTCCCCTCTTTCCTTTACTTTCAACCCATGCTGCTATAATATTATTGTATTTACAATATTTGGGACTCTGTTGCCATGTCAATTCTATACTGCCTTCGCCAAATTCACTCTCTATAGACTACTCATAGATAAGTTAAGAAATAAGACTGATTAAAGAGTAAAAAATATGAAAATATTTTGTGGATCGTGTAGCACAAAGCAATGTACATTAAACCAAACAAACCTAATCATATAAAAAATACTTCGCCTTGCCACCTTACATCCCGATCAGTCGCAATAACGATAATGAATTAAACAAAGTGCGGCGCACAATGCGCGCAATGAGCCGCCTTGCGCCCCACGGCGAGCGCATATGGGGAAAGTACGCCGACCATTAGTGTTTGATACTTGCTTACGGACTCAGCAGAATGTGCAGGATAGAAGATACCCTGCTGTATTTAGTGGGTAATTAAGTATTCTAGCTACCCTTAAATTATCATCTGATAATACATACAAGTAATGAAAACCAATTAACTGCATAGTACTCGTTCAGTATCTGTGTGACAGAATTTCAAACTGTAATAAAAATATAGTTTTGATAGGAAATATTTATTGCAAAGAATGGAAAGCCACAGTAAAATATATTTAAAAATGTTTTTTTTTGTTACATTTAATTAATTCAAGTATCAAACATGTGATTCGCGGTACTTATATTCCCGCGTCACAACTGAACTAAACAAGGGGCATTTGACTGACGCATGAAAGAAAATGTATTCAATACACATGAATATTAATTATAAAATACTCAACATTATAATATTATAATTCGCGAAATATTGCCCGATTGTTAACCCCCAAGCCGATGTACTTTTAACATTTCCATTTAATTATTTAACAACAGTACTGTAAGGGTTATTTTAAGTGGGGGTGTGTATTTAAAAGTGATTCTGATATTATTCACGTCACAATGAATAATGAGCCTGTCAAAGTTGACGAGAGATGTGCAAAACATTTTTTTGTTGTCAGTAACAAAAATAATGAATGTAAACAAAAACCTATGGCATATTAAAGTAAATGTGAGTATATTTTTGAGCTAAGAGTTTTTTTATTAAATAAAATACTTATTATTATATTTAGCAAACCTTTTACCCTGCAATAGTTATCAAAAAACATAAAATGAAAACTAATGATGACGTAAATGCAAGTCATATGATATGCTCTGTGATCGGTAAAAAGCGAACATATTTTTATTGATATAAATGGATGCGATCTGGTTAAAAAGTGGCAGTCATGCTTAAAGGTTTTTTGCATAGAGGGCTGAGGGATAAAATACGCGTGGAAAATATTGAAACGTTATTATGTTCACTTTTTACTCTCCTGTACTTAAAACCGATTACAGCTTTGCTTGTAAAATACAATAATATGTAGACATGGCGGGTCTAAGAGCAATTAATTATTGCAATGCAACGCGAAAGTTAATTTTTTTATATTTCATAAAGTAAGGTAGGTACAATACATTTTGATACCCTAAAAACTTACATAAATAATACATGAAACCAGAAGAATAAAATATCACCACAAAACAGCAAAGTCAAAACAAATGACGGACAGACGACGGTCCATTCCCCGCCATATAAATCTGGATCAATAAAACAAAGCATTCGAAAAATGTTCCTATCTCGGGTCGGAGCGTAAAGACGCAGGATTTATTAGTTCGATAAGCGACGCCAGCGTTCTAATCGCAAGGACAAAAGAGGCGATGAAGAGGTTAAAAGGCGGTTACGAGCTAAAATTAGACGGAAAATTGGATAAGGTAAAATGTTATGGTCGCAAATCGAACTTATTGCACAAAATGCTGATATAAGCTTACCTTAAAGAATATTTAACTTTTGGTAGAATTGGCTTTTCGTTGACTTTTCGTAAACTTTTGTATCAATAAATCAATGGATTTTCGGTAAAGTTAAAAGAAAGGTTTATATAAAGTTCTTGAACACCATTTTTAAAAGTACCAGGAGCTCTATTTTTGAATCATTCGTGTCAGTATTCCGAGTGATTTTTTTCGATATCGAGTTATTTTAGTTAAATTTTTAATTATTCTTGGTACAAAAATCACATGCCATATTATGCGAGTGATTCAAAAATAGAGCTCCAAATCTTATAAACTTTTGTTAAAGATAGGGATTTCTCACACATACAAACGAATGATTTATAGTTACCTACCCAATAAAATTACTACGTTTATTCTCAGATTTTCACTTCTCTAATTACTGTCTGTCTGTACAGTAATTAATCAGTTTTTATAACCCATGTAAGTCTTGTACCTCCTTATCTTTACGAAACGATTAACTAATCCTTTTATATTTCAAACTAGTTTAATTAATGTTGTAAGGAGGTAATTAAGTTTTTAATATCTGAAGCATTGTCCGTGTAAACGATTATACAGTCTCATTTTTATCCACATCTATTTATAATTACCACTTTAAATCTATTCAGACATTTCTGCTATAGTTTTTATCGACTGGCAAAATATTGACTTTTGGAATATTTTGTTGTGTCTGTAAACTGATTTAACGCTTTAAACGTTACCCATTCAGTATACCGTAAAATAACTTAAAATATTTTATGTAAAATGCCTAGCGTGAGGTGTAAAAATTTAAGAAAAATAACGCAGTGACGCAGACTTCTACACAAGTATAAATAAGTTTTTTCATCTCTCCTGTTCGGAAAATAGCACTTTCCTGTGTAGATAGCCGGGTGGAAAATAGCTTATCCATCCCTAGGGTGGAAAGTAATTTAGTTTTAATTGGCATGGTATAGAGTCAAGGCATGCAGTCAAAGCTTGGATCAAAGATAATTGAGTCACATCATATTATAAAAATAATAAACATTTTTGCTTAGCTATACATTGAAAAACATGTTTATTATGTTTTTCAGTGTATGTATTATGATCGTTGATATAAAAAATATTCAATTGATTCAATCTATAATTAAAATATATATTTACTAATCTGTGATTAAAATATTCGGCTTCCCACCATAATACCAAGATGACACTTTTTTTTACATTGTCAGTGTCATCATTTTTTCTTATTGAACTCTATGCCTACTTTTTTAAATTTTCACAATTATTATCTGTGGAGAAAGTTCGATCGATATTTTTTACAAGGATTTTAATTATTTCGTATCGTCTGCTTTTTCGTACTGTTTTCATGTATTCGTGTCGTTATTCTTTATAATCATGTTAGATGTTTGGAGAACTGTAAATTAACTGTCTTTTTGTGCAAAAACTTGAGTTTTCCTTTCTCGCTGTACTACATAATACCTGACCATGACATCTACAACCACTATTGTAAATTTAATGTTTTTCCTCACAGTCGAAATGAAAAATAGTATGTTTAACTCGGGTGAAAGCACCATTTCACTCTCGAATTATTATTAGTAGTATTAGAAACATCTCGAGTGAAATGGGTCGCTTTCTCCCCTTGTATAACAATCTACTATTACAATCGTACGCAAAGAAAAGTAGATATTGCAAACAGGCAAAAATTTAGTATATTTTTTTTATTTAATTAACATGTAGGTTTTTTAATTCAATATGGGTTTGTTTTAGTTTGGGTACGTCAAGCGTGGCTTAGCCAAGAAAAAGCTTATTTACTCTGACTTTTAATAATTTCAGGTTAGAAAAAACTAGTACTTAGCTTTGAATATTTGCTCTGATCTCAAACTAATTTGGGTTATGGAAATCAGAAACACTTTTTAATGCGTGCAGCTAGGAACATGGAACTCGCTGCCTACTGAAGTTTTCCCTAAGGAATATATGACCTGAGCCTCTTTTAAGGCAAGAGTGAACAGGCTAATCAGATATGCTCCACCCTAGACCCCATCCACACCTGAAATCAAGTGCGATCGAGGTAATATCTGCTTTGCCTTCTTCTTCTTCTTTTGCCTCGCCTTATCCCGTTACGCGGGGTCGGCCTTCCCAATCATGCGACGCCATTTATTTCTATCTAGAGCGTCTTGCTCTTGGAGTCTTAATACTCTCATGTCCCTTTGGACATTTGTCATCTAGGTAATATCTACTTTGCCAAAAAAAAAACGATGGTACCACAACACCTAGCATTTGCGAAACTTTTTTTGCTTATATATATGCGAATTGGTTTGTACCCATCAAAACCCGGTTTAAAAACCAGATTCAACCATGTGATATCGTGAGTCGCGAAGAATTTCCGGTTACCAACATTGAACTATTATTTTTTACATTCGTCGCGTGTCAAAGATTTACGGCGGCGACAGACAGACCGACAAAAAGTTTACAACTCTCTGTATAGAGTGGTGTGGTGATGGACCGAGTGATGGGAGTAGAGGTAAGGGCAAGCTCTCAGAGAAGTAATTAAGGGTTCCGTGAGTATTGAGATACGAATTTCTTTCGCTAAGACAGAAAAATATAAATATGATCGACTAGGTAGCGTAAAAACTGACTTGTTAGCATGTTATTTTGGGCTGTGTTAAATATTGTGAAAAACGTAAAAAGCATTCTTAGATTTAATGCCAATAACTTTTCCATAATCATGCAATACCAAGTCACATCACGAGAACATTGTCCTAACAGCATCTCTAAGCTAATAACTTGAAACTTTTTCATGTTTACAATCTTACAAATAAATTACGAGTAAATCTAAATGATGCTAAAAATACTAGTAAATTCTTAAAGTGGTTTCGTAGTTACATTAAGGAACCCTAAAATTGACAAAAGTTTAACTTAACCACGTGACGGCTGAAAAACGTAGCTTCTCTCGAGGGACGAAGTACGAACATATGGTTCAAAGGTGACTCGTAGAACAACGGTTTAAGTGGTTAGGAAGAAGATGCAACTTTTTTGCGTGATTGATTTCGGCCTTTTCGGGAGCACAAAACTTGAAGAAGTTTTAGTGAAAAGTGCCTTCTTTAGGTTTCAGGTATAAGATCTTTATTTTAATTCTAACTAGCCCAGCAAACTCCGTTTCGCCCCCAGCCCCGTCCCGCCCCAGCCCCGTTTTATGGTTACTATCTTTTTCTGGGCCAAGACAAATTAAACAAAGTAAACTAGTAAATACATAGGAATATCGATGTTACGACGTGTAGTTTTCTACATCAGCCAGCAACAGAGATACAGAGAGGATTTGCTTAGAGGGTTTACTTACTAAAAAAACCACCTTTATCATCCAATAGAAAGGTACTCTTATTGGAATCATCAATCAGCATTTTTACCAACTTCAAAAAAGGAGGTAATCATTTCGAACTGTGTGTATGTGATATCCTTAGAATTGAATAAAATTTGAGTATGTTGATCTATAAAGGCTTCCAAACACGCGTGAAAAATTTTAAACAAAAAAAAGCTTTTATTGATTAAGGACATCACAAACACACACATACACAAACAGACAAACGCTTACAAAAGTTTACAAAAAAAAGAAAAATATAATAATTTCGTGAGTATATGTATGTTTGTCTCCGGATTTCTCGAAAACGAGAAGTCATAGCGAGATGATTATTTTTTAGTTGAATTAGGTATAGAGTATTATATTATCTGTGGTATAGTTCAACTGCGGTTCAACTAAGGGTACAGTGTAAGATTCACCAAATTCAGTCCAGTAGTTTTTGAGATATGAGAAATTAACTAAAAATCAAGAAATAAAAAAATATTTAAAAAATTAAACCGCCTTCAAAAACCTAACTAAAAGGCTTTAAATAACGCATTCGTCTTCTATTTAGGAGAAACAAATTCTTTTGGAGTCTGTGCATGATGTCAAGCTTTCACTAACAGTCTTAACGCTTTTTAGTTAGTTTTTTGAAGGTGGTTTAATTTTTTTTTTAATCAGTGTTTGGTATGGAGGTATGTAGGTCTTTACATTACCCTCAGTGCTTATAATAATAATTACAT
The DNA here is from genome assembly GCA_963584085.1 of Pyrausta aurata. Classification (NCBI taxonomy): domain Eukaryota; kingdom Metazoa; phylum Arthropoda; class Insecta; order Lepidoptera; family Crambidae; genus Pyrausta; species Pyrausta aurata. Next base: position 9,563,319 of record OY757276.1, read on the forward strand.
TACATATGCACACAGTCTATTTTAACTTCATTTTACGACCGCACTGTCTCACCTCCATGTTTGCATCGATGAAGCTGCGAAACGTTTTTACGGCTAGTAAAGCCAACATATGGGGGATAATAAAAGGGGCATAATGCGGTGATCCCATTATTATAGATATCATATCGTGTAGGGTAAGTACTAGTACTTATCGGAAACAAACAGAACTAAAAGCTTAATGTTGACAATATAATTCCTGGTGTTTGTTTTTATCAATCTGTTACCAGTTTCCAACGAATGGTAGCTAATTTCACGATGAAGTAAGGAAAAACCGGTTAAGTGCGTGTCGGACCCGCGCACTGAGGGTTCCGTGCCACCCTTAACTTAATTCAGGGTTAATTCAGGGTCCACTTACTTTCACTTAACGAAAACATCACAATATATTGCGACAGCAAAAATAACTTTGTTTTTCATAGTGTTTGTATGAAAGACAAAGTTATATTTGCGGTTGATAAAAATGTGCAATATCTCAAAAACTACTGGTTCGATCTCCTTCAAACCAATTTTCGTTGCAAGTTTTTGTTGAGATCTACATTATATATTTTTTTTCAAAATTTTCACTTTCTTAGTTCAAAAGTTAGATGGGGGGGGACGCCCATTTTACCACTTTGAAAGCGTCTATATATCAAACCTTAGACTTTTAGAAAAAATGGTTTTAGAAACCTCAACATTATTTTTAAAGAACTATCCATAGACACCCCACACGCATAGGTTTGAGTTAAAAAAATAATTTTAGGTTTTAGTTTCATGTATGGGAGCCCCCCTTAAATTTTACTTTTTCTTACTTTTTGTATCTGAATCGGAAAGCGGTGAACAAAATACACCTACCTTCTAAGTTTCAGCTATGTGATACTTATAGTTTCAGAATAAAGTGGCTGTGACATACGGACGGACAGACAGACAGACAGACAGACTTGACGAAATTATAAGGGTTCCGTTTTTTGCCATACGGCTACGGAACCCTAAAAATGCTTATTCTTATTAGATTCTACTAATGCAGAACATAAAATAAATAAGTATGTATTATATTTTTCGCCTCCCAAATTAATTTCGTTCGGCGAAATCAATATCTTTATTGCAAAAAGTAAAAATATATAACTAAGATATGCATCAATAAAATTCTAAAACAAAACCGTTTCCTTGTGTTGTTGCCGCGTTGTTGCGTTTCGTTCTAAGTATTACCTTCTGTACACGTTTCGCACTAGTATGAAAAATAAAGAAGACCTAAGTAAGTATCTTTGGTTTTTAGAATGTTTTTAACACTCACAGTATCATATTTGTATTGTTAAAAGGTGAAATAAGAAACCAAAAATTGCGCAAGAGCGTTTCTTTCAATTGGAAGAGCGTTGGCCAGGTAAGCCAGAAATATGCTGGTTCGAGGCCCACCCGTGCGCAATTTTTGGTTTTATTTAATCTTTTAAAGGCTATCTTTATTTGACAACTAGCGGACCCAGTGAACTTTTGTATCGCCTCCAGCCCCGGTTAGAAAGTTAAACAATTAGCGAAATCGCTCCAGCCGTTCACGCGTGATGCCGTGACCAAGGGAAATATGGATTAATTTTTATACTAGAGATAAAGGATGTACCTCGTCATTTACATGTTGTAGTACCCTACAAAACAAACCAAGTACCTACCTATGTTTACGAAAGTCATTTAACATTACATAGTGTCTTACTTAATCCCTTGATTGATGTCAATTTCTTTCTACCTACAACAAAAAGGTTCTAACCACACAAGTGACGTAATTTAAAAAGCTCAAAGTACTGCCTATAAATTGAAGGTGGAACCACTCCTGCGCGATAAGGGCGTGTTTACAAAACGGTCTGCTATCGAGCGGGCGCATTATCGTCCATCAGTGTGTACTGCGCCTTATCTAATGCGGCGACCATAGACCAGAGACATGCAGTAAGTCATCGATAAAAACCGGTTAAGTGCGTGTCAGACCCGCGCACTGAGGGTTCCGTGCCACCCTTAACTGAATTCAGGGTCCACTTACTTTCACTTAACGAAAACATCACAGTATATTGCGACAGCAAAAATAACTTTGTTTTTCATAGTTTTTGTATGAAAGACATAGTTATATTTGCGGTTGATAAAAATGTGCAATATCTCAAAAACTACTGGTTCGATCTCCTTCAAACTAATTTTCGTTGCAAGTTTTTGTTGAGATCTACATCATATATTTTTTTCAAAATTTTCACTTTCTTAGTTCAAAAGTTAGAGGGGGGGGGGACGCCCATTTTACCACTTTGGAAGCGTCTATATCTCAAACCTTACACTTTTAGAAAAAATGGTTTTAGAAACCTCAACATCATTTTAAAAGACCTATCCATAGACACCCCACACGCATATGTTTGAGTAAAAAAAATTTTTTAGGTTTTAGTTTCATGTATGGGAGCCCCCCCTTAAATATTATTTTTTCTTACTTTTTGTATTTGAATCGGAAAGCGGTAAACAAAATACACCTACCTACCAAATTTCATCTATGTGATGCTTATATAAGGTCACCTCGTTTTAAGTGATAATATTTTAACAGAGTATCTATCTATATCATAGAAATAGGACCCAAGCATTTTTTTTAAAAAAATCTGTCCCATTTTCATTTTAATTTTTCCTAACAAAAAAAATAATTATTAAAAAGAGCATCCTGTCTTGTCTACTCTCAGAGATCCCCACACGCGACATCGCCTTTCGTCTCTTTCATTTAATGCCTATCTCATTCATTCATGTAGCGCCGGTGCAATGACCGCGAGCGGGAGGGGGGCACCGCGGCGCGCCTATTTTTTAGACCCCCCCACATCAGTAGACTGCATTCGATTACCTACCTTTATCAAAGTATCTCAGTGTACCTACAAACTAATTGTTACTGCAATCAAATCCCTAAACACCTGACTAAACACTAACAGCTGGTTAAGTAAGTACCTATTATGATAAACTGAGACAGAAACTCAACTTAAGTAGGTATGTGTTCATTCATCGTAGGCATAAAACACTAGGTATGATAAACTGAAAGTAGCTACCTAATTATGTAGTTTTTATTTAATAAATTCCTGCTGATATTAACGAAGCTTATGTGAGAGTAAACTTTTAAAAAGAATACATACCTAAACTGTTAAAAATTAATGACCTGACTGCGTTCAATCTCACAAAATCTACGTTAAACAGATGTTTTTAGTTTTACCTACCTAATGAGTACCTAACTACTGATTCGCTTTGATTCAGTGGATATGCACTAAAAATTGCGTAAGTAAATAAAACACAGTTTCGTTTTATTTATTTATTTGGTACCGTAAAAAACATAACATCAGGCACACGCAACGCGATTACATCCTAGAATCAGCTAGAAACTTACCTAAATCTTTATTTGTTTTAACTTTCATTCATTGCACTTGCTTAGTTTTTTTACAGATAGGTATGTGAATACAAATCTTATTTCACGATTATGTAAATGAAAACTAGGATTCTATTATTTATTTTTACATTGGTTTTGAAATAATAATACTCGTACATCTTTATTTATCGGCCGCGATAACATTTAACATGAAAAAATAACGACATGAGAGATTTTTTACAGTCAAAACACGTGCCTATTTTGCACAATAACTTCTTATTTTACGATTGCCGAAGCAAGCACTAGCCAGCCAATGACCAATCTAGCTATCACGACACGAGCACTGGATTTATTACACTGGACATCATGGGATTCACTGTTCATTCACACACGTATGCACTAAATCTATGCTGGAAATGAAGGCGAATAACTGCAGCATTGTGTTGTTGTTGTGCACGTTATCCCTGCCGCGTAAACGTGTAATTGCGCAGTAGTCAACGGGAGGACTCGAGCTCGAGCTGCTCGACCTTCGGCGCGTAGTCCGCGCCCGCAGCAAAACTTAGACCCTCATGTGATAAAGGTGGAGGCCTTCGTTGTGCAGAAACCGCCATATCCAGCGTCTGCCGGTGAAAACAATCCAGCACGTCGTTCTCGAAGTGTCACGTCGAGGCGCGGCGCGGCGGGGAGCTTCTTGATGCCGGTCGCCCGGCCCGGGCTCCGCACGACACACGGCGCACGTCAGGACGCGCGCGCAGACAACTCAATCGAATTTTTGTGGCAGACTGACTCGCGCGCGCGTCGGTCGCGCGGCGAGTGTGCGGGGGGGCGGGTGCGGGGGAGCGGCCGCGACACGTGTAGGCAACGCGGCGGCGATTGGCGGCGCGTTTGACATTGCCTACAAAGACCGAGAGCGCCGCTCAGCAACACGCGACACGGGGTGTTTTATTTTAGTATTTTTTTTACATGTTTAGAGGTCATTTTCTCGAAAACTAGCGTATAAAAATATTTTTTTTCTTACAAAAAATGTTTCATTTATTTTGCTGAATCTGCCCTTAAAATATTATCACTTAAAACGAGGTGACCTTATAGTTTCAGAATAAAGTGGCTGTGACATACGGACGGACAGACAGACAGACAGACAGACAGACAGACAGACTTGACGAAACTATAAGGGTTCCGTTTTTTGCCATTCGGCTACGGAACCCTAAAAACTATGTACTTCAATTGATACAACCAACCAAGAGCAAATAAATATAAGTTAAAAGGCTTGGCCTAGGCAAAGTAGCTTAGATGTGAGCATTCTTATTTTATTTTATTTTTATTCAGTAAAATTACATTCTGTTTCTTAATTAAAATGCAAGTACAGCAAATTATAGACATTCTTCTTTAATTACTTACTTATGAGCTTTACAACAATAATTTTTTTTTTAATCTGCTAACTACAAATCTTTACGTTCTAGTTTGGTTTCAAGATCAACCAGTTTTACCAACCAATTTTGATTCTGTCTTGTGTGGTGGTAATAGTATCGGTATCATCAAATGAATGCATGTATTTTTTTATCAGGTCTATAGTGAGTCTTTATCACAAAAGAATAAACAACGTCCTGAGTCTTTATCTTAAAAGAATAAACAAAATCCTTTGACACTTTTCACCAGTAATTAGGCAGTTATTGTTGTTAGGAAATAAATCTGCAAATGAATCTACTCGGATTTCTATACAAAGTTGAGTCACTGTTAAGCATTTGTTTACTATAAACCTATCTATACTATGCAGAGTGGACATCGGAATTTGTTCTTTAAGAGGAATCCAGTTTATAAGCTTTTGAAGATGAAAATATCAGCTTGAAATACATGACTTTGATATTTACAACACAGTTATTGTTAATAATTACGATAAGTTTAGACTCTAATTAGTGCCTGTGAAATGTTTAGTTCGATCTGTGCTTTTAACTGTTTCATGAAAACCGGCCAAGTGCAAGTCGGACTCGCGCACCAAGGGTTACTCGCGTACCATTGATTAGGTAATTTAACTCGTCAAGTATGTGTGAACGAGACACAATAGAAATTCCATTATTATGCGACTCCCGGCAGTCGTTTGATACCTGACTGATTAAATTAATATTTAAAGTAGGCACTTACAGTTATACAATATAAAAATAAAAAAATATTCAATAAAATCAAAATAAAATAAATAATCAAAATAAAATAAATAAATAATTAAATATTTAAATATACAGTCCTTTTTCGCTCGATATCAATACCTGTTGTCAGTTTTGATATCGAGCGAAAAAGGACTGTATATTTAATTATTTATTTATTTTATTTTGATTATTTATTTTATTTTGATTTTATTGAATATTTTTTTATTTTGATTTTATTATTTGTTGTTATAGCGGCTATACATAATTTTAACTGTCTAGCTATCGCGATTTTTAGGATACCCTAGTGACAGACAGACGGACGGACGGACAGACAGTGAAGTCTTAGAAATAGGGTCCCGTTTTTACCCTTTGGTTACGGAACCCTAATGAAATAAACTGTCTGTCTATTGAGTTCCATGAGAAATATGAGCACACATGGCTGATATCTAATAAGAACAAGAAACTTGTTTGTCGTGCGGTCTCGAGTGCGTGAGATTCGATGTTCGGTCAATAGAGCTGTTATGTTAGTTAGAACGATTGTCGGCATTTTGAAGTGGGGGTACAACTGGTGTCATATTTTATGAGGCGCCACAGCACAGTAGCCTAACTATACCAGACTGCCTCGTTTGTGTAGCGGTAGATTCGACGGTGACTACCAAGGAGGTCTCCGGTTCAAATCCCGGGTCGGGCCGTAATTTGTTTCTGGGTTTTTCTGTCTTGAAAATACTCGGAAACAGCTTGGAGTCAGGAAGTTGGTGGTGATGACACCTCCGTGCCTGGAAAAGCACGCTAAGCCGTTGGTCTTGCTCCTGATCTCTCATCGGTCATGTCGGTGCCGTCTCACTAAATTAATGAGAGCGCACTTGTGAATTGCGCACACATCTGTAGTTCATTCTGACTTGCTTCTTTCATTCAAGTAAAGTTCTTTTGTACAGTCACCACAGTTGCACAGCTTACCACAGAAATGTAATCACCGACTTAGCTCCGCCTTTTGATGGGTGACCGCTCATAAATAAAACTTGTGCAAGAGTGCGGACGGCCGTTATCCCCCTGAGCTCTTGCCATGACTGTACGGTGACCACGCTAAGACCTTTATGATGGACTAGCGGTCCCCCGCGACTACAAGTTGAGTTTGCTCCCTTCTCTCCCGTCGCAGCGTGATGTTTTGTAGCCATAAGCCTTCTCCGATAAATAAGCTATCCAACAAAAAAATATTTTTTTAAATCGGTCCAGTAGGTCCTGAGATTAGTGCGTTCAAACATACAAACAAACTTTTCAGCTTTGGTAGGTACCGTAGGTAGGAGGTAGTCAACATATTAGGAAAATTTTAGGTAGCCTTTTATTATTCTGAATTCATTCTACTATTAAGTAGTTTTTTTCGTGAAGAAGTATCAAACATACGTCCTTACAAACTTTCTCATTTACAATGTTAGAAGGAAGTACTAACTCTACTTACAATCAAGCAACTACCTACAACATGTTCTAGTTGCATGTTTAATATAAATATGCGCCAGACAATACACAAATTGTCTGGTATCGTGGTAAGGAATTGTCTTTCTTGTGTTACGAAGTACCAGACAACGATTATGACGGGGGCGTCTCCCATAAACACTTAAATATATATAACATCCATGACTTGGGTACAAATATTCGTGCTCATCACACAAACATTTGCCCCTTACGGGATTCGAACCCGCGACGGCCGGCGTAATAGTCAAGAGCGCTAACCAATACACCAAACGCGTCGTTTAGTCCACTTACGTCCCACTTACAACACAGTCCATGGACTCTCTACAAAATTGTGTCTAATCTAAGTGTCCCTTATAAGAAGCATCGTAGAAAGAGCAACATTAGCGAGTAGAGCACAATGGTATTATGGTATTAGCCACTGAGCGTAACAGCCTCCAATGGGGTATACGCGGAAGTTTTTTTAAGTATATTTTGAGATTTCCCTTGTTTTGTATGACTGCCCTATGTTTTCAGATGTTCTCAAAGCTTACTAAGGATAAAAGCATCGCAAATGAATGACAACAAAAAGTCTTAATTGGCTCAAAACTCGTAAGATCAAAGTTTAAGTCGTGAAAAATCACTGGTAAAAATCAAGTAGTAGGTTATGTTAGGCGTACTTTTTATGAAAACAGTGTTTTTTTATGGGATTCCTTAAGATATAATGCGTAGGACATTTATTCCGTTGCAGAATACTTACGGACTGCTCGGATGTTCTTCAATCAACTGTGAATCTAATCTTATTGCAAGAATCACACGAAAAAAATCATCCATTATTTACGGCATTCCTTTATTCATATCCTTGCATAACATTTGTTTACACTGGTCGAAAATCCTAACAATGTGACAAAAACGGCTGAAACTGGTCAACATTGCGCCCCATACAGAAGCAAAGCCGCGTGCAAGGATTAGTCTAATGCGTGCTAAAGACGCGTCTACACTAACCGGATTATACGCATCGGCGGCTTGACGGATTGTGATGGCGTTTGGTTGTTTTGTCACAGGTACTTATTTTACGGGTTTATAAATAGTTCGATGGTGCTGGTTTAGGTAATAATTAATGTTCACATATTATGGCCCAGATTGTTAGTTTTAGGTATGGCTTTCAAATACCTAAGATCTCGATGTAGATATAAACTTGAAGTAATAAGTAAAAGTTTAATGCCCAAATGCAAATTCTTTTAGTTTTTTATCGTATCAGGTATTTTCATTTATTTATTTAAAGACTTTATTGTACAAATAATGTTTTACAAAGGTCGACTTAAGGCTAGAATCATTTTCTACCAGTCAAATCTTGTGGTCATGCTGAGAAATGTCAATGGGTGCAGCGAGAAGTATTACAGAGAATAATAAAAAAAATAACAATAATAATAGTAACAAATAAACCTACTAAAATTACTGCAATTCTTTCATGTATGCGCCCATGGGTAATTGATACTTAGCACAATAACATTGAATTCAGAAGCATTTCAAACGGCCGTAGAAAAGGCTGTCCCTTTTATCACTCCAAATCCAAACACTACAAAAAACTCATTTTTGTCAAAAGCAGCTAAAATGGCCAACTCGTCACTTTGTCACTTTGAGTCCTGTATTGTAATCCAAAGTCCATATTTTTGGTTCCATCCGTCTTATTCATTCATGCTAGTTTTACAACGTGAGTGACAAGGACGGGTACTTTGTCTTTCAGAGTAGGGTCTCATATCGTCGCATTTGACACGTGACAGGAGCGGATTTTCGTAATCGCGTCAACGCGGTGAGCGTTAAATACCTCCAGTGTGCGCTCGGCTTTATGTTGAAATAAAATAAAACCTTATTTTAACCAATGTGTAGTCCTTTTTATGTAGGTGTAGGCTATATGCGTACTAAAGTAATAATTTACTTATGTGTAACTCTAGTGCAGACTTTTAGGAGTCGTGTTAAGTGCTATAGGAACTCGCACAAAGCGCTTTGCTGACACTTTTTTAGAGCGTGCAGCTAGGGAATGAAATTAGCTGCCTACTGAAGTTTTCCCTACGGAATATGACCTCCTTATTGCCTTAAAGAGGCAATAACGAATAGGCTGCTTCTAATCAAATATACACCGCCCTAGACCTGACATCAATTGAAAAAAAAAGCCTGTTCGTAGCTCTATTATTGGGATAACTTGAAGGAGGTCATTTCTTTTAGACCATGGTATCAAAAAAACATGTATATGCAAACTAACAAGTGACAATCACCTATTGTTGGTTTGTCACTCTGTTTTAGTAGGTATTTCTTATGATAATATGCCTAAGGTAGGTAGGCTACATTGCGACAATGAATTTGGACTGTCAAAGCGACGTACTTTAGGATCAGAGCAATGATGTGATTGGTGTCCAATATTTATAAAAAGAGCCTTCATAATCTACGACAAAAACATTACCCCTATTGCAGTTAACAATTTTGTGATCCACCATATCTAAATGATCTCACCTCAATTTTTTTACATTTTAATGATCTCCGATCGATAATTATCTCGGTCCTAGGGCGACGTCTTTGGCGCCGACCGTATTGTCGAGCGCGCCACGTTTGACAAAAGAGGTTTAGTATAATCCTCCGCGGAACCTTTTTGTTAGGGTTCGTTTGGGTTGCTACTGTGAGGTTCTCTTTTCTAGTGAGATGACTAAATTAGGAAATGGAACAACTTCGCTAGTAAATCGTCTAGATGGTATAACTTTCTTAATACTTAAGGCACCAAAAAAAGACGACATGTTTGGTGCAGTGGTGAGCGCTTCTGACTACTATGCCAGCGGTCGTGGGTTCGAATGCCCGCAAGCGGAAAATGTTTTTATGTGATAAGCACGAACATTTTTTCCTAAGTCATGTAAGATTAATGTATTTAAGTATTAATCGGAGACGTTCGCGTCATATTCGTTGTCTGGTTCGTAGCACAAGGAAGAAAATTCCTTAACTCGCAACCACTTAGTGTGTTGTCTGGAGCATATTTATTTATTATTTAATTACGTATGTGTTGAATTTAAAACCAAGACCTTTGGTGAACCATGTCACTGCTCTTCCAATTATGAAACAATCTCAAGCCCATCGAAATCCAATCTAAAAATTATTGGTTTCATTTGAATACGTCATTGCGTGGCACAGCTAGCGACAGAAATTACCTAATCAGTACGCGTATTAAACAAATATGCTTAATATTCTCCTTTGTATATGTATGGAACCCGAGTAAAAACGTAAGGATCACCCTTGCCGCATTCTTCTCAAAAACATTATGTCACAGATTACCTTTGTCGGTGGTAGCGCGTCACAAAAGTATGTTATAACCATACTTGGACGCACACCAAAAAAGCTTTATCAAAATGTAGTCGATAGAGCTTTTCTACTTTAGTGTCTACAAAGAAGCGTAGCGTTGATACATGTGCTTATGGATTATGGAAAGCTACTATCTTTTCATAAGAATGGACCAGTCAAATAAAAAAAAATATACTCACTAATAATAATATAAATAATAAAGCAGTCCTGGAGAACCCCAGTCACAGAATGTACTTCGATAGAGCCATCTTAACTGATAAAACAATTCACTGCAATAGACCAGATATAACTTTACTCGACAAAACACATAAAGTAGCTTATTTAATAGACGTAGCCGTTCCCAATACTCATAATATAATAAAAACTATATCCGATAAAATACATAAATATTCAGAATCGAAAGAGGAAATATTAATAGGAAGGATTTGGAACTTAGAAAAAGTGTACATTGTGCCGCTGGTACTCTCCAGCACTGGAATAATACCCAAACATCTTCACCAAAGTCTTAAACTCCTGGAGCTGCCACAAAATGCATTCATCACTATGCAGAAAGCAGCCATCTTAAACACGTGCCGAATTGTGCGCCGGTTTCTACAAGACGAACCTGCAATAACTGCGGAAGTAATATAGATCTATCCGTACTTAGGACTTTAGGATCATCTTACTTGGCATTGCCCGTAAATGATCTTATAAAAACCAGCCCTCAAGCTGAGACAATAAAAAGAAAAATAATAATAATATACACCCCTCCCGTTTTCCCGCTCACATACCCGCGTTCGTCCGTGTTGTGACAACAAGTTCATTCTTCTAATATAGCTCGCGAATTCCTGCAGAGATAAACAGATAGGTAGCTGTTTTGAAAACCTGAGGTGATTGGACTAGAAAATCATGTACTGAGTAGCCCAGCCCAGCAACTTGTGTGAAAAATCCTAGTTAAATTAACTTAACTATTGTCCATGGCCATTGTCATTCCTACTGCAACTGACAATAGCCAAAATCCTTTCTTAGTAGGAGTGTTCGTCGACTCAACACAATACACTCTTCTGTGAACCGCTCATTAGCACGAGCTCATAGCTATTTCATGGCCAATAAAATATCATAATCAAAATACATAAAAGCAAATCGTGTTATTTACACCACTATCACTCGAGAATGAGTGGACTGATTTTATAATTTTTACTCTGTTGGATTTATTTTGGCCTGGAATTGGGTAGTAAATATACGAAGGCCGTGGCCAGGGGCGAAACGAACTTCGCTAGGACCGCTAGTATCTAATATAAAATTATTCGCTATCGTTTCTACAAACGCTAACGATAGTAGAAAGCTCCCTGCCCAGAGCTTCCGTACTGTCACAGCGATGATCGCCGCCTCATCGCGCGCTTTGTAACGGCACGGTAGCGAGCTTTTGTGCCACCGAGCTTTGAGATTAGAATGGTATGTTGTTTGGGTGTGTGGTGTGGCCATTTTGGGAGTTATTGTCAAAATTTTGTGAGTGTCGTTGGAACATTAGATTAGATGAGCTGTGTGTTAGAGCTGTATAAGAGCTTCTTGCCAAATTACAATAGATCTTGTGCATAAATGAACTGGTATATGAGTTCCTTGCCAAATTGAACGCTGAATAAATCATTATGTAGTTTCACCATTGATAAAAAAGCACTAACCAACAAATAATGCAAAAGTAAGAATGTCATAATGAATCATTAAGATAACGCTAACCAGAAATTAATAGTACTTACATTGTGATGCTACAGCCCGTAGAACAATTTTTTACATATCTGGCTATACTCTACTGTACGAGTAACCGTCTTTATATCGGGTGAAGTTCACATTTAAAATGTTACCGTTATCTAAGGGAAAGCTTCTTTTTAGTCTCTCTTGGCTTGATCTGGAGTCAAGAGCAAACCCATATTTTTTTTTAAACCCGCTAGTGGAAAACTTCCAAAAATAAGCTTGTACCCAACTAAAATTACCAACGCACTAAATGTTTTGAAAAGTATTCCTTTGCATGTTCGGTTCCCTAAAATTAAAAAGCTAAAACAGTTGTCTATTCCTATTTAAGGGGACCATGACGTCTTCACGTCTCTCTAATTTGGTTAGAGCCTTAGAGCCTGCTTCGGCAATTAACAGAAGGTTCTGTAACTAGAGCTTTTAGTGATAGCTCTCTTGGTATAATTAAGTGGGCTTTCATTTGTTGTGCTAACATTTTGATAGTGTACAGGGTGGGAATGAAATAAGTAGTATTGTAATAGAAACTTACACACAATATTACCCCGCCAGCGATTGATTGATAGAGAATGCTCTAAGGTATATTATAATCATTATTAATTGCAACCTGTTATACAACTTTAAAAAAAATGCATCAAGGCTTATTATATGCGCCAGACAACACACCAATTGTCTAGTTTCTTGGTAAGGAATTTCCTTCCTTGTGTTACGAAGTACCAGACAACGATTATGACAGGGGCGTCTCCCATAAATACTTAAATACATATAACATCCATGACTTAAATACAAATGTTTGTGTTCATCACACAAACATTTGCCCCTATTTGTATTATAAGTAGATTTTGAACAAAAGTGAGACAGAAGCATTTTTCATCTTTATATTTAAACAAAAATTGCTTAGAGAACACAGAAACAAGATCTTGAAAATTATTATCACTCTCCATAACAATGATTCGAAACCAAGATCCACCGGCTACTTTATTAATTCCCGTCACTTCCGGCGGAAACGGAGGGCTCCGGACGGATGTGACGTCACTCACTTATTGATTGCGGTCAATTCCTTTTCTGGTCCCCGCTGCCCTCTGCTTGGGTGTAGGGTAGGTGGAGGATTGAGAGAAGAATTTACTTTGACTAAATATTGTAGTACTTATATGTTTATTAATAACAAACAAACAAGAAAAAAATAAAACTAAGACGTGTATAAAAAAATACAACTTATACCTATGACGTGGCAAGGAGGCTATGATCACTTTGAAACTGGCTGCGTTGCCGCGTTAGAAGCTAATCCTTTGAGCTATGAACCAGCCAGCTTTATTATTTCTTTTTTAATTTCATTTTGGAGCAATTTTTTTTATATACAGCGATTTAGCTAAAATATTAGCAAAGATTTTAATAATCTATCAGATAGATCTATTTAAATAATTTAATCCTGTCTAGCTTATTAGTTAAAGATTTGTGTATGAAAATGCTTTCCTCAAATTATTTTATTTCTATAGAAATGCCTATGAGTGTGGGTGATAAAATGTTTGTAGGGCAAAATTGTATTTTGAGACAAACCCTAAAATGTTAGATCGGGTATTTTCTGTCTTGCAAACGACAATTGTCACTCATAAGTACCACTTATACCTTAATTTACTTAATTTGCCAACAAAAATCTAATAATAAAACTACCCGAGATTGTATACGTATGTATATCAGACAAAACAAATATAAAGTAAAACTCTACATACCTACTCATCCCAGACTAAAAAGGAAACGTCAAAAAAGAAGTGTCGTAAAAAATCCGACGACAATTCGCATTTTTCCCCAACATCTGTACAGGACAGCACGTTTTACTAGAGCTCTTAAGAACTTCCTTCCTTAAAATACTTCTTTTAAAAACAAACTTAAAATACTTGAGACGCCAACCTTATTTTGAGGGTGTTAAAACTTTTTTTGCGGTGTTTCAACCTTCGTGGTGATTCGAATCTGCACATCTGTCTCCGAGATAACTTTATCTATGCTCCGTTTTATCTATGCTCTGTAATGACGTAGCTTTTGGCGCCAAAGTTATTTTTTGCCAATCGCCTCACACGTTGAAAAGGAAGGAATTGATGATTTTTGAGGGGAATAGGCGATATTTCTTTCACGTTTTAATTGGTGATAAAAGATAGCTTGTTAGATTAGTTAGTGAGCTTTTATGTAAATCTATTGTGTCTTATTACTAGTTAAAAAGAACATAAATATGTTAAATGTTGAAAGGTATGGTGCTATGATAAATAAGATTGTTGTATTTATAGTAGCTAATCGTTTCGTAATCGTATTACTATTTCTAAAATAAACAACAGCGAAAATACCTTAAAATAAATTTAATTAAACAACGAGAATGAGGCTAATCCCAAAATAGCGGTGACAGTTTCCCAACGTGAAAATAAAGGAGTGTTTGGACACAGCTCAGCTCCGAACACAATCTGCGATACTGAATAATACAACAGCGAGCGATCAAACAAACAGCTCGCGATTAATCAAAAACAAACCTAAAACACGAAAGATTAACACGGCGAGATTAAAAAATAAAGCCAGAAAAAGGAGCTCACGGATCAAAACCATAAATCATGCTCATTATATTCGAACCGGATTATTTTTTACCGAAGAAAATGTTAAAAAAAGCATCAAAAGACTATAGGAGGCGCCATTTTGTGAGGGTACCGTCGATTAGGGCGTGAAAATAGGAAGCTGGTGGCCAATGGTGGCGAAGGTTTTAAAAAGGCGTTCTGGAATTCGACCAATGGGAAGAGAGGACGGTCTACTCATGCGCCTTTGCAACGATCCATAGAATTATAGATATAACACGGCAGTGTGGGCTTGGCCTCTGCCGTGAAGCGACGTGTGTGCTCGTTGACACTTTACTTTTTTTTGTTAAAACATGTCGAAGTGCCTGAGGACCGAAGTTAGTGGAATATTTTAAACGTAATTTTTTGGTGTATTTCGTTTGTGTTTAATAAAATATTGTGTACTTTTTTTTGGTGATAGCACTCGTATTTGAATTGTGATACTGGCCGTCAAGAAGAAAGTCGGCGAAAAAAGTAAAAAATAATAGGGTAGTCGTATCAGAAATCGTCCTCGGGACGTTCGGCATAGGTGTTCATCGTAGAACAGACGGTGTCAGTAATGGTGATGGCCAGCGCTGGCGGTGGTGGGCTGGTGCAGTCCCCACCCGATATGATGCATCATCACAACATTATGGACACCTCGTCACATGTCGAGATGATGCCCAGTGAGTAACTTGTCATTTTTTTATCATTTAATAATTTAATAATATTAATTAGGTGAGCAGTGAAATAAGTTGACTATCGATCGCCTCCAATAGCCAAGGCAGTTTATGGTTATTTTTTTGTTATTGCTCGACAATTTTTTTTTATTTTAAGTTTAGTGTAGGTAATGCAATGGACAGTTAATTACTTTATTGGTCAATAACTTCTAAATATCAATTTGGTTTTAAAATTGATATAGGAAAAATCTTAATTATTAGACAATGTTATCTTCCCAATCTGGGATGTGGTGTTGCAGATAACAATATAACAATAATTTGTATAATTATTATTTTTTAATTTTGTTTTGTTCATTCTGTCACAATGAATTTATTTCTATTAGCAACTCGTATCCCCACAAACTTGCAAAATATCTTCCAAAAATCTAATCAACCGAATCCATCGTAATCTGTTAACCTAACTCTAACCAATAAATATAAAGTAGCGAGCGAAAGGGGAGCCTGATTGATTTATAAGTGCGGGGGTGGAATCGACCCGACATTATTTTTGCTAATGCAAGCCAGACCGACCATTAGAGGGTTAGCTCCGGGATTTATTTGTTCTTTTGGGTCGTGATGGGTTAAGCACACTATGGGCACTTTTATTTTTATTGGAGGTTTAATCACTGTTGTCGTTTTATAAAAGTTTTAATCATTGTGTTATATTAATTTAGTATAATTTACAAAATATCTTAAATACCACAGTTACCTTATAAAAAACAAATTAAATGTACCTACTTATTTGTAAAAAGGTATCTATCGCATTTCAAATTCGATAACTTTTAAATAAGACATATTAATATGTTAACCTATTCATGCCACATTCACGACTTTGAACAAAAATAAATAGAAAATTTAAATATAACTTAAATAATTATAAATGTTAACTACCAATCGTAAAAGATCAGTTTTATTGTTCTTGTTTTATTTTAAGGTGACAATCTCAAGGTGATTTGAAAGTTATATCATTTATGAAACTAATCAATTTAAAATGCTGTGTCGTTTTATTTTTCTCTCCAAAAAAAAAATCAATATTACTTATATGCAACTCGTTTTATCAACAACATTATCTTATTGTAAGTTAATTGACATTTGATATTATCTATAGCAGACATAATAATACGAGTTGTTTATTTTTGTGGCAAACAAGTTTTAAAACAAAGATAAAATTATGGACTTTGTTTGTAAAACCTATCGCACTAGTGATCAATAGATAGCAGCACTATTCTAGATTAAATGTCTTTTTTTGTTGAAAAGTTTACGTTTAATCACTAGAGGTAGCAATTGAAGTTATTTTTGTATTAGAAAAAAAGAAAGAAAGAAAGAAACATTTATTTGATACACAACAAACAATACATACATAATAAAAATTATAATATAAAAAACATGATTGTTACATATTACTAACTGATTACAGAATTACTTATTTTGGTTTGGTAGAGAGGTCACACCAGGTAGCTATTAAAAATGTTTGATCCCTATTTGTGATCAGGTTCTCCTCATTTTTATCTATATTCATAAAAGAAAGTTGTGTTAGTTACACTACTTATAACTCTAGAACGGGTGGACCGATTTTCATAATTTTTACTTTATGGATTTGTCTTGGCTCCTAAAAGGAAAATAATAAAACAGGGCCGGGGGCGAAATGAAGTTCGCAGGGACCGCTAGTTTTTTTATAAAACAATAATATTTTTTTTAAAGAGTATATTTTATTGAAATTATTTTGAAACGATATTCTGCAGGTAAAAAGTGTTCAAAACGGTATACTCGTGTACATGCCATTGTATAGTAGATATTCTTTCCAATGTGAGTTTACAACCTCACTGAAGAAATATGGAGATAAACCATGAAGCAACATTTTGCATTCGTTTGCTCATTGTTTAACACAATTTTGCATCGTCCGCTCAGTGAGAGTTTTATGGCGGGGTATTTTACCACAACTATGATGCATTTTAGTGTTAAAAACTTGGAACAAGTTAAAGACTATTTCATCAAATATTATTGCTACAATTTATCGATTGTTTAAAACGATTTTTTTTCTGTGTTCGCTTAAAATTTCTCTTGCTTTATTTATGCATCATGTTATTTTTTTTAATCTAACGGCTTTTATTGAAAATGTTTCACAATATTTAAAAACCTTCTGAGATACCCTAATTAAATATACTCAAAATTATGGAAATGATTTTTTTAATACAAGCCCTTAATATAACTCTTAAGACCAGACTTGTATAAAAAACCGGAGCACATCGCCGGAGTGTCGGCGAAGACCACCGCTGGTTTATTGGGCCCGCAGTCGGTAGCGATCGCACCTCTGTGCGTGCTCCAATGGGGTCGACACATTTCATAAAAAAAAAACATGAAATTTCTTAATAATTACATCACTACTACAAGGTTATGCAGACGGTATTAAGAAGTTATTTGTTAAAATTAGGTTTTAAAACAACATGTGTATTTTTACCAAGTATAGTCGATAAAACTATAATCCTTATTTAATGTTCGTTAGTAGTACTCTGAAAGCCTATTTCTGTAATTGTTTACCCTTAAATTAGCATCAATTATGATATAGTGGAAAATTACATAAGTACACATTTTGTTTTTAAAAAAACGTGCGGATTAGGATAGTGTTGTACCTAGGATTGTAAAAATTCGCCTTTTCTTCTCCCTTAAACTTATATTCACACTAAAATAAAATAAAAACTTTGTAAAAAAAACTCGTATCCAAACCAAGTCGCCAGACCACCTCTAGTTTATGAGGGTGCAAGTCGGTAGCGCTCGCACCTCCGGCCTAACTCGACGACCAGCCGTAGAGCAAACACACTAAAATGTTCGCGGGCAAATGATATTTTTAAAGCGCTTTTAGAAAAGTTTGTTTAGTAAATAAAATACTTTAACTTTATTTCTTCCAAAATTATGACGAGAGTAATTAATTGAAAGGAAATCAATCATTTCTAAATATCCCATTAGTAAGATGTATTATTTTGTTTGTTAATTGACGTAAAAAGAATTTTTTTAATTAATTCGGAAATTATTATTCAAAATACTTTGAACGCGTAAATTTATAGGCCTTCTTTGTTAAAGACACACAAGTTCGTTTATCTAACGTGTTCCCAATTCTCAACTAGAAGAAATATAGTTTCAGGAATAAATTAAATATTTCGTCTGCGTTAGCGTATACCATATAATTCGCCATTATGCTTGGCGCTTATCCAAGAGCAAGAAAATTCAGCCCGCCCGCCTACACTTACATCACCGTAATTAATTACTCTACATCAGTAAATACAATGTAAATCGAATCTGCGGATTGCGTGCTAAGCGTTAACTATTCGTTCGTCTAATGCCTGTAATCTCGTATTTTCTAGTAATCGGCAAAAAGACCGTGGAACTGCCGATAGAGAGATATGCAAATGTACCACCCAAGTTAAAAGTAATTAGATAATAAGGGGTATTAGTGTGGGGTCCGATAGAAAGTAGAGTAAAATAAGCTTTTCATTTCATATATTTTTGCATGTCCTACGGACTGCGTAAAAACTACATACTTTTGATAAATGATGTGTCTTTTCATCAAAACAAAGAAATGGACACGCAATATTACAAAACTGCAAACCCTTTCCTGTTATTTAAATATCTTTAATAAAGAAGCTTTTGGTTTCTGACTTAATTTTAAATTCATAAAACAATCAATCAATATTTTACTGTAAAAAGGTAGGTGGGGCCTAAACGTGACGCTTTATCTCTAATAACACTAAAACATTATGATTAAACTTACTGCTGATTATTGATTGATTAGTGCTTACCAATTACTAGATTTTTTGGTTGACAGTATTTTATACAAAAATATTTTATTGTGTCGGCAACATTGAGCCATCACACGCACGCGTTGCTGCCTATCATCACCGAATCACAGAAATTCACGGGCGGGGTATAAACATAACCCTCTTTGTTTGGACACGTAGTCGGTTTATGCCTTTACAGCCTCCGCCCGTTTATCTCAGGAAGTCATTATGAAGATTATTTCTTCAAAATTTTACAATTTTTACATGCCTATCGCATGTCAGTATCGTAAAGTTTACAACGGATTATTTTTATAATTTTTTTGATAGAGCCTTGTGTAGGAGGCTTGACTAAAACGTGTAGAATGTGAGGTACAGGTGTCAATTTATTTCCGACAAATTTTAGGGTTGTAATGAATACTGATTATCATAATCTTTATACTGATGTTATCTAACGACTGATAAACTTTTCACAGAAACTTATGTACGAGTAAGTCTTCAATATAGAATTTAATTCCATGCGTTTTTTTTCTTAGACCTTTGTACAAAAAATTTTTTTTTTGTTGGACTTTAATTATTGATTCAAAGAAGTGAAAAAGATATAATGAGATACCTATATTAGCATCGCATATCATAACATAATAAATTAATGATTAATTGAACTAATTGTAAGTAAATATTCTTTTCTGTGTAGGTTTATACATTAATGTGAGTAAATAAATATAAATAAAAAATCAACTTTTCTTTCGTTCGTTCTCTCTTGTATAGATTTTACAAAATGACAGACCTCATGTAAGATATGACCCAATGGTCACCCTGCATGCCTTATACATTTGTTTTCCTTTCAAGTACCTACTATGCCTAACTCATTATTATGTATCTCAAAATTATCTGATCTCATAAAAATGTCCTAACATTTCGACGCTATCGCCTGACCTTTCCACTAATAATACAAAGCATTATTTGCTAGTTTTTACAAGGCATAAATATGTGGAAGTTAATGTGGACATATGTTTGGTAGATACCTGATATCGGGGTTGCCAGTAGTACAAAACGGTAGTATGCGTAGTACGCGGGTGCTATGTCCTTATCTATGGCAGTATGTTCGGAAATTTTGTGCAAATAATACTAATGTGGGGCTCGTGTTGTAGTTTCGGGGATAAAGTGCTAGTATTAAGAATGCTCGGTAGTCCCGACAGTATTTTAAAGGTTTTGACGGGGAGATAGGATAGTGCCCTGATGAAGTCTACATCACTGCCCTAATTAACCTAAATCCGGAATTAATTAAGTGTAAAAATTGATTAATTTCAAATTGATTAAGTTTATTCATTATTAATACTTTGTTTTTAATCATTCAAATCGCAATGATAATGACAAAAACGTAAGAACTCTGTTATTATCATTATGAAACTCAAGTTATCTAAAAAAATATGATTTAAGGCATTAGATGTTTTGAGACGATCTTTTTTTAAAATAGATAGTAGTAGTAGTATTATAGATATGTAGAGCAACTGTTACTTCATAAGGGATAGGTACTACACGTATGTTACACACACAAAACAAAGTACTTTGACATCTAAATATCAACACTGATGAATCAACACAATGAACAACATTTACGCCTGTAGGAAAAAGTCCCTTGGATTAGATTCATTTATTTTTTGACTTTACAGCTAAGAGTATATAACGAGAAAATTCTGCAACAAAGATAATAATATTTTGCGCTTTCAATAAGCAGAACTAAGATAGAACGTCATAGCCATTGAAAGCATTTATAAATTGACGCTTATCTTTATCTGTGACAGTTTAAATGTTTACAATATCTACATAATATCTATCAAATCATCATATCAATATTACTTATGCTAATACTTTACTCAGTACTCTGCAGTTTATGCAATAAATTCAAAGGTTTTCATGGTCAATTGAATATAATTTTATAAGTTTTATCAATTTCAATGTAAACAAAATGTTGCTTATCTCTAGGCCTAAGTGTGATAGGCAAATGCAGGGGATATAACATTTCAAATAGTGTATTCGGTTTGTTAAAACAACTGTTTGTATAATTTTTGGTTTACCGTAAAAAGTTTTTTTATCAATAGACGAGCAATGTGTAGGTAATTGTGATCTGGTAACAATATTCAACTTCTGACATTCTGATAAATATAAAAGGTGACTGTTTGATTAAAATTTCGTAAAGGCAGCCTTAGAAATTGTAAAAAAATAAATATTATGTAAGTAGTAGAAGATTAGCGCATTTTAAAAGGCTCATGTCATTGCTTGTGAAATGGCTTGGCTCTACAGTGCATATTTTTTATTTAAGTATCAAAAGGTTAGAATTTTATCATTTAGATACAATAGTTAAGCATATGTCGATATACCATTACGTTATCTTTAACAACTCAGATACATTTAGCGAATGTATTTTACATAGTTATTTACATTTATCTAGACATCATTATATCAAAAGCTTTTCCGAGCTATCACTATTTGTATTCAATATTACCTGTAGAGTCGTTATTTTATACAAATTATTGTATTTAAATATTAAATTATGGATATTTGTCTAACAGCTGTTATGTTGTTAAGATACGACTTTATTTATTTTACATTTAAGAAATACAACGTGAAGAAAATGTAGTTACCACTTGCTAAATTACACTAAATTATTGCACAATATTATGCAGCTCCATAATTATTACAGCAGATGGAAATGCTTTTATTAAAATATTTTAAAATTTAGTAATTGTCACCCAATTTTAATTATTACGTGATTATTATTTAGTGTTTTAGTTACCTTAGTATATTTGATCCCGAACACTACTTGGGTTGGGTTACACAAAAACCATAACTTCTGGTTTGATACAAAGTTAGAGACACTTTTCTAGACTTTTCAAATTAAAATAACCTTTTTAAAGCATTTCTCACGGCCAATTTTCCACAACAACCCACCACTTTCTACCACAGTGTCATTGGACCATTTAACCATTTAATGCCCATCTTAAAAGCGCATACATGTCCCTTATATTGGCCGCAAGAATGTAACCAAACGTTTTGATTCCCGCCCTTAAAATTTTATCGTCCCAATTACATGGCTTTATAAATTAAAATCCAGTAAAGAATCCACAGATTATAAATCGAAGCACTCAAACATTAGGATTATCGTGGCGGATCTCTTTGAAGTCGGGTAGTGATGTCTGGTAGCAGTGTTACTGATGTCGATAGCTGGGAGAGTTTTAAAAGTGCACGCTCAACACTACACTTCTTTTAACTTTATTTTCTTGAGCTTGATCGTCATTTTGCCATCTTTTTATCACATCGCACATTTTAAGTAGAACCTTCAACATATATTTTTTTAATTATTGTTACATATTTAGTTGAATCTTTCAAACCTTATTATTGTCTTACGGTCAATCTCATACCAAATGCCGATGATTTATTGGTACCAATGTACAAATACTATTTGTCCGTATTATTATTTCCAAGTAAGGATATACAAACACGGAATGTTTCTCACATTCACTCATCGACTCGATTTTATCGACGTATCAGTGCAATTTTATCGATGCACTCATATCGGGTTTCGGACATCACTAATCGGGTCTTATCCGACCATCTCGAACTTCCGTGGTGCCGCTTTCATTTTATTTTATTTTTTATTTCGTTCAATGCGGATGGTGTGATTGATAAAGAATTTCAGAGCGGAAAATTGGGGTTACCGATATTAAACGCAGATTTAAGATTTTTCACAACTTATTAAATTACTTTTTATTACTTTATTTAACTAAGTATGTCTGCTTTTTATAAAACAGGTATTTCGTTAAGTATAATTTACTTTGTAAATTATGAGTAGTATTAAATAGTAATGTATCGTAGTGTTAATATTATTAATTGACAGTACTATATTAATAACAAACAAGAACTTTTTTTTACTAAGACATTGGACATAAAAAATAAGACCTAATTCAAAAACGAAACCATTTCATTGTGGCAAGAAGGCTATAACGCTGGCTGCGTTGCCACGTTGGATATGCTTATTGTATATTAGTAAATTAATTGCCCTGCTGTGGGACACTATGGGCTCATGCATGATTTATTATTAAAGTAAGAGTAAATCTTTATTTAATTCTTGTGATAAACGTAAAATTATAAACATGAATGTTCTTTTGTTACCTTCATCAAAGAATGTCATCAATTTTGAATAAAATTTGTATTTATATTGAACTTTTACACATGAATTGATTTTTGTAGACTAAGGGCCTTCATCACAATCTCTTAGTAAGTTCTGGTTAGTAGTGTTATCTGCTGCATACTTCATACAAAAAGGTCATTTTATATTTGATCTATTATTAACTTCAATTATTTGTAGACTTAAATATTTCAACTTTGCATGCCGCCTGTGGTAAAACATGATGGTCTATGATGAAATTCTGTTATCAAATTTACCATGTTTTGAGCAAATAAACATATTCTATTCTATTTTTGGTTATTGTTTAATTTGTCGACAATGAAACATAAAGTTAGCAGCTCTATTTTGGCAAAGTTATGATGAGATGACTCCTATAGAGTGAGTGATGTATAAATCTTTTCACTTTCCAAAGCAAAGGCATCATTGCGTACAGCCAAACATTGTCGCTCATCCCTAAAAAAATAAAAGTCAGCATATGGTGATGTAGACCGGTATAAAGTAATGTATCCCGGTATAAGTATAGAAGTTTATCACGCGCGTAAATTCTGTCAATTACCACGCCTGCCGGCGGACTTTTGCCTTTGAGAAATACAATTTAAAAGGCAAGGTGGAAATGACATGGATTCAATGAGTTCCGTACATTAAAAACTGATTCGGCTATTTTCTTTAAAATCAAAATTGATGTTTCATAATAATTGTATCGTTTTTTTATACTTTTCATGCATTATTTCACACTACATTTTACATTTACATTTTTTATTGTTGTTCTTTTGAAACTGAATAAATGATTTATTTATTTATTTATAAGCAACAAGGATATAAATTAGCATTTGTATTGCGTCGATACTAATTTTAGTACCTTTTTTCATACCTATATTATTCTTTACAAAAACATCACTTTTTTTTAAATTTAGTATGGGTTTGCTCTTGACTCCAGACCAAGCCAAGTCGGAGAACCAAGACGGAGTCGAAGATGGAACGAGCTCGCCCAGAAGAAGCCTGTTCACTCTAACTTTGAATAGATTCGGATTATAGACACTAGGAAACACCGACGCGGGCAGCGAGTTCCACTCTTTTGCCGTGATGTCTTTTTTCACTGATGGATAATCAATAGACTCGTTCCATAAATTGAGATTTTGTCAGTCCTTAGATTCGCAAATCATGAAATGATTGTTGTTCATTCGGCAACCACTAAATGTAACACACAAAAAAAATTGAGTCACAGTCTAGTCAACAATTGACACTCAACACTTTGCTGTGAACTGAACGCTGGTTGAAAACAATTGGATTCAAGCCCGCCAATCAGTAGCACGGAACCCTAAAAAGGTCCTCTTGCCACTGGCGCCGTTCTGAGATAAGGCGGGATTTTTTTCAGCATTTCTTTTGTCCTCTTTCTTGACGTGATAGGTCCTTTATGGGGGACACAGATAACACCCGAGATTAGGTCTTTTTAGGGAACGTAACCTGTTCGGTGATCGACGTTTGTTTTGTTTGTGAATTATTAATTGGGGTAATGAGTTGGCTGTGGCTGAGGTTCGGTTCATTGTAGGCGGTTTGCTATTTGTAGATTTACTTATTTTTAGCTTTTGTGACTCAAAAGTCACTGATTTTAATCGAGGCCCAAAATAGTTACCAAGGAATCGTAATTAATTTGAGGTAAGGGCCTCAAAGGCCCTTATTTTTGGGCTAGCTTTGCTGCAGTTAAATAGAGGCAAACTGAACAGACATGTTTTATAACACCACATACCTACCTACCTACCTACGTACTTGAACATGTATTTAGTGCTTCCAAGTATGTGCTAAAAGTTTATTTATGCTCGCTGAAAAAGTAAAACGCGTAAAGCGTTTACAATACCCAATTCAGTCTAAAATGCGTTAAGTATTTTGCCAACAACATTTCAAAATATTTTCAAATCACAAACCGTTTATCATAATTTGCCAAAGACTACGGACTCTTTGGCAGCTGTCAAATTAATCTGACATCTTCATTGCCGCCAATTTTTTTCTCCCACATTCTGACCAGTCACGAAAACGGTTGCTTTTTTGTCAAATTTTGAAGACCAAGGTGACGAATCGTCGAAATATTTGTAATCTTTGCCAAAGCATAAGATAAGTTTGTCCTTTTTTGTGTGAAAATATGTGGCAGGTATTTCGTATTTTGTCATTTTTCGCGTAATTACGATGTTCCTTATTCTTTACCTGTGATTTTTTTGTTAAGTAATCTGTAAACATTGAATCATTGTCTACAAATTTTAATGTCTGGTTCGTCCTTTTTTGTAATTTATTATTACAGTTACAATTTTTGTAGGCTGCCAATGAATATTAACTCTTTTTCAAAAGGTCATTTTCAAAATCAAATTTTGCCGTAGAATTCGTGCATTTTTAAATACTTACTAAACTTTGTGGTTTAAGACAGGAAAAGGAAACATCCACTAACTAATACCTACGGTCAGATAAACGATGATTGTGCGATTTATCCCACGATGTAAAACTCTGTGGTTTTTAATTTCTGTGTCACCATCAACAGATGCTGAGCACCTTTGTATGAATAATCCGCTTAAAATTACTATCGATGTTTGATTAAGAACTTTATTTTTTGCGGCCGAAACTCGAGACTCGTGTGTCGCCGCCTTAAAACAATAGAAGAAACTGATGTCATTGTCAATCGAAATCCGACTCTCTATTTGAGTTTACGATTTACAAATCTCTATCAAACACGAAAATGAGCTTTCTGGTCTTACCATAAGGTGTGTATTTGTTTTTATTTAGGTTAAAAAAAATCAGGCGCCGGGTAATGCCGCCAACCTAATGTCGCGTCGATGATATCCGGTGCGAGAAAAAAGGTGAAAGAAAAAAATTGTTTTTGTTTTTTTCTTCGGACCTCCGTAGGTCAGTGACATTGGCGTTAAAATATGGCTCCGTGTACGGAACTTTGATGATTTATGATGATTCGCTGGTGGCGATGAGTTTTTTTCGGAAGTCTCAGGTTTTCAGGTCATAATGTGGGGACGGCGCCGCGCCCACTCCAAAAAGGTTTTCATTACACGCAAATGACGAGATTTCATTTCCGAGTTCGTTTCGGTGCACCCGAATACTTGTGTCTAGAGTGGACACTTGGTATCAGAAGTTAGGAGAGGTCTTCCAAAAAGTTTTATAGAGTCATATAGACCTCCAAACTTCAATTTGAAGATGGCACCCCATGATGATGAGAGTCATATAAGTAAGTACTTCCTTAATATCCTGTTATAGTCAAGCGTTAAGTATACCGTAGAAAACGGGTAACAAAAGAGGAAATTTACGGTATTTTAGGAGCAAGATAAATGAGGCACTTATGACTAAATCTGTAAATTACAAAATATGTAAGTACTTCAATCTTCGCATTTTTTAATTGCCATCCCGTCTACTTTCCCACTCAAATTGACTTTTACACAAACTCTAGGTACTATTTTTCTAATCTTAAAATCAATCTGTTTATCCACCGTGGGAGCGTCTGTCTGTCCGTCTGTCACGTCCACATTATGTGGATGTGTAAACCACATAACACTAAGCAATTTGTTTTAAAACAACAATATTGATTTTCATAACGATTAATGATTTCCTATAATGGATTAATGTTTGCGGATGACACCACGTATGTTTATTGGATTTAAATTTTCACGGTCTGGTGAAACTGCTGCTTAATTGACTATTTGGTTAAATGGCTTTGTTTTTTATTGGATTTTGTCATTGAGTTTTGTAATAAAAAAAATGCATAACTTAGAAAGTTTAATCGTTGTTAGTAAAAAAACTTCTTTCAACAAATATATTTAGATACCTCATTTTCATTTCAGTTGCATTAATTTATTTGCTAATATGGCCTTTAATCAGAAATACCACCCCAAATGTTTTCTCAAACGTCATAATATAAAAGTGTGTAGAGTACGCACGGTTAAGGTCTCTGTCGCCTTACCACTCAAAAGAAAATCGCTTGCACACACGATACAAAATCAGACGTCACTTTAAACAAAAGTAAAAACAGTTCGTAAGATGGTAAGGTACCGGCATAGAGTTGGGCAGGGTAAGTAACGAAAAATATGGTATTTTTGGTAAAGAATGGTAAAAAACATTTTTTTTACCAAATAGCGGTAAACTACTCAGCAGCATGATCGATCGGTTTATTGGCACGATAATAAGTAAACTCTTGTCAAGTCAGTATAAAATGTGTGAAATGTTATTCATGACGATTTGGTAAAGGACCTTAGTGAATTTATCCATTAAATTTTATTATTTGAAACCATTTGAGTATTTTCCCGGTCATCGGTAATTTTACCAAGTAAATTACGTGTTTTTGGTAATTTACACATTTCGTAAATTACCGGTCACAAACCCAACCCTATACCGGCATCGAAAGTACCTACTTGCTACCCCCCAGTAGTCAAAAACCCCAATAATTCTTCCCATTAGATGTTTATTGCCCATCTTCTGACATGATCCTGTATTCAATTTACCATTTTTTACTTGGAGAGGTTTTTTACCTCCTCATATATCATAAAATGCTCTACAGTAGCGTCTCTGTCAAAACTTGTTTTTTAAAACCTTTTTTATTTTATTTACGCCGGTGGCACACTGAGATTTGGGGCGGTTGTGTGTTTTTGTAGTGATTTCATGGTTATTCTAGTTGGTATTAAAAAGTTTAGCTTGTATTTAGAAGTGTAGAAGAAAAATGCCAGCATTTATTCATGTAGAGTTAATAGTTGCATACCTCAGATTGCGTTGCTGTTGTCGCATTGAGTACTTATAATGAGAATGAATGAACAAATAAAGAATGCACATTTATAATTGTAGTAAGTACATACCATTTAGCTGATCTTGACTTGACATTTGGCTGAATTGACGGGAGAGTACTTCATCCGAGTATAGTGTATATTAATCCACAAATAAAATTGACAAATATTCTTGTCTCCATCATAATTAGAAGTGCGTCAAGATCTAATAAGAAGTAATATCACGCTGGAATAATTATTTCAATAAGTTTTATTGATTTGTCCTAAGTAAGCTTGATTTTGTCTCGTTGTTTTAAAAATAGTTTTTCTAAATATTTCCAACAACTCCAAAATTATAGATAATCTTCTTGTACTCCTGGTGTATCTCAGGCCTTAATAATCCTATCCTGTGGTAATCCGACATGGGACATCATTAGCGTTGACCATGCCTTCTGAATCAGGTAGAGCCAGTTAGTATTACTGATTAATCGACAGGTATAACGCGTATTTACTAACCTGGGTAAATTAAAATGCAGTTGAAACGACTTTGAAATGTTTGCAGCAAACTAATAAAAGCAAATCAATGGATTATCCACTATCTTTTTCTAAATTATCTAGACAAATCTGACCCAGCGTCTGAAATCGTCAATATATGGTAAGCTGTTCACGCGTGAGAATTTTACGGCTATATAGGGTCGTATTGATATTATAATTATGAAAGTTTTTTTTAACTCAATAGAATGTTTATGTATTTATTTCATTTGGCTGTTAGAAATCTAAACGTTTTTTTATCTCTTCAAAAGTATATAAACCACCAGGGAAAAAATATGAAACTCCGTAAACATTACCTTTTAACACGTTCCGGGACAGTGCCCGCCTACAGGCGTGAAAACAATAAAACATTATTGTGTCTGGAGTAGTGTCCCGGAACGTGTTAATCTATATTTATTTATTTTTTAGCATAATATGTAATCAATTGATGTATCCACCTTTTTATGATGAGTACGAATACTTGTATTCAGGTCAAAAGAAAGATCAGTGTAATATCCGGTATCTTTTATTATAGTAGCAACAGCAGTTTATCTAGATTTTTTTTACCAAAAAACTGGGTTAAAACTAGAAGCTTGTCATTTTACTTAATAGCTATTTAAATTGGTATAAAAATTGGTAACTCATTAATTCTAGCATGTGCTATGTTCATTGGCTGTCTGATTTAAACTGAGCTAAGTGAGTAATTTAAATAAACTAACATCGGTCGAAATCTTCCAGACAGTTGCTTTTAACCAACTTAATTATGGACAGCTTTCTCATGCCTCGTGTATCTATTTCGTAATAATTTAACATCCTCGAAGACTTTAACTGCATGCATTCATGTTCCTAACTTTTTAACTCATTAATATTGGCACGTGTGGAGTTTGTTGCCAGGCTGAGTTAAACTATGTTAAGTGAGTGATTTGTATAACAAACATCGGTCACAAAACTTTGAGACCTAGATGGAGGCTGGTGATAGCTTTCTTAAGACTCGTGTATCAACTTTATAACCACTTTTAGACAACACGATTCTCCTAGTTACATAATGCGCTTCTAACTTTTTAACTCATTAATTTCGGCACGTGCTGGGTTTGTTGCCAGGCTGAATAAAACTATGTTAAGTGAGTGATTTAAATAAACTAACATCGTTCGCAAATTATCCAGACCATGACTATGTCATAAATGCATAACTTTCTCAAATGTTATAACAACTTTTAGTTAATGCACTTCTAACTTTTTAACTCATTAGTTTTGACACGTGCAGAGTTCATTGTCAGTCTGATTTAAACTATGTTAAGTGACTAATTTAAATAAACATACATCGTTTGCAAATAATCCGGACAGAACTTATATCATTTTATAACAACTGTGTTGAATACTTAAACTGCATGCATTCTCTTAACATGCTTTTAACTTTTAAAGTCATTAATTTTGTCACGTGCTGAGTTAAACTATTATGTTAAGTGAGTTATAAATAAACATCGGTCATTTTTACAAACATTCAGAGAGAACTTTCTTAAGTATTGTGAATCGATTTCATAACAACAGTCTTGAATACATAAAATGCTATACATTATTTTGATAACATATTTTATTACTATTATAAAAGTCCATCGCATTTGGCCATCTCAATTCTCAAGCATCATCCGGGCACTAAGTCAAAAAGAAAATGTTCGCCTAGAATAGAGTCCTTTTTTTTAAACGAACGACCCGAGATTTTATTTAATACTTTTTTTGTGCAGTATGTTTTAAAGTAGGTTTTACTTTTTTTGTAAGAGTTACTATACGTACTTTAACTTTCAAAATTTTCTTTTTTTTGGTAATGGATTACAACAAGCTTTTACTTGAATGAAAGAGGGTATCAGTGAAAGCTTGTGTTTTGTTTTTCTATGTTACATTAGTAAATAGTGACCTAGGGTAGTTCTGTCACAGGCTCTTAGTCATCGCATTCCCACCGAAGCCTACCCATCTAATCTTGGATCGTTTGACGCAGGCCGCCACACTTGGTCTCTTTTCAATTTCAAGATGGCGTCCGATACAAGGATATAGACGTCAAACGTTGGGTTTATCTTGATGTTACGTCGGGCCACGAGCATGGCGATTGTCATAAGTTGTTTAGGTTTTAGTAAGCAGGACTAAATCTTACAGTGTTCTAAACTAAAATAATGTTAATAAGGCTTTTATTGCATTTTCATTTTGGGGTTTGCCTATACTAATTACTTAGTTAATCCACTTGATAAGCGGTAAACTATCAATACATTTGTAAAGTTTCGATATTAAACGCTCAGGAATAGATAGGCCGCCGCCTCACACACATTCGTGAAAGTTTAAACATAAAAGTTTTTGGTACTTTGCGACCATTTCTATATCATCGATTCTTCTCCTTACTTATTAGACATATATGACACCAAATCTGTAGGTAATTGTGTCAGTGCAGTTTGAAATCTCTCATTTAGTGGCCCCATGATTCGGGAGCATTCTTATTTCATACCGATGCATCGATATATATCGCGCTTAATTAATGACTTGTAATTTCGCTTCACATATTAGTAAGAGTAATGTTTTGCTTCGTTCTCACGGTTACGCTTTGACTCAACAAATTTGTATAATACTTACTTAATGGATTTCATTATTTAATGAATGAATCAAAATTACTTCTATCTTAGCTTCTTTTTTCTCCCTTAAGGTGATATTTATCTGACTATATCAAGCCCAAGTCTGGTCGTTCATGGAGTACTGCTGTCGGGACGGATCTGCCAAATACCAACTGGCTGCTCTGGATCCGATAGGAAACCGAGCCAAAAGAATCATAGAGGATACTGAACTATGAACACAAACTACTAAGCTTGGACCATAGGCGCAAAGTAGCTTTCCTTTCGGTCTTCTACAGGTTACATTTCGGGGAGTGTGCGAAGAACTTAATTCTAACAGCCCCATTCACCTTCGGAACACAAGACGCGGGTGCGACTGCCATCCTTATGTCGTCGAAATATCTTCAATGCGCACTAAACGGTTCCGATCAACATTTTTGATGTTGACGGCTAAGTGATAGTCATCATCATTATTAGCCGAAGGACGTCCACTGCTGAACGAAGGCCTCCCCCACGGCTTACCACAACGACCGGTTGTGAGCGGTCTGCATCCAGTGCGATCCTGCGATCTTTACAAGGTTGTCTGTACATCTTGTCGGTGGACGTCCTACGCTGCGCCTTTGGTCGAAGGGTCTACAATCTAGGACTTTCCTGCCCCAACGGCCATCAGTTCTACGCGCTATGTGCCCTGCCCACTGCCACTTGAGCTTACTGATTCGCAGGGCTACATAACGGACATCCGTTACCTTATAGTTCTTCTACGTATCTCCTCGTTTCTGATTCGATATCGTAGAGAAACACAAAGTGATAGTGGCACTATGATTTTGAAATTTTCAAGCGAAGAGTGAATAGACTGTTACTGGTCAGACATGAGCAATCCTCGACCTCATCTTCACTTTCCACCAGGTGCGATGATCGTGGTCAAATGCCTGATCATTTATTTAAAAAAAGGTAGAGTCAACATTAACCCCCTTGAAACCTTATAGTGGTTCCATTCCTGTGAATTTTGTTTTAGTTTTCTGATAAAATTACTATTTGGTATTTTAATGTAAAAGTCGTTATCACAACAATTTTTTATATTTTTGTCAAAAAGTAACCCTTATTATTTTTGAACATCAATAAGGATTTCTTCCTCTCAATACTATTACTAGTAAATAAATAATTGGCACTCACAGTCAGTCTTCAAACTTAACCTCAAAAAAGCCTCTTACTGCACTGCCAAAACAAACGGGAATCGAACCTACGCGGCGGCAGCCACTCGTCCCATCCGGACAAACAGTACTCAAAGACACCGCCAGGCGGCGCTGTTTGTTCTAAATCCCCCAAAAAAGGGAGAAAAAGTGGGTAAAAAGTGCACGGAAAAAATGTTCACGTGTGGTTAAAAAGTGTATGGATGTGGTGACTGTCGCTTAGCTCTTTGAAGGTGGCGGAGGAAAAAGATAGTCGCTTTTTATTTCTTTGAGTGTGGCTATCTAAATCACTGATTAAAGTGGCAAAAATTACGTTATTAACTAAGTAGGTCAACAATTTAGATTGAATGTCGTCATGGGCCTGAACTAGGTACTTTTTACACAAACTTATATTTCGCATTATCACCCCTTCCATTACGAATAAAAATGTAAAAGTATTATTCTGATCAAAAGGCTATACATTTTCTAAAACAAAGCTGTCGCTGATCTAGTTCCAAAAAGATGACTTTTATATAATAAAAATAACCCGAACCAAGAATCAAATCTTGAACACTGCTCCGTTCTGTAGTTGTACGTGGTTTTGTACTTACATACTATTTCACCATTGCAATATTTATCCATCCTTCAGTTAACCCCTGCACGCCTCAAACTACAAAAATACATAACCAATAGCCCCGTAAAATTAACACGAGCTAAAAATACCCGCAAAATAAAACGTACAAATCTTTACAACCAAACAGGCGTATTAACTTTACACCGTTCTTAAACCTCATAATCCCTTGCACTTGCTAACAAATTTTCATAACTTTCCTGACTTTTTTGATCGGTTGTTGCGAGCGATTTTGAGCTGTAATACAAGTTTGTTGATTTTGAGATATTTGTTAAGGATGGTATGTTATTAGCGAGTCCTACCGCGGTATGGGGTAAAGGGTAGCGACTGAAAGTTAATAGTTAGAGCAAACAGGTAAGATAAATATAGGCTTTCGGAAATAGTCTATTGTCGTAGAACGCGAGGCATAGTCTGTGGAGGTTGTTAGCGGGTGGGATTTGACAGTTGGTGTTGTCGTGGTGGCGCCTTGATAATTCACAGGTTGTGTTGGCAGCATTGATTAGGTTTTAAAGAGCCCTGCCCTAAGGCACTAACAAAGTTTCAAAAAAAAAACGAAAAATAAATATGCCGGAAAGAACATAAATAAGCTACTAATATTTTTAAATCGCTTTATCATCCAATGCCTCTAATGTAAGCAATAGTAATAAAATGTATTAATTAACATTAATTAATAAAATCTTCCACCAATATCTCTATTAAATCACACATTAAATGGGTTTCTAAAAATTTTTTTTCTTGCTATACCTACCTACTATTCTTTTAAGTCTTTCAATGAATTTGGCAAATTGGCCAGGATCATTGATTGTACAACAAACAAACAGACCGTTTATTTTTATCAGTCTTATCTAGATTATGTATCACTCAACGATCTAAATTAAATCACTAAAAACATATGACTGGCAACTCTTCACACTTCTTGGTGATAGACCTATCGATAAAGTTAGTTAAAAGTGAAGATGAAATCTTTTAAAAATCGAATCGGAATTCAAATTACGTCACAAAACCTGCGCGTGAGTGTCGCACGTGATTATGCGTGAGTGTGAGTGTGTGTATGTATATGTGTGCGTGAGGCTGGTTTTAAAAACGCGTGCGTTAGAATTTATTGTGTCAATAATGAGCTGACCACACGTTTGCTAGGGTTGAGCAACGTAAAAATTTATTGTAAGAAATTAGTAGATAAAAAACAATTTCCCTTGTTTAACTATAAAGTAACCATAATAAGGATTTTGACAGACTCTACTCATTCTCCCCTTTAATTTACTTGCCTTACCCCCTGTTTCACAATGGCTTAATAAGTTCTCATTAAAGCGTCATCTGTCCAATACTTCACACGAAATGACGTTCCACATTTAAATTATTCCTTGGTGAAAGCTTATTAGTCGATGGTCTTACTACTTATCAGTGTAAATGTTATATAGAAGTACTCATAGGACAAGTTGTCTAACTAGTATTTGTAAATAACGTATTATTTTCTGCTTGTTTTAGATTGCCTGGAATCAGGTGTACTTGCTGATAACGTCAGTAAGTGAATTATGTACACTTTTCTTAGTAGTCGTAGTATAGTTAGTAGTTTATGTATCTTAAGTACGTAAGTAAGAGAGAGAGAGAGAGAAAATCAGATTGCATAGAAATTTATGCATAGTTTTCCGAATATAAACTTTACAAGTGATATAAAATTTACTATCAATTGGCAGCCCTAGACGGTGTGATCGGCCCGCGGCGCGGCAAAGTACTGTCAAAGACGCCGCCGGTATCGGCGCAGGCGCAGCTCCGTGCCCTAATAACAATATTCAAAGCCTGAATGTGCTCCGCGGAGATAAACACCGCGAAGATACTGTAGATCGTTTCTTAGATGCTGTGATCTAGCCGGGAACTATACTATAGCTGTTTTAGTTAAACCTGAATGTGGCATACTAAAAGATCCATACTCTGATTTTGTGGTTAGGTTAGGTAACTTGATAGTGCCCTAAACACTAAAGATAATATAGGTGGATCGTTTCTTAGATGCTGTAAGTATAGATCGAAAGATCAAACTGGGAGCAGGCAGACCGCTAACCGCTTGTGATCGGTCACTGTGGAAAGGCGTGGGAGAGGCCTATGTTCAGTTGTGGACATCTTTTGGCTGATATTGATGATGATGATGATAAATAAGCTAACGTTATGATGAGATATTATGCTAGATAATTCAACCAAGTCATAGACATAAAACTTTACGTCCATAGTGGATACCGGAAATGAAACTAATTGTGTATTCCATGCGATGTAAAAGATACGCATTATCGGTTGTATCGAATCTCTGATCTACATTTAAATGTTAGACCTTACAAAATAAAAATAAAAGTAGTGTTGTAGACCCATCACATGTAGGTCTTTAGTAGTAGACAAAGTTTTATGATGAAGAGAAGAGAGGTTTATAGTTTAGAGACAGAAAGTTGTATTTGCGCGGTTTTGAATAAATTTTGAACTAAACACGTTTAAAGTTAGCGTAAACAGGCTTCTTCTGAATGATCTTGCTCCAAAACGAGGGTATTGGTAATTGGTGTATACAAAATTGGTGGCGCATATTTATAAAAAAAAAGTTTACAGACCGCGGTGCTTGACGCCAAAGTGATGTTTCAGGATGAGGTCATTCCCCAATACATCAATGATTGTCTCTGTCGTGCCTTTAATCAGTCAGGTATCAAACGACAGCCGGGCGCCGCATAATAATGGAATTTCTATTGTGTCTCGTTTACACATACTTGACGAGTTAAATAAGAGTTAACCCATTTTATGCTGACTGAAGCAGAGTATCAGGTTTTTTTAGTCTCTTGATCTCTGAATTCGCCTAGTATCCTAAACTCCGTCAGTTTATCGTCTATCAACACTGTAATTATCAATCTAATCGTATCGCTAATTATGTAATTATGCATTCATGAGCGGCTCTACTGAGGTGTTGTGTGGGTAAACCTGTTAGTTTACAGCTAGGAATAGATAAATTGACAATAGTTTGTGATCTAGAGTTGAACATAAAATTGCGGTTTATTTGATAGTTGAAGGTTGCAAAGCGTTGTTGCTAAAGGGTTTTTAGAGCGTAGTTAACCTAATTGTTTAGTTTATGAAGCTGAACTCATTTTGATGATTCTAACAAAGAAATAAAAATAAACAAAAAATACATCATCATTATCAACCTAAGAACGTTACGTCCACTGCTGTAAATATGCCTTTCTCACTGCGACTGGTTGCAAGCAGTGTGCAGTTTTATCGTCTGTCCATCTAATCGGTGGACGTCCACCGCTGCGTCTTAAAAAAATATTTTAGTCTAACATAAATAAGCTC
Source organism: Pyrausta aurata (assembly GCA_963584085.1). Taxonomy (NCBI): domain Eukaryota; kingdom Metazoa; phylum Arthropoda; class Insecta; order Lepidoptera; family Crambidae; genus Pyrausta; species Pyrausta aurata. Next base: position 9,599,576 of record OY757276.1, read on the forward strand.
TACCAAACTGAAACGTTGCTCTGAAACTCGATTTCTCACCAGCAATGGATGAGCTACGTAATTTTTAATTACTGAACCCTTATCGTGGAGCCCAATTAACGGGCCGCCGAATGTTAATGAATCGTTATTCGTTAAGGATATCGTTACGATCGTGTGCGGCTACTTTAAAGGGACAATGTTGCGCCTCACTATGTAGGGTTACCAGTTCTTTATAAATTATTAATAAATCAAAAAAAAATTTACTCTAATTACGCACAAACGTCTGGTCATTGTATTATGCCTTTGTTGTTATCAGAGAAACCTAGAGTCAAAAATACTTAACTAATACTTGACTCAATAATACAATATTTATAACTCAAGAACGGTTTAACTGATTTGACTGAAAATTGGTGGAAAGCTGTATCTTAGAACAAGGAGACGGAATGAGAATACTTATTATGACTTCGTATTGCCGAAAGGGTGGAGCGAATTTCGTGATTTTTACTTTGTTGGATTTGTCTTGGCCTGGAATAAGATAAAAACCACGGAACGGGCCGGGGTGGGACGAATTTCGTTATGAAGAAATAAACTTCTTCAACGAACTTACGTTATCTTTTGATTTAATTATTCTTATTACTAGCTGTGCCCGCGACTTCGTTCGCGTGGAATAGTGACTTTGGGTAGAGTTTTTAATTATTTAGGCTTATGATTTTACAAATAAGATACTTAAGTATGTACTTATAAGTACGCAAGATATAAAGTATTTATGTTAATTAAAGTAAATATTAGTACTCACTTAACATTAAATTTGGCCATTGTTAGCAATGAATTGTAAAAGTTTAGGTTTTATATAAAAAATCATAATAAGTATTTAAGAAAATAGTGAGACTTCGTCTAAGACAACCATGGCTCAACTATACTACTTCCGCCTCCAAGCTTTGCACCCATCTTCAAGTCACCCTGTATTACTTAACTAAAACTAAAGGGCGATATAGAATGCTTAGTAAGCTTTATTAAACTTATTTTGAAACAAAATCAGTATATTTTTTATTACAACAATAAGAAGCAAGTAGTACATCAAAGGTAATCAATTATTATTACCATACCGATTATTTGGACGTTCACAATCTGTATTTTGATTAAGAGTTCCTTTGTCTGATAGGATTATATGGTTACTTTACTTTTTAACCACTAAGTACTTTGCCACAAAAAAAAACTACTAATTTACTAACATTTTACTTTGTTGTGTGGAAAGAATTGATCTAAATATATATTTTGGCAAGTACCATAAAGTAAAGTACCAAAATTTCATTTAATTTAAACAAACCAATATGGAGGAAACACTACACATTGAATTAAAACACTTTACAGATTCATATCCCACACATTTATTTAAAATGAAATAGACGGCCTGACGTTTCTAATTATTATCAGCATCCGTGGTCACAGGTAGACCAAGAAACTACCATCGCTCATTAATATCTATTGACGTTCCTAACCACCCAGAAAAAGCTTATTGTGTCTTGAGATCTTGCAGTATGAGATGTTGCTTAGGTTGGTCTAAACATAATTATAAAGTGGTTCTTTGTTACATAAATAAATATAAATAAATCAGCTATTTGTATTCTTTAATCTGCATGCCTATACTAATTGTTGATTCACTGATGTAGAAGATGCCACAGTCACATTCCTGTCTGTACTCCCATGCATCTTGGAGAGGTATGTGATGTGTGTGACACTTGAAAGGTGGTAAAAATTGGTTAATCTTCTTGTTCAATTGTAGCGGGTTTGGCACGGGGTATGCAACAACCTTCCTTACATGTTGACAATGTTTTGGTTATCATTGCTGCCCCTTGTTCTCTGAAACAAAGTTTTTGTCGTGATAGCTATGTATTGGTGGCATTTCTAAAGACTGTGTGGATAAGAAATATTGTTTATTGTCTGCGTAAATTTCTGAATTATCTGAATATGAACTGTATGAGAGTAGCTATTTTCCAAATTCAACTGGAAGAAACTCTTCAATTCTTTCTCTGGAAGAAGAGCTTCACTTCTTATTAATTATTCTGCAATCCTACCAGTTGAATTTTTTGATGATTAGAGTTTAGATGAATAAGAAAAGCAGTAGGTAACATACTGGTGGGTAAAACTGTAAAAGTGATATCTACATACCGTTAATAAAACATTGGTGTTACATTATACAGGTGATAGTAAGCAACAACAGGTGATACTGGAGAGACCATTGCAACACATCAGTGTCTTATATCACTTGTGGCTTAATCCTTCACATGTGGCGTTGTTGCTCCTCCTATTATTTACACAGGCAATTTTCCATAATTTCCATGCTTTCAATCACAGATGAATTGAATCACAATTGAAAATAATCAATACTTTGTTTCACTTTGTTTTATTTTGATAGATTGAATGACTTGACATTTGTTTGACGATGACTTTAGACATCAGTTATTTGTATCTGTCAGTATCTGTGTACAATGGTATAAGGTTGAAAAAGTGACACTTGGCGCGTTTCGTTCTACTGAAGTTTGTTTTTAATATTTTTTTACATCGCACGGAAACTTTTATTTACATGCATTGTAAGTATCCTAAATGTTGCTCGATGGTTTAAGCTACCACTGTTCAAAATTTCATTTAAATTGGTCCAGTCGTTTCGGAGTTTATCGCGAGCAAACAGACAGACAAACAGAGAAATAAGAAATTCGAAAAAAATCTAGATTAGTGCTATTGCACTTCTTACATCCCCCTGACTCGGTTTTAAGCATTTTCTTTTATTGTACAGAAATTCGACCTCTACAATTTTATTTAAATATGTATGTATGTATGTATGTATGTATGTATGTATGTATGTATGTATGTATGTATGTATGTATGTATGTATAGATTTGTTGTTGGGTCTTATTATTGCCGACTCAATCAGATTTGATCTATTGTTGTTGCGTGTTAAGAGTTTACTGCTTAGTCCCGTTGAGTCTATAAATTGTCAGTTTATTTGCAGCGTGATATCTGCTATCTCCTCCAGGTGCATGACATGTCGTCCGAGATGGACAATTCTTTTGCTCATAAGCGGATCGCAACAGCAGAGATATGCATGCATAGCCGTTTCTTCTTCTGTATTGCAGAATCTGACTCACTCTGACTCACAAAACGTCTGCGGACTGCATTATAAAATGTTTTTTTCATAACAAACACCTGAATATTTTATGGGTACCTATTATATAAAATCGATTTGTCTTCCTAAAGGAAGACGAGGAGGGATCTTGATAAATGAAATGAACCTCACGACAATGTATCACTGTAATTCCTCTTTACGTCACCGAAATAAATATTAAAATCTCTTTTTATAAACCGTTCAAAGAAAATAGCGACAACCCTATAGCAAAAGAATGCATATTACCGCCGTTTATAATTTATTTGAATTAAAATGCAACATGTAAACGGTTACCACTCATTAATATTGCACATTTTGTGTAAATATACACATAGCTACTTATTTGTGGAATAATTACTAGCACTCTGTAAGCTTAACTAGCACATACTATGGCACTAGCACATAGCGGGAATAACTGATGGCCGTTGGGGCAGAAAAGTTGTAGATTGGAGACCCTTAGACTAAAGGTGCAGCGTAGGACGTCCACCAACATGATGGACAGACGACCTTGTAAAAATCGCAGGATCACACTGGATGCAGACCGCTCACGGTCTCTGCGGAAAACTGTGAGTGAGGACTGCTTAGCAGTGGACGTCCTTTGGCTGATAGTGATGATAATGAATATGATGATACTGGCAATTCTATTTTTACGGCTTGTTTCACAATGTCGTATCTGAATAAGTTCTGATTAGCGTTATTTGTCAAATGCTTCATACAAATAACTCGGTGGTGAAACATGCCCTTATAGTCATATTACAAGCTGTTATACAGGGTGTTTGGTACATCGTGCGCCAAATTGAAATGGCTAATATTGTAGGTCATTAGCAGTAAGGTATTTAAAAATATTCTTTGTCAATCTATCGACAAATTAAACAATAATTAAAAATGTTAGTTTTTAGTCGTCAAATTGAATTATGTATGGAGTAATTTTATTCAAATTAAGGCTTATACTTTATTAAAATTGTTGTAATATATAAATAATATTGTTACCTACAATAGACTTCAACGCGCTAGATTTATAAAAGCATTTTTAACACACCTAAGTAACAATACAAGACGCGTTACACAGGTTTATAGATTTTCTTAACCAAAAAATACTATTCGAAGGTAATTAATTATTAAAACCGTTTTGATGAACAGTCCTACTTAGGTATATTTAATTTGCAATAATAAAAATTCACGGCACATACCTACTAACATACACAATCTTCATCAGTACTTTTAATTATTTTATTTCGCCACAACAATCAAATATCTTAAAACCATTAGCACATTGCGGAAACAATAAAATATTACGCAAATGCCACGCCACAGTAGAAATCAATTCAGTTATCTCACTGAAATAAATTGCAACGTGTGCTATAAAATAAGTAAGTAGTTATACTATAAAGAGAGAGATGCCATATGCCGTTAAGTCCACCTTTTGTTAAGTTTTTGGTTGTGCAATAAAGTATAAATAAATAAATAAATAAAGAGGTAGTACTGAATTTCGAACTAAAAAATGATGATTTTCATGTCCGTGAAATTCATTAAGATAATAAAACGAGTATATCTTTAACATATAGAGTATAGTTAAAAGACGCAGCGTAGGACGTCCACAGACAAGATGGACAGACGACCTTGTAAGGATTACAGGATCAAACTGGATGCAGACCGTTAGTGATCGGTTGCTGTGGAAAGCCGTGGGGGAGGCCTATGTTCAGCAGTGGGCGTCCTTTGGCTGATAATGATGATGATGATGAATAATGAGTATATATTTTAATCCTTACGGTATACATAAATAATCGTCAAGGACTCCAATGTGTTGTGTAAATGGACTTACTGAACATACATGTACTGTGGTAGTGCACTTGCGGTACATTAACGACTGCAAGGATGCATTTGAGAACAATCAAACTTAATTTGATGAATTCCGTTTTTAATGCACTGCAGTTCCCAGCGTTAAGATTAATATGCGTGTGTGTCACTGGCCTCATTTAACATTTTCACTTTAATTTTTGAGTTTTGATACCTTACTAATTGCTGTTTTATTTATTTTTTGCCAGCGATTCGCATAAAATACTGCACACATTGTGCAACCTTTATTACTCATTAAAAAACATTATCATACTACTGATTAAAAATTTTCAAAATCCGTCAATGTACTTGTTAAGCTCAGTGGAACAAGTTTATGCAACATTTAGTTGAAGGGTAGCCAACAAAAACATAGACAGGTCAAATAAAACCTTGTTATGATGAGTAATTTTAAATGAAGCATGACCTTTTAAACTGATTTAATTAATTTCTCAGACGAATTACTGACAAATATTTAAACTATGTCTGGGAATCCCGCTGCAATAATATTTGAGTACTTAGAACAGTGTAAAGGAAAAATATTTGGTATTACTTAGTACCAAAGAAATTTTTATTATTACGCAAGAGTTATAGCAACTGCAGGTTATGTAACATGTACAATTAACTTGAAAAATTAAACAAGACACCTTAACAATATTTTCAGCCATAACAAAAAAAGCTATCAGGGTGCGTATTGCGATGCAGTTTTGACAGTTAAAACGCTCTGATTTACTGTCAAATTAGCAATTGTTATTGCAATTTCGCATTATATTGATAATATTTCTATAATATAACAATATAAAGATTAATATTCATACCATTAGTATTATTATAATATTATTATATTGATAATATTCGTTTACACTGAGTCGAAATTGAACTGCCTCGGAATTGAACGGATTAAGTTGGATCGCAATACGCCCCCAGTAGTCAGGCACACTTTAGTATACAGGGCGTGGCCTGTAATAGGAGCAAAATATTAAAATATAAGCCCTTTAGGTAACTAGTAATCAATTCTATATGATTTTAATTTATTATAATGAAAAATAAATTTATTAATATTTTCTAACAAAATAAATCTAACCAGCAATGTATTGCAAACAAATGTGTCCAGTCCATAGAATTAATATCCCTTTCGGAAAGGAATATTAATTTTATGGTCCAGTCATAGAACTTGTCATTTGTCATTTACTACGACTTAGCGATTTTGATATACATTGACTAGGGATTATAACTTTGGATTACTATATCTCTGAGTTAAAGAATTTTTAGAGCACTATGACCAGGTCAGGGTAACTACGTAATACTTACTCTGTGGAATCATTGATTAAAATTTTTGCTCCTATTACAGGCCACACGCTGTATATTTATACAATAAATGAATATTGGATTTGATTTGTCATTTATTAGGGAGAATTTTAAAGATCTTGTGTATAAAGCTTGCTTCAGGATACCCTGTTTGATAAAAAAAGGAATGTGTTTCGATTTATTTCGTACGTGCGGTAGTTTTATTCTACTGGGTATATCACTTGTTTTTTTTTTTTCGAGTAAACGGTAAAGCTCGTAATCGAATTACCACACGCTAGAAGTTCAATTGACATGAGAATCGAGGCTCAGTATTTCATTTGTTTCACTTACATAACATGTTGATCATATTGATTAAGGCTACTGGAAATAAAGTGTACATGCTGTGTTATTCAGTTGCAATAGCCAATGAGTGCCAAATGTCAAAATAAATTCATTCGTTACAAACGCAGTACCGTTTGTAAAATGCAGCGATTCGTCACGGTCCGCAGCAAACAATGCAGATGGGACGATATCAGTGAGTCACTCAAGGTTAAGCACCCCTGTCTTCGTCTTACGCATTGCTCATCTTGTGCTTCGGAGCAAAGCTTACTGAAAATATTACAAAATTCAATTCAATGTCATAATCATCTCAAACTATAAGTAATATTTTATAATTAGCAATAAGAATAAGAATAAACCTAGTTTTCTAATATGGCCGACAGGTCAGGGGTCATCGGTTGAACACCTCGCCATAGAATTCCGCCAATAACACGTCAGTTGTTTAAGCACGTTGTCTATAATAATATATTGTTCGGTGTGATTAAAAAAAGTATAATTATAACTTTATAGCTTTATTTGTGGGACAAACGATTTTTTTATTGTAATGTTGCCAAATGTGCTGCCCATAGACAAAGTTAAAACCTTTTCTTGACGTCTACTTTTAGGCTTAGGCATATAAACATACAGCCTACATAATGTTTTCAGTTGATAACAATCTACTTAATTTTAAAAGGACCTAAATAGGACAAACAGCTATAATTATCCAAATCCACCTTAAAATAGACTGTCAACTTTACAATAGTCTATTCATAGTACACAACAACAAATTAACACACCACTAATTAACCATAAAGCCAATGTATAATTTTAGAACACTCCTCAGTCATAATCAACCTTGCCCAAACTAGTCAGTCAGCTGCTATTTATATAAAAATGTTTACTTGTCTGCCAATCGATGGTACCACGAGTGACAGAGAAGCTAGCGCAAGCGAGACGTGTATATTCCGTCGGTGTGACTCGAATAGGCGGAGGCGGCACCACGCCCTGTACTTACATATCGATTTTGGCCCAGACTATAATTTATTCATAATTCTTTTATTATTGCCATCAGACCGCGATTATTCGAGTCTTGTTGTAAATAGAAAGGTTTTTTGAGTAGGCCGGATTGTTTGTAAAGTTGCCTCGCGGGGTTGTCCTTTGTGGAACAGTTTTTTTTGGTTAGAGAATGAATGTTATACTTTTGCATGTTCTATCTAGCCCATGTTTTCATAAGTTTGGTATATGAAAATACTAGCTTTTGCCCGCGACTTCGTTCGCGTGGACTTCAGGTTCGTCCCGTCTAGTAGCGCAAAAAATGTGTTTTTTTACGACCTCACATTAGAAACCTCAAAAATTGTAGCCTTTATGTTATTTTGATGTATAAGCTATATTGTGGTAAAGTTTTATTCAAATCCATTCAGTAGTTTTTACGTGAAAGAGTAACAAACATCCATACATCCATACTTTCAAACTTTCGCCTTTATAATAGTAGTAGGATTAATTGATTTTGTATTTTTTGTTACGCCAGAAATATATTATTCACTGTTCGGATGTAATAAGGAAAATCATAACCAAACTGATTGCAGAGGTCACTTTAATCAACTGTACAAAAGTCGATGAAAGTATTTTTTTTACTTAGATTCTCAAGGTAAAAGATAAATGGGTGTCTTTCACCCCACATAAAAACCCATATTTTTTGATATTCTAAACTTACTATAATAATTGTGAGTGCTCATCCCTCGCGACGTAAGTTTCAACTTTGGCAAAAAACCTTTGATGAATGATAAATAAAACTCATAAAATTCTTTAGTAATTAAAATAATTGTATTGGCCATCTCTTAGGGCTAGGGGTCACCTATCTCCTGTGAAACTAACCGCCGCCAATACGCTTACATTCAGCAGGAGATTTTTTTCTCACAACCTAAACAAAACCTGATCTTTCCAGAAAAGCTCCGTCTCTCCCTCTGCGTGGGGTGCGGCGGCCAGATCCACGACCAGTACATCCTGCGAGTGGCGCCCGACCTGGAGTGGCACGCCGCCTGCCTCAAGTGCCAGGAGTGCCGGCAGTTCCTCGACGAGTCGTGCACCTGCTTCGTGCGCGACGGGAAGACATACTGCAAGAGGGACTACACTAGGTGAGCTGACCCCACGACCAGCAAAAGCCAGCGCCAGCATTAGCCACAGCTGCATCTGGTGGCTGGAATAAGGACTACACGGTAGTTGCTAGCAAGTCATCTCTTGGCTGGCTTTTGGCAGACCTACATTCATAATTACATAAGTCTTGTCATCACAAGATATGAGATGTTCCAAAGACACCCAGGTCCTGGCCTTGTTAATATCTGACCTTTGGAAACTTAGCTCCACAGGCCCTGAGTGTCCTAAGACAGATCCTTGTCTTAGAAATATCAGTGTGCTTGTTGTCTATAATACACTTGGCTTCTTAAGACACCTCAGTCTCTATCTTTAAGAATCCCAGACTATATTCAATAAGGACACGACACTAGAAGAGTTCCACTCATTGCTGCGACCCCAATGAAGGTAGAGGCAAATGCAGCGTCATATCAGCTAGATATAAGTGAAAGAAGGACTACACAGGCTTGGCTGGCTACTGGCAGACACCTAGATTTTTAATAACACAAGTCCTGGTCATCCCAAGATATGAGATACTTCACATACACTTATGTTTTGGCCTTGTTTATATCTGAACTCTGGAAACCTTAATGTCTTAGACATACAGGACTCGGAGAATTCTATTGTCTCGTCATAATGTTGATAATAAGGTAAACGTGCATTACTTGGACGATTTAATGGTCTATGAAAAATCCTGTATTTTCTTTCGCTTAGCAGGTGTGTCATTTTCTGTCAAAATTTCGTTGCACGCTCTATTCTTTGAAACAGCTCCACAATTCCGCGTTCTTACTTACGACTTACGAAAGAGTAACCAACTCGACCCGGAGTCCATTAATAGACCCAGTTTATAATCAAAGCCCTCAAACAAAAAGGAATTCATAACCGCACGTCAATCATACCACGATGCGGCGCCACTTTTTCAGACACACAAGTTGAATTCACTAAAATAACCCACCATGTTTACCTTTTCACCCTTCATCTTTCACTGCTAAAATATAGAATTACACATCGACATTATTCAAAGACAACTCGACAAGATAAACAAGATGCTATCACTCAGTTTTAAGGTTTATATTTCGATGGAGAAGCACAAAAATAGCGGTAAAACAATGTTTGTCGTGACGCTGTGATGTGCCGAAGAGAAAACAAGCTGCGTTTGACTGAGCATTATGTATTTTGGCGCCAAAACAAACGTCAGTTTGACAGCGCGGCGGGCGGCGGGAACTCGATAGCTCTATGCTCTATGGTGTTTGTTTCCGTTTACGTCGGCCGAAAAGGTATTTTTTTCTGTAATGGACTTTTTGGTAAATATTGTGAAATCTTCACCGGGTCTTTGTGGATGATACCGTGTGATACCAGCGGGAAGCTCAAAGCTTGTTTTTTTCTTACAAGCCCAATTTGGTAAACTCTTTAGGTTTGTGTTAGAAACGTTTAGAATATACGTATTTCCAAAAAAGTACAATATTTTTGAAATTATTTCGTTTATGGTATGCGCTCAATATATTATTATCTATGCAGTTTTATAATTCCACAGAAATATTCATTCGTATAATGTGAAAAAAGTTCATTGTTCAAACAGTGAACTTTTTTCACGATGAAACTAATTAAAACAAACAAACAGTATTGTCTTATGATTAATTCCATTAGTGTAATTGGACGCGGGGTGCATACTCCGAACTAAACGAAACGAAACATGCATTTTGTAATGAAATTATGTTGCGTGCGGTTACGTTTTCTATTAGATGAGTTACTGCCCGCTTTTGTGATATGAATATTTTTTGTAGTCGTTAGATATAAAAAATATTGCCCATGCTCAATTTGTTCATCTTTTTTTTATAAATTAAAATAAATCAGATCATCAGGTACCATTATATTTTTTGTTAAATTATTATGTATGTGTTTATTGAAGCTTGGTGACATTGAAACTCGAAATTATCTTTTTGTTAGACCGAAGACGCTATTGGAAAAAAATATATCTTAACTTTACTTATCTCAATCACCGAAACCTTAAAACATTCACTAACTTGAGTATTTAACTTATTTTACTTATCTAAAATCGCAACTTACATTCCCAACCATTAGAATAAACTCAATCAATTCCAGAATAGACCCCCAATACATTAAGTAAAATGAACCCTTTCCCAGTGAATAGACGGAAGTCTATGTTTACCGACCAGTCGGAAGCGCACAGACAGACAGATTTTATTTATATATATCGACATATCACACCTTGCGGTAGCCATTTCCGATCGGATATTACATCTGTCATCGGAATTTCAGTGAAGGTCAGTTTCTATGGCTGATTAATATAAATAATGTAATAACAAACCATGGATATCCGTTTGGTTATTAGAGATTTTTCTCGTCTTATTGAATCAAAGTAGTAGGAACAAACCTAACTATGTTTATTGTTATTTAAAATAGAATTTTGCGCTCAATAACAACAACCCAGAAGTATGTAGATAATGCCATATGAATTTCAGAAAACCATTTATTGTTACAGTAGTTGGTTGTTAAATTATTACAACGTGTACGAATTAAAAATCACGCAAAATAGCTCCGTGAGTACTAACTATGTTTGTTCGAAAGTCGCACATTATTCAATGAATATAGGTAACACGCCACTCGAGAAGAGTGATTAAAAAATAAGTCCCTGCTCATTTTGAGTGCTTTAATCTCCATTTTTGCGAGCTGACTTCTGCAAAATTAATGTGGATCAAGTTAATGATAGTGACATCAGCCATCAACATAACATGATACCCGCACTCCACTCACCCCTGCAAACCTCACATACCCACAGCTGCTGTGTCAGTGTTGCCAACATCAGCATCCTTAAATAGCAGACAAACAGAAACCGGAGCCGTCGTATAGGATATCGCTAATTGTCGGCTCGCCTCGTGTTTGTGATGGTTATACGGAGGTATAGCCTGAAATAACAAAATTATGCTCTTTTTACATGGCAACATTATGGTTTTAAAGTTGCTTGGTTGGTTAGCAACTTAGGCTTTAAAAGCTTTAGGTTCTTAATAAAAGTTTAATAATAAATATGTGCCAGACAACAGACCAATTGTCTTGGTTCGAAGTTTCTTCCTTGTGTTGTGACAATGATTATTACTTATTCAAACATAGAGCTGAAATTGCTTCGATTTTGGTTCAAGTAATCATTGATTAGATTTATAACAACAAATACACTCAAACAAAGTAACATTGTACACACTAACAAACAAACAAAGACATAATAAGCATAGTAGGTCACTATGAATTCAAAAGGTCTCCGTTGGAAAATCAATAATTCAATTAATTATCACCTGCTCTAAAATAGCAACTGAAACATGGACACAATTTGCATGGAAAGTGAAATTGATTTTTTTTTAATACTGGGTTTCACGGCTCTGGGTTCTAGCCCTTTTAAGCCAAATGAAATTGTATTTATCAGAAGTATTACCGACCTTAAAAATTAACTTAATCATAGACACAAAAATTGAAAATTGGCCGTGCGAGGAATACCGTGTTAAATTAAACCCACACGAACATTTAAAATTTTCAAAACCATAGACACAATTTCCACCGCGCGGAAAAATATTTTTAATCTCATTGACGTTTTATTTTTTAATCGTCGCGCGCTAGCAGGTGGCTAGCGCCTAACCCTACCGATGCCTACGTATAGCGAAGGCTTTTAGCGCGATTGGCGGGCCTCATTCCGCTGAGTGCCGGTCAATAACCTCCCTGGGGAGGGGCTTTAAAAATATACTTAGAGGTTCGCAAGTAGATACGGGGCTGGCTGGGTGGATAGATGACGCGGGTATTTGTTTGTAGTATTGGTGACATTGATGCCTTAGCACTGTAAAGTACAAAAACATTTGCAAAGTAAGCGAAGCGATTTCATTTGTAACGAAAAGCATTCAAACAATTTAGAGAATTTGATTAATCGTTGTTTTTTTACGTACTCCTCAGCATGCCTAGTCAAAGCGGGTGCTTTGGGATAGCTTTTCTACCGATTTTTACTACAAGGCCGCTGGACATAAATGTGCGCGTAGTAATTGTCATGTGCTTATTGACTTCATTGAATTAGATTGATTTGTATACCTACCTACTACACGGCGTTTTATCCTCACGGCTCTAACAACTTGATTTTCGTGAAATATTTTTTGTGAAAATTATAATAACATAAAAGTTTTGATGTGTGTGAATCATCTAATCATGTAAATGTCTGTATCGTGCACCGAAGGCCTCGAAAAAGCGGGGGTATTTGCGTTTTAGGGTTTTCTGTTGTTACAGTCCTCTTTAGGGTGTAGGGTGTCGAATAATGCCGTCTGACATTTTATGTTTGTCGAATACTGTTGCGAAACGATGCAAAAATGGATGGTGAAATAGGTATCGATTTTCTGTTAAAAAGTCGAAGTGAAGTCGGTTTGTCTGACAATATCGAATTGGTCTATTTCACCATCATAGTTAAAAGTTTGAGAAGCTCTAGTAAAAATCTGTTACCATACCCAGGGAATAGAAAGTATAACAAATTTCATAATAATTTTCAGAATCTTTTAATAATCTTGCTGTTTATAGTACTTACTTATTCATTTTAATAACAAAAACAATTACTAAGTATGTTTTATTTCTGAATGACTATGGTTAACTTGGGTACCTTTACCTTTTCACTAACCTATGGGCACAGAATATATTGATAAGCTATACCAATGTTGTTCTGTTTTCAATATTCTAAACGATGCATTATATTCCAACCATCGAAGCCCTTATATCAATTTATCCATTATAATGTGCTAGCCATTAATAACGACATGATCCCTTGTTCCAGGCTATTCGGCACAAAATGCGACAAATGCGGCGCGTCGTTCAGCAAAAACGACTTCGTGATGCGCGCCAAGACGAAGATCTACCACATCGACTGCTTCCGGTGCTGTGCGTGCGCACGACAACTGATACCCGGTTAGTGTAGCTAGATCATCGTCACTACCAGCTGCAGGAGGACGTCCACTATTAAACATAGGTGACCCCATGACTTTCCATAGTGGATACCCTAACAGCCCCCCGATTCAGGGCGTCTACTCCCTAAGCCCGTAATAACGGCCGTATTTACGGGCGAAGGTGTTTTCTTTGGCTATCATACTTATTTCTCTAATCTGATTAGTATCTAAAACTAAAAATAAGATTTTGGGAGCAAAGGGGTATTGATTATTTGCCTAATAATAGATTACAATTATATTTGGCAAAGCATGGCTAAAGAAAACACCTTCATTCGTAAATACGGCCGTACCTACGTTCATACGTCTACGGCCGTAACCATTTGGTAACGGATTCGGTTTCGATTCGATAACTTCTACTTATTAATTAAATTATGATAAACGCGGATTTATCCGAAACAACTATTTTATTTCTTTTCTTTTATTATGTCGAACTGACATATTGACATCTGATCAAACAGCGACATTAATTTATATATGAATAGAAAATATGAAAAAATGTAACCAAATCCCAAGCGTAGTAGCGTAGCCAGATCATCATCATTATCAGCCAAAGAACGTTCACTTCTGGATATAGGCGTTCTGTAAGCGATCTGCATCCAGTGTCAATTAGTTTAGATGTTTTAAGGTCATTCTGACCATCTTGCCAGTTAACGGCACTTCGCTCTTGAATCAACCACTATTCAGCCCACAGGCCATCAGTTCTTCACGCTGTGTCCTGCCCATTGCCACTTGAGTGAGTAACTGATTCGTTGTGACATTTCCGTGACGAGTTCTGCTATGTCATTCATTATTTGATCTCATAATTGGTACCTAATTAAAAGGTCAAACAAAATTGATTTATAATAATATTAGGGCTATATGTATACAATTAGAACTGTGTATTAATCATTAACCACTATCATAAATGATTAATCAAATAATCCAATCCAACTTGACCCGATTCCCCATCGCTCCTAAAATAGGGCATATTTCTTCCCTTCCCGGGATACGCTTCCCGTTTACTCTGCCCTGACGGAGTACACCTGCTTTATTAGCTATCTGTCTGTCACTGGCTGTGCCATTAGCTAATTAATTAGCAGTGGTAATGAGTAGAGAAGTTTGCTATGAAATACATAAACTAGTGGTTTTTCATTACTTTGTGGGAGTGGAATTAAGGCAATGACTTAATTTTTAAAGTTACGGTTAAATAACGTGAAACATTCCTTTTAACGCAGTTGGCTAACAAATCAGTATTGTTATGTTTATTTATATGTAAGTCAGTTTTCTGCGATTGTGGCAGTTTGATCTATATAAAAGTCCAAAAATTATATTGAACTAATAAGATTAGGTTTATTGTAAGTAATATTTAATTGTTGTTTGTTCACAGGTGACGAATTCGCGTTAAGAGAAGGAGGTGCTTTATATTGTAGAGAAGACCACGATGTTTTAGAAAAGGTAAATTATAATAAAGCATACTAATAAATATGCGCCAGACAACACACCAATTGTCTGGTTTCGTGGTAAGGATTTTTCTTCCTTGTGTTACGAAGTACCAGACAACGATAATAAGAAAGAACTCGGCGAGGAGCTTTATATTACAAAACAAATACAAATAACTAGCTTTTGCCCGCGACTTCGTCCGCGTGGAATGGTGTCTTCTTTCTCCCGTTGTTAACACATTTACCACTATATCTTTGCTCCTATTGGTCGTAGCGTGATGTAATATAGCCTATAGCCTTCCTCGATAACTGAACTATCCAACACAAAAAGAATTATTCAATTCGAACCAGTAGTTTCGGAGATTAGCGCGTTCAAACAAACAAACAAACAAACAAACTCTTCAGCTTTATAATATTAGTATAGATGAATGCGGTGCGTATTGCGATCTTGCTTTGACAGTTCAGTTGCTCTGCTTTTGAATGATAGCAAATTTCGTATTGCGGTCTTATTGCGACCTTATGAGTAAGTGAGAAAGAGTTACTTTCAATTTACGTCTGCTTGCAGGCTAAATACATTTAGTTTGTTCGCACTCAAAGATCCAATTTTATGTAGGTATGTATTCTCGCAAATAAATTTTCTGATTTCTGATTTTTTCTTAAGTTGGATCGCAATATCCATTTGGCGACTCAGCTAGTCGAATGGGAATTGAACTGCATGGAACTTGAACGGATTCAAGACTGCAATACGCTCCTATGGAGGTCCTTGTTAGTTTTTAATGGATAGATACTGAATTGCTTTTATTTTCCCATAGTTTTAATTAATTATTCAAACTGCTGAAGAAAAAAATGGCTACTGACTCTGACTAAAGCAACTGGACCGTATAGTTTTTATTTAATTACCGACAACTTGTAGGGATAGAATACCTTAGCTTTTGCACATTTTATCCTTATCTATATCAATTTTAAAAAAATACATACCCTATTTATTACAAAAGAATTTGCTTCAGTTTGTAGGTAAATATAGTTATAGAAAACCTGTTGCACTTTGTTACTTCCGTTTTATTTATTTTTTAATAGGTTTCTTACCTACTCATGATTATTTTAAAGTTAATCATTAAAGATAATGATCTACTTCAAGTCCGTTCAACTTAGCTAGTCGAAAATTAAATTAAAATAATATCAAAAAATATAATTTATTAACTATTTGATTCAAAAGAATCTCAGTGTTCAAAGATTAAATACATAAGTATGTAGATTGTGAGTTACGTGTTTATCTAATTTTTAACTGAATTTGTAAGTTAAAAAAGAATATCAAGATTGTTTACAATATTCGACTAGCAAAGTTGAATGGGCTTTACAAATACAGCCACAATAATGTAGGTGCCAAGACTTTCCGCTATTTATATTTTTTTTCATATTTAGGCTAGTAAAGTTAATACTTCATGTAATACTTCCCTACCAAGCCTACTGTCTTCATTTTATTTATACCTACTCCGATTTGCTTCATTGCAAAACTACCGTGTGGGAACTGGTATTAATAAAACAAAATGGTTGGAAAAAAGCAGTTGAGATAGCCCGCTGACGTGTGCCGTTAAATAAATGACTGCACAAAACATTCCCTCCTTTGACGCAGTTGGGTAAAAAGCTACAAGCGTGGTAGAAACACGTCGACTTTTTGTTGCGAATGCGTAGTGTTAGATTGTAATCGGTTTCTATCCTATTAAGAGTCAATAAACGTTACTAAGTCCCTACATTGGATTACTTGGGTAAACATCGTTTAATTACACAAGTTATGGGAATATTAATCTGCATATTTACCGATAGGTACTTGGCAAATCTATTTGACACATTTTCTTGTTTTAATTCGTTTCTACCTATTTATTTGTAAACAACTATAAATAGGTGGCTTTGCTAAATCTAATGTTTTGGGTTTTTATTTGCCTGTGTAATTATTGTAAAAGTTTAAATTTATCCTAATACTTAACTCAAAATTCAATGAGAGCACTTTTTATAACACAGACCTAGCTACCATGTAGTTTGGGACCACTTTGCGACTAACTCTTCTAGTCACCGTGAGATTTGCTGATGAAGACAAGAATCAAGAAGAAGATAATTAGTAAATGATGATGATGATTTGTTCCAGAGTGCGAACACGAGTGGCTCGAGTACGAACGCGGAAAGCAACAACAACACGACCCTTAGCAACAACAACTCGCACCATCCCCATGAGCTTGGATCTATGTCAGGTGAGATTCGATTTCTTATTCTTCATTATACATTACTAGCTTTTGCCCGCGACTTCGTCCGCGTGGAATAGTGACTTCTTTCTCCCGTTTTTTACACATTTACCACTATATCTTTGCTCCTATTGGTCGTAGCGTGATGTTGTATAGCCTATAGCCTTCCTCGATAACTGAACTATCCAACACAAAAAGAATTATTCAATTCAAACCAGTAGTTTCGGAGATTAGCGCGTTCAAACAAACAAACAAACAAACTCTTCAGCTTTATAATATTAGTATAGATATAGGTAGCCAGACATTTGGCCACGATCCTACCTGATGTTAAAAGTGACGAGGCGGCTTAAGAGGGACCAAGTCTGACTATCACAGCCTGTTTACTTTAATTGTAGTGGTTAGGGTACACTTCTCTCTCTCTTGTGCTTGTTCCCCCTACATGGTGGCCCTTCTGATTTCTGATTATGACCTAAAATCGACCTAGATCTGAAGTTGACATTCTCAAAAAAGCATATTTGGCACCATCTTCACCTTACGAGCTTTGTTCTACGTCATGTGAAAAACTTATTATTAGTGCCCCGCTAAGTCGAGCGTTTATTTTACCTAATTATTATTGCTTCTAATCTAATAATTTAATCACAATCGTCATCACGGCAAGAATGAAAGTAAGCGCTAATTATACCAACTAGTGCATTACCAAGTTGGTATGTCGCGTGAACTACTAAAATCACTTAAATCGACTTAACATTTCGCTCAAACTCGCTTAATGCTCGATTCCAAATTGAATACATACATTATTAACCTATAGTAGAATTGCATTAAGAAGGGACTTATGAGGATATGTTTATTCCTCAAACACATTAACAATGATCCTATCACGGAGTTCTTTAATACAGTTTGAATTAGGTCCTCAAAATGCACAAACTCAAGCACTAACGCACACTTTGATAATAAGCGATAATCTTTCAAGTGTAACAAGTGATTTGAGAAAATCGCGTGTTTTCCCCAATTCATCTGTGCTCTATCTAGAGCTTGCCACCTTCTACTCTATGCTTTGCGAAAGATATAAAAGTAAGGGACTCGCAGTTCAACTCGCTTTGTTAAACATGATTTTAGGTACTCAACTCATTGCACAAATGAGAGAAGAAAAATATAGACGCTAAAAGGATTATCAGCCAGTCGAACATTTAGGTTAACAGGAATATGGAAACGGCTACTATATGTACCTAGTTTATCTTCTTCACATACGAGTAAGGTTTATGTGCAACAACTTACACCTTCGCCAGTCTTTCCCAATTATTAGTAGTGGTTGTAGAACCATCTTGAAAGCCAGAGTTAACAGACTTCTATATGTGTCTCCTCGGTGACAGTCAGTTATGCTGGCTTAATTAATGGCTAATAAGTTCTGCTATGTAAAATGCTCAAAATCATACAACGAGCGATGGAGAGGGCTATGCTCGGTGTTTGTCTACGAGATCGAATCAGAAACGAGGAAGAACTAAGGTAGCGGACATTGCAGTGGGCAGGTCACATAGTGACAAAGATCTGATGGCCGTTGGGGCAGTTCTAGATAAGAGAACCTTCCACTGACAAAACGGACAGACGACCTCGTAAAGATCGCAGGATCACAATAGATGCATACCGCTCACAACCGGTCGCTGTGGAAAACCGAGGGGAGGCTTATGTTCAGCAGTGGACGACCTCTGGCTGATAATGATGGTGTGAAATGCTCCATTCTGTCATCAATCTTTGCCTTTTGTACCCATTCTTCCAAGATAAATTTCCTAAAGCTAGCTAGCATTGCTGCAACATATCATAGCTTCCCATACGCCGCTCCCCAAAAGTTAAAACACGATTTGGTCGGTTCAACTTATCTACTGACATCCCTAATTAGTCAGTTATCACCGCGCGTCGAGTAGATTCGCGACGCGATAACTTTGATCTGCCGACAAAGGCGCCGACCGTTTGATGTCGCCGCCTATAACCTGATGCGGTTGTTTTTTATCATTATTGCGTTTTTGGAAAGCAGTGATTGGGTTTTAAGTGTTTGTATATAGGTAGTTATCGAGTGGTATGAAATCGTGGCAAATGACATTGTCATGCAGGTTCAGAAAATGTCCTGAAAACCCATTCATATGCCTAAAAAAGTATCGTTACCAAGTTTTCTTTAAAATGGATACCACCAATACAAAAAATAGTATTAGACTGCGAAATGTTCTTACTCCTAAAAAACCTAGACACCTATACTTACGTCCATCATACACAAAGTCCCCTTTAACTTTAAAATCTAGAATTTTTCTAATTCACACCTACACCTTACTACCCTATCTGCAATCCAGCGTTTCCCAACCTTTTCAGTCCAAGGACCCTTATTAAATCAAGCACAGTTTTCACGGACCCTCTTAATAAAAAAACAGCAAATAAAACGGATTAGGTATTTGTTGGCGCACGTTCGCTGTGCTAAGTAAGCTTGGCGATTACGAAAAATTAAGCATTTGTATGGTTCAGAGATGACACCGCGGACCCCCATACATATACTTGCGGACCCTCAGGGGTCTGCGGACCACAGGTTGGGTAACGCTGTGCTAATCTGTTAATCTCACTAATTACCATAGACATTGTCCACTCCTATGTCCAAAGTATAATCCTGGATCACGCGAGGTGTGAAGTCCTCAAAGGGTTAATTATTTATTTACGAACCCGACTGCTCGTAATTTGAGTGGACTGAACTTGGGATTAAAGGTTTTGTGAGAGTGTGAAGTTATTAGTTTTGAATTGGTAATGAGCAGATGATGGATATATTTTTAAATTGATGCCACGATATAATTAGGATGATAAATAAGTTCATATTGTTCAGGAGCCCTATTTTTGAATCACTCGCTTGGATATGGCGTGTCATTTTCGTTCGAAAACACATAAAAAATCAACGGAAATCACTCAAAATCTAAACTCACAAAATTGAGCGATGATTTTTCAAATCCTTTTTATGCAGATTACAACTGGTTTTCATTCCAAAATTCGACTTTAAACATTGAATATCACACGCCATCTTGACGCGAGTGATTCAAAAATAGGGGCCCTGAGCATAGAAAAAAATATTTAAGTAATACTCAGACCCTTTACGGTGATTTTGGAAAATATTGAAATAAAAACGATTTGGATTTAGGCATTCAGGATATAAATCAGTTTAAGAGGTGGAATGTAGTGTAATAATAATGGTTTTAGGTGAAACCTTTTCAGAGTGTGGACCCTTCTTAAACTCTCGAGTCGTTTTAGCTAAATAGATAGATACCTCTTTATTGCACACAACATTAGTAAATTTACAAACTTGTTTAAAGGAAATGTACTTTTATCATCCCCTCTCTGACTATCTCCACCTTTAACTTCGAAATAGGCACTTTCTAGATGACTAACTAATCACCACTTTGAGACTTAGGCTTTTCCTAGGTTTTCGACTTATAGAGACTTATTTTTTTCTTTTAGTAAAACATCTCTTTCATTCTCAGATCCCTTTTCTCTTGACTAACATATTCATCTGTCTTTTACATCCTCTGGACTAACGATAACGATCACCTCTCTTCTAGACGTAGGCCTTAACTGGCTCGTTTCAGACATTCGACTAATCTCTCTTTCTAGACTTAAACTAACAGATCCACTTCTCTCATTAGCACTCACGCAACTTCAACACTCTCGACTATAATAACCCGGACTACAGTCTCAGAGAGTGCAATGGTGGCAGCGCTTTTACGGCGCGGTCGTGTTAGGATGGGTGACCATTCCGACTAAATAAGTAACGTATATATCACAAGTATCTCCGTGATTCGGAAGGCACAAAAAGCAGTTGCTAATATCCCTAGCCCGCCTGGGCGGCTTGATAAAATCTGACAGCAAGGTTGGTCGCTTGCCTTGCACACCTCTCCGCCAATGAGCTCGCCTGGTGGAATTATAGCTCACACTACCTCAAAGTTGAGGTAAGGCCTTTGCCCAGCAGTGGGATGTTTACAGGCTCACTTTACTTCCCAAACTCTTCCCAAACTCTCTAACAGTTAGAAATCTTTTTCTAACTGGGGTCTTCCCGTCTTCTTAGCTCTTAACTCACAGTCCACCTCTCTTTCCCACTCTCAGCTTCATTTATTATACTCATTTCTCTCTTCCATATCCCTTTTTACAGGTGCCGTATAAATACCCCCTTTATTATGATCATTTCTCTTCTCTCTTTCATTCCCTGGCGCCTTTACTGGCCCCGTGATAATTTCCTCACGACTAACAGTACCGTTCCCCTATTCCAGACTCCGGCAGCGAGTCGGGTTCGCACAAGAGCGGGCGCGCGCGCAGCTCTGCCGCCGCGGACGGCAAGCCGACGCGCGTGCGCACCGTGCTCAACGAGAAGCAGCTGCACACGCTCAGGTGGGCTCGATAGTGATCATGGAGGAGGGCTACGCGGGCCCTATTTCACTATAGTAAAGTCGGTTTTTCTTCACTAATCGAATATTGTAAACAATCTTGACATTCAATTTTAGCGAAAATATTCCTTTTATAACAAGATAAACATAAAACTTACAACATACTTCTTAAATTAGATAGATCTTTTTAAATTAAATAGTAAATCTCATAGATCTTTTTAAATTAAATAGTAAATTGATTTTGTTTGCTGATATTATTATAAAGTTACGAAAAGATTGTTCACAATGTTGGACTAGCGAAGATGAATTTTATTATTAAACACTCGTTTCCTCTGCGGCGGTAAAACGTTGGACTGCGAGCGCATAATTATCTCTCTTTCACACTCACAGGCCTTAATTGTAGGCGCACTGCACACTGCACCGTTATCGATAAACCCGTGCGTGCACGGTTCACTCCCTAGTGCTTGAATGATTTATGGTCACAGAGAAAGCGAGTGTTCAATACTACTATAGCACACGGCGTCATCACCGGTTGAACAATAAACAACCCTAGTACGGATGGTATCAGATCGGTTGCGCAACCATTTTTATAATCTTGGTGAAATAATGAAAATAAGGTCCTTAGTTACATTCGCGCAAGTCAGAATTAGCTTAGTTCTGGAACAAATCTTTATTCTGTTTATGCCTGTTTTGTTGATGTTGACAAAATGCAGTAATTATTTTAATCCTGAAGTATGCTAATCGCAAGTGCGGTCTTAGCTAAAAAAATCGACGCCTTACAACGTCTTTCAGGTAAAAACTAGTTTTAGAGATGAAATGTTTCCTGAAAAACTAAGGATAAAAACTTAGTCTTGAGATTATGCTTCCTGAAAAACGATCGTGACATAAAGTTTTATACATTGAGCGCCATCAAATCAAATCAAATCAATCATTTATTTACTATGTCTCGTGTCTACCCCAGCCTCAGTCTAATTCACTCCCCCCCATTTGTCATTTTAGCCTAAAGCTACTATCTTTAATCCCCGAGCTATAGGAGTGACACATAGCTTGTAAATAAATCGTATTCTTAGTTCGCCTAAGAATCTATACTACGAATAAGTAGGGTCGGATGCCCTAACCTCTATGATATCAGCAGGCCAGCTTTTGAACTACCTTCGATACTTATTCACATTTTGATTTCGTACAAAAAAAGTGTTATGCTGAGTATTTTAAAAGTTTGCCTGTTACAACTAAGACCTTAAATATGCTGAGGGTGAGGATATTTTTAGAAACTTATTTAGTTTACTAGAAAGCCGTCTGAAATCATTCGAATTCTTTCCCTGGTTAAAGACTTTTATTAGAAAAAAAATGGCTTTATTATTAATATGCCCTAGTTTTGGTTATATGTTCGCTTTTCCTCCCACTATGTATAGCAGCGACTCGGACAAGAGCGCTCGCGACGGCAAATCAACGCGCGTGCGGACCGTGCTAACCGAAAAACAACTGAGAACGCTGGGGTGAGATGCTTCATTATAATCCTTATTACAAACGCATAGACTTTACAATCAATTAAAGTCCAAGTTTTATCTACTGGAGATACTTCCAGAATAAACAAGACCTTAGTTTAGCAAGTCTTGTAATGTGTCAGATAATTTGCCTGCGAACAGCAATTAGTACCTAAATTCGTTTACAAATCAATTGCAGGCTGTAAATTTTAAAATATTTAATTTGTGACAGATAATCTAAACAATCACAGTGGATGGGAGGGATCTCCAAAATCCACAAAAAACTGAAATACATTAGCGCCATCTAGTTGAATATTGTAAAATAAATTTTGACATTTCACTTCAGTGTTGTCAATTGTTAATATTTTCCCCAGATTTGGGGTAAAATGTTATGCTAATATTTCAAATGTTAAACATGAAGTTACATTTTAACGTATTTGTATTGCTTACAGAACTTGCTACGCGGCAAACCCACGACCTGATGCTTTGATGAAAGAACAGCTCGTAGAGATGACTGGGCTTAGTCCAAGAGTCATCCGAGTCTGGTTCCAAAATAAGCGATGTAAAGACAAAAAGAAGACGCTGCAGCTCAAAATGCAAATGCAGCAGGAGAAGGTGATGATTGATTCTGTATGCACTTTTTGAATATTTTATAATTTTAAGCTCTCTATAATTTACCTTTGATTCCTTACATTATTTACATACATTATCCACATATTTTGAAATCATGTAAGTATTCATTAGAAACATACATTACAAAATTTGCACTTTCTCACAAAATTCGCCATTACTCTTTCTCTTATACATAATAAAGTATTTCAGTATTTCTCAAAACAGCGCATGCTTATGAAATGACCCAATCATGAATAACGCTAGAAGGAACCAAACCAAATAAATGAATCTGAGTGTAACTTGGTTCGCAGGAAGGCCGTCGTCTAGGATACATGTCGATGGGCGTGCCGCTGGTGGCGGGCTCGCCTGTGCGGCACGAAGCCGCGGCGCTGCCGCTGGAGGTGACGGCGTACCAGCCACCGTGGAAGGCGCTGTCCGACTTCGCGTTGCACGCTGACCTAGACCGGGCGCCCCATCACAGCGCTGCGTTTCAGCAGCTTGTAAATCAGGTACAAAACTGAAAGTTTGTAGAAAAAAAATACTTCATCCATAATAATAATGTATTCTCCATCATATATTTTTAATTTTGAAAATAACTATGATCTTCCACTCACTTGATTTACTTCTGTTACCTATTAAAGTACATATCAGTGATGTGGATGTTATCCTCATTGTATGAGATAATATGAATGTCAGCTAATCTTATTAATGCAATTGGATCGTCCATTTCAGATGCATGGATACGATGTCCCTTCCCTTCCGCCACCACGACCGCCACACGGTGGTGAAGATAACTACGTCACGTACCTCGAGAGCGATGACAGTCTGCCACCCTCACCCTAGTGTCGTCTCACCTAACCGCCTCCGAACGACAGGGACAGGGGATCTAGTCTCCTCGTACGCCACCTGGAAATGGAATATAATTTGCTGTTAAGTGACTACTTCGGAGACGGCTGACTTTGACAAACAGTAATAGCAGAAAAACTCATTACGTGAGTGAATATTTGAAAATCATCAATAATAATATTGTATTAATTATTATTATAACTGAGATTTAAAGGTCAAATGGTTTTAAATTATTGATCTCTTCGTTTCAAATATCGCTTTATTAAAACAACCAGAATCCGTAATAATAATTAAAGATATTCAAAAATTGGTTGTAGCAAAAAACATGTGAATTTTTTTGAATAGTATTTATTTTGTGTTATAAATACCAACAAGAAATTTGAAAGAAATGCTTCTTGTGCATTACTGTAGCTGACTTAAAATAAAACAGGGTCGTTGCGAAAATATTATTTCTATCATATTTATATTTTGCTAATAATTTAAAGTACTTACTACGTGATGCTTACCACTAGTTAAACAAACTACAAACTGTAATAATTCATTAAATTTTAATTATTGATGTAGTTACTTTACCATCTATTGCATCGTCAAGATCTGTTAGTATTTCTTTTAATGTATATATTATTATATATTAATGTAAATAAACTGTAAAGAATTAAACGTAATTACTATAAATAACTAGCGTAATAATTGTATAAGCGAAACGTAATTATACAAATTTGAATAGATTAAGATTATCAACTTTAAAGTTAAACGTAAGTGTATGTTTTAAAACAATAAAAGTCATTTTTGATATTTCACATAACATTATTTCTTCGAAAACAATTTGTATATAGTCATCGCAAATTGTGTTACGTTTCGAATGCACAATCTTTCAATGTATCATTTGAAATTCAATGTATTCTGTACTACTAACAAAAACTATAAAATTTAATGTATGGAAGGATGATGTATTGTGCTACCTTTGATAGAGATTACCAGATGTTAATTTATTCAGTAGTTAAATAAACTATACACTGTACTTAGATTGTGAGCATTATATTAAAATTAATATGTACTTACAATTATTTATATTGTTTCACTTTTACCAATCCCTTTCTTTTCATTCACAACTAATCATCATTCAAAAACTATACCAAACCATGTACTTATTTCCACGGTAGCGAACGACCTCTCCTCAAAAATAATACACACACAACACAACACAAACAGTCGATGCCTTCGCAAGTCATGGCGTGATCAAAAGAAATAAGAATCAATGTTAATTTAATGCATTAGTGGCACACACTATTTTATTTTAGTAAAATAAATTACAAATAAAATCATTTGCATGCCTTGCTTGGATATCAAAACCATTTTATTCGATAGATAGTAAAGCGTATGTTCGAATTTACAAGAAAAGGTGTAGTTTAAAACTGATAATGTGGCAACATTATAACGCCATGTTGTTGACAAGTATTTTTGACAGTTTGTCAGCAGGGCTATGCACGGTAAAATAAGTGTGCTACAAATTTGACGTTTCACTCAAAGTTTTGTTCAGTCACTCAATAATCAGTTTTGTTTTTCTTCAGAGTTCAGTAGGTTTGTGTAGGTACCTGTACCTGTTTTCTTTTATAAAATAGAAGTTTGTTTGTGGAAAATGTTAGATTTTTCATGAACTTTTAAATATTCACCAATCTTAGTGTGCATAGATACCTTCAATCTAACATAAATATAAAATTGTCCAAGTGGGTTGCTTGTAGGTTTTTATTTTTTGTAGTTGGAAGTGAATTTTAATAATGAGTAGTGCCGGTGATGAATTCATTAACTTAAGAAACAAAAAAGGTTCATTTGCGGTAAGTGATACGTATTTGAGAATTAAGTAGTCAGCAGTTTTCTGTCAGCATTCAATGTTTAGTTACTATCATCTAATAGAAATAATTTACTGAAAAGTTGTCACTAATACCTAGATAAGTAAAAAATTGGATATTTTTTTTTTCCTATCGAAATACTTAAATAACAAACTAAGAATAGTCTGACTTTTGAAACAAATAAAGTCATTGTGCCCGTAAGATTATCAGTAATTAGGTGCATTTTTTAGGTTTCAAATTGTTTTGATACTTTACAGAACTCCAGTAATCAGTCAGGTATCAAACGACTGCCGGGAGTCGCATAATAATAGAATTTCTATTGTGTCTCGTTCACACATACTTGACGAGTTAAACAAGTTCACACTACCATACAATTCATGACACATACTAAATGTATTAATAATTTTGCTGTTATTTCCTATTATGGTCAATGTGTTAATATATCACCTTCATAGTATTGATAAAGGTAGTGTTATCTATAACTATCAAAGATAAACAGCTTGGTTTTGATTGTAGTAACTAGTTTTTTGTTAAACCTTGTAATAATATTATAACTATGTACTAGTTTTTCTAACTAACATAGCCAAGTTATGGTATTTTTGGTAGAAGCTACATTTATCAGTCAGGGTCCAACAATACAATATCATCTGCAATAACAACTTTGATAGATTATTGTGTCTCAAAACTTGTTGTCTGAGGACAAATATTCATAATTCATAATTCTTAAATAAATTAATAAATTATTTGACCTTCTTATAAATGTTACTACCAACTTAATTCTAAAACTGCTTTTGTTTTTATCAAATTAAAAATATTATTTTGTCCTAAATTAAAACTACCAACACTGGATCCGCTATCTGATGGAGGACATGACATGACAAACAATTTCAGGACCGCTTCCTGAAATCTCTATGGGGTCAGACTATTTAAACAAAAATTGCTCTTGATTTTTGATGATGGGTATCTGATTGAGTTGGTGAACCAAATTGATACCGGTTTACACTTGTGCTACATACCAAATTTTACTCTTTTTGAGCATTCTTTTCAGTGTGAATTATTGTATTCCAAATTATTGGAGAGAAGCAAAGCACGGTGCTTCTTCCTTAAGGCTATCTACATCTATGTTAGTTGTAAAGTACATGTCTTCTCATTCATTTTGTAAAAAACCGTAAAGAGAAGGTAGCCTCTTTAATTCAAGCTAATCTACCAAGACTTCTCTGTTTCTCTTAAACTGCTATAAATTGGATGCATTCTGGGTTTGTACACAAAACTGCAATGCCATGCGATGTGACGTCGTTATCGCAACAAACTTGGTGAGAGTTTAAAGATTCAAGAGAAGCCGAGTATGCCGAGCAAATAAAGCGTCGCAAATACCACAGATGAATAATATATGCAAATACGACGACAAGATTGTGACGAACCCCTTAAATTTTTGACATGATAAGTGGCGTCAATAAGGGCTAACGCGTATGGATTTGCCGCTAGGGGCGCTTGTGTAGCGTGAGGTCTCCGAAATGTCAAATGTCATGTTTGTGGGTTAGATGTGGGATAGATTTCGAATTATTTTATGTTTCGAATATCTAACAATAATTTCCATTAATTTTGGTAAATACTAGTTACGGATCCTAGAATGAGAGTGTTTTAAAAGGGGGACTAAGAAAATAAATGTTAAATCTTTAATAACTTAAATTGTGTTCTTACTCCTCTTTTCCTAACAAAGCTGGACTGCGGATTGCCCAATGTATTGTAATATTAAAATTGAATAGCAAACTTGATTTTTATCTCTCCATCATGACAATTGACACACCAATAAAACCTATTTCTGGACCTCACGCGACAGTGGCGCTAACTAGTGAGCACGAAAACGGTAGCCCTCATTTATTCATGGAGCCACGGACTTTGTTCATGGTGTCAGTTCCATACGCTAGTAATAGAAGTTAAATGGTTGATTCTTACGATGCGACGTCACATCGCATCCCAGTTTTGTGTACGAGCCCTCTCTGAATAAATGACATTTGAGGCGTTGAACTATTTCATTATATATTATATATTCTTTATTGCACTTAAAAGATGTACAGAAAATACAAGAAGTCACAATGTGAACAAAGGTGGGCTTATCCCTAAAAAAAAGAGATCTCTTCCAGCCAACCCATATTTCATTCAATTAACCAGTACATATATAATGTTTCTGCATCATCGAATCGTGTTTCGTGTACCCCCGATGACGACAATGTCTCTTGGGCAACTTCCTGTTTCCCCACGACTGCATGCGGCAGACACGCAAGTTACTACCGAGCTATTGCGATCACACGGTTTGTTAAATAATTCGCTTTTACCATTTGTAACTAGGTCAAAAAGATGTAGATACCTACTATGTATTAGTTATCTCGACTGCCTCGTTGGCTGATCGACCCAAGAGGCCTGTACCCTTACCATGAGTTTACGACGGTTTTACTCGCTAGCGACTATGTAAAAAAGTCTATGGAAAATTGCACAGCGCCCCTAGCGGTCACTTGCACAACTCAAATTTCCCATACAAAAAGTTACGTCGTCGCTAACGAGTAAAACCGGCGTAAACTCATGGTAACGGAACTGAGTTTGAATCACGGGCCGGACATTTTACCGAAGCATTGGAAGGGGGTATGTTGGGATGTGTTTAGTCTAGAGATGTGCCGACTATGACTTTGGCCGACTAGCTGACTAGCCGACTAGTCGGCAGCAAAATGGCCGACTAGTCGGCCGACTAGTCGGCTAGGCCGATCATTACTTTCCGTAAAGTCTGGGTGAATGACGTCGGAAATGTTCGTGAGCGCGCTCTCGGCTCGTAGATTTGGCGCACGGCCGGCGCCCACGCGGACCTTACTTACGTGTTACTTAGATACTTTTAGTATTGTTTTATTTTATTAATTTCGAGATTGAACAACTTGGGGATTGGGGATGTCAGAGGAAGAGTTCCTATTTTTTATGTTATAATTGAACCTACTCGTACTTATTACCAATAATTATTTGCTTTAACCTATAATTTGTTATTTTATAAAAGATAGCTTTTGCTCGCGACTTCGTCCGCGTGGAATAGTGACTTCTTTCTCCCGTTTTATACACATTTACAACTATATCTTTGCTCCTATTGGTCGTAGCGTGATGTTATATAGCCTATAGCCTTCCTCGATAACTGGACTATCCAACACAAAAAGAATTATTCAATTCGAACCAGTAGTTTCGGAGATTAGCGCGTTCAAACAAACAAACAAACAAACTCTTCAGCTTTATAATATTATAGTATAGACTAAAGGAAGAGTTCCTATTTAAATTGTCTTCCAATTATTAAATTGTATTGTAAACTGAAACTGTGATTCTTATAATAAAACCGGTTAAATGCGTGTCGGACCCGCGCACTAAGGGTTCCGTGCCACCCTTAACTGAATTCAGGGTCCACTTACTTTCACTTAACGAAAACATCACAATATATTGCGACGGCAAAAATAACTTTGTTTTTCATAGTGTTTGTATGAAAGACAAAGTTATATTTGCGGTTGATAAAAATGTGCAATATCTCAAAAACTACTGGTTCGATCTCCTTCAAACCAATTTTCGTTGCAAGTTTTTGTTGAGATCTACATCATATATTTTCACTTTCTTAGTTCAAAAGTTAGATGGGGGGGACGCCCATTTTACCACTTTGGAAGCATCTATATCTCAAACCTTACACTTTTAGAAAAAATGGTTTTAGAAACCTCAACATCATTTTAAAAGACCTATCCATAGACACCCCACACGCATAGGTTTGAGTAAAAAAAAAATTAGGTTTTAGTTTCATGTATGTGAGCCCCCCCTTAAATATTAATTTTCCCATTCTTTTTGTATCTGAATCGGAAAGCGGTGAACAAAATACACCTACCTACCAAGTTTCAGCTATGTGACGCTTATAGTTTCAGAATAAAGTGGCTGTGACATACGGACGGACAGACAGACAGACAGACAGACAGACTTGACGAAACTATAAGGGTTCCGTTTTTTGCCATTCGGCTACGGAACCCTAAAAAATAACTAGAGTTAAGATACAATTTCATTTCAATCACACTATTTTTTAAGCATATTAACATGAGTGAGAAGCGGGCCGACTAGTCGGCGGATTTAGCCGACTAGTCGGCGACTAGTCACCGACTACAAAAATGGCCGACTAGTCGGCTTTACCGACTAGTCGCCGACTAGTCGGTACATCTCTAGTTTAGTCTATTGGGACTTGCTAAATGCAAAATAAAATCCTACGAAAACGAGTTAGTCCCAATCCGTCTATCGTCTTTTACTTAGAAAGAAAATTACCTACATGTTTTTTTTCTGCTGGCTCGGTATAGATAGTGCCATCCACGAAGGCGCGCCCCACCACTCGTCCAAATCGTTTTAGTACATGTGTGCAAGCTTTTGAATTGAATTTGGAACATCATAAATATCATAATGACTAATGAATGACAAGCACACTTCAAAAAATACACTCAAAGGGAGAGATGCTCTACTTGGATATGGTTTTAAGTAGGTATAGTTAGTTACTAGAAAAGTAATATATCATTTTTAAACTGCACAAGCATCATTTTTACTATTGACGTAAACTAAATACGTAAGAACGTTTTATAACATTTAAAAAAATGATTAAAAACTTTCTTATAAGAGAACCATCGGTCCACCAGGACTTCATAAGCGTGAATTGTTTTTTCTTCGTACACGTAGGTCCTAGCGTAATGTTTTATAGCCTTTCCCGTTATAGTACATCCCGGTAATATTATAAGTTACCACATGGTTTTTTTATTTAAATTTTTTGATGGTGTTTAAGTTACCATTATAATTCTTTCAGTAAATTTAATAACGACAGTAGATTATACCAGGTTTATTTTTTAGTATAACACACTGGGTTTTCCTTGACATTTTAAAAATAAATTAAGCAGAGCCACTTTCGTGACGAGTCTGAATATTTGAATGACGGCCGGCTCGCAACTGACGCGCGTGTCTCCCCCCGCACCCCGCACCTTTATCAATCAAAAAAAGAGTGGGGCGCGCCTTCGTGGATGGCACTATCTATACTACTTGGTGAAAATACATTGTGTAGATAGGTAGTAGGTACTTAACACGTTCCGGGACTGTGAACGCCTACAGGCGTGAAAACAATAAAACATCTATTGTGTCTTGGAGTAGTGTCCCGGAACGTGCTAACGGAAAATATGTGAGTCAGTCTCAGTGTCTTGTAGTTCTTATTAATTATCGTGAAATCGGGTCGAGCCTTTTTCTAGAACTATTGTAGTGTTTTATCTGGTATTTTTTTTGCCTATTTAATCTTTCGATGTCTTCTTCGAGGGTTTAACCGTCCTTCAATGCTGTTGAGTAATATCAGAAGATTATTCTGTCGCCAGAACTAAACGGATAAATTATACAGGTATGTAGATGGAGATTGCTGTTAGCATTAAGCCCATTGATTGTGAACTTACAAAGGAAATAAGAATATCAGTGATAAAGTCGGTACCGAACCTTCAGTATCCAAACAAATTCTTATTTTTACCTTTACTCGTCGTAAAATTTATTTATTGTTTTACGGGGATACTTTTATTGTTGCCTAGTTTATTTCTTTATTGCTTAGTTTCAGTTGATAAAATGCTTCCGTAATCGGTTTATTATTATCAATATTTGTTCGAATATATTTTGGGGGATTCTCTTATATAAGTTCTGTTGTTTTGTTGCTTGGTAATATTGTTGACAGAGTGTTTATGTTAACTCATATTATTTCTATATGTGAGGACCTTTAAGAGGTTTATGAGTTAACTATACTATTTCATATTGTTTATTTAAAAACCCTGGTTTTCCTGTAATAAAATAAATAAATAAGTTTAGTTCTTTATTCTTTCTAGAATTTAAAACTTAAAAAAATAGGTGATCCTCCTTCACTTATTTACTCTTCACTTAAATAATAGAGCGATACTTTGTTTATAAAGTTTTCTCTAAGATACTAAAAAGGTTATTTAACTATTCCACCATATCACTTTTATCGAACATTTAATTGCATCAAATTAGCGAGATTTGAACAAAAAGATAAAATGCAATAAAATTCACTTATCTTAGATAACTCATGTTTTTTTCTTATGAAATAAAACTGATCACTTCAGTTTAGTTTCATCAGTGAAGATACAGATACTGTAAAAATCAGAATCTGTAAAGTATTTGTGTTAAAAATTGTTCTGATATGGATGAAGAAGGTACCAAATTAAAGCACAGAAAGAGACTGTCAAAGGTAAATAAAATTGAATTTAAAAAATACTTTTAATAACCATCTTTAAAAAAAATAATAGAGGCCTCTTGCGATGTCGTCCGCGCGATTTGATTTTACTCCTTTCTCATGCAATGCGATGTTTTAATAGCCTTCCTATATAAATAAGCTTACACATTTTTTTCGAATTGGACCAGTATTTAACGAATACATGATACACGAATGGTTTCAAAAGACATGTGCACCCATAAAAAAAACAAGATCGGTTTTTAGAAGCGTGGTGATATTTAATTTTGTAATAACCTTTCTAAATGGAATTTGAGGAAAAATGACATTATCAAGTGCCAATTGAAGAAACATCCACACCTTGAAAACTTGACACAGGAATAGCACAAAACCCTACCAAATATTAATAAATCTATAAAATAATTAATAGAATCAGGTGTTACTTTGCG
This sequence comes from Pyrausta aurata, assembly GCA_963584085.1. Classification (NCBI taxonomy): domain Eukaryota; kingdom Metazoa; phylum Arthropoda; class Insecta; order Lepidoptera; family Crambidae; genus Pyrausta; species Pyrausta aurata. The sequence goes on from OY757276.1 coordinate 9,632,823, forward strand.
GAAATCCATAATTAGGTAGAATTTTATAAATTATTTCATAGGGTAGTAATCTATAAAATAATAGTAGGTATTCGATCTATGCATGTAAGTTTTATTTAATTTCCCATTTTGTCCTACATCTTGAACTTTCTGCACTTTTACTTAATATACTGGTAGAGAATGCCTGAAAGATAAGATAAACGTGCAGCTCACAGTACAATTAAATAATTTTTTTGTAACTTTTTGCTAAATTTTTCGTTAAAATATGTATGCAATCGTAGTAATTTGGCTAATTATTGTTTTTAACAATCATAAAGGTTCAGGCCATCAATCATTCACCCGACTGCTTTCAATAGCATCTTTCAACATCAATACTGACCTCATTCTAGTCAATAAGATAACTACTTATAGATATTTGCGCCTGCGATTACTGATGATCTTTAGTAAGAGCACATAAGATATAGTAGTACTTAGTACTACGGTAGGGACGATATCAAGTGGCCGAGTATGATTCCAATCTCTTCAATGGGTTACCGTTCTAGTAGTTATACTTGAGATTGGTATTAGGTTGTTGCAACATAGTTTATATAAGTAACATACGCTAAATAAATAATAAATTTAAAAAATAAACAGCATTAAAAAACTGACTAAAATCTTAAAATAATACGTTTAATTTTGTCTTTAGGAGATAAACAAATCTTTTTAACTATTTTTTATTTCATGTTTTTTAAGGTATTACCCATATCTCAAAAACTACTGGACCAATTTTAATGAAAATTACACTGAACCCTAAGTTGAATTACACCTAATGGAACTAAAAAAGAATCATTTCTCTATGACTTCTCGTTTTCGAGACATCTGAGAACATTGAAAGCCTTAACAGATCAACATACTTACTCAAATTGTATCCAATTCTTACGATATTATCACATACAATACAGATCGAATTGATTACTTACCTCCTGTATTTGAAGTTGGTAAAAATGCGACCACGTACTAGAAACAAAACAAATAGTATAACCACATAAAATTAAAATAAAGTAAAATTGAATGCTGTCAGAAAACTGCTTGAATTGGCTTGGCAATAGTGTTGGCCATTGCGCATAACATATTTATATCTATTTATACGTTTTCAGAACCAACGAGCGTACTCGGGCATACCCACAGACGAGTACAATGGTAGCCGCGACGAAAAGCCCTGGCAACGGGTTAATATTTTATATATTTATTTATTTTACTGTTACTTATCAGTCCAATAGGTTTAGAGTCGGTTTTTCTTTATTAGTCGAATATTGTCAATAATCTTCAGTGTTCATCGATGAATTACCAATGTATGTTGCGAGTTTTTCTTATGTAATCAGTCAGGTATCAAACGAATGCCGAGAGTCGCATAACAATGGAATTTTTATTGTGTCTCGTTTACACATACTTGACGAGTTAAAACCAATATTTTCGTTAAAAAGGAATGTCAAGATTGTTTTCAATATTTGACAAGCAAAGAAAACGAACTTTAGGCTTAAAATTTTACTTTGCCATCTTAGTAAAGATCCCAATATCCCCAAATCGGAAACGGATAATGTTTAAAAATCGATTTACCGTATCGTCTTGTTATAATGTCCATGAACTCCAATATATTTATTTATTTCAATAAATATGGCACCTACAGGTGATAAGAAAAGTAAATATGGAAATCACTAAGTTCGTGCGATTTTTATCGCAGATTTGGTACTGTGAAAATCATCGATACGTGTAATATGTTCAATCACAACACTACTTCGTTCAAAAGTACGGTCTTCTAAAATACTAATTATTTGAGGGCAGTCTTATTACTTTCTTGCTAACTAAATAATTGAGAAAGGAGTCTACTTAATTTGCCCCATAGTATAAAAACTGTTATATTAACACGTTGGAATCAAATAAATTTGTTTTTATTTTCATTTCTAGTTTGTACAAATACTTCTGTTTTAAGATAACGTTGTTTTTTCAGACTTTTTATTTTAATTAGGTATCTCTCGTTTTTTCGTAAACTAAGTCACTGTTCTTACGAAAAAAATGGTGAAAATGGTTTCTAAAATAGTTTTTCATGTTTAACTTGTTATAATACTTTATTATCGTTGTAAATAACATACTACTAACTGTTACTAATTTTGTATGATGTGTAAAATATACATTTTCTTCATTTATTCCTACAGCTTTAGTTTAATATTAGAATATCATTATGTCTTGTAAATAATAGGTTTTAATTCTAGGTTTTGTACGAAATCACTAGAAAGGGGATACATTTGTATGAACCCGTGAAATCAGTGAGTAATACTATTTGAAGATGGGGTGTTCCGCTTTTTGTTAATGTACGTTTTGGGGTGATGTGTAGGATTACCCTTTACCATGAATGCCTGGTAAGAAAAGCTGTTATAATACAGTCGGGTGTACTATCTTGACTTTAAACAGCTTTTCTTATTTGTAAATTTTTGTATTAATATCACTAGAAAGATTATCAACTGCCCAAGTTGATAATCTATGGCCTATGATTATGAGCTCATGGTATGAGGGCACGACATTTATGTTGTTTATCAAAGTTTGGGGTGCACTATTAAATAATATTTCAGTTACAAACACATTTTTACAAACGAACCTAATTGGGTAAATTATGAGCTCATGGTATGAGGGCACGACATTTATGTTGTTTATCAAAGTTTGGGGTGCACTATTAAATAATATTTCAGTTACAAACACATTTTTACAAACGAACCTAATTGGGTAAAAATTACTTAGAAAAAGTTTATTCTTGATGACGAATATTGATGATATCACTATTCCTTCCTTATTGATAAACAATGTCACTGTCATCAATTCATATACTTTGTATCTATACGTATCTTATCTTTTACAGATAGAAACTGAAAATCATTAACCATTAGGTACACCTTCATAATTATACGATTAATTCGATGGTCAACCAACTTGAACTATCATTTTCGTATTATCTTTAGTCAAAATTAGTTACCATACATCTTAGTAAGTACTAGTTAAAAGTTGATATTTTTCATACATTATATGAAACTTTATATTGATTTAACATTTAAAATACTTACTTACATTACACTTCAACATTTGTGGTGGTTGGTCGAGCATATAATTTGTAACTATTGTTTATTTGTTATTCGAACATTGGCTTATTTATGGTGTGGGTCTGTTCTATATTCTATGTTTGCTGTGTTTTTTCATAAAGTGTTGATTTCCTATTTAAAATAGAAACTGCTAGGTTAAGAAGTGTTACTATAGGTAAACCGCTTCATTGAATCTTCGCCTGCGGGGCACAGGGGCGCGGGGGGAGGCAAGAGCGCAGTGTCGCTCCTCTCCCGCTCCTCCCGAGCCCCGCCGCCCCGCAGGCGAAATATAAGTGAAGCGGGTAACCTATAGTAGTGTGATGTTTTAGGTACCCAGTGCGCTAATAGTAATACTATTAGGCGTTTACCTGCTGCTTGGTTTCTTTACACAATTGATAGAGGATGACATGCCCAGGGTGGTGCAAGAAGCCAGCATTCCCAGGGATGTAAGTAGAAATCATATTTTTTTCTAAAATACAGGAAACTATAGCTAACACTTCGATTTATAATACCGGTCACCCCTGATTCCCATATTTAAAATGTAACATTATACTTTCTAAGTTTATTTTTAATATTTTAACATGTTGTCTATTTCGGCGTTTGAGAAGAATCTCAGCAGTTTTCTAATCGTCTGTGTTCTGTTAAGTAGACAAATAGTCATGATCTAGCCTATAAATGGGCATATCACTCACTATTTTTCGACGTTCGTATGCGACATATTTTGTTCTATAACCAATCATATAATACATGTGTTCTATTCCGAAAAGCTGGTGCAGCAGAAGTATTTTTTGGGTTAGTCCCCTTTAAGAGCCATAATATGATATCCAATTGTTTTCCATCATACTTTATAGACTCGGTTTCAGCAAACTTTCATAGTTGCCAATTCAAATCTTATATTGACTATACCCAGGACTGGCAAACCTTCAGCGAAGAGTCCGCCCAGCGCTACCTCACTCAGATACTGGGCGGCGCACCCAGAGTCGCTGGCACCGAGTTCCACCTTCGGAAGACCAGAGATCTGTTCGACTTGGTCAACGGAGTAGCTGCTCAGGCCAGACTGCCGGTCAGGACTGACTGGCAGCTAGTCACTGGTGAGTAAGAGTAACGTCCTCCTACTCGCAAAATCTATGGGTCTCAATAGATAATGCAAGAGGTAATAATAATTACCCTATAATGCCGTACTCATTAGAGAAATTAGCACAGTGCGCAAAGAGAGTGAATAGGTTAGATTAATCCTAGGCCACTTCATCACTTACCATCAGGTGTAATTGTAGCCAGATGTCTCCCTATATGCTTTTAAAAACAGTACACGCGTGCACGATCTATTGCTCCAATTTCATAGTTGGTTGACCATCTGCCTTTTCGTTTTGGTCAACCATGTGGCGGTACAGTTTTGTTAACCAATCCTAAACCAAAAAGTGGTTTATGTTGTCAAACATTTTCATGCCTTGTTTAAAGATTGTGTTATTATGGCTTATGTAATTATTAAAATGTTGAGCCCGCGTGGTATGGCGTGAGTATGGCTCAAACTACCTCATAGTTGATGTAAGGCCATTTGCCCAGCCGTGGGACATTACAGGCTAACATTACTATTTCCATCTTTCTGATTGCATAAATATCTAAACATCCGCAGGCGACTACTTCCTGAACTTCAGCATACCGTTCGTGAACTACTACCAGAACGCGTCCAACATCATCGCCCTTCTGGAAGGCGAGAGCGGGTTCCGTAGCGATGGCACCCTCGGTCCGACGTTGCTCGTCAACTGTCACTACGACTCTGTACCTTTTGCCGAAGGTAATAAGAATAAAATTAACAATTTTATAAGCATCCAGCAGCTATTCTAGATCTAGGAGAATGTAGTAAGTTCAAAAGCGATGGCAGCTTCGGTCCGACGCTGCTTGTCAACTGTCACTATGACTCTGTACCCTTTGCCGAGGGTAATACGATTCAAATTAACTATTTTCTGGACCTCCAATATAAAACATCTTCTAGAAGAAGCGTTCTTCTGCGAACAAATTATTATTGGACCGGTGCACTGACGGTGGAACCGACTGCAAAAAAGAAAGCTGCTTTCAAATAGTAAATCGTTTATTTAATACTGTGGTTTGTATTTTACACCCTGTATATGTATTTTACAGGAGCATCAGACAACGGGGTATTCTGCGCAGTGATGGTGGAAATCCTAAGTAGGCTTTCTAGAAAAGAAACAAAGTTCCGAAACAATATACTTTTCTTATTTAATGGTGCTGAGGAGAATCCGTTGCAGGTATGTAGTTGAGCTTACTTAAGCATGAATTAACATGTTTCTGATTTGAATGAATGAATATATGATTTATGAGTAACGTAAAAATCAAGTATTATTTCGTTAAATTTGGATTTTAACCAGTTAATTATTAATGAGTTTAGTGCAGTTACCAGTAAGGCAAATCATAAAACTGACTACATATATTTTAAAATATGATAGTTAGTTATAAGAAATGTGGAAATCAATGACACATTAACGCAACGTAATCATGTCGATGATCGCCAGTAGGCTCGACTGCCCCTATGTACACAGTGCCTGTGGTGACAGGCATGCTCCTGTGCAACCATTTGTGCGGATATATTAATTAATTTTGTGTTATTATTTGTTTGTTTTATATTGTGAATGTTTTAATTATATCTCAATGGAATTTTTAATTTTAATTTTATGATATTATTATTTTATTTAACATTTTCCTTGTGTAATTTTAACTTTAATTTTAATTTATTTCAATATTATTTATATTATCTTTTAAATGTATGTATAATACTATGGGTCTCAGTTACCTGAAAATAAACGAATTATTTTTTATTTCTATTAATGAAATCATAAGCTACGTGGACATTTCGACCGATTTATTCTCTATCGCAACTACTATCGAAATAACGGTGACCTACACAAAATCCAATCATCATAAATTACGCAGAGTCAAACTATCTTTATCTACGTCTAGTTTTAAAATATTTTCTCTCATTTGAAGAGTTAATTAAAGTGCCCCAGATAAACTGGGAACAGGACAAGATAGTATTATATTATCTGTGACAAGATAATGATGATGATTTGAAGAGTACAATTATCTTTTTCTTTAAATTGTTTTAAAATATTTCATTCAAAAAATCTCATTTGCAGGGTAGCCACGCGTTCCTCCACCACCCATGGTCTAAGAGCGTGACGACTGTCATCAACCTGGACGCGGCTGGGATGAACGGGAAGCCTTCTGTTTTTCAGGTAAATAACCTACATACTAGAACCCTTAGAATAGAATAGAATATGTTTATTTATTTGCTCAAAACATGGTGAATTTGATAACAGAATTTCATCATAGACCATCATGTTTCGCCACAGGCGGCATACAAAGTTGATATATAATTTAAGTTGAAGTTAAACAATTAATTAATTTCAGTAACACTATACACATTTTCATTACTTATTCCATTTAGGTCCACTTTTGCATGTCAGGATAGCTTAGTTTTGAATTAAATGTAGACCCCAGACTTAACCTTATTGAATTGTATTTATTTAAAAAAATTGAATCTTGTTACCATTATTTTATTTAAGAAATTATATTTGTATGATTGTGATTTAATTTTAATTCTATGTTGATCTTGATTTGCTTTTATAATTGTATTTTAATTTAATTACAATTCTAATGTTATTTAATTTGCCATAATTGATCTTATTTCTGTACTTTTTTTAATGTATTAATGAAGCTGTGAATACTGTTCATAGCTTACAGTCCCGCCTTTTGTTTCAATGTAATAATTTAAGACATGCATCGATTGTAATACTGTTTGTGTTCATGAAATAAATAAATTACCATGCTGATACAGACAGATATAGGCGAGACGGAATAAAGATTTAATTCAGAACTAAGGTAATCCTGACGTGCGCAAGTCTTGGTTGTCTGTCTATCTATTATCGGTCCTTTTTAAACGTGTAGAATAATCGAAATGTTAAAATACTCAGGTTAGTGAATGTCATGCTTTAATTTGAAGTTTGATCATTTGACGATACTCGTTATAAGTTTATATTCATGTTGCTTGCTTTAAACAATCACATGACTAGTCTTTGAAAACAAGAACTCGCACAATCGCTCATTGTTGAGTATTTCTACAACAATAAATGGTCTAATGACGCAACTCTAGGAATGGTACATTTGAAATTTCATTATTATGTGAATTTATACTTTTGGTGCTTGATCAACGACACAACGTCTATTTTTAGGGTAAATCGGGACCCTATACCTACTCAGACTTCGCTGTCTGTCTGTCCGTCCGTCTGTCTGTCACCAGACTGTATCTCAATAACCGCAAAATTTTTCACAAATTACGTATTTCTGTTACCGCTATAACATTTTTTGACGTGACAACGTCTTATAAATTGGTTTGCCGGGTGACACTTCAAGAAACTGCGTTACGCTCCGCTCACGTTATGCGCTCACAATGAGAGCGAGTGAGAGGCACGCGTCCCTTCCACTCGGGCATGGTTAGCCCGCCTAAGAGCGAGAGAGACAGACATCAAAAGTCGTTGTCACGTAAAACTTTCGCCCGTATACCGATTTTACAGGCAACCAATTTTTTTTTAATATTTAAGAAGACTACAATACAATAAACGTGATTTCTCTGCTTGCAAACACCCCTCCGCCAATCCGCACTGAGCCCGCGTGGTGGAGTATGGCTCATACTACCTCACACTTGAGGTAAGGCCTTTGCCCAGCAGTGGGATGCTTACAGGCTAACTTAACTTTTTTACTACAGGCGACCGACCCAAGGATTCTGTCTGCGTACCGAAGCGTCGTGTCGCGTCCGTCCGCGCAGGCCGTGGGCGAGTTCCTGTTCATGTCGGGCGTCATCCCCTCCGACACCGACTTCCGAGTGTTCCGCGACTTTGGGGATATACAGGGTGAGTTGTAATGTATGAATGCTTGTAAACAATATTTTTTATAACTTTGAAAATAAAATCAGTGGGTAAAATTAAATATCTAAATCTTAAAGGATGAAATAAGAAACCAAAAATTGCGCACCAGCATCTTTCTGGCTAACTGTCGTCAGAATTTCACGCGGTCGGACCGACAGCACGGTAGCTCAATTAGAAGAGCATTTGGCCCGGTTAGCCAAAAAGATGCTGGTTCGAGTCCCGCCCGTGCGCAATTTTTGTTTTTTTATTTCATCTTTTAAGAATTCAAATATGACACAAAATACAGAATGTCCCGTAAGTAGTGGTTCGACCGAAAACCGTAGATGGATGAGGTTATGTTCTATCAGAATAGGCCAACATGGGTTAAGAAAGGTCTCATGGTTTAAGAGTTATTCAATAATTTTAATTTTAAAAAAAAAACGAATTACGTCACTTTCCTTGTCGCCATTATTTTAATATTGCGAAAATTAATATTTTTCTGAATTATTATATTTTTTTCATAATTTAACTATGTAGTCAAAATCTTTTTTTATCAATATCTTCAATAGTTTAGTCAGAAAATGACAATATTTTGTTTTTTTTTTGGCCCGATAAAATGTTACTCAAAAGTTTAAAGATCTGTGTTGGAAAAAAATAAACTTGACAGTTTGTGACTAAAAGCTTAAAAACTTCTACATTTAATGCAATTTACAAAATACTATAATAGTGCTACGTTTCGGGTGTAAAGTTGTTTTTTTTTAAATATAAATTATTGAACAACTCTTAAACCATGAGACTTTTCTGAACCCATATTGGCCTATTCTGATAGATCATAACCTTATCCATCTACGGTTTTCGGTTGAACCACTACTTACAACATTTTAAACCATTAAATCGCTATTTGATTTTAAGAAATCTCAGTATTCAAATATGAATTATACACGTTGTAAAAAAATACGAGCTAAATTCAAGGGGGTGTTATTTTTTTTTACTTTTATTTTACCACAATAACTTCTCAAGAGATATAGTTCTATATCAACAACACCCTAAATTACCTTACCTATTATTTCCTAGGCATAGACATAGCGTTCACGAAGTGGGGCACAGTGTACCACACGCGCTACGACCGGCAGGACATGCTGCAGCGGGGGGTGGTCCAGCACGCGGGGGACATGCTGCTCAACTTGATCGTGGATGCTGCTGATAGGGATTTGAATGAGAAGGTAGGCGAACATTATTTTTATTTAAATTTTCTATTTATTGAAGGGACTGAATTAGAGATACAGTCCCTTGATTTGCCACTAGATAATTTTGAACATTAAAACTTATATGTTGTGTATTTAAGAGAACGAACTTTGGTAGTCTTAACTTAGTTGAGTAGGGGCAATTTTTTTCGGTTACATAAAACATCTTTAATGTATTCGTAGCAGTTTTTAAATAACAAGTTATTTTAAAACCCCGAAAGATATAATCATCATCAAATTGGTCAATAATTTCCTATGTTTGGTTCTGCACTTCTTCCCTGACCGACAAGAATTTGAAAATAAGAATTTGAAAATATGAGTTTCTCATTGATTAACCCGTAAAAGTTTGTTCTAATCTATACTAATATAATAAAGCTGAAGAGTTTGTTTGTTTGTTTGAACGCGCTAATCTCCGAAACTACTGGTTTGAATTGAATAATTCTTTTTGTGTTGGATAGTCCAGTTATCGAGGAAGGCTATAGGCTATATAACATCACACTACGACCAATAGGAGCAAAGATATAGTGGTAAATGTGTAAAAAACGGGAGAAAGAAGTCACTATTCAACGCGGACGAAGTCGCGGGCAATCAATGATAATTACTTACTTACTCAGACATCAACATCATCAACATCAACAGAACAAAGTTATTTTTGATCTCCATTGACGACGCGTTTGGTGTATTGGTTAGCGCTCCTGACTATTACGCCGGCCGTCGCGGGTTCGAATACCGCAAGGGGCAAATGTTTGTGTGATGAGCACGAACATTTTGTACCTAAGTCATGGATGTTATATGTATTTAAGTATTTATGGGAGACGCCCCCGTCATGATCGTTGTCTGGTACTTCGTAACACAAGGAAGAAAATTCCTTACCACGAAACCAGACAATTGGTGTGTTGTCTGACGCATATCCATCGACCATCTTCTACTTGTTTTCAACTGACTTCCGAATACAATTATTTAAGTTAATAACTTAACTAACGTCTTAGCCTTTATGAATCCCACTACTGGGCAAAGGCCTTACCTCAAGTATGAGGTAGTGTGAGCCATACTCCACCACGCGGGCTCAGTGCGGATTGGCGGAGGGGGTGTTTGCAAGGCAAGCGACCAACCTTATAGGGTCACTGACTAGGCGTCACGACTAATATCAACCGATATTAGCCGGGACCAACTACTTTACGTGCTTTTCGAAGTACGGAGATCGTGATATACGACACTTATATGATCGGAATGGTCATCCATCCAAACACCACCGGGCTGTAAGTTGTTTAACTTCGTTTCGTTATTATCACTACCAAAGCGCTGCTACCACTGCGCTCCGCTGTTGCATAAACAGACGGGTAGATGGCGCTAACGTCACGCAATGACGTATACTAAAAGAGCGCGGTCGAACCGACAGCACGGTAGCTCAATTGGAAGAGCAGTTGGCCCGGTAAGCCAGAAAGATGCTGGTTCGAGTCCCGCCCGTGCGCAATTTTTGGTTTCTTATTTCATCTTTAAGAACTTTAGGATATATTTGTTTTCAGATGCCAGCCACCCGCATGGTGTACTTCGACTACCTGAACCTGTTCATGGTGTCGTACACTTACGCGGTGTCGCACGCGTTGGATGTACTTGTTGCGTTGTTCGCGCTGCTGTCCGTGGCGTATTACGTCTGGATGGTAGGGATGAGTGAGTACATTTGAGTATTACAACCTACTTGCTTCAATATCATCATCATTATCAGCTGTAAGACGTCCACTGCTGAACATAAGCCTCCTGTAGTGTGTCCATAGCGGCCGGTTGTGAGCGGTCTGCACCCGGTGTGATCCTGCGATCTTTGTAATGGCATAATGTCCATCTTGGCTAATACTAGTAAGCGCTGATAAGAAAAAATGCGATTGCTAACAGGTTGGTAACTTAAGTAGCCCTGACACAATCTGCCGTTTTGATTAGAGATGGGGAACGTTTTTTAATGCTAAACAGACACATTCTTTATTTGTTTAAAATGTTGTTACGTCTAATAGTCTAAATTTTAAATATCGAGGTTCAATTCCAATACTGTAGGTCTACTACGAAATCGAAATCCGTCAAAATGATAATCGTTTTTTGGATCCGAAAATTTTTTAGTTCAGGATCGTTACTACGAAATGCTCCGGATCCGCAAAACGATTATCGTATTGACGGATTTCGTTTTTCGTAGTAGGCCTTCTGAGACTACAGCGCGCCATCTAGTTGTTGTTAACCATGTCAACATGTAGTATGGTGTAAAGTTTTTGTTATGTGCATAGTGATAAATCAATCCTGAAGTCCGTTTCTTTCGTCCGTTTTTAAAGGGGAAAACAAATATTTATTAGACCATGGATACAAAGATACGAGTAGATAAGAGGTTTTCTAATAAGTGCCTTTTCTCTTATTATTCTTAAGGCCGATTTTTCAATGGTGGGATAAGGAATATTCGTCGAACAAAATACAATATATATAGCTAATTTGAAAACGTCACCTAATTGTCAGCAATCATACGTAACTGAATTTTTTTTTCCTTTTTGCTTTATAATGAATCAGTCTGTTATGTTTTATCTGACCATTGAAACTATCGGCCCTTGACGAAATATTTGTTGCTGTAACAGGGTGGTCGACAGCGCAAGAGTTAGTATGGTCGTCGCTGGGCCGCGCGTGCTCTCTGCTGGGCGGAGTCGTTGCAGTCGCTGTGTTGGTGCCTGTTATGGTTGCTACTACAGTGCAATTGAGGTATGTGTATTTTTATTTATTTCGGTCTTTTTATTCACCATTATTCTGGCCAGAAATATCTTAAAAATGATATAATTATCTGGGTATTGTTGATTAGTGAGACAGTAAATTTAATAAAATCCTTTTAAGGTAGTGGCCTAAATAAATTTCAATCCATTGATGGTCAAAAACCATATTTCGAATAATTTAGGATAGATATTTTAAACAATTTACCCATAATTTTCTTTTGTTTTGGAGTGATTTACTATAAAAATATCTATTTGTCTAAAATAGAAAAAAATCGTTTCATGAAAATATGTTAAATATTTTGATCAATTAAGTCAATCACCGAGATTCCAGACACAATTGAAAAATATTTTTTACGCGTCCCATATGATATCATTGGGGTCTGACGGATGTTATTTTTTTCTCAACGATTATAACAAGTAACACAATAAGTTAACAACATTTAATATGTTTAGTTTACAAAAATGTGTTATGTTTGTTCCCAGATACTTGTCCCAGCCATGGATAGTAGTCCCGATGTTCTGGCTGCCTTACATAGTGGGTACGATCGCCGTCTCACACGCATTCGACGCGTGGAGGACTAAAAAGGTAAGTAATAACAAACGCTTTTGTGAAAACCGCATCAAAATCGGTTCAGTCGAACGCGAGATTATCGCGGACAAATCTACGTACATACATACAGGTCAAACTGAGAACTTCCTTTTTTGTAGTCGGTTGAAAAGTATCATTTAGTTATGGGAAACTCACAGTTGTCGCCTTACAAACTTGCTACATGTTCATGACTCCGATAATATAAATATTCGACTGCATATACAGGTATATACAGGTATATGCAGTCGAATATTTATATTAATGTAATAAAAGTATGAGCCATATTCAACGTGACGATTCTGTCAAATACAACAAGTTTTGGTATAAGACGCGAAAAATAATTGACTTCGCCGCACAAACTAGTATCAGCTGATTGGTCGGCTCTAAAGGAAAGGGAAGTGACATTTATTTTGGGGATTTTGATGTTAGTCCCATAAACAAGTTGTATTTAAGCTACAATATGAAACCTTGAATATGGCTCGTAATTTTTTACACCGTTTTAATTATTTTAAATCGTATTATTATTTTTCATTTTTTTTTTCAACAAATATGACATGTTAATTTGCAAGTTTACTATTCAGTAATCATATCAATTCGATTCACTTTGTGTGATTCGTTACGAATTCAACATACAAGGTTCCATCCTCTTTTGTCTTGATGATTACTATAAAAAAAAAACAAATAGCTGAATAGATTCTACCAATTTTTTTTAATTTGCCATCGCGCGCGTATACTAGCAACATTATACTTGCTGTTATTACTTTGGTAGTACTGAATATTTATTAAGATTGTTACTGATTTGACTACGAGTACCGGATCTTTAATTTAGTTAGTTAATTTCATTTGTAAAGTGATTACTGATTTGATTACGCAGTACCTGATCTTTAATTTGATTGGTTGTTTTCTTTTGTTAATTAGTTACTGATTTGACTACCCTGTACCGGATCTTTAATTTTATTAATTTGATTGGTTGATTTCGTTTGTTAATTGATTACTGATTTGACTACCCTGTACCGGATCTTTAATTTGATTGGTTGATTTAATTTGTAAGTGGTTACTGATTTGACTACGTAATACTGGATCTTTAATTTGTTTGGCTGTTGGCTGATATCATTTGTAGAGTGGTGACTGATTTGACTACTTAATACTGGATCTTCAATTTAGTTGGTTGATTTAATTTGCAAAGTGCATTGAACTTAGTGTTGCGGCGCTAGTATCGTTTTTGAGAGTCAAGAAAGTTAACTTTTGCTCACAACCGCCGCAGAATACGACTTATCCCACGCTTATCCCATCGAACCTGTCATGTTCACGGCATTCCTACGAGACTTGTATTGATATTGATATTGTGACTTTGTAATTGGAACATCGTTGTCTTTGGAACCGGCGTTTTTCTTGCCGAACCCATCATGGACGCCTTACCTCGAGATGACGGTGACGGACGAGCCACCTACCGCTTTGGCTCAGATCAGATCAGACTAGGGTTATTAACTCGTCAAGTATGTGTGAACGAGACACAATAGAAATTCCATTATTATGCGACTCCCGGCAGTCGTTTGATACCTGACTGATTAAATTAAGCATTAGTGGTGGTTGGTTATCGGATTTTTTATTTGGCAATACTGAATGGTTTTTCACGGCCAATGGACTCCAGGCCAAGAATTAATCAAAAATCAATTTAAAAAAAAATGTTTTTTTCACTAAGTTTTTGGGTCATTACTCTTACTGTTAATGTTTTTAGTAAAGCAACAGGTCTTTTTCCTCTCAAAGGATACATACACTTCGTTTTTATGACACTCTGAGCCATGCCGCTTATATTTATTGTGGTAGTCATCTCATACGAATCATCGCCTTGAGTGTTCGTTATCCAAGAATGAGAATGGTGTTTGAATTTGAGGGTTTTCATTGAAACATGCAAGTCCATAGTAATTTTTTTCTTTTTAATACGAGCCATAAAATAAATACATTACAAACTGACGTACACATACCTACGTGGAAAGATAATATAATATATTATTAAACTTGATAATTATTTTCAGAGTGGTCTAAACAGATCAATAAGAACACTGCAAGCTCAATCGGCGACCCGTCTGCTGCTGTCTATAATACTGCTAGTGATGTCCTGCATCCCTGCCTTGAGTACAGTGCGATATGTAGTATCTGTGCCGCTGTTCACCATGACGTTTGCCGCACTAGTGGCTATGACGGTCGTCAGATACGTGAGACTCCAAGGTAGGTTACAAATGTTGCTATAATTTTGCCACTTGTGCGTGATGATTTAAACCAGGATTACGCTAATCCGGGATTACATCTTATTTCTGTCTCTAGCAACGTCAAATAAACTGACAGAGGCATAATGATGATATAATCCACGATAAACGTAATCTTGGGTTAAACATTATGCGCTAGAGGGCCTTAGGGAATGCATTTGGAGTTTTTAATTTTTATAGCAAAATAGTGGTTCCATCGAACTTCGATTTGCCCCCGGTCCGTCCCGCCCTGGCCCCGTTTTATGGTTATCATCCTTTTCGGGGCCAAGATATGTGACATGTACGAAGTAAAAATTATGAAAATCGATCTAACCCGTTCACGAGTTCTATGTGTTGAACTAGCACGACTTTCTTTTATGAACTTAACAGGGTGGACTTTTTGAATACTACCTGGAGCAAGAGTAAAGTAAATACTGAAAATAGAAAGTTTTACTGAAAGAAAAATACTTTTAATTTTCATAAATAGAGCTGCATTCAATCATTTTTTAAAATATGTTCGACATTTCCTGGAATCTAAGATAAGATAAGATAAGATATATTTATTTACTTAAACATGTGTACAGTACATAGTTTTTACAAACACAGTAGCAGAGATGTTATAAACTTTTCATTGATATCAACATGTTTTACCGTAATTCGGCATGTAAATATATAATGTCAATTTTAGTACTAAATTTGGGCAAATAATATATTATAGTAACTAAGTCAGTAATAACAATAGATATTAATCAATTCTAATTGTCAAAATTTATCTTCTAGAAAGTCATTTATATTATAGTAACACTTATCAACTAGGAATCTTTTAAATTTAAATTTGAATTGCTCTGTAGATAGTATTTTATATTCATTAGGGATTTTATTAAAGATTTTAGGTGCCATACTTACAACGCTTTTTTTTAATAACAATGTTTTCGAAGTGCATAGGCACAGTCTATCACCATTTCGTCGATTGCGTATGACAGTATCGGATAAACGGGAAAACAGATCAGGATTACATTTGACGAAAACAGCTACTTCTAAAATGTATAACGACGGAAGAGTCAAAATTTTGTGTCTTATGAAATATGGCTTGCAACTGTCTGTAGTTTGCAGGCCAAACATACTTCTTATGCATCGCTTTTGACTCCTGAATGCTATTTTATTGTTGGTCGAATTGCCCCAAAATAACTAACGAACTAGTAACAGTATTCTCAGTTTTTTATATACTAATATCTTTTTCAGGCTGGCAACACCTCCTCCTCGAGTTCATGCTATCCATACCTTCAGCTATGTTCATGATGATACTAGCCCTGCGACTGAACGCGACAATGTTGCCAGTGATGGGCCGGTCGGCGGGCAACTATCCCGATTATACGGTGGCTTTGATCAACGTTGGATTCGCTGTTATTACTTGTGTTACTTTGGTAAGTATTCTTCTTCTGCTTTAATAATAATAAAACGTTTATTTTAGAGCAAATCAAAGATTTATAGCTACAGATAGTTGTAACATTTTACTTAAAATTATTGTTAGTACTACTTCAAAATAAAAATTAAAAACTGCCACATACAAAATCAAACTACGAAGTGCTCAGTCAAAAAACCGGTTCCTAGATCCCTGCACATGGGTTTGTATCCAGTGCCTAAAGATGGAATACGATGGTCTCTGGTAACCATCAGAATGCTGTTAATGTTAACGAATTAACAATTACAAACAACCGCAAAACCAGTTAAATTTATCAACTGTTTTATTCTACGATTTCTGAACGCAACGCGTGGATAAATTCAACGAACATTCAACGCGCAGTTGCTTGACATTATCCGAAGCTGCTTTATCTTAACCAGTTGAATTTATTAGCTGTTTCCCTTTTAACGACTTAAGTCAACTCCTTTTTAGGGTTCCGTAGCCGAATGGCAAAAAATGGAACCCTTATAGTTTCGTCAAGTCTGTCTGTCTGTCTGTCTGTCCGTCCGTATGTCACAGCCACTTTATTCTGAAACTATAAGCATCACATAGCTGAAACTTGGTAGGTAGGTGTATTTTGTTCACCGCTTTCCGATTCAGATACAAAAAGTGAGAAAAAATAATATTTAAGGGGGGGGCTCCCATACATGAAACTAAAACCTAAAATATTTTTTTTACTCAAACCTATGCGTGTGGGGTGTCTTCTATGGATAGGTCTTTTAAAATGATGTTGAGGTTTTTAAAGCCATTTTTTCTAAAAGTGTAAGGTTTGAGATATATACGCTTCCAAAGTGGTAAAATGGGCGTCCCCCCCATCTAACTTTTGAACTAAGAAAGTGAAAATTTTGAAAAAAATATATGATGTAGATCTCAACAAAAACTTGCAACGAAAATTGGTTTGAAGGAGATCGAACAAGTAGTTTTTGAGATATTGCAAATTTTTATCAACCGCAAATATAACTTTGTCTTTCATACAAACACTATGAAAAACAAAGTTATTTTTGCTGTCGCAATATATTGTGATGTTTTCGTTAAGTGAAAGTAAGTGGACCCTGAATTCAGTTAAGGGTGGCACGGAACCCTCAGTGCGCGGGTCCGACACGCACTTAACCGGTTTTTTTTAAATTTAACTAACTGTTTCGACTAATAAACTGCTACGTCCAAATCTGTTGACATTACTGCAAACCAGATAATAACGTTAACTGCTTTTTCAACAGGTTATTAGTTTGAAATTAACAATTTCATTTCGTTAACACAAAAACGGTCAACGACCCACCCCTACGAGGAACGTGTCAGGCATGAAAAGCAACACGACACGCTCTACCTTGCCCACTGAACGGATTGAGAGCGTTCCGTCTCAACGTTATATGGAGAGCGAGCGAGTGAATTTTTTCCGGTGCTGACACGCTCCGTGCACGACACGCGACGGTGTTGGTCGGTAACGGAACAGTCAAGTGGGCAAGGTGGCATAGTTTTTTTTGCTTGACACGTTTCTAGCACGGTCATGGTATGGTACAGTGTCACAGAATATATAATAGTACTACATACAGAACGGCCACTCACCTCCCCTCCCTAGTCTGGCTTACCTCACTATCGCGCCGGAATTAGGGATCTCATTATGCTCATTATGCGGTCGCCTAGCGGGCATGGCACGCGCATGTTTGCGACGTAAACGGAAGTACAAAGTTTTGTGTACGAGAGATGCCTAAGTACTGTGCAGTGTACGGGTGTCTTTTCTCGAGAAAATACTCCGATAGAAGCTTTTTTCGTTTCCCAAAAGATGAGAGACAGTAAGTAGGTAACTTCATACAAAATATGCAACACAAAAAATTCAGTTACAGTGAACAACTTTAAACACGCTAAGTAAAAGTAACATTCTTTAGAATTATGTGTAGTTAGGAAATTATAAATTGTAATATTTATGTGATCAATGAAATTAGGTGTTGCTAAGGTAGATACTATCTTATTATTTCTCCACGATACCACTTGAATATGACATTACGAAAATTAGTACTCGTTATTTAATTGAAAATAGCTATGACCGGTGTAACAGACTTTGCCAACCCTTATAGCACGCACACAAACGCAGCGTCTGTACAACACGCCGTCTGTCAATGTATGGCCAAAATGAAGTTTCTTCCGAGTGTCCGGGGTGTGACAGTGTAGTGGGCAGAACAAACCTTAAATAGTTTATTTTTGTTTTTATAGTGTTTTGTATTGTGTTTTAACAGGCCTGTTGAATTTTGCAAGCGCTTCTTAACGCGTAGGCTGCGTGACATCATCAATGTTGTGAGATTGCTCTCACAATATCTGAAGGAAAATATTTTTACAAATATTTTAACAATCAGTTAAGATGATGAAAGCCAATTTATAGTTTATTTTTGTTTTTATAGTGTTTTGTCACCATACAAACTTAATAATATAAATTGCACTTGCAAAAAGACAACCGCGAACCTGTGACAGACGAGGAACCGAACCCCGTAACCTTAATCAGTCAGGGATCAAACGACTCTCGAGAGTCGCATAACAATGGAATTTCTATTGTGTCTCGTTCACACATACTTGACGAGTTAAATACCACGGTCATATTATACCACTTTCATCCATAAAATGTCTTTCAAAAAATTATAAATACCCTCATTTCTCATTTCCAGTCCGGTACAGAGCTACTCTTCTCCCGCAAGCGACTATGGATGCCGCTGTCCGCCATTTTAGTCGGGTGTATAGTATGCATGTTGGTGCCTTTCAGCCCCTACCAGGACGACGGACCGGCCACCATGAGACATTACTGGCTGGTGAGTGTGTTTCAGCTATTTTAACTCGTCAAGTATGTGTAAACGAGACACAATAGAAATTCCATTGTTATGCGGCGCCCGGCTGTCGTTTGATACCTGACTAATTAAGATTACAAATTTAGGGTAGCTAAAATTTAAAATTTTAGATTGAATACGCGTTTTTTTTTCTTCATTTAGGACAACAAATAATTTCATTAATTGTATAACATTCTATATTCTAGTCTATAAAATACTTTTAATTGATTACTCAACATCGTCAGAAGGAGAGTAATGTATTAAGATTCAATGTTTCTTGCTATAGTATGATTTTTGCGTTAATCTCGCTCGGTTTGCGAGCTCAACTTCAACTTCAACTTTATTTTGCAAACTAAGTGTTACATAAGTTAAAAAAATAATAATAATGTACTTAAGACTTAGTAACCTGTAAGGTATTGCAAACAGTAATTATTATACAAATAACATACTACGAAAAAAAAAAAATTGCAAAGTTAAATTCTCTCTGTCGAAAAATCACTAATGCTATAGAAACATTTTTCAATTAAGTATTCATGCAATTTAGATTTAAATATATTAACGTCATTCATGTCTCTGATTGATTTCGGAATTTTGTTGTAAACCCGAGGAGCATTACCAAATACACTTAGCTCGTATCCTGTCTGTGTGTAAGTTTTTGGTTTCGTCATTATTAATCTGATAAATTGAGGTATACATATTTTTGTGTCAAATTTTTATTTATTTATACTTTATTGCACAATCAAAATTTTACAAAAGGTTAACTTAACGCCATATGGCATTCTCTACCAGTCATACCTTTGGGCTAAGCAGAAATTATTGTGGGCGGTGCGACAAAAAAATGAAATGAATTATTATTAATGTCATGTTATATATGGTTACATTACATTACATACATAGTCATGTACCTACCTTGTAGTGTAATGCAATAATTCAATTTCTACAAGTTGATAAAGACGAACAACTTATTTTTTTTCATCTCTCCTGATCGGAAAATAGCACTTTCCTGTGTAGATAGCCGGGTGGAAAATAGCTTATCCATCCCTAGGGTGGAAAGTAATTTAGTTTTAATTGGCATGGTATAGAGTCAAGGCATGCAGTCAAAGCGTGGATCAAAGATAATTGAGTCACATCATATTATAAAAGTAATAAACATTTTTGCTTAGCTATACATTAAAAAACATGTTTATTATGATCGTTGATATAAAAAATATTCAATTGATTCAATCTATAATTAAAATATACATTAACTAATCTGTGATTAAAATATTCGGCTTCCCGCCATAATACCAAGATGACACTTTTTTTTTACATTGTCAGTGTATTTTTTTCTTTTTGAACTCTATGCCTACTTTTTTAAATTTTGACAATTATTATCTGTGGGGAAAACTCGATCGATATTTTTTACAATCTACAACCACTATTGTAAATTTAATGTTTTTCCTCACAGTCGAAATGAAAAATAGTATGTTTAACTCGGGTGAAAGCACCATTTCACTCTCGAATTATTGGCGCTCTTACTTCGTTCGAGCGCCAGAAACATCTCGAGTGAAATGGGTCGCTTTCTCCCCTTGTATAACAATCTACTATTTACTTAGTAATGCTTTCACATATTTACCATAGCTGGGCACCGTTAATCAAAAAGTTAACTTCGTTAATCGTTAATCCGTTACAAAAAAAGTTAGCTTCGTGAAACGTTAAAGCGTTACATTTCGGAAGAATTAACGCAAGTTAACGTTAATCGTTAATCCGTTAATATGTGTAAAAATTCATTTTTTTTTCGTTGCGTTAGTGAACTTATAAAACCTGTTGGTTAAGGTTCTGGGAGTAAGCTCAGGGCTCATGCCTAGGGCGTAACCCGTCAGTTCTTGCCTCACTTAATGGCACGGGAGAACGCCGTCAGGTTTAAGTGGGTAGGCAGGCTCTGAAGTCTGGAGTCCCACATAACCCCCAACTGCCCCCGCGGTATGCAAAACTGCATTTCTTGACGAAAATAAAAAGGTTCTGGGAGTAAACAGGATAGGGACAAAACGAAATACTTGTGAAATTTAATCGTCGGGCATTTCGTGCATATTTTCCTTCATGCAATTGACATGTTGAAGTTCACATCTGGGTGCCAATTCCGCTAATTGCTAATAACTTGTACAACGATAGTGCTTTGATACACCTCGCTATTCGAAAAAAAATATATGTGTGTCTGGTTTATATTGTGTTCTAAATTGTATTAGGAGCCTTTAGATTTAAGCAGTAAGAAGTACCTACATTTGATGGGGTGGAGGGTTGATAACCTAAGATACAGGAAACATCCTAGTTTAGGTATCAATCCACCATACCTTACATATTTTTGTTTTTGTGTTAATCTAACTATGTACCTATGTATAAGTATGGTGAGAAAATAAACTATTTATTATTATTTATTATTATTATTCTGACAGCGGCTGCTGTAGTGACTCTATCGTGCTACAGTAGTGAGTGATTTTCTGCTAAGTAATTTGACAGCTTTTTGACATTGATTGATAATTCTTCATCATCAGCCGATGGACGTCTACTGCTGAACATAGGTCTCCCCCATGGCTTTCCACAACGACCGGTTGTGAGCGGTCTGCATCCAGTGCGATCCTGCGATCTTTACAAGGTCGTCTGTCCATCTTGTCGGTGGACGTCCTACGCTGCGCCTTTGGTCGAAGGGTCTCCAATCTAAGACTTTTCTGCCCCAACGGCCATCAGTTCTACGCGCTATGTGCCCTGCCCACTGCCACTTGAGCTTACTGATTCGCAGTTCGCAGGGCTATGTCCGTTACCTTAGTTATTCTTCTACGTATATCCTCGTTTCTGATTCGATCTCGTAGAGAAACACGGAGCATAACGCTCTTCATCGCTCGTTGTGTGATTTTGAGCTTCTTTATGAGGCCCATAGTTAGAGGCTGGTTGAAGACTTTTGTCTTCAGACACTGAGGTAATTGAGACGAGAAGACGCTCTTGCGCAGTTTCCCGAACGCTGCCCAGCCGAGTTGGATTCTTCGATTGACCTCTTTCTCAAAGTTACCTACCTAATTGGATTACTTGTCCCAGGTAGACGTACTCGTCAACAACTTTGAGAATTGAGTTCCCAACAGATACCGGAGTGGGCACAACACGGGAGTTCGACATAATTTTCTTCTTTTCCATATTCATTTTAAGACCCACTTGTTGGGATACTCAATCAAGGTCTTCGAGCATAGTGCCCAGATCATCCATGCCACACTTCCAGTGCCGCTGTAAACAGTTTCGGAGATATTTTATTGTTTTCTTATAAAATAAAATAAAATATAACGTCTCCCTGTCTTACACCTCTTCGCAGTGGAATCACCCTCGTATTCTGTTCCTGTACTCGGACCGACATGGTGGCGTTGTCATAACAGACACTTTAACACCTCTATATACCTATAGTCTATGTGGCACCGCTGAAGAGACAGAAGCACTGCCCAAGTTTCGATCGAATCAAAGGCCTTCTCACAGTCCACGAACGCTAAGCATAGAGGCATATTATACTCCTCTGACTTCTGTATAATTTGCATAAGCGTATGGATGTGGTCTATGGTACTATACCCTTTTCGGAATCCGGCTTGTTCGGGAGGCTGGAAGTCATCAAACCTACGTGCGAGACGATTCGTGATGACCCTTGAGAGCAGCTTGTAGACATGGCTCAGGAGTAAGATGGGTCTAAAGTTCTTCAATAAGGTTTTGTCTCCTTTTTTGAAGAACAACACCACCACACTCCTGTTCCATGCCTCAGGTGTGATGCCCTCTAGCAGCACGGAATTAAACAGCTTCTGAAGGTCTTTGAGTACCGGTGACAAATACCCATTTAATAATTATTTTTTATAATTTCAAAATACTGTATCAAAATTTATATAAATTACAAACTAAAAGCGATCCTCGTTTTAATGTTAAAATGTTTTCACCCGTGGAAAACAGCCGTTCAATTGCAGTACTTGAGGGTATAGCGGTATTGTATTTAATGAATACATTTATGAATATCTGTTCCGCGAGAAATGCAGTATCGTTGAACGAGTCTTTTGATTTCATGTCCAGCCACATTTGAACGAGACTTTGCGCTTTACTCGTTAGAGAGTTGGAGCTTTTTAGTTTTTCAATAGACTGTGACAGTATTATCAAAAAACTTACTTGTCTGCACCTGTTTTTTTCGCCGCGCCGCGGTGCCGTGCGGTAAACAGTAGGCATTGGATTAACGATTAACGGACTTAGCTGCATATAAACGGAAGTTAACGTGTCCGTTAACATTTTTGAAAGTTAACTTAAAAGTTAATCCGTTAATCAAAATGTTAACTTCGTTAATTAACGATTAACGGATTAACGAGTTAATGCCCAGCTATGATATTTACCGACTTCGCACTTAGAAGAATTAAGAAATCAAGCTTCTCGATGTAATTCTAAAAAATAATGATGTCTCTTTCAGCATTCTGAACTAATATCCTACAACGAGAACAAACAGCAAATATCTCGTTCATCCGGCGTGCTGGTGACCAAGCACGACCCTTACACAACTACCCGCGTGTTACCAGCCTTGAATGATGCTAATATCAGACTCAACAGCAGAACAGACTTTAAACAAGACTGTGAGAGGGCGGTCTACTGCGGCTTGCCGGTGTACAGGGTCGCTATGGGGAAATATGTGTGAGTTTGTTTTCATTGAACTACTATTATGGTGACTATCCCCGTGCCCTTCGACCAAAAGCGCAGCGTAGGACGTCCACCGACAAGATGGACCGACGACCTTGTAAAGATCGCAGGAGCGCACTGGATGCAGACCGCTTGCAACCGGTCGCTGTGGAAATCCGTGGGGGAGGAGGCCTATGTTCAGCAGTGGACGTCCTTTGACTGATAATGATGATGATGACACGTGCCTGTAAAACGGGGCAGTACTGGCATGCCAGTGTCAGGCATGCCAGTCTCAGGCATGCGCAAATCCAGCAATTTGCGTCCTTGCATGCCTATATTCATACAATTGATATTAACACGTGCCAGTTTTGGAGCCCCCCGCGTCCATTCCCTCACATTTCATACCAGTAAGCGTCTTCCTACACATACAAGAAGATGGCACGTGGGATCAAGGGATACGTACTAATCTTATCGTCGACACGTTTTTTGCTTGGCATTCTCCATACGTAACAATAACAATTAACTGGAGTATACCTTGGTTTCACTGTTATATTTAAAGCAAATATTTTTTTGTAGCTTAGAATTTCAGACCGCAGAACGCATCCAGTGTGTCAAAGCCTTAAAGGCTATGACCTCGATTTACATCTTATGTTAATGTGTCTTTGGTAAGTAAATAAAAATATACTTGTCTCCAGGTCCGAAGGCCTATTCTTATACACTGGTTCACCGGCTCCGTTCACCCCCGCGCCGGACGTGCGGCTCGCTAGCAAGGCGTGCGGCGGGCAACAGTGCACGCTTGACTTTGAAGTCGTTGGTAAGTGTATAAGGTACAATTTGTTCACACTTAATCCATCGCCAAGGTGGATAGGAAACCTTGTAAAGGTTGCAGGCTTACGTTGTTTGGATGCAGGCCCTTGCAACCCCCCCTCCTGCTGCATCAAACATCATTTTATGCAGTATCTTTAAAAAAAATATAATAAATATATCTTAATATAGCTTAGTATAAAAATTCTTGTTAGTTAATAATTTCACGAAACACGGATTTTGGTCAGCGTTTTAGAGCGACATCTGGTTGTTAAACAGATAAAACTGTGTCGAGACTTGCACCACAGATTTTCTGTGCTTTTAAAGTAAAAGCAGTGTTTAAAATGAACTCTAAATGAAAATATTAATCATTTTCATTAATATTTTTCAATATCAGTTATTTATTCAAAAACTTGATTCCACGAATGAAACTAGTACTTACATGCAAATCTAAGCCAATAGTGATTATTTCTTCTTTGTAGTGTTGCATTATTCCTATAAATAACAATAAACAAACTATAAATAAATGTAATTATGTCTTTTGCAGTGGCTCCCCACAACGTCATAACGCTGTGGCCGCGCGCCAACGTGACCTTATCTCGCTGGTCCTTCGCGTCGCCCGCGCAGCGCTCCTTCGCGCTCCAAGGCCGGCCGGTGTACGTCATCATGCACTCTGTGGCCACCTACAGCGATGTGTTTGACACTTGGAAGTTCTCTGTCACCTTTGATGTGAGTATGATATAGTGTCTACAAAAAAATCATTTTTTTAGACGCCGGAGAGATTTTTGTTAGAATAATTACTATTCGATGAGTGCGAATCGATGGCAGCGCTCGCAGTGACCAAAAATATCAACGTTTGGGGACGTTCACCTTTCTCTAGCAATTTCAGTGCAAAATTTACGTATTCATGCATTAAATTTTATTAATAAGCAAAAGTTGAAACTATAGATTAACGTAATGAATAGAGTAAACTAATAAATACAATATGTCATTGATAACTTTGGTTTAAGAACTTTCGAAATGGCAGCCAGCCATTTGTCATTTCAACGTCCCCCAATAGTTAGTCGCACTGTCGTCGCGCGCGCTCCCAATACATCAAAGTTAATTAAAAGAAACAACCGATTTCTTCTATAACAATAAAAAACTTTTGTCCGTATTAAGGCAACACAAACGTGTTGTAGCTGCTTTATCATAAAGTTGAAACTTTATATACAAACATAAACTTTTATTTCGATCTACAAAAAAGTCGAAACAGATGGTAGTCAGGAACAAAACCAATTCAATCATCAATCATTATTTTCATTATTATGACTTATTATGTCAACAGGTCCCCCCACCCCTCCAGTCCGCCCCCCTCCTCGACCTCTCTGACCACGCCCACCGCATCCACCATCCCGAAGCGTTCACTCAAGAATACACAACGTTACTGCAAGCCGTCCCGAAGTATTTCAACGTCGCCAGCGTCATGTCTGTCAGGAGTGACTACGTGTTTTAGATAAGTTAAAGTTTGAAATTCACAGACTTAGTTCTTTAGTTTACAATTTATTATTGTATCCCGGAGACAAAACCCCATGTGATTACGGACGAACGAAAGTCCCGCGTCTGCGCAGGTCGTAATATAAAACGCCATCTAGTGTAGAGCGGACTAAACTCGCATGACAGCGAGCGCCATCTTTTGACGACTGGCGAAGTCGTTATCTGATCCAGGCGACCTAATAGCACAATAGCAAAGTTTTAACGAAAATTCAACCCCTGCCTATTACCCTGACCCTCGGTAAAATATGTAGTCTCCTAGCTTAGCGCTCAGAGAATGCTGTTTTGACGTTTTCAATTTTGACACGAAATGTATGGAAGATGAAACTTCCAGACGTTATTCCCTTAGGTTTTCTGTCGAAATTGAAAACGTCATAAGCATTATCCGTGTGGCTAAATTATAATGTTACTAGAAAATACGGTCAAGCATAGGTTGATCATATTTTGTGACTCTACCACCGAAAAATGCAGATTCGAATAACCAGATAAAAAACTTGATATCTCAAAAACGGTGCGTCGTATTAAAAAAAAAATACGACATTTTGACCTCATTTTTAGTTGCTCCAATAGTTAATTAGATCAACCTAATTTGACTACAAGAAATGGTCAAGCGTGAGTTGGTCGTTTCTTGGTTCTGACAAATCTATTTATTTTTGTAAAATGAGATGTGATCAGTTTTATTTATTGTATAATAATTGTATGTTAATAGCGTAGTTTTTATTTGCTCAAGAGTATCTTGTCATACTTGTTAAATGTGTGTATGAATGAAGTGCAACCAGTGTAATATATTATTTTTAAGGGAAGTGGGCCAAAGAAGTAAGAAAACACTTGTTATTATAAAAAAACTTTTATTTTATTCTCAGTCTTCAAAGTTGTCATCCGTAAAATATTTTATATTTTATGCATGGCAACACGGATCAGAAAACAAACGTCATATATTATCTTTTCCGTATTTTTAATTTCAAAAGATATGAAAAAGATAAATATAAAACTTAAAACTACCGTCGATTATGTAGGCATACGCATGTTTGTTCCTTTCCAAATATATTCAATTAGTAAATAAAATGCGAAAGCCAACGATCGACATTGGTTTACAGTCTATGGGTACAAAAATCAACTATTTACATAATAAAAATTGAAACACAACTTCAATAAACACCTCCGACTCTATTTATTTGAGATCTATACAAAATATCACCGCCAGGATTTGCACACAATGAAAAAATCACATGTTTCATACAGTTTATTGCTAAAACAAATAGTGAGGAACAAAAATCTACAATATTGTCCCTATTAATTTTCGTAAGCACCTCGACTTCTAAATAATTTGCAGGCAGCAATAACACGCGTCGGTCTTTAGAAAGAGACTCGGTTATGATCGCCTATCTTCGGTTTTGTAGTGCCGTCTCTGTCACTCGAAAAAGATCTACAAAACCGAAGAAAGACAATCGTTGCAAGTTTATTTCAAAAGCTAGCATATAATTTTTGCCGGGTAATATAAACTATGTTCTAATCATAATAGATTTATATCTAGATATTACAAGGAAAACACATGAATAACTGAACAGACTGGGTTTTCTATGCTATTAAAAAGCTAAATGCAAGGTACAGCTAACAAGTGTAAATGTTTTGATACAACACACTCTTTCAATCTTGCAGGAACAGGAGTTACAAGTGAAAACATAGTAGTCAAAATTTCTAACTAAAACCTGCATAATTCTAAGCAAATAAATGTATTTGTTGATGCACTATTGTTTATTTATAATTATATCTAGAAAATCAAATAAAAGAAAAATCTTTTTGACAGCTATCCTTTTCTAATTTAATGTTCACATTTTTCTTTTTCAACCAAAGAAACGAAAAGAGACTAAACTACAAAAATTATAAACGACAGATAGAACACAGATCCATCCATCTTATACATATATTTAGGATTTCAATGTAACACCGCTCTGACTACACAAAACCGTGCAAAAATAAGAAATTACATAAAAGTCAACTTTGACATTTGTGCAAAATATTGTTCCCTCATCTAGCAAAATAAAGAGAGAGATATTGACCTAAATTTGTTAAGGAAGCTGTCGGGAACTAAGCAGTTATTGAGCATAAAAAGTGCAATATACCCTAAAGGAAACCAAACTACCCTACATTTATACAAAATATAATAGAAATTAGAACCTTAAAGAACATCGAATGCTTATATTATAGCTTCATCGCACTTTCAAGCAAATAATAACTCTACATTTACAAAAGTATGTTACTAAAAAGACTACAAGTTACATTTCAGTAAAGAACAGGTATAATTCAAACACGTATGGTGTGGATAGTAACAAACTTAATTTACAATGTGAAATTGTAACCCTATATCATAAACCCTATAATCTGATCTACAGTTTTATCTATGCGCAATAGCAGTAGAAAGGTTAAAAAGGCAAGCAGTAATGGATCTTGCTACTGATAATTTCAAATGAGCTTACAATGAAATGTGTGGTGATTTTTGTTACAATGATTACAATCACTGGTTAGATCGTATCATATCATATATAATATTTCAAACCTGTTAAACAATACAAAGTTTTGAATCAAATACATATGTTGGGTTAAGTGACATTTCTGAAACCTAATGCTTGATTACATATTTTACAAATAAAGTTATATTTGCATAGTTATATTATAGTAATAAGTATACTTAAAATCAGAAGGTGACAAAATATTTATATTACTATATAAATCTGTAAGCAACCTTCTATGACAACATATTTTCTGTTTTATCTAACCTACACACAATAAAAGTTTTCACCACACGAGTGCATTTTGAGAAAAAAACTATTTTAACAACATATCTTAAAATAATAAAACCTGCTTATCCGTCCACTAAATTCGAAATAAACTATTATAATAATATAATTTTAAAAGCATTTTGTTTGTGTATCTATGGAAAAAATACGTAATATCTGCAAGATGCGTTTTAGTTCACTTTTACCAACAAAATGTGTCACTTAGCTAAAAATTTGTCAACTTGGAAACTGCAAAATCTAAACCGGTAATAACAATATTCAAGATGTGTTTGATGTTAATTCTTATAATTTATAATGCGTAGTATACGTTCAAAGGGTGCATACTTATATCAGAATAACAAATAATAATAGGAAAGCTATTTTGAAATAACGACAACATCTACATTATAAGATTGCATCTCATGATACAATCCATTAGATAGTAAACACAAGACATCTCCAAATTATAGAAACATCAAGTATTGTAATTTTGTCCAGCATACATTCAAAAACCATACTCTATATTCTATTCAACATTTTGTTACACAAAAGTTACACCACACCAGGAAGTTACAATAAGTATCATAATTATTCATAGCACTGCTACAACTAAACATTGAAAACCAAAACGGATATATCGTTTTCGATACAGCACAAGCAAATAATCTCTTTTTTGAAGTCGGTCAAATATACTTTTTCAATCTGTTAGTTTAAAACGAATTTAATTATTTTGAGAGAATACTAAGATTTAATTAAACATCAAACTAGAAGAGCAACAACAAACTTACAGCTAAAATAATAAAAATACAAGGGAATATTTAGTTTTTTTTTTCAACGCAAAGAGACGGTGAGTCTGCTGGCGGCGACCATTTTGTTGTTGAATTTCTTTTTGAAGTTCTCGGCAGCTACCGTCGTTTTGAAGGTGATTTTGGCGCTGCGTTCTTCCTTGTCCAAAATCAAACTCTGGAACATCAACCCGTGTTGTGATAATCTCCGCATCCTCTTATAGCTTAAACTTTTTTAGATAGCTTAAAATTAGTGTAGGAGTAAATATATTGACTAATTACAAAATAACAACTTTTTGGGTTGGGTCATTTTTTCCCCGGTCTCAAATGGTTGGCTGGATGGAACCATTATTTGCAAATGTTTGCACACATACTTGCAAAATATCATTGTTACAACTTCAAAATTAAATGTAGACGAGAGAAATGCATAGCTGCATAATCTTAGTGTAACAATACTTAAGATGTTAGACCATTTAAATTAAAAAAATATACCACCATAATAATTGGTTTGTTAATCATTTTTCTCGTCCTTAAATAAAGACATACAATCTCAACATGACTACATTAAATTTACACAAATAACAATATTCAAAATAGATACAAATTAAAATGGACGCAAATTACAACTATTTTATTTAGCACATATCCTGTAAAAAAATAAATCATATTGAAATTGCATGGATTTTGTAAAAAGAATAATACCATGCTTTAATAGACCAGTAAATATAGTAATTAGTTCAGAAAACATATTCAGACTTTTCATCATAATAATATACATCGCTTTAGAAGGTAAGCTTATATCGAGGTAAGTCGAATATTCAATACTTTGCTATAATTAATATAAAGTCAGTTTTATTATTAATTTTACTAAAGTTTCACATTAGGTACTTAGTAATGTACCGTAATTTATGGATTCAATAGATTTTTACAGACACATTTACCTCAAGAGAGAAGTGTAAATTTGTGATGTATTTATATAGATAACATCATTTTATTATTTATTCAGTCATAGGTATTGATTAGTACCATTTGATTATTCTGTATACGCTAATTATTATAACATTCGTTTTGCATTAACAGTCTTATTATATCATGAAATTTCAAAGGTAGGTACAGAATACATTTAAAAGGAGATGCCACAACAAAAAAAAACTTTTATTATAATAATAAATAACCTAAGAAATAATACTTAGGCGTGGCCTGTGCCGCACCGAGTGATGAAAATAAAGATTTCCTTATTTAACTGATTTGCAGGCACTTGTTAACAAAACGGAGTGTCTACATAACTTTTCAGGATATCATTCTATAATTTTTTAAATGCGAAACTTTGTGCCTTTATCAATGGCCTTTCGTCTATTTCAGACGGTTCATGGTGTAATGCTTTAAGCACAACTTTCACAACTTCTTTTCATGGCTAAATAAACCAATGCTAGAGCCAGCAAAGTCTGCCACAAGCAAGCAATTATTGAAACACTGAAATGACATAGCTCATTCATAAATTGAGTAAAGGTGCTGCCTTTCAGCGTGCAAGCACTATAAGTGGCTATGTAAACATTTACGCTGTGGTTTAAATAACTCTAAGTAAGATTGGGAATCGACCAAAACTTAGCAAAAATATTTTTAAGTGTGGTTGTGGTATATTTTGTACCATCTCCTTTATAGTAGAAACAATGCAATTTAAAGCTTACGGTAACACACTTAATTCTAGGTGTATCAAGCAAATACATAGATAAATATATCACATTTTATATCACAGAATAGTTATAGTAAGTATAAATGGTTTAGGGATAAGAATTTATACTTGGCTTGATGCTTCGAAACGTGATTTTAATCTTAGTTTGTGTTTTATTGTGTCGAAGCTAAAACAAACACCTTTTTCTTACCATTTGCAGTTAAAGGTTGCAATCATTCATACAACCTCTTAAGCCACAAGCATAACGTAGCTATTTCTCAAGTAACTTAGAACTCATGATGATAAAAACAAACCATAAATTATGAAAATGAATTCATGATGAACATTATAAAATAGCTACATCTCTTCATTTCAATTAAATCCTATTCTGCTCCTATTTTGTCTGTTACCAATTCTAACACAATGTGCATTCCATTTCACGTAAGTTTCATTTCTAAATTCATACTGAAATATGCACTATTTATGTCAGTGCCTATCATCTTTGATATGAGGTACAAATAAATTTAAATAACTAGGCTTAACAGATAAATGTACTGGCTTAATACAGAGATTTTGGCTATTTTTAAACCCAATTTCGTTCAGATTTATTTAACGCGCCCATTTTGTACAAAAAAAATATATAATCAAAATGGCGAACACCATATTCATAAAAAAATTTCGTCATTTATTTATTTATTTATTTAAGAACTTTATTGCACAAGTAACTTGACTAGAATCAGACTAGTAAAATGATATACCATTTTTATATCTCGTTTTGAAGCTCTACGTTGAAAATAGTCTTCCTTCATATAAGTCACCTATACATAAACAGACAGGAATACTGTTATAACTAATTAGTATACTTGATATATTTTAATAACACACAAAATTGAAGTCACGATTGACTGGAATCACTTTAGAAATATGATTTATCTCAATAATATGCATTCACCCGGACAGCGTAAGACACGGGGTTCGATTCCTCGTGTGACACAGTCGCTTTTTACAGGAAGTTTTAGTGACATAACCCTACAAAAACAAGAATTTAATTATGATTTATCTTCCCTATCTTGTATTAAAGAAACCCTTTTGTTTAACATATTCTCAGACTTTATATATCCATAAGTTTTGATACCGTGAACATATCCTTTCGAGTCTTCGTAAGAATTATTAACATAAAAATTTAAACCTACCCAACGGATCGAAGCACCAACCTTTCACAACTAAACCATATGTTTACCTGCACATCGTTCCCAGCCAGCGTCTTCAACCTGGTGTCCGTCATCCCGTGAGGCAAGTTGGTGACATCGGCTACGTTCCCTACATCTTCCTCAAGCAATTTATCTTCATCTATTTCCGAATCCGACTCGTATTCCACTTGGGGTTCCTCGTGCTTTTT
Source organism: Pyrausta aurata (assembly GCA_963584085.1). Taxonomy (NCBI): domain Eukaryota; kingdom Metazoa; phylum Arthropoda; class Insecta; order Lepidoptera; family Crambidae; genus Pyrausta; species Pyrausta aurata. The sequence continues at coordinate 9,665,546 of OY757276.1, forward strand.
GATCACTATTCTAGTATTTTCTGAGCCAATTGCTGTTCGCACGGCTCGGCTGAATATACCCGGATTGGGTTTCGTAGGGTCTGCTTTGGTTTCGATGCGAGAGAATACGGATTTCGACTCTTTGATGGGCTGAGTTATTTTCCTTTGGAGAATGACGCGTCTGTTCGAGAACGATTGTTTTTTGTCGTCGTCTTTTTCCTTCTCTTTATCTTTCTCCTGTTGGATAAAATTAGATTGTGAGCAAGATTCTTCGTTTGAACACAGAATTTGTATGGCACATTGGTAATCAGTCAGGTATCAAACGACACCCGGGAGTCGCATAATAATAGAATTTTTATTGTGTCTCGTTCACACATACTTGACGAGTTAAAGAAAAAAATCACCCTATTTATAACTTAAATATGCTTGATCTGCTTGTTCATTTTAAGCACATTTAAAATGAAAAACTGCTAGCAGATAGTAACAACTTTTTTTTTTAAATAATGATGATGATCCGTCCATCTTTTGACAATATTTTTTACAAGCACAATTTAGTTTTACTATAGAAACTATGCTTGGAATTTAAAAATAATATAAATAACCGTTATTCTTTAGTTTTTATAGGATGATAATATGCTAATAACTAGTATAAAGTGGATCCTATGTTTATTGGCCTGGACTCATAAAATAGTAGTGAATAGACAGTTTTTCTTTGCATGTCCAATATTGTAAGCTTGATCTTGACATTCCGTTTTACGAAATCTCCAAATAATGTTTACAATAATACACAAAGCACTCAACCTACTTTAGTAAGTTATGGGTCATCACTAAGATCTTTAAGTTTATTGATTTTATTCACTGATAGTAAATTAATATTTTTTTTATAATATTCGACTTACATAGAAAAACGGACTACAAAGGAAATATGTGAAATTAATTTACCTCTTTACTATCAAAAGTAATCCTCTGTCTGGATTTATTTGTACTCGCTTCAGTTTTGTTTTTGGTCACCTGTAAACAAAATAATCATAAAATTTTATTTCTCTATCATATTTATTTTAGTCTGATATTGATGTTTCGGACAAAGCCCCTATCCTTACGAAGTTTTTACAATGTATTTCTATATTATGTCAAAAGCGCAAACAAAAAAATGGGATAAGTTTGCCCTATGACTCCCAGAGTCTGAAGCAAGATTTTTGTCATTTCGCGTAGACAATTTCAATATTCTGATTTTCTGCAGCATCGAATATCCTTTTAACTTACGTAGCTAAATCATAAATAATTCTAAAAAATATTTGTAATTTTTTAAGCTTGATTCAAACATTCTTCTCAATCAATAAATACACGAAAATACAAATTTTATCTCAGCATTTTTCAAGCGCCACCTGGTGGTTCTGCAGGGAACTATGTCGAGATTTCCGCGCCTGGATGGTAATGGTGTACAATACTACTGTTAGCACGAGCAAGGTAAGTAGATTAAATGAATAAATTGTAAGAGCAACCTCGCAACATTGACGAGTTAACGCAGCCTACGCTTTAAAGAAAGCACTTGCAAAATTCAACAGGCTTGCCAATGTGTCGGTGGTCGAGTGGTGTAGGCATGTGCCCGGATGTTATAAGACACAGGGTTCGATTCCTTGTCTCTCACAGTTGCCTTTTACAAGTGCAATTTATATAAGTTACCTGTTTATTTTTCTTGTCAGAGTTATCGGAATCTTCAGTCTTAGTCGAGCTCGTGACCACCGCTCGCCTCGTCGGTGGAGATTTGTCTGTAACAATGTAAGAATAACGTTTATAAGACACTAGTCAATGTATCATTTAGCGAGATCATTTTAGTACAATGAGGGCTAACGTTTTCGTGCTCATTATTTGGCGCCACTGTCGCGTGAGGTCCAGATTAGATTAGATCGCTTGTGTAAATTGTCATGACAGATAAAAAATCAAGTTTGCCATTAAAACTTAATACATACAATACATCGGGCATGCCGCAGTCCAGGTTTGTTAGGAGAAGAGGAGTAAGTATATAGTCCTCCTCGTCGTATCCGACGAAGGCGACCCTTGCAATTGTATTTTTTGATTTAAAATTGGTGTAGTTTTCTGTTATGAACTCGCTGATGACAATTTAACATGAGAGAGTAACTAGTATTTGCCATAATTAATGAAAATTATTGCTAAATATTCGAAACATTAATATAAATAGAAATAAACCATCTAACACACGAACAGAGAAATTTGACATTTCGGAGACGAAGCGTGTTTTGCGAAAAAATATTCAAAATTTTAACTATATATATATAATTTCGTTGTACGTATGAGGGTAAGTACTGCACAGATTGAAATCTACACCGAGGTATCTGTCGGCTTATCACTTTAAAACGAAAATCTATTGACAATACGACACAAAAAAGGGGCAACGCTTAAAAAACGATTTCGGTTCTTAGTGTCTAAACACACTATGCCGAAGTTCGGCATGATTTCGCCTGTAATACAATTTGAATTACTGACGACACATTATGCCTGGATTGTACTCCTATTTAATATTTAACATGTTTCTGTATTATGTATTGATTATGGTGTGCAATAAAGTATATTTATTATTATGTTATGTCATTTCCATTCTCAGCACCACAGGGTCTCGGAACTTTGGAAGGCGTACATGGGGGGTTTGACAACATTCATCTAAATGCAGTGTGACACGAGCTGACGATTATCCCTGTATGCACTATGCAAGTGCACCCAAGGACAACATTAAAAAAAAAAGGTTTGACTGGCAGAGAATGCTTTTAGCATCCATCAGTCCACATTTGTACTCCATGATTTGTACAATAAAGTCTTTATATAAATAAATATAGAGATATCTGAGCCCAAGTGGCAGTGGGCAGGACACATAGCGCGAAGAACTGATGGCCGTTGGGGTAGAAAAGTCCTAGATTAGAGACCCTTCGACCAAAGGCGCAGCGTAGGACGTCCGCCGACAATATGGACAGACGACCTTGTAAAGATCGCAGGATCGCACTGGATGCAGACCGCTCACAACCGGTCGTTGTGGAAAGCTGTGGGGGAGGCCTATGTTCAGCAGTGGACGTCCTTCGGCTGATAATGATGATGATGATGATAAATAAATAAACCCCCGGCTCGTGTAGGACTATTGCAGGATATGAATAAAAAAAATACTGGGTTATGGGTGTAGGTGTTAAGTGGACCAATCTGGTACTATTAAAGAACTATGGCCCCTGCCTGACGTGTTTCTCACACGGATGAAATGGCAGGATGACTTGCACACTCAGTCGATGGGCCCCCAAATAGGTTGCTAGCACTAAGTGACATTATTATTATTATGCAAAAAACGACGGAACGTAGAATCAGCCGCGGAACTTCGCGTACCTTCGGCATAGTGTGTTTAGACGTAAAGTGGTAAGGCGACGGTGACCTCGATAGTATACATACCTCGTTTCTTTTTATCGTCCTTATTCTCATTGAACACGATCTTCTGTTTCGGGCGGCGCTCGTCCCGGCGCGAGGCGCTGCCGGCCGCCCGCGTGCCGATGCGCGAGCGCAGGTCGCTCGCCGGCTTCGCAGGTTCCGCTCTGAAAGAGAGAGAGGAATGTGTTTTAGATTCGATTTATTATTAAGTAATCTATAGTTATACTAGCGGTCCCAGCGAACTTCGTTTCGCCCCCAGCCCCGTTTTATGGTAATTTTCTTTGCTATAAACCTCACAGAGCCAGAGACCTTTCCAACGAATGCAAAACCGTGAAAATCGGTTCGTGCGTTCTGGAGTTATAGCGTCAAGGAAAGAAAACCCGACTTATTTTTATATAGCAGATTATGAGAAATTGCATGCTTGTCATATATCTCTTCATGCTTAAATCGCTGAACCGATTTGGATGAATTGAACACCGGCTATAGTAGATTTGGCCCATATTGGAGTACAGTATCGAATTTACTTATATTCAGTAAGTACGAAGCCCTAAATACCAATAAGAGAAGTATATTTCATGCTAAACTTCCCCCAAAAAGTTATAGCTAGACAAAAACCCTGAATTTCGTCAAAAACTATTAATACTGAAAAGAATCCTGAGAACTTCTCTGCGGATATTTGTTTCTAGTATACAAAAAAATAGTAATTTGGGGATTGGTATAAAACTAATCCCTAAATTACTATTTTTTTTTGTTTGTCGCTGTCCGTGATTTTGGCCAAGAACCCGTGACTTAGGCCTTTCCTCCAAAAAACCTCCACCGACAAGAGACTTGCTTTTAAATTTAATGATGATTAGCATATGCTCATATTAAGACTTGACTTCTTACAATTTTATTACCTACTTTCAGTAAATTCCACCATTTGTATAACTTTCTGCATTAGTTGATTGGTAGAGGAGTATGCCCTAAAGTCCGCCAATCATACAATTTACAGTGCAATAAAGTTTGAATTAAAAATAATTCGCTGATAAAGCAAATGACTGTAAAACTGTCTCATATAAATAACACTAGGGGCTGATTTTCCAATAGTCAGATAAGAATAATATTCATCGAACATAATTATTCATATATAATCCATTTAAATTTAGGTTTATATACTTAGTCAACGATTAAATAAGTAAATTTTATAGTAGGTATTATTAGCAAGCATACATACGCACTTTATAAAACCTGTTATTGATTGCCCATGTCAACTTTTGATTTTCTTTAGAGATGGGCCGAGTACTCGGTTAATACTCGGTACTCGGCGTACTCGGCAGGTTTTTTGATACTCGTACTCGGCCGAGTAACTCGGTTTCAATGCCGAGTATACTCGGTTTAAGTAAAGCAATATATTTAGGTAAAAATTATATAAACGACTGGGGAAATCTATCACAATCTCAATTATGATAATGAATGAGTGGAGACAAAATGAGGAAAACGTTAATAAAAATCATAATATGTAAAATTTTATAAAGTTAAATTGTGTTGTGGTGATGCAAAGCTCTCTGCACGTTATAGTAACAGACAATTCCATTTTTCTTCGTAGACTTTACCAGCCTCAGCTGGGAATGGTGCGTGCAGGTGCTCATAGAAACACTCTTGTTAAGCGTGCTAGTTCTAAATACCTTGTTAGGGGCCCTGCCCACCACTCATACGTACACTTGTCTTTTGTAGCAAATTCTCTTTGAAATCGCGACCTTATTTAAATTTAGTAAATAAAATGTAAATTCGTCATTAGCTGAGTCTTACATATCTATATTATAAGTTATCATCATGCTGTGAATTTTGTAACACAAAAAAAAAGAAATGGGGCTTTTAGGATCATTGCACTCTAGTAGCTTGATGAAGGCTAATTCTCCGCGAACCTGGTTTGTACTTGTTTACACACCCGAAAAAGGAGTTTCATTGAACCGAGTTACTCGGCCGAGTACTCGATTGGAAAAAAAATGAACCGAGTAATACTCGGTACTCGGTACTCGGCAAAAGTGCTACTCGGCGCATCTCTAATTTTCTTTCTATGTTTTAAAAAAAGTAAATTCGTTATTGGCTGTTAGTTTAGTATGTAAGATAAGCTTAATTTATACCAAGAGCTATGAATTTTGTATGAATAAAAAAATATATATATATAATCTTTCTGCATGACCTAGAGGTATGACTGGGAGAGAATGCTTTTAGCATTAAGTCCGCCATATGTACCTTTTGTTTGTGCATGAAGTGTTTTAAATAAATAAACTAACTTTTTAACAAACAAGTATTGTTCCTATTTAGTAGAATGAGTTAGAAAGAGCGCATGTGTGCGTCGGCGGGCACAATGTGCATTCCCATACATTTTGCCGTAGTGGTTTGTGCAAGTGTGCCGGCTGACATAAAATCGTGCAAATGTCACAAAAAGTCAATTTAATCAAAGAGAAAGAAAAGTCATTTATTTGGTAAAGTATAAGTAATCTACTATATAAAAATTCTCCCTGACGCCAGAACGCACAAATCGATTTCCACGGTTTTGCATTCGTTGGAAAGGTCTCGGGCTCCGTGAGGTTTATAGCAAAGAAATATCCCATAAAACGGGGCCGGGGCGGGACGGGGCTGGGGGCGCGACGAAGTTCGCTGGGACCGCTAGTTTTTTATAAATAAACTTCACTGAAACTTTAAAAAAGCTGATTGTTAAAGTATTTCCCAAAACAATTATAATAATTACAATTTATTTTGAACATGCCTATTAATTGCAATAATAACTATTTAGTTATTTTCCTGTAAAGGAGCAATTACTTTAAATACAGGCTTTTTGAGTAACTAGTAACCAACAATGTATTAAAAATTCTAAACAAATGTGTTAAGACATAGAACTTGACAATGTCATTTACTTCGAATTAGCGATTTTGATATAAATTAATTAGGGATTAAAATTTTGGATTACTATATCTAAGAGTTAAAACATTTTAGAACACTATGAACAGGTCAAGGTAATTACGTTTTCTCTGTAGAATCATTGATTAAAACGTTTGTAAAAGTATTACACGCCCCACACTGTATATCTTATTATTTATTTGTTTATTGGTATGAATGCACAAGACATTGCATTTTACAATTGCATTCTCAAGCAGTCGACTGGTAAAGAAATCACAGTACAATAAAGTTGAAACAAATTATTCAGTGATAAAAGTAATTTGTAAGTATAAGTCATTAAATCTATAGTGAGTCTTACTTCAATGATTTAAATCATTGAATTCATAGTATTTATATTATATGGATGGTAAAATAAATATTTCAAGGTTTCCTGCGATTAAACTTCAAACCATTTACCATGTCGTGTACTTTAGAAACAATAGTTTGATATGGGATATTAAGTTTTTTTTATGAATTCACCACTTCATAAAAAAGGTAGATAATATGGCGGATTTAATGCTAAAAGCATTACAAAAGTAATACAATTAAGGCAATATAATAATTTCTTCTGGACAAACTTCAGCTATCGAATAAGCTAAGAGTATTGTACTATTGTTTTTTTGTCCCAAATAAAATATAATAAGGAAAAACATGAAGGATGAAATTTTTTTATACTGAATGATTTTGACACAAATAAACAACATTATATTTTATAGAAAGTGCAGATGTTTGCGTCAGCGGGCACATTGTGCATTCCCATACATTTAGTCATAGACGTTTGTGCAAGTGTGCCCGCTGACAGTATAATCGTGCAAACCACATAAAAAGTCCATTTAATTAGAAATAAACAAAAGTTATCATTTTTATTATTATTAAAGGTTAAGTCGACAAATTAAGCATTATGTCGCTCGCGTGCGATGAAACAAAACTATGCAAACCATGAATAAAATAAATTAACTTAATGTCTCTCATACCCAGAATTATTCATTCCTTTGCATCTTACGAAAACAAAAATAATAAAGTATAACAAAACACGTAAAAGTTCTTCAGTAAAACTAAGCAAACATATATAATTGTGCTAAGAACAATCAATACACTTACCTAAATAAAACTGTTATAATATCCAGATTATATGTATTTATTTATTCATACTTTATTGAACAACCAAAATTTGTACAAATGGTTTACTTGACGCCATATGGCATTCTTTACCAGTCATACCTTTGGGTGAGATCCTCAAGTATAAGATTAAGGTGTAATACAAATGTAACTTGCTAGATTTCTTAATAAACTTCTTTGAATCCTCGTCAGCATACACCATGATCACTCAGGGTAAAGTAAGGTATTTTATTTATTTATTAATTAAAAACTTTATTGCACAAATAAAATTCATTTCTGCTTAGCCCAAAGGTATGACTGGTAGAGAATGCCATATGGCGTTAAGTTTACCTTTTGTACAAATTTAGGTTGTGCAATAAAGGATGAAGAAATAAAAGTGTAAAAAAGCGTGGACTTAATGTTAAAAGCATTCTCTCTTAGTCATACCAATGGTTGAATGGTAGAGATTGCTTTAAGCATTAAGTCCGCCATTTGTACTTTATTTTTCAGTGCGATAAAGAATAAAATAAATAAAATACCTTTAGTTTATGCAGAAAGATTGTTATGGGTGCAAGAGAATGTTGTAAATAGATATTGAAATTGCACATTTCACTGAGCCTGCTTTGTGGAGTATGGCGCTTCCCACTTCATACTTGAGGTGAGGCCTTTGCCCAGGAGTGGGACGTTACAGGCTTAGCATACTTTACTAATTATAGCAATTGACTAAAACACACTTTACGAAATGATTTCGCGAACATTTATTTATTTGTGTCTGTGACCACGGATGAATTGATTAAAAACTAGCGGGCCCAGAGAGCCCCCGCCCCGGTTAGAAAGTAAGTACTCTTAAATTGTATAATTTTCCGCGCAATTTTCTTAATTATTTCTTTCATAAGATCGTTTTCCTGACACTAACATACAAAACAAAAAAGAATAGGCGAAATCGGTTCAGCCATTCACGCGTGATGCCGTGACCAAGGGAAACATGGATTCATTATTATAGAGATAAATGTTCGCAAAATCAATCTGTAAAGTTTGTTTTAATCAATGAGTAGTATTCGCATAAATTTAAGAACCAAATATAATTGTATCAATACTCACTTGGCAGGTTTCTCTTTAAACCTTCCAGTGTCTTCGTCATCGGAAAGGATTCCGTCTATGTCTCCCAATATGAGGTCGAGATCATCGTCGCTGTCGCATTTGGTTTCTTTCTTCTCCGGCAGTGGAGGGGTTAACGCGCGCTCGGGGGAAGCCGGCCGCGGGGGGGTTAAGTTCTCTGGAAAATGCATAATTAACTATATGAATAATACGACAAAACATATAGTCAGGTAATGGTTTCGTGTTAAATGAAGTCAGTTTAATAAAATGGAATACAAATCTCATTTATTTTAAAGCCTATCTATCTATATATATATAATATTTTTTAACACAAGCTTCTAGAAACTGTGAGACCTGCATTATTAAAACAAGACTTTTAAAGTACCAACACAACACAAAGCCTCAACAAGGCACGGTGCTCATATGAGCATTACATTAATTCGACGTTGTTTTACAACAAATCACATCTTCAGCATTTGAAACCAAACTTTTCAAAAACGCGGCCCTATTACTAAAACTTCTCTGTCTGTCCGTCCGTCCGTCCGTGCGTCTGTCACCAGACCGTATCTCAAGAACCGCGATAGATAATTTTCACTTATGTATTTCTGTTGCCGCTTTAACAACGAAAACAAAACAAATACTAAAAACAAAATAAAAATAATCGTCGTCGCTGTCTATGCCTCGCCTGGCATAGTCTAGGGAGGGACGAGAGCAAACCCAAATCATATAAATATATATATATTTTTAAACTGGGTGCTCCCATACAAAACAACCTTTTTTTGTGTATTTACTAACCCCCTTATTCATAGTAATTCAAACATCTTTTTAACCTATTTTAGCTATTACACTGTTTTGTCTCATTCTTTCTTGGTGCTGTCATCATTTGACAGAAAGCGACAAAACAGTGTAACAGCTAAAATAGGTTAAAAAGACGTTTGAGTTATTATGATTAAGGAGGTTAGTCAATGGTACAAACTCTGACTCGCACTTTACCGGTTTTTTTACGTGTTTTCTTCCTTTCATTATATTGACCTCAACAAAAACATATTTAAAACCACCACTCACCACAAGTAGAGTTAACCTCAGCACTGTCATCTTTAACCGGCGACCTGTCCCTGATCTTCTCCATTTTCTCCGTCTTATCGTTCGTCTCCGTCTTCTCAGGTGATTTCCGAGTGGTGTCCGGCTGGTTGTCGGTTTCTACCGGTTTGTCCGTCTGTTTGACCGGGGTGGCTGGTTGCGGTTTGGACTCTTTTTCTTTTTCCTGGCGTTCGCGGTCCCTGTGCGTGAAAGAGTTTTATTTATCTATACTAATATTATAAAGCTGAAAAGTTTGTTTGTTTGTTTGAACGCGCTAATCTCCGAAACTACTGGTTCGAATTGAATAATTCTTTTTGTGTGGGATAGTCCAGTTATCGAGGAAGGCTATAGGCTATATAACATCACGCTACGACCAATAGGAGCAAAGATATAGTGGTAAATGTGTAAAAAACGGGAGAAAGAAGTCACTATTCAAAAGGGGCGCGGGCAAAAGCTAGTTTATTTATATGCATGTGGTTACGAACAAACAAATGAGATTGATTTCAAACTACCATCACCACCTAACAAATTATTTTGTTTGACAATAAATACGTAAGATAAGCTTTGTTTCAAGGATTAGTTGTTTTAGGTGGATGTATGGTGCATTAGTTTACATTAGAGTTGGTTACATTGTCAAGGATATAAATAAGTAGCTAATGTATTTGTGTTATGGAAACCAGGAATCAACGGAGGTATCACAACACTTAGATTGACACAATATAGAAAATTATGATTTTCCTTTTTTTATTCTAATCGATCGGACCGGGAATCGAACCCGGTATCTCGGAAACGGCGACGACTATATCACGGGATAGCAGATAGCTGATTTGTGCGTTTACTCGATTCTTCCTTTAAATGATTTTGAATACCTAATGATTTTCTACTTACTACTATTATTATTTAAATTAAATTTTGACCCAGGTAGCGTCAATACAAACTTTAGTCACTTACTGTTTTTAGAAACTTTTAAAATCTTTTCACTTTTATTCGTTTATTTCTGTTATCCTTTGATTTGGTAAATAAATAAAAAAGAATAAATAATTTGGTAAATAAAACAGACCAAAACCTCTGGGCCAAAATCGGACTGAGTTGGCCCCTTTAAATGGAAGACGGCCACGCGGTAGACCCAGAAGGCGGTGGCTTGACGAGTTACTCTTTTAAGACTGGAGAACAGATGCCCAAAACCGTGAAAATTGGGAAAAGAATAGGGACTAGGGAGGCCTTTACCCTGCACTGGACAACACATTGTTAGTTAGTTAGTTAGTTAGTTTGGCCTCACGATTGGGCCATCGTACGTATGTCCCTCCTTTTTTAGGGTTCCGTAGCCGAATGGCAAAAAACGGAACCCTTATAGTTTCGTCAAGTCTGTCAGTCTGTCCGTCCGTATATCACAGCCACTTTATTCTAAAACTATTAGCATCACACAGCTGAAACTTGGTAAGTTGATGTATCGTGTGCACCGCTTTCCGATTCATGTATTAAAAGTTTAAAAATATAATATTTGAGGGTATATCTATACGTGTGGGGTGTCTATGGATAGGTCTTTCATTTCATTTTTTCTAAAAAACTAACGTTTGAGATATAGACGCTTCCAAAGTGGTAAAATGGGCGTCCACCCCCATCTAACTTTGTAACTATAGTGAAAATTTTGAAAAAAATATATAATGTAGATCTCAACAAAAACTTTCAATGAAAATTGGTTTGAGCGAAATCGAACTAGTAGTTTTTGAGATATAGCACATTTTTATCAACCGCAAATATAACTTTGTCTTTCATACAAACACTATGAAAAACAAAGTTATGTTTGCGGTCAATTAAATATTGTGGTATTTTGGCTAAGTAGAAGTAAGAATCCCTTATTCAGTTAAAGTTGGCACGGAACCCTCAGTGCGCGAGTCCGACTCGCACTTGGCAGGTTTTTATTCTAACCACCCCAGGCTCCCCCAGAAGGCTATCAAACTGCCTAGATTGCTAAAGACCTCCGGGAATGTAGCCGGGGATTTAAGAATATTTGCCCGTTGTTCCGCCACACCCATTCACACCATGAGCACATGCTATGGTGTTTCTTCTGCCTCCATGCATGCATCTGGACACCGCATGCTCTTAATAATAATAAAAACAGAAAAATCTGCTGCTATAATGACCTGTCCTGCAGCTGCTTGTGCAGCGCGACGGCGTTCTTGCGGCGGCGCACCTCCTTGGCGCGCAGCACGCGCTCGCGCAGGCTCTCCTGCTCGCGCACGCGCCGCCGGTACTCGCTCTCCTGGAACCATCAAACCATTTCATCATCATCATCATCACCATCATCATCATCATCATCACCACTATCACCATCATCATCATCACATCATCATCATCAGTCAAAGAACGTCCAATACTGAACATAGGCCTCCCCCACGCCACGGTTTTCTACAGCGACCGCTTGTGAGCGGTCTGCATCCAGTGTGATCCTGCGATCTTTACAAGGTCGTCTGTAAATCTTGTCAAGGTCGTCTGTAAATCTTGTCGGTGGACGTCCTAAGCTGCGCCTTTGGTCTCCAACCTAGAACTTTTCTGCCCCAACGGCCATCAGTTCTTCGCGCTATGTGCCCTGCCCACTGTCACTTGAGCTTACTGATTCGCAGGGGTATGTCCGTTACCTTAGTTCTTCTACGTATCTCCTCGTTTCTGATTCGATCTCGTAGAGAAACACCGAGCATAGCCCTCTCCATCGCTCGTTGTGTGATTAAGAGCTTCTTTATGAGGCCCATAGTTAGAGACCACGTTTCGGATCCGTATGTCCTCACTGGTGGTAACACACACTAGTTGAAGACTTTCGTCTTCAGACACTGAGGTAATTGAGACGAGAAGACGCCGCTGCCCAGTCGAGTTGGATTCGTCTATTGACCTCTTTCTCAAAGTTGGACCTACCTAATTGGATCACTTGTCCAAGGTAAACGTACACGTCGACAACTTCGAGAGTTGAGTTCCCAACAGATGCCGGAGTGACATACATGGTTTTTGGTTTCTTATGTCATCTTCAAGAATTGAATTAAAGTCATAATTTTATTTTAGTTTTTATAGTACTTTGTCACTAAACAAACACTGCACTTGTAAAACTTAATAAGCGTAAATAACGTAAAAAGCAACTGCGTCTGACAAGAAATCGAACCCTGTGTCTTACGCTATTCGGGCGCATGCCTATTATAGTTGTTGTTGGCCAACTTAATAAATCTGTACCTCACTCAGCAAGGGTCCACTGAAAACCAGCGCCAGGGTGTCCCGGGGACCTGGCTTATGCTGAGTGAGGTCCTCTTGATTTGAACATCACCGACACACGGCACACCGTGGCACGCACTGCATGGTTGGCTTTATTCTCTGCTTTTTGGTTGTTTTTTTCTGTTTTGTATTTTGAAAATTCGTTATGTGATTTTGTATGTTATTATTTTGTGAACTCGTTTAGAAGTGTATGTGTGTGTTTGTGATGTCCTAAATTAATAAACTCGTTTTCTTTCTTTTTTTTCTAAACCCTTGGATGATAAGAGGTGATAAGGATTAACGATCATCATACTTCCTACTAATATTATAAACGCGAAAGTTTGTTTAGGATGGATGCATTGCTTAACTATAAATATTGTCGTATATAGCGTTGAAAACTCAGAAACTGACAAAAGTGTTGAATTTGACTTCAATCAAATGGCCAGCAGACGCCATTACATTATTCTTGGATTAGCTCTGTAATACCACGCAATTATTACTAAGGTTAAAAATTAAGTAAAAGTAATATCTATGGTGCAAAAGAGTGTAATTGGAATGGCTCCCATACTTTTTAACAAATTGCCGGATGTTTTAAAAAAAATGGATTTAGTGACATTTAAAAATAAATTAAAAAAGCTATTGATGGAAAAATTATATTATTCAGTTAAAGATTATTTGAATGATATTTTGACATAAGTATTTATATTTTAAATGTCTTCTACTAATTTAATTATTTATTATTGTAATACGAATGGATAATAATTGATATTGACTATTATTGTATTGTACTGAAATATTGTATGTCTGATAAGACAGGTCACAGTGAGACGTTCATTTTTATGAAGAACTTATGTACCTGTGTTCCACAATAAATTGATTTGATTTGATTTTAAGATTTAATCTTTGTCTAAAATTAAATATCGTTTGGTCGAATCCACCCTGAGAATACTGAGTTAAGGTTGAAGTGTGCATGAATGGAGTCTAGGAAACGTCTCAACATACGGGTGTAAGACCTCTTAGACACTGCGACTTCATAAAAAAGTAAAAAGTCATAAAAGTCGTTTATTTTTGCATATAGACCCACTGGGGGCACTTATACACGTCCCAACATAGACCCTACCACAGCTTCGGGACAATTGTTGGCTAGTGCTGAGAAGAAGCTGCGCAACAAACTCGGTCACTATTGTCAATGCCTCTTTTCAAAAGTTTTACAATGTTTGTGGTTATCATGCAAGTCCATACATTATTTATCTTTTAAGTAATCATCTACTTTATAATACCCTTTCGTCATTAGGGTTTCTTTAATAACAATTTTAAATTTAGTAATCGGTAAGTCAACAATGTATTCTGGTAGTTAATTGAAAAATTTTATACATTTCCCCATGAAAGAACTTTGAATACACAATGAACAGGTTTTGACATCGGTGCTGGAGCGCTTCGCGGCCATCGACTGTGAGTAACATTTACTCATATTTGAATTTCGTATTTAAACCCGTTATATCTAATAGGATAGTTTCCACTAAGAACAAATCGCAGTGTTGTAGTTTACAGTGATTATTCATGGCTTTGAGATATCATAAAACGAATTAATTTATGAATTTAAATCAGGATTAATAGTCCCCCTAGCCGATTTCGACTACGGTGGCCAGTCACAACGACTAACCGACTGCGCGGGACATAATATAGTGCACAAGTGTGTGCGCAAACACAGGTGCACTTTCTATTCCTTTCTCTCATAGCCCGATGGGACTGCAATCTGACACGACCGGAGAGAGATGAGGCGCAGGACCAGCGGCTTTACGTGCTTTCCGGGGCACGGGGGTGAAAACACCGCCAACTTCCAAACTCCGGGCTTCCCTAAGAATTTCTGAACAGACAAACCCGGGTACATTTTTTTGGCCTGACCCGGGAATCGAACCCGGGACCTCTGGCGCAGCCGTCGCTTTAAAATGCGACCCTCTAACCGATGCGCCACCAAGGCAGTTAAAATCAGGATTATTAATATTTTAAATAATAAAGTTCGTCCAATACACATTTGGTCACGTGTAAACGCTTATCAGATGAAGTGACGTCAGGCCTTGCACAATAATTGCAGGCGGGCTTTTTTGCTGTCATAGTCAACTCTTCTGTTATCAACAACTCACCTCATCATGACTCCTCGGCGCCGAACCGGCGGTGTCCGTCCGTCTCCTGTCCCGGTCCGTCCGGTCTATCCGGTCTGTCCGGTCCGGCCGGTCGGCCCTGTCCGTCCGGTCCGGTCTGTCGAAGCGGTCCGGCGAGCGACGGGGAGAGGGGGAGCGACGAATCGGTGATGGTGATCGCATTCTGTTATTATGATAAATAAAATGTTCAAGTTTGGTTGAAGACAACATCGCCTAAAGAATCTAAAACTTAAGTCACTTTTAAAAAAAATACGATGCGAGGTGAAAGCTATTATGACTCATTATCATAAGGTAGTATGAGCCAGCACATCTGGTTCTATTTTGTGGAAAAATAACCCTTATTGCAACAGCATAAGATGTCGCAGTGTTTATCTTGCCTTGACGTGCTGTTTTCTGTACCTACGGTTGGATTATATCATTAAACCTCAAGGTATAAGAGAATATGTCACTATAGATAATTGCTATTTACCCACAGAAAAGGCTGTTAAAATAAAAATAAAGGTTTTAAAAGGATTGTTTTTTTAAATACACTCAGAACAAAAAAATAATACTAATAATTTTACCTATTGATATAAATATAACTGTAAAATAAAGGAATACTTTTCTTATTAAATATGAGCACCAACTTTGTCTGTCAATACAGTTAATTTAGGAAAGTCAGCACAGCAAAGTAGGAAAGCCTCCTCTCCTATCTTTTCCCCATATAATTAGGAGCAAACGCACACACTACGATTTCGTCCCGCTCGTATGAATAAATAAATATTAATATTGGACACCAATCACACAATATTGATCAGATCCTAAAGTACGTTACTTGTGTTACGGAAATCAGAAATACCATAACACTCTGACCCGAGACAATAAAGAGAACTTTGATTTCTATATTGACACGACTGGGATCGATCCCGAGACCTCGGGAGATAGCAACGCCTTGAAATCCAGCGTGCTCTGCTCAGATCCTGGTACCCTCTTTACCTCGTTACATCTATATTTATAAATATGAATAGCTTTTTGTGTTAGTACGCTAAAATTTGATAACGCCTGGACCGATTTCGCTAATTCATTTTTTTGTGTTTGTTATTGCCAGGAGAAAGTTTTTAAGAAAGAAAAAAATATGAATATTGCGCGGAAAATTAGAAAATTTAAATACGGCACCGGCGGGACGGTGCCGAGAGCGAACCGAAAGTCACTGGGTCTTCTAGTTATAAATAAATAAAAATGGATTGCTATAATTTGTGTTAAGTCACGTTAGTCTTGATATATTCGTGGAAGTCCAGGAAAGATTTAAACGGTGATAAAATATAGGACAATAACTATGCAACGGGGATGGGGCCGCCGAGGGCAACGAAACGAAGTTCGCCGGGATCACTAGTTAATAACAAATGCTTGGTATCTCACCGCCTCCTCAGGCCGGCCCTGTTCTCGATGATGAACTGCTCCTGGCGCCGCAGCAGCTCGTCGTCGCTGCTGCGGCCGCCGCCCAGCAGGTCGTTCTCTATCTCGATGGTCGTGTTCTCTATGAACCTGCAGCGTTACACGGGAGAGCTTAGAAAGGCAATAAAATCACAAATTGGGTAGTTTCTTGCAATCACTAACAGTTCGACGACCCCAAAAAAGAAAATACAGTCAGTATTAAGGTCAACCTTTCATTAACCATTCGTATTAATTTACAATATATAAAAAAAATAATAGCTCTGTAAACAGTAATTAATCCAAAATTACCAATTTTTCAGTTGAACACAGAAAACTATGACGTCACAGTCTCAAAACTTTCAAATCGCTATAGTAGATCTATGGAAGAGTAGTGTTTTGACAATTAATAAAAAGTACGTCGACGCTTGGTGGTAGAAACTATAGGTCGAGCGCAACACACGTCTCGTCTCACTCGGTATCTAGACAACGAGAATGATATAGGCTAGTATCCACTAAGAACTAATAACAATGTTGGTAGTTCCTAGTGATTAATTATGGTTTGGATATATCATAAAACTAATTAATTTATTAATTTAAATCAGGATTATTAATATTTTAAATAATTTAGTTTGTCCGAAACGCACATTTGGTCACGTGACCGCAAACGCCTATCCACAGAATATATAATAGTACTACATACAGAACGGACACTCACCTCCCCTCCCTAGTCTGACTTACCTCACTATCGCGCCGAAATTAGGGATCTCATTAGGGGACCGCCTAGCGGGCATGGCACGCGCATGTTTGCGACGTTAGCGGAAGTACAAAGTTATGTGTACGAGAGATGCCTAAGTACTGTGCAGTGTACGGGTGTCTTTCTTTCTCGAGAAATGACTCCGATAGGAGCTTTTTTCGTTTCCCAAAAGATGAGAGGTGGAAA
Source organism: Pyrausta aurata (assembly GCA_963584085.1). NCBI lineage: Eukaryota > Metazoa > Arthropoda > Insecta > Lepidoptera > Crambidae > Pyrausta > Pyrausta aurata. Next base: position 9,682,898 of record OY757276.1, read on the forward strand.
GTAACTTCATACAAAATATGCAACTACATATAACCTATTCTAACTATTCAGTTACAGTGAACAACTTTAAAAACGTTAGGTAAAGGTAACATTCTATAGAATTATGTGTAGTTAGGAAATTATAATTGTATCATTTATGTGATCGGTGAAATCAGGTGTTGCTAAGGTAGATTCTATCTTTTTATTTCTCTACGATACCAGGTGAATATGACATTACGAAAATTAGTACTGGTTACGTTGTTTACTAAATTAAAGTAAATTATTTACGTTGTTTATGTATCTGTTTATATTAAATTGTTATGTGAAAATAGCTATGACCGGTGCGGTGTAACGGACTTTGTCAACCCTTATAGCACGCACACAAACGCAGCGTCTGTGCAACACGTCATCTGTCAATGTACGGCCAAAATGAAAAGTTTCTTCTGAGTGTCCGGGCTGTGGCCTATCAGAGGATGTGACATCATAACCTGCGCGATGGCGGGCTTTTTTTGCTGTCATTGACAACTCTTCATTTTGCCGTCTAAAAGTCTTTCTAACTTCCGCCGTGACGTCATTTAGTACGCCTTGACAGTAAACTACCTTTTGAAAATTAGTCAACTAGCCAATTGTAAGTAGTAATGTGACACAAACCTCTGCGGCGATCGTCTAGCGGCTAGCTTCCTGTTGGCGGCGCGAGCTAGCGCGTTCCTTTGCTCCGCTATGAACCGCTCCGCAGCGTCGTCTATGTCTTTCACTGGCCCTGGGAATAGGCGAATACACTGTAAGCCTTTTGAGTAACATCGACATTAAGCTACTTCGTACACAAGGCTGTGCAGATCGTCGATATTCTTTTCTATATTTTTATTTATACTTTATTGCACACCCCTTACAATCAAAACGTCAAAAGGTGGACTAAAGGCTTATGGCATTATTATCCTTCCATTCGGGGACGCTACTTGTGTACAAATCTTATAATTTAGCTGTCAAGAGAATGCTATTCTCACAAAAATACTCAACTGATTTTAAACAACAAAACTAATGAAATGAAACTTCAAATAAAGAGTCGGAAATTCATCATCAACTACAAAAAAATAAATTCAACTAATAAAACTAGGTAAAAGGGTTGTTTTTCGCAGTAGTTAAAGTACATTTTATTGCCACTTAGAATGGATTAACGAACAGATATTAAACAAATTTCGTGTAATAATCACTCAATAACACGTGCTAAGCGTTTACGTGCTTGCGGAAAAAAAAACACATTAGTCGCAATAAGGACAAGACAATACTGAATAATAATATGTTAGTTCAGCCGATGTGACGATAAATAGTTAACAAATAAAGCAAGTTTATCTAAAATACAATCTTGGAAAAATCATAAACAAAGAAAATCTACTTTATCTTTCTTATTTTGAAAAAATATAACTGAGTAAAGAGCAGTTTACCATATTTTCAAATAAATAAACATATAAAAAGTGAAAACAAACTACAATATCACACAGTGCAATGAAAAAGCTACGTATTGTGTAACGTAATGTACACTAACAGACTACAAAATTACCGAATTTGCTCTCCAGTGTAGGGCTGAGAGGCGGTGTCTTTTGTATTCTTGTTGGTATGTATGCTGGCAACCCTGAGACAGTTTAGGTTTTTAGATATTTCATCTAAAATATTTAGAATATTTAGGTATAAAGTTCGAACCTTGCAAAATCTGCCATTCTTCAAAACTAACCCATTGATTAAAATATACAAGAAAATTCATTTCTAACTAATTCTCGGTTTGCAATTTGGTGAAATATGTGACAAAAATTAAAAAAAAAACTGCAGTTTTTTTCCTCTGAATTCATATTAATGGCCTCCCAAGCTTAAGAAAGTTTCCATGTAGTAAAACGGAAATTGAGTAGCTATAGCTCTGAATTAGTGTGTTTGACTGTCAGAAAAATTGCTTTAAATTGCAAATAAATAACAAAACTAACCTTCAACTGGCGGTTGGAAGTTCCCTTTAAAGTGTGGATTGATCAGTACTTTCTTCCCCGCCAACCCGCCCGGCGGTAGATTTGGCGGCAACTGCACTGGTAACATTATCACCTCCTGTTCCCGCTTCTGCCCGAATTTATCCATTTTCGGCAATGGCAACCCAGGTAACGGCTGCCTTATCGTTACTTGCGGCATGTGACTTGCATTATTAGGTATGATTTCCCTTATTGGTGGCCCAAACGGTCTAGGATTGAAGTTAGGACGATAAAACATAGGGCGAGGTTCGAAGTTCGGTCTGAAACGTGGTTCGTCCATATTAGGTCGAAACTGGAAGCGCGGGCCGAATGGCCGGATTTCTGGCCGAAAGTCCATTGGGCGTTCGGGGGGCATCTCTGGGCCCATTCCGGGGGGCATGTGTGGGTTTTGCCGGAGTTCCGGGGGGAAATCCGGACGCATGTCTGGGGGGAAATCTGGCCGCATATCCGGACGGATATCCGGACGTCCGTCTGGGCGCATATCTCTCATATCTGGCCGGCCATCAGGCCGTATATCTCTCATATCGGGACGGCCATCTGGGCGTATGTCTGGATGCATATCCGGCCGGTTGTCCGGGTGTATTTCAGGCAGCAGATCCGGTCGCATTTCCGGCCGGATCTCCGGTCGCATCTGAGGTGGAGGCGGACGCAGTTGCGGCGGGGGAAACGATTGGCGTTGGTTGAAGTTGCCCTGTGAAATACAGATTTATTAGTTAGAAACAAAAGAAAAACCATTACATAATGCATTGTATTTTAAAACAAAACATGATATTTTGTTTTCATTGCAGTTTTGTACACTGACCTACCTACCAGATAAATAAAAAAATCACATGATACACGAGAGAAACAACTCGGATCAAACGCAGAGATAGAATCTGCCTTGTTCAGTATATTTTTTATAAAAAATATAATACACAATGTCTTGTGTAGAATCAATATTTTTCATCTCTCCTGTTCGGAAAATAGCACTTTCCTGTGTAGATAGCCGGGTGGAAAATAGCTTATCCATCCCTAGGGTGGAAAGTAATTTAGTTTTAATTGGCATGGTATAGAGTCAAGGCATGCAGTCAAAGCTTGGATCAAAGATAATTGAGTCACATCATATTATAAAAATAATAAACATTTTTTCTTAGCTATACATTGAAAAACATGTTTATTATGATCGTTGATTTAAAAATATTCAATCGATTCAATCTATAATTAAAATATACATTTAGTAATCTATGATTAAAATATTCGGCTTCCCGCCATAATACCAAGATGACACTTTTTTTTTTACATTGTCAGTGTCATTTTTTTCTTTTTGAACTCTATGCCTACTTTTTTAAATTTTGACAATTATTATCTGTGGGGAAAATTCGATCGATATTTTTTACAAGGATTTTAATTATTTCGTATCGTCTGCTTTTTCGTACTGTTTTCATGTATTCGTGTCCTTATTCTTTCTATTCATGTTACATGTTTGGAGAACTGTAAATTAACTGTCTTTTTGTGCAAAAACTTGAGTTTTCCTTTCTCGCTGTACTACATAATACCTGACCATTACATCTACAACCACTATTGTAAATTTAATGTTTTTCCTCACAGTCGAAATGAAAAATAGTATGTTTAACTCGGGTGAAAGCACCATTTCACTCTCGAATTATTGGCGCTCTCACTTCGTTCGAGCGCCAGAAACATCTCGAGTGAAATGGATCGCTTTCTCCCCTTGTATAACAATCTACTTATTGAGGACCTAAAAGGAAAGACTAGTGAACTGTAAAGAAAAACTTTATATCTCTTCCTCTGACAATCATGAACTATAAACAAACTATAAAACAAAATCTTCTATCAAAATACATGGTCTAAAAAAAGTATAAAAACATAGACAAGTATAAAAAAGGTTGATATAGCTATCAGTGCCCAACAATACTACTCCTAAATAAATGTGATTTTTATCGTGACAGCTCCATGCCATGGCCATGCCATTAAACCTAGATAGTAAGATGGTTTTACATTTTGGATCTTATAATCTACAACATGTATCTCTTGGGTTCACTCTTGACTCCAGATAAAGACAGATGAAGCAAGCTAACCCAGAAGAAGCCTGTTCATTCCGACTTTAAAGATTAGTATTAAGCACTCGCTTTCTATGCGGCAATAAAACGTGGGACTGCGACAGCGCATTCTTCTCTCTTTTACACTCACAGGCCTAATTTGATAAGCGCGTTCGCGAACGGCTCACTCCCTTGGTCATGAATAGTGAAGGCCGCGGGGAATATTCCCAATTTCCAGTAATTTACTCACGGTAAATTACTGGGAATATTCCCAAAGTTCCCCAAAACTTTTCCAAAGTTTCCAATGACAAAAATTAAATACGGTAAGCAAGCAAGATCTTTGAAACTAAGCCGCGGCTTATATTGAGATTTTTATGAATAATATGGAGAAGGTACTTTTTGAGATATGGGTAAAAAACTAAATATCAAGAAATAAACAATATTTAAAAAGTTAAACCACCTTTCAAAACTAAATAAAAAGCTTAAAATAATGCACTTGTATTCTATTTAGGATAAACAAATTTAGTGAGTCTGTGCATGATGTCAAACTTACGTACACCAATAGTCTACGGACATAACTTTAGGAAATTTTCCCGGAAATTAACTTAGTTCCCAAAATTCCCGGGAATGGCACATCATTATAGTCATGACTGATTTATGGCTCAGACGAAGAGAGTGTTTAATACTACTATAGTATGCAAAAGCACATACCCGATGCACATTATGCCTCCTGTACGGGTGCGGGTGCCTCGCCAGCTGCGGGTTGCGCCACGACGTGCGCCCGCGGGCTCCGAACCCGCCGCGGGGGATCACCACTTTGTCTGCAACCAACATCTAAATGTTATAATATATTTATACACGGTGTTACTTTGCATCCTTGCCATATTCAAAGAGAAGAAAGAAGGGAACAGTATTTACTTTAGATAAACAAGAAACTCCCATAAATAAACCTCAATGAGTTTAGGAAAATTTGGTTTTGCAGTACACATTGGAATACATCACATTTTTCTCGCACTAACTCGAATAAACCAAGAGGGCGTGGCCTAGCCGGCGCGTTTTTGATGTTAGAAAGAGAGCGCAGTCGCCGCGGCTCTTTTGTTTCGATGAACAGCCAACAGTGATGTGTATGCGCTACGATAGTTAATGGTGTGCGTAACAGATTGTCGATAAAATTAAATAACTAAAATAAAAAATTTTTGGTCATTATTTTTTTAATAATTTGAGTTCACTGTCCGTAATATAGTTACCTCTGTGAATATGGCAAGGATGCGAAGTAACACCGTGTATATGCCTAAAGTCTAATCAATAATCCCGTAGAAACTTTTGACAGATGCTAATGTCACTTTGTAAAATAATGTTGCCACATTTATCTTAGTAGTGACGTGTACCGTTCATTTGGTTTAATTCGTTCATACAGTTCGATCAACTCAATGGTTTTATTTCAACGATTGCTAACAGGTGTAACAGAAATCTTAACTTTTAGGGGCAATAACCGAAATCGGTTTGATATTGTACCCGTTTTCAGCTACCTACGCGGAAATTTAGATGCGTTTGTTTTTCATTCGGTTTCTTTTTCTTCCAACAACGCTCATATTTTTATACCGACTTAACGAAACTAGGCTAAAAGATATCTCAATAGAGTAAATAAAATAATAAGAATGTTATTTAACTTGAGACGTTATAAGAATTTTTGAGTGAATGAATGACATTGATGAAGTTCATTCTTCTAGTCACGCCACTATTTATTTTTCGTCAAAAAGTAGTAACATTGTAAACGTCAAATCTTTCTACGGGATTATTGATTATACTTTAGATATATTTTAAGAGAAAATTTTCTTTACTGATAGGATGAGAAACAAAGACCTAAGAGCCAAAACAGGACTGATAGACGTAGCATATAGCATAAAAAGTTTAAAGTGGAAATGGGTAGGACACATCACGAGAGGACCAGACAAATGGAGCAAAACAGTAACAACTTGGTACCCAAGAGGCTTCAAGAGAAACAGAGGTAGACATTTCGAGAGGTGGGAAGACGAGATAGACGAGATAGTCGGAATAGCCGGAAGAACCTGGACTAGACTTCGTCGCAAGGCAACGTGAGGAGCGGAAGAGGAACAGAAAAAATCTATTTTCTAGATCGCTAGATCGAAACATACTATAGTTAGAGATATGAAATATATTTGGCACTGAAAAGCGTCCCATTTAATACTATGGTGGTAAACAATATTGATTTATATCTTGATAACTGACCTAAGCTATCAGGAATGTCTCGTACTTGTGGCAATCTCTGCGCTCCAGGGGCTCGTTCTGAAGTGAATCTCTCTCGAGGTATGTTGGGTTCTTCATCTAAAGAAAAAAAATATTAAATTTCTTTTATATGCTTGTTTTAATATACGGTCCTTGTGTGGCAGTGCTTTGAAAATATAAAAATAGGGTTGAAATTAGTTTTTCCCGTGCTGGCATGTGTCTGCTTTATGGATGATGCAGTATGGATGAAAATACTTCATCAGTAATTAACATTTAACAAGGAAAGAAGTTTTTATAAATACATTGAAACTGGGCGTTAGTTGTTAAACTTACTGGATACATTTAGTGGTCCATCAGATGGGACTATCTGTGGTGATTCTATTGGTGCAGCAGGCTGTAAGTTAGAACAAAATTAAAATTAAAACTAATTAATCATAATGCTTTAAAATTGAGTGTGATTGAGGTCGAAAATCTGCATAGCCGTGAATTTAAAAAAAGCCATAGTAACTTATGATTTTAAATATGCAAAGAGGATACTTTTTAGTACAATTTATTCACTTTGATTTGGATAGATATCATTTTACATAAAATTATCAGTTTTACATAGAACTATGAATTTATTAATGGACAATCAGACAGGATGAAATCGAATACACCAAGTTAAAACTAGGGGTGGGTCGTTGATGGCTTTTGCGTGAACGAAATGAAACTGTTAATTTCAAACTAATAACCTGTTAAAAAAGCAGTTAACAGTATTAACTGGTTTGCAGTAATGTCAACAGATTTAGACGTAGCAGTTTATTAGTCGAAACAGTTAGTTAAATTTTAAAAAATGAGTTGATTTAAGTCGATAAGAGACCCAGCTAATAAATTCAACTGATTAAGAAAAAGCAGCTTCGGATAATGTCAAGCAACTGCGTGTTGAATGTTTGTTGAATTAATCCATGCGTTGCATTCGGAAATAGTTGCTATATTTAACTGGTTTTACAGTTAACGAAAAGCTGTTAATTCGTTAACATTACAAAAGCAGTTAAAAAAACAGTTTGCTGAATTAACGTCCACTCCTAGTTAGAACACTGCAGAACATAGATAGAGAACCCCTCTCAGATTTATTAACAATTTTTTGTCATTCTTTTTACAGTATTGCCAGTATCCGATCGATCCTGGAGGCCTTAATCTAACTTACTTAATATTAATGATTACAAAGTAATTGAAACTATTTAATTAATACAACTATTTAACTTACAATAGCCGGTGGCACCATGGCATGTTCAACCTCATAAACGGGAGGTTCATATGGTGCATATGTAGAGTGGTCCTGTACCGGAGTATTTGGAACCTCCACCGTTATGTTAGGGACCACGCACTCTGTCTCTGCTGGCTGGTAGGGTATCGGCTGAGGGAGAAAAAGAAATGTTCAAAATTAATAGCAAATGCTAAAAGCGAGGGTAGATATTCCACTTTACTGCAGTCTAACTGGGTAAGACAGGACAAATACCCTGAAATTCAATAATATTGCGCCATTTATCGACACCTTGGCACACAATCTTTGTTTACTCATCATTTCATAGCACTGTGATACTCAAACAGAGAAGACATAACCTAGTAAAGAAGTAAGTACGTTTTAGATCATGGAGTACAATAAAGTCGCTGACCTGAGCACTATAATCCAAGCTGTGTCCAGCATATTCTGGTGAAGCCAAGTCCGTGCCCGCTCCATAACTGGGTCCCACAGAAACAGGTACGTTTTGCGAAGAACTCGGCTCATAGTCGTCAGCGAGGAGTTGATCCTCCTCCTCATTACCAAGATTGTAGTCTGCAAGGCTGTGATCACCCAAATCGTCGCCTAGCAAATCTTCACTGCAAGTAAACAGGATAAAACTGAAGGAAGGGTATGCAAACACCATGTGACGCCACAAATTTTACACGATTTCTGTGCAATGAAACTCTTGTGATTACTAAAGTTTATGAATAAAAAATATTTAACACCGTCAAGCGTGTCAAAAAACACATAACTGGAAGAAAAAACACACTAAAAACCTAAAAAAAATATTATTTTGTAAAATACTAACTTGTCCGACATGTTGTTGACAATTTTTTTTTCTTTTTTTTTCTTTTCTGTGGCTAGGAGTAGGCTATCCCACAGATTAGAAGAGTATGGGCTATCCAAATCTTCGTCTAAAGCCGGCTGTACACATGGGGCCAAGGTGTTGGGCCAACGTGTTGGGCTAACGTGTAGAGAGCTACTTGGCGGTATGTTGGCTTAATTGGTCTAGTTGGCGCCAACATTGGCAGGCCATCCGAATAGTGTCGGTTTTTAGTGCACACATCAAAGGATCTTGGCGCGCTCCGCAAACAGCGTTCACACGTTGGTGTCTAGTTCAGTTCACAGTTGACACTGACCTTCTAACTTTTTGCAAAATTATTATCAGCTGGTATATCAATAATAACTAATAACACATATATGTACCTCGTTTTATTCCGATGAATAGTCACTCTACTTTGGTGCACATGTACGTAATTATTAAACGCACTGTATAAATCAATTGCCGCGACTGCAAGAACTTCTACGTCCATCTTTGAAGCGCCAATGCAGAATGATCAGTAAGCCAATGTGTGAACAGGAATCTTGGTTTCCGTCATTTTTGCCCAAAACATTGGCCCAACACCTTGGCCCTATGTGTACAGCCGGCTTAAGATCCAAATCAGCAGCAGGCCGTAAAAAAAAACTTAATGGCCCATTTACACGAGGCCAGTAGACGAGCCAGGCCAGTATTGGCTTCGTGAAAATATCAAAATAGAGTCATGGCTCATTTACACGCCTACATGACGAAGTCAGTCCGGTTTCTAATTTGCTGGCGCCCAGTTCTACTGGCCGCGTGTAAATGGGCCATTGGCCAAAAAAAAAAGGTATAATAAGCCGCCATTTTGGCAAATGGCGTCTGACTGAGACTGTCTGTGCCTGTGCGATAGCTTTCATTGAACGCAATTTTTATTAACATCCATCGTAACTAGATTTTGGCTAAACTAACTGCGTTGAAAGTGGTAAACCGTGCCTTGCAGGATTATCTTATTTGTACCAGTGACGTACAGCAGGTAAACAAACGGCGGAGAGGTCATTGATCGAGGTTTTTTAGGGCACCATCATGGTTCGGGGCTGTCGAGGGCGTGAGTATTTGAGTGCTTTCATTGTGTCGATGTTCGCAGGCAGTGATGTCGTGGCGGGGCCGCGACGAGCGCCCGTCGAGGTGGAACGAGCACGACACCAGATGGGGCGACAACAGGACGCGTTCGCCCGTGTGGGATATGCGTCGCAGTGGCAGTCCAGACCGCAGGTCTCGTCGCGATAGATTTGAACGCGACCGCCACCGCGATGACGACAGACACCGTGATGATGACCGCCGCGACCGTTACGACCGCGATTCGGACCGGCCGCGGTATGGCCGCGATCGGTACGACAGGTCTCGGGACCGTGAGCGCGATCGCAGGCGTTCTCCGCGTCGCTACGATGACAACAAAGACAGGGAACGGGACATACCAGCACCACCTTCTCCCCCGACCATCAGTGACAGCAACATCAAGAAATCTGATTCCAAATCGAGAAGCCGTTCTCACAGCAGAGATAGACAAGATGATCATGACAAAGATAAAGATGACCAATATGGAATGAATGCCGCCCCTGGGGATTGGTTCTGTAAGTGTGGCTTGTATAATTTCAAAAGACGACAGGTGTGCTACAGACGGCACTGCCAAGGAAAGAGATCGGAAGGAATTGTGTATGGATCTGATATGGATAAGAGCGTTCTTAATGATGCTGCATGGATAACAAAACGCTTGTTATTTAGAAGGCTTGATGCTTTGACTACAGAGGAGAAAATTCTGGATGCAATCAAAGAGAGATGCTCAAAGACTGTGTTGGATTCTATTGCTGGTATTACAATAGGAAGAGAGACATTGACAGGTGCTTCAAAGTGCTTAGCATACATCAACTTCAACTCTATTGCTGATTCCACCGCAGCTCACTCAGATTTAGTATCATTGAATCCTCCATTAGAAATAGATGGCCGTGAAGTCCTTATAACCTTTTATACTGAGCCTAAAAAAATGCAAAAGCAAAATAATGCTGATTATTCAGCATATTATGCTCAAATGGCCAATTACACAGCATCCACACAGGCCATGTCTGAAGCTGACAGGGTTAATGCTGCTGCAGCGGTAGCTCAGTCAGCAATATCTGCAGCTCAGGCACGCCAAATGTCGTGGACTCCTGTCTCAGCCCCAACCTTTGTAGCTTCCAATTCCCAACCTGCTCCGACAGTTAATGTCCCTACCGGCGATGGAAAGACTCAGTACAGTGCCCCTGATGTACGCACATTTATGTATGATGAAACATCTGGTTATTACTACGACCCAGGAACAGGATTATACTATGATGGGACCACACAGTATTTCTACAACAGCACTACCAACCAGTACATGTATTGGGACTCTACAAGCTCAACTTATATAGCTGCCACTCAAAATCAGCAGAACACAGACCAAGTGAAGCTTCCAAGCCCTCCAGAAGCCACCACAGAGAATACTATAGCAAAAGAGCCAGAAGAAAAGAAAAAGAAAGAAAAAGAGGATAAAGTGAAAGTGGCCAAAAAGATAGCAAAAGATATGGAGCGGTGGGCTCGGACTTTGAACCAAAAGAAGGAAAATGCTCGAAGTAACATTGTGATGGAACAGCCTCTAGATACTAGTGCAAGTAAAGGCTCTGCTGATATAGGTTTCTCTGTATTAGGTGCTGGGCCTTCTCTCACTCATGTAAGAGAGCTGTCACCTCCTCCAGAGTCTACTGATGAGTTCCTAGTCAAGAAAATCACTGATCCTGTGTCTGCTGAGAGTGATGAAGGCATCATTGACTGGGCCAAGCTCACTTGCTTGCTGTGTAAGAGAAGATTTCCCTCTGCTGACGTGTTGACAAAACACAAATCATTATCAGATTTGCACAAGCAAAACTTAGCTGAGTACCGTAAGAAGAATGAGTTGATGCCACAGACTAATGGATATAGAGATAGGGCAGCAGAGAGAAGGATGAAGTTTGGTGAAGACGAGCCACCAATCAGAAAGAGGTATGAACCTCCGGAAATCAGAGTCCCAATACAATCACACCCACCGCCATCAGTAGTAGACACTATTGGTGGGAAGATGTTACAGAAAATGGGTTGGTCTGAAGGTAGAGGATTAGGCAAAGAGGAACAGGGGAGAATAGCCCCTATTGAGGCTGAACAGAGGCCAAGTTTGGTCGGCCTTGGCCAGAAACGAGGCATATACACACCAACCCCAGGGGAGACCTATAGAGATACTGTGAAAAAACTGATGATAGCAAGATACAAGGAGGTGGTCGGACAAGAGGATGGAAAATAGGTGGGTTATTTTCATATTTTTTTACTAATCAGCTCTTTGCAGGTCACAGGATTTTGGAGGTCAGTCGATGTATTTCTTATATATGGTATTTTTTTACTGTGCTGTTTTGAATGTGATACCAAGCCAAATTGTCTATGAAATAGAGATCATTGATCTTCTTTACTTTTAAAATTACTGGTAATTGACAAATAACAATTAATATTAATAATATTATTAATTACAAAATAATATTATTATTAATGAACACTAATATTATAATTAATAAATTAATTAATATTGTCTAGTCATTGTTTTCTACAAGCTCAAGTTAAATGTTGTATTGTTGATAATAATAACAATGTGGGGGCACGGAAGCCAAGAAGGAAGATCCAAAATATTATTTTTACACCTCGTGTCGTAATAACCCTAATCCAAACAATTCCCTCTACAACAAGGTCCTAAGGAACATTGACAAGGTTGTGCTTTAGTGAGCAATTGTCTAATGGTTTGATTCTGATTTCACTACGCTAGATATGGCGCCACGTCCTTCGCTTGAGGCCAGCCAATGATCAAATGGGCTTCTTCAAGTGGTAAGTATTATTTGGTAACTTAAACTGTATTTCTATTGTGTCCTAACTTTCTTTTTCCACAGATATTTGTGAGGTAATAATTGAATTAATTGGTCGCTGATCAACAAACCGTGGAAGCTGCGCTGGAACATGATTATATGAAATTATTTTTGCGAATTTGTTGGAATTACTATATTTTTGTGTTGTCTGGAATGTGATTTAAACCTTTAAAAGATATCGATTTTAAATAGTGCCATAAGAATTCCAACGATTTGCCGTGTATTTTCTAGTCAATATTTTCCAAATTCTTATTTTTTCCCAAGCCAGTATAGGACAGGCTTAAGACTGTTAGCGCCACAGAGAAGCTGGGCTGAATAGTGGAACCTGGATTAAAGACTTGGATGCACGAGCTGTGATAGAACTGTGATATTATGTGATGTGACGTTGAAGCAACGGTGAACTCTTGAAACAATACCAAATACTGATGTATGTGACTATTTATATTGCAGAGTCGCGCCTGCTTCGGGACCTCCGTGCCAAACATTGTAACAAATACACATTTTATACTCGTAGATAGAATATTTTAGTCACTTGCAAATCTTGTTTAATTATAAACAATTCGTATCAGTACACCAGAAGAATACTATTATGTTTGCCACCGTTTTAAATCATAATTTTACTTTAAAGTCCACCCACCTTACCTAAAAAGTAGCGTAATGAGTAAGTGTTGTTTCTTCAGCATTTTAAAAACAGTTTACTAGTAATAACTTCACTCTTTTGCGTCGTGTTTAATTACGCTAATGCCTTTTACAAACTGTTGTTAAGTACCTCATAGAAAATTATAGCAACAATTTTAAAAGTAATAATATAGCACCAAATCCTGTTTTACCTGTACTAAGAACTTTTATAAATTATTTTGAAGAATGCAAAAGGCTTCCAAATTTACAGACAGTACTAAATTCGATGTTATTTTATGAATACTACAGGTAATAGTATAGACAGATAAAATTATGTGTAAGATTAAGAGAACAACGTTTTATTGCATTTATTTATGATTGATTAGTATATAGTTGAAATTCCAGAAATTGAGCCACAACGATGTATGTATTATTTAGGTTAGTTGATAGTATAATTTATTGTCTACTTTTGTAGCATAGACAGATTATGATAATGACTTAGGAATACTGTTGTAGGATTACATTATATTTTTGTAGTTATGCCGTATAAAGAAAGACAGTAAAGTTCGATAATTTTTGTATCTATAATCCCAATTAAATCACAAAATTATTAGGTATTATATTCATCTTCCATTACTGAAACATATTATAGCTCGGGATATAAAATATTATATTTCTCAGGGTTCTAAACTAGAGCGGTGCGATATCGATTTATATCTCGGGGTATAATATAGGTATATTTCATTGTAAATAAATAGGCAGCGCATTGAACTACTATGCAACGTAAAAAAAAAGTAAATTTTGGATGCTCAAAAATGTTTAATCTTTTGTCCCACTTACCCTCACTCACTATTTGTAAGTGTAGCTTTTAAATATAACTAAATAGTTCTATTATTGTAAATATTTCAAATTACAAAAACAATCCATGTTTTGTAATGAGCAACTCATAATAATTATATTGTAATGTTCACAAATATTGCATTTTATTTCGAACCCCGTAGACATAGCTGGGCATTAACTCGTTAATCCGTTAATCGTTAATTAACGAAGTTAACATTTTGGTTAACGGATTAACTTTTAAGTTAACTTTCAAAAATGTTAACGGACACGTTAACTTCCGTTAATATGCAGCTAAGTCCGTTAATCGTTAATCCAATGCCTACTGTTTACCGCACGGCGCAAAAAACAGGTAAGTTTTTTGATAATTCTGTCACACAGTCTATTGAAAAACCAAAAAGCTCCAACTCTCTAACGAGTGAAGCGCAAAGTCTCGTTCAAATGTGGCTGGACATGAAATCAAAAGACTCGTTCAACGATATTGCATTTCTCGGGGAACAGATATTCATAAATGTACGAGTATTCATTAAATACAATACCGCTATACCCTCAAGTACTGCAATTGAACGGCTGTTTTCCACGGGTGAAAACATTTTAACATCAAAACGAGGATCGCTTTTAGTTTGTAATTTTTATAAATTTTGATACAGTATTTTGAAATTATAAAAAATAATTATTAAAGGGGTATTTGTCACCGGTACTCAAAGACCTTCAGAAGCTGTTTCATTCCGTGCTGCTAGAGGGCATCACACCTGAGGCATGGAACAGGAGTGTGGTGGTGTTGTTCTTCAAATAAGGAGACAAAACCTTATTGAAGAACTATAAACCCATCTTACTCCTGAGCCATGTCTACAAGCTGCTCTCAAGGGCCATCACGAATTGTCTCGCACGTAGGTTTGATGACTTCCAGCCTCCCGAACAAGCCGGATTCCGAAAAGGGTATAGTACCATAGACCACATCCATACGCTTAAGCAAATTACACAGAAGTCAGAGGAGTATAATATGCCTCTATGCTTAGCGTTCGTGGACTATGAGAAGGCCTTTGATTCGATCGAAACTTGGGCGGTGCTTCTGTCTCTTCAGCGGTGCCACATAGACTATAGGTATATAGAGGTGTTAAAGTGTCTGTTATGACAACGCCACCATGTCGGTCCGAGTACAGGAACAGAATACGAGGGCGATTCCACTGCGAAGAGGTGTAAGACAGGGAGACGTTATATCCCCGAAACTGTTTACAGCGGCACTGGAAGACGCCTTCAAGCTCCTGGAATGGGAAGGATTCGGCATCAATGTCAATGGCGAATACATCACACACCTCCGGTTTGCCGATGAGAACATATTATAGTCGTTGTGGCATGGATGATCAGGGCACTATGCTCGAAGACCTTGATTGAGTATCCCAACAAGTGGGTCTTAAAATGAATATGGAAAAGAAGAAAATTATGTCGAACTCCCGTGTTGTACCCACTCCGGTATCTGTTGGGAACTCAATCTCGAAGTTGTTGACGAGTACGTCTACCAGGGACAAGTAATCCAATTAGGTTGGTCCAACTTTGAGAAAGAGGTCAATCGAAGAATCCAACTCGGCTGGGCAGCGTTCGGGAAACTGCGCAAGAGCGTCTTCTCGTCTCAATTACCTCAGTGTCTGAAGACAAATGTCTTCAACCAGCCTCTAACTATGGGCCTCATAAAGAAGCTCAAAATCACACAACGAGCTATGGAGAGGGCTATGCTCGGTGTTTCTCTACGAGATCGAATCAGAAACGAGGAGATACGTAGAAGAACTAAGGTAACGGACATAGCCCTGCGAATCAGTAAGCTCAAGTCGCAGTGGGCAGGGCACATAGCGCGTAGAACTGATGGCCGTTGGGGCAGAAAAGTCCTAGATTGGAGACCCTTTGACCAAAGGCGCAGCGTAGGACGTCCACCGACAAGATGGACAGACGATCTTGTAAAGATCGCAGGATCGCACTGGATGCAAACCGCTCACAACCGGTCGTTGTGGAAAGCCATGGGGGAGGCCTATGTTCAGCAGTGGACGTCCTTCGGCTGATGATGATGATAATGATGATGAAGAATTATCAATCAATGTCAAAAAGCTGTCAAATTACTTAGCAGAAAATCACTCACTACTGTAGCACGATAGAGTCACTACAGCAGCCGCTGTCAGAATAGCGAGGTGTATCAAAGCACTATCGTTGTACAAGTGATGCACAACTCAGTGAAGACTCAATTAGCGGAATTGGCACCCAGATGAGAACTTCAACATGTCAATTGCATGAAGGAAAATATGCACGAAATGCCCGACGATTAAATTACACATTTGATTTACACAAGTATTTCGTTTTGTCCCTAACCTGTTAACTCCCAGAACCTAAACCAACAGGTTTCATTAGTTCACTAACGCAACGATAAAAAAATGAAATTTTACACATATTAACGGATTAACGATTAACGTTAACTTGCGTTAATTGTTCCGAAATGTAACGCTTTAACGTTTAACGAAGCTAACTTTTTTTGTAACGGATTAACGATTAACGAAGTTAACTATTTGATTAACGGTGCCCAGCTATGCCCGTAGAGGCTGAGAATATATTATCAGCTTATAGGTACTTAATACCTACTGAAACAAGCACGTAGCTGTAGGCTGAGGCTGTAGGCACTTAGTTTAAAATAACACTGACCACCAATAAATAATAAAGTTTATTATGAAGTAAATTTTTAGGAAAGTGTAAAGTTCATTGCAATTTTGGTAGGATTCAGATCTTGAGTTGGTTGAGGATATTCACGATTTAGCTTCCCCTGTAGGTACTGTAGCCGTAAGGACTAAGTAGAAGTGGGACGTGGTAATGTTCTCCTGTTTTCGTATTGAAGACTATCTGAAATTATCGAAAATTAAGTTGAGACTTCTATTGCCATCTATCGAGCGGTAGTGGAAACAAAAGTGGCACGTATAAACGTAAGTCGCAACAGCACATTTTTATACTGTCTCCCTCAAGCAGCTCAATCAAGCTCAAGACGACCGCTGCCACCTAACGAGTGGTAGAGGGACTTAAGCCGCTCAATAAGTAACTATCTTTTATGTATATATAATCATAATCATTTATTTATTTCAGGCAAATTACACCCATAAAGTTACTTAACACTTTACTAAAATTACAATTAGATTAAATTAAATTAAAAACAAAGGAATGTCACTTTTTGATATTAATTAAATTTAAATTTAAATACAAATGTCACTATAATAAATTGGCAAAATTAAGTAAATAACATTGAAATTATAATTTAGAATAGTAAAATACCAGTCAGTACATCCTTTTTGGCATCGGGACAGTGCCATGCCTCTCACAACAATGCCGAATGTAGCACGAATCCGGTCTTGCAGCTATCATCGCCAGGACGGTGTTGGAGCTGGCCCGGACTCTGCGCACCAAAGATGCAGCTCTTTTGCGCATAGTCGAGTGAAAACAGTCAACGCGTGCTTCCGCAAACATACTCGAGGCACTGCAGAATCGGGTCAGCCCCATCACCGCCCTGAACGCATTATTGAATTGGACGCGGAGAGCGCCGTAGCTTTTTGCCGTATAACTAGCCCACAGGCTGCACGAATAGAGCGAGGTGCAATACGCCCGAAAGAGCGTGGCTTTGACCGCTCTTGAGCACCTGGCGAACCTGCGAGCTATCATATTCGCTCTTACCGACAGCGCTCTCCGCTCCCGCTCCATATCAACGTGATCGTCGAGGCTGGTGGTGAGTATGTGCCCCAAATATTTAAATTCAGTAACCCTTTGCAAAGGAATTGAGTTCATCCTAACCAGGGGAACCGAGTCTGGGCACTTAGCACCTACAGCCTCGAAGACCATGAGTTGACTCTTGCTAACATTATACATTGATATATATACATTGATTGAGACATTTATTGCTATGTGCCAATAAATCAAAGATATTATAGTTCGAAGTAACATGTCTCTGCAATAAATAGGATAAAACAAAAATGTGAATAAAAAATGGGCGGTGTTTTAGTTCTCATTAATCCTCTCAAAGGCGACTACTGCCATCTGATGACGGGTAGAAGAGTAATCAAACGTGCTTAAAAATCGAGTACCTCAAAACCGCACCGTACTTACGTCATCTTTCGTATGGTACAGTAACTCATAGCTAAAATGATAGATGGCGCTCATAGTCCTTTTCATAGCGTTAATTTGCGATAAAATATTTTTTTATTTAAAAGTTAAACTCGTAATAACTAGACAAAAAAGCTTACCTCTACATATGGATAGAATGTTTCCTTATCGTTGCATTTATAATAATCGCCAACTTTGAACAACAGCTTGTATGTTCCTTCTGACATGGAATCATTTGAGAAGGGAAATTGCACTCGGCCGTCGCTGTTTGTCATTGTACTGTGCCAGACTGTCCATTTTTCTTCTTTCTTCTTGTATAGTTCCACAAAAAGACCAGCGGCTGGTCTTCCAGTGGATGTGTCTAGAACGTGGGTGGAGAGAATTGGCCTTGACATTTTTAGAGATCGTGGAATCGCGTTGACGCGCCGAGTGTTGTTGGCGATATGCGCGCGCGCTTGTCTTGGAACGAACGATAACACCATGATTCGTGAATGTCCACGGAATATTAAACTTGAGAATTTATGCATGAATATGTGACATTGTTAGCCATTATTTATTATTACCTATGCCTAACTTTTTGACGTTTGCACATTCTACTTCTACTTTAGTATAAGTAATGTATTATTATTTTAGTTTTGTTATGTTATAATGTCTGTAGATTTAGAACTTTTAAAACGTAGGAATTTAGAACTTTCGTTAATAATCTAGGGTAATGATGACATCCAAACTAGCTTTTCTCAATGTTTTTTGGTGACGGAAACCTTTTGGAAAGAACCCTACAAAAAACCATAGTTCTAGAAATTGTATCCCTTATTAATAATAATAAGCATATTAACTCGTCAAGTATGTGTGAACGAGACACAATAGAAATTCCATTATTATGCGACTCCCAGCAGTCGTTTGATACCTGACTGATTAATAGTACATAGCACAACTTTTACTTATTATTATTACTTGCTAAAAAGTACGGACAACAGCACGTCAAGCTAAACACTGCGGTATCTTATGCTGTTGGAATACGGGCTATTTTTCAACAAAAATTATAGTCTGATGTGCTGGCGTTGTACAATAAATAATAGAATATACTGAAAAACACAAGGTATCGATGGTGGCGGCAAAGTAAAATGATGGTACACCGCGTCAAAATGGTTTTTGTTTTGACTTAAGAATTCCTTTTAGGGTTCCGTACCTCGAAAGGTAATAAACGGAACCCTTATAGGATCACTTCGTTTTCCGTCTGTCTGTCCCTATTTTTATTAACCTACATCATACCATTGCTGGGCATAGGTCTTCCAACACCTTCTATTGATTCTTTATAATTACTTTTTCCTAATGGCTTTATAGATAATGGATTCTTTATCTTTGTTTTTAATTGTAGGTATTCATGGGATTATTCAAAAATCTTCGATTTCATCACCCGTGAATGATTGTAAAAACGAACTCCCGTTGGAATGAAAGTCTTAAGTTCGCTCGCCATTTTAAAGAAGAAGATAATGTTAAAATATTCAAGTCTTATTATTCCTAAATTCTTACAAAATGTTGGTTTCCCTCCGAATATCGGATGCGGTGTGGTGATAGTGTGCCACTGATGCTCCGCTTGTGGTTTATTTAGACTTTGTCTATCTGAGCGATAAGAAAATGCTTGTGAACAAACTTAAATGAAAACGATAAAGCTACAGAGAGTACTTACGCAAATTAATGATGTAATGATTCGGTCGCGTGTCGCTTATTTGGTGATACGTCTTAATCTCGTGACGTGTTAATAAAAAGAAACAATTAAATCTTTGTAAATTTACAATTACAATACCTAGGTTATCATATGGTGATATATTTGACCGGGCACACGTATAAATAAAGAAAACAAACAGTTTAAATAATCTTAAATGTATTTTAATACGTTAACAATCTCAGTTCTCCATACCCTCGGAGTTGACATCAGGGTTATTTTTTCTTGGATACTTCTTTTTGATGTACACATCTTGATGCATGACGTTCTTCCTAGCTCCTTGCTCCAGGACATTATCATCAACCATCACGTTTGGGCCGGCCTTCATGAGCTTCCCCTTTAGCCTGTTGTCTTCGTAAGCTAGCATGTTGTTCAGGGTCGGTTCCCCGTGCTTCATGTAGTCTATCCGCCACACAGGAGGATCTGCAGGCTCAACCTTATAGCTCAGATGTTGGTGTCGTTTAGAAAAAGCCACTTCTGGAACCTCAACGGACATAGATAACTTCTCTTCCGAATAATCTCCGAACTCTTTTCTTGCGTTATTCTTAGTTTTATCCTTGTACTTTATCTTGTGAGGATAGAACTTTCGGATCTTCTTCCTGCCGTTGTAGACGGTTCTTTTTTGGTCCTTGTTCTTTTTTGAGCTCTTTTTAGTCTTCTCCTGCGACCAAAAGTCGGCGGAGTTCTTCGATTGCCTTTTGGTTTTGTACATCACGTCCTCTTGTGGTCGTTTGTCGTAAAACCCTTTGTTGGGGGATCGTACCTGAAGGAAGCTGGATAGTTCTTCGCTGTTTATGGTCGGGAACATTGTTAAATGGTATCCCGGTTTTGCTGTAGTTTTTTCTATGGAGAGAGTCTTGTACTTTATCTGTTGGATGGACTTCTCTATGAGTTTTTTCAACGTTTCATCATCTATGATCATTTGGCAAGGGATCGTCGGAAAGTTCTTGCATAGAACACTTTGCATAAGGGTCAACACTTTTCCTGGTCTTTTATGTTCCTCCATTTCATTTCGTCTCTCGTCTCGTCTCTCGTCTTGTTCTCTTTCCGTTGATTCCTTCTGTTGGTTTTGCTCTGGAGATAGGTAGTTGTCTTTTTGGAAATGTGACACCATTTTATTCATGAGTGCGTTGTTTCTAAGGATCATCGATTGCGCCAGCGTCATGGACATCATCGCCGTCACCGTCAGGTGGACGAGTAATCGTTTCTTCATCAACATCATGATTGTTCTTTAAAATTGCCGTTAATTATATTTTCTGGAACGAAAGAATATACGAAACTATTGTTGTCAGGTCATTTTGCGGTTCCCTGTTTGAAATCCTTTTACTGTTGGTAAATAAATCCACACTAATGATATTTAAAAATTACCTTAGCATTGTTTCGATCTTCCACCTCCTGTGCGTCTTGTCTTTCTTATAACACTGCACTGGAATGGGCTTGATTGCTGATTGCTGTTTTACCTGTGTTTAGAATGAGCTCACTGTTTGTAAATACGATTTGTTTTGCAAAACGTTCCGGTGCGAGACCTAATATTTTGGTTCTAGCACGTGACTGGGAAACTTATCGTTCCAGATAAACGAATGTGTTTGCATTACCAAATGTTAGAATTACGCTGAGAGAATCGTAGGTTTACAAAACTTTTATTTGTTTAAAAGTGGTAGGGACCCTTCGCTGGTACGCGGCCGTGCGTCGGTATACGGCCGTTTTAGAGACTAGCGGCAGAAATACTGAGAAAATTACAATTCTTATATTATTTTGAAAATCAAACTATCGAATATGAACGAAGAATACACCCAGAATCATTGACTATAAACATGTATTCTTTTAGTATTGTCTAAATAGTGAAATAATAATCCTCGGCAATTTACCTTTCGCACTAGGCTAGCATGCGCGCACCTGACAAAAAAATTTGCAAGAATCGGAAGTCGTTATATTTGGTTTTATTGATTTGGGAGTAAGTAATTGATAACGGTTTAAATGGTACAAAAGATTTAGATCACAATATTAGCAATTGTATTTATACGAAATTAAAAAAAAGTAAATATTAAGAATCCGCCTACAGACATCATGATGAATACTCTAAAAGGCTCACCAACCAAGTTTAACATCAAAAATTTATTTTGTCTCGTATTAATTTGAACGTGAGGTTTGACTTTATGCGACTTAGAATTTCTTTCGGTTCATTTCGGTTTCGATAATGTGTCTTATATTATCGTAAAGATATAATAACCTATTCGGTGAAGTTACAAAAACATTATTGTTTTGGTATTTTTTTACCCACAACACTATTTTGTTATTAAGCTGTGGGTAAAAAAATATTTAATAATTTGAGTCTCAATGGGTTAACATATTCATTACGGTTTTTACAAATACAAATATATTTATTTGCCATTAAGTAGGGTACAATACAATTTATAATTTGCTCACGATTCGAGTTCAGGTTTAGCGCCATCTAGTAATACTCCGTCACAATACATTGTGTTTGATCGCCTTTTAGACTATACAAACATTCTATTTCCAATTATTCCAGATTCTACTCAACGCTAGAGGTCACTACATGTGTAAAAATTACGCGAAGCTAGGAGAATAATTTTATTTTGGTTCGTTTACTTTACGAATAGTTTTTTTTATTGATTACCTACCCACAGATAATATAATACTACTAACCTGTGAATCGATTTTTTTTTTACCAGGTTTTACCTTCTAGGTTGGTCCCATTGTTGCCAAGTCGGGATCTGATAGTGGGATCTTGGTGTAATCGAGGGAACCCTCAAATTTTAAAGGCACGAATAGTGTTTTTGTTGTTTTCTTAATGTTGACATGCTTTTACGTCTGATAGTTACCATTTGCTGAGCTGATGGTGGCACTCCTCAAACGCTTCAGTTCAGTGATTATAAGAACTTGTGTAAGGTACTTCTAGCTTATCAAAGAACAGAGTCAAAGGGTGCAACTCCACACTCCTATAAATCACTAAAATTGGCAAATAAAATGAATACCTTTTCCAAAAAAAGGAAAAACCTACTCCAAAAACAAGATGCGCTTAAGAGTCTTGAATAAACTCTTGACTCTTTTTGTAATCGTTTTTTGATTCGATGCATTCATAAAGGTACTTGGTTATTTCGTAATTAAATCCATTCTCGAGGTTTAGATCTAACGTGAATAACAGAAAACTTTGATAAAACTTAAAATCAATCACAATTAGCTTGACATTTTGATAACAAGTCGACGGGCCCCAAACTTTACACTGTTCTCTTTTATCTCACCTTATCCATTGCCAGAATAAAGAGGCCTTTATCATAATTAAAGTTCGTTCTGTACCGCAGCTCCATTCAGACTGGTCCAAAATAATACTTTGACAAAACCTAGTTTTACGCTCGACATGCGTTCACAGTCTCTTGCATTTTACAAAGTTAGATTCGCTGCTCTGCAAACAGAAGTTCAACTATTTTCAGCCTTATTTTCTACAAGATAAAGATGCATATTTTAAAAGAGGGGTACAAATTTAACTTTTCTGGAACCTCCTGAGGCAAAATACTCTCAAGATAGAAATCTTGTTAAAGGAAACGTCTTTTTCAGC
Organism: Pyrausta aurata; assembly: GCA_963584085.1. Lineage (NCBI taxonomy): Eukaryota > Metazoa > Arthropoda > Insecta > Lepidoptera > Crambidae > Pyrausta > Pyrausta aurata. Next base: position 9,706,071 of record OY757276.1, read on the forward strand.
TTCCATTGTCTACAATTACTTGGCTTTGTGGTCTGAACCGTATTCTGTCCTTATCTGTTCTGTACAAGTGTGTATTTCTCTCCTTTTTACAAGGACCACTTTTGAAATCCAATTTGAGATTTCCGCTCTGTCTCAGTCCGTTATATTTCAAAGATTTCTTTGTAATTTAAATAACTAAGTGGAAATAAAACAGTTCTTTGTTATAATATAATACCTACATGTCCATTTGTGTTTTACCTACATCCCTTTTATAGAAGTTTCCATTGGATAGTTCTACAATAAGCAACCAACTAAGTAGGTATACCTACGTGTTTAATTATTTATTTTAATAAGTTCTTGTTGTTCGGCACACACTTTTTTTGTTGGCAGCCATGAAGATAAAATATCCATGTTGGCAGTTCTTTATTGTGATACCAGCTACAAATAACCGATATGAATATTCTACTTTACTATCGATATTTTAAATCTGATTCAGAATCTGTATGAGGTCTAAATCGTCACGTTTTTTTTTATAAAAACAGATGCACACAAATGTGAGTTGCAGCGAGGGATGCTGCGGCTGACAGGATGACCCCTCGACACTTTTGAACGGGTTAGGGTTGCCAGTAATCGAAATAATCTACTTCAACTTGTCAATCCTTTTGTCAATGGTAAGCTTTGTTTTTAATTTTCAGCGACCGAAGTCTGAAGCAAAATTTTTGACATTTCGCGTAGACAAATGCTGAGACAAAATTTGCGTTTTCGTGTAGTATCTCAATGATTGAGAAGAATGTTGGAATGCAGCTAAAATAATTACAAATGTTTTTTAACATCTATTAAAGATATAGCTAAGTAAGTTAAAAAAAAATGATGCAACAGAAAATCAGGGCCCTGTTTAATAAACATTACAATTCGACAATTTTGTAAATAACTTACATATTTGTTAAGTTTTATTACAAGTGCTGTTTAATAAACCTTACAAATATGTAGAAAATCTACAAGTAAAAATCTTACAATAATTGTAATTATAAATGCTGTTTAATAAACATTTACATATGTAGAAAACGCCTGTAGAATTCGATGACAAAATTGTAGTTACAAATTTGTAGTTGTAAGTTACAATTACATAAAATGTAAGATTTTGCTGTCAATTATTTTTTTAATTAACGAGGGTGGATTCATAAATATTAAGTAGCATAAAGCTTTATAAAGTACTTTCTTATTTGTTTGATACGTAACGAAAGTCATGGAGCATAGTAACAAAATATTGATTCTGTCTCTAATATATGAGAATAAGGATATTTTATTAGGTAGGTTTAGTGAAACACTTACTCACGATATAAAAATAAAAAAGTGGAAAGACATTGCTGAACAGTTAAAATCATTAAGCATCTATAACAAAGACTGGAAATACCTACGTGATACAACGTTGCAAAACTTTAGAAAAAGGACCATCGTAAGTAAATTTTTAAGTTATTGGAATAGTGCCACCATGTGCATCTGCTAAAACATGGTACTGTGAGCCACATCCCATCCAGTGCAATGTACACAAAATTTGCTAAGTGGGTGTAAGGGCTACGTTTCTATTTGAATCGAATTTAAGATGATGTCCAATTTTTGTTACCAAATATTCGACGGTAGTTTTGCTGAACCGAAATTTTTCGTTGAAAGTAAAATCTGTCACATTAAAACTAAAGTTCATCCGTTTACGAAAAACTCTCCGCTGCCGTTCACTTATATACTATACTCATCATCACTACTGTCACTACTTCCACTACTCGTTGTTAGGACCATTTTTATATATTTATTTCGATTTTCTTTACTTATTATGTCGAGGCAAAGAATTGTAAATTTCTGACACAAGGCGAGTCTACCTGTCGGAATTGTAATACAATTTACAAAATATGTAAACTTGTAACTAAGTACAATTATGCGTTCAATAAAGCAGTTTTCCCTACAAATATGTAAATTGTCACCCGTAGAGAGAAAATGTTTATTGAACAGAAACTTGTACAATTGTAGCTACAATTCTACAATTTTGTAGATTTTCCACCATGGTAAATTTGTAAGTTGTATTCTTTATTGAACAGAAACTTGTAGAATTGTAGCCTGTAATTTACAATTACAATTTACAATTTGTAATGTTTATTAAACAGGGCCCAGAATATTAAAATTGTCTCCGCGAAATCTCAAAAATATTGCTCCAGACTTCGGCCGCTGGGGTAATTGTTGTCAGTTTTTATGATCATCAAAGTTAGCAGTAAAGTACTTTCATGCAACAATTATTTAATGCTACATTATAAGTAATCGCTACCTTGACTGACATATTATGGTCGTGCGTGTGTCTAGATAATTCGATCAATGCATGCCCCTTACCAGGAAATAAAAGAAAATAAAGATGAACCCGGCTCTATTTTAAAACAGGTTTATCTAACAAACATTACTTACTTAAAAAGTTTTTATTCTGACATTTTATTAAAATTTATCTCTGTTAGAATAAAGTAGATAATTTCTAAGGTCGAAGATATTGATACAGGGTAGTGTATGTAGTCTAGTGTTATTTTATTACATAACCTATCCATGGTTAACACAACTTTCAACAGTGGCAACCCTGGCAAATCGCAAAACTGACCCAGGCCCGTTAAAAAGATATAAAAAAGTAATAAAACGCAAGACGCAATAAAAACCGCGATAAAGGAACCCTTCCTTCCGAAACCCTAATTTGTCGAAACACTCGACGTCACTTTAAGAATATTTTCGCAAAAGAAAATTGCTACTATATTTGCATTTTTATTCGATCTCAAGTGGTTGCGTGCGTTGCGATCAATAGCGTTATTGTAATATTATATCAGTTACCTTAAATTATTTATTTAGATTATTATATTACTAATAAATTTAAAATAAATAATTTATTTTAAATTACAAAAAACTGCTTAAAACTTATAAAAAAATACAATCTAGGATGAATAAAAGTGAATGACGTGGTCCGATTAACAATCAATAAATGTTCGATTTTTAAAAATATAACCTGCAAATGGAACGTGTAAGTGATAACATTTTCTTCGGGTGCCGACTTGTGTCGTAATATGGGTTAATGTTTCTTTGTGTATATTTATTTGATCTTGAAGAACATTTACTGTACTAGGTTTGCACTTGTGAATATAAGTAGATATCTACCTACCTTTGATGTTATTTTGTGAGTTACAGTGAAAAAAGTTAGTCTTGATAATTTAATTAGATGTATATAATTAGATGTAGATAATTTAAATAGAAGCCTGTGAGTTACCATAAAAATTGCTGTTTGATTAGGAATAAAAATTTACCTATCTATCACCGTCTTGGAAAATTCAAAACTGCAACGACTTCCTACAATTTAAGGTGAGATTATCATTATGTAGGTTTTGCTTCTTTGTAATTTTGCATGTAATTCTAGCTATATAGGCTAACCATCAATATGTTGGACAAAAATATTATCAAAAATTCTTTAGATCGTTTCGATAATTTCGCTTGCAATTTGACGGTTGTTCGAAAAAAGGTATTCTGATTTATTTGTTTGTATTGCAATTAATGAGTTGAGTCAATTAACTTAATCTCCTAACCCCTTTTTACAATAGTTTTATTTTAAAGTTAATGTTAAAAAAATCATGCATTCGTAAGTAACTAACCAGCGTATTATCGTTGTTCAATACCGAAGATGGTAGATCTTATCTATCTAATGATAGTATCTATCGCCGCTTTAAAAACCAGTCATCTATTGTTGTCTATTATTTTCTTTGTAAAATTTTCATTGATTTCCATTTGCTCTGATAATGAGTGCTTAGCAGATACTTTCTCCAGTAAGCCAGTGCAATGCAATGGTGCGATGTGTATCGCCGGCTCTCTGAGGCTCGAGTGGATGACATTGTGACGTGAGTGAGTGCAGGGACGTAGTTAGGTCAATTTTATTTAAAATAAAATTAGGTAAGTGTAAACGTGAAAGATCAGTGTCTTAAGATTTGTTTTGGTACTCAGCCAAACCATATGCTTTAATTAAGGCCGATTGTTCAATGGATAGATAAAACATAACAGACAGACTTAAATTATGAAGCGACAGGTTTTTAAAAAAATACAGTTAAGTACGTATTATTGCTGACATTAGCTGAATTATCGCAAGACACGGTCTTGCGATAATTATTAGCATGGCGTGATCTGGTGTCGGAGGCCAAGACTCACTTTGGGTTGCTGAGTCACCCTAGTAAGTAAAGATTTTTTTATAAGACTGACCACTGTTTTTTGGTAATGTAAGCCTAACATATACATTTTTATTCAGCAGGTGTGAAGAATTGCAAACACGAGCGAGTGACGATGGATGATGGCGCTATTTATGAAGGCTTCAATTTTCTGCGCGGCCCGGTGAGTAAACCAAAGCCCTTAATTTTTTCAACTTCAGTGAACAAAGAACGCCTGTAAGCGTGATAACAATATATTTATTGTGTCTGTCTGGATTACTGTCCACTAAAGTGTTAACTAGCTATACGTCGGTGGCTTCGCTGAAGAAAAAAAAAAACGTAACCTGTAACTATAACCGAAAACTATAACTATACCGGTAGTTATTATAGGGGTGAGTTTTATAAAAATGTTGACTGACATATGTTTTTATCAATTTTCCATAGCTTTTTCTTGATTCCTGAAAAAAATCTTCCTACATAGGTTTACAGTTTTCGAGATGGAGTGAACGTCTTGTATATGTATTTATTTCAGTACAAACAGTATAACAATCGATGCATGATTAAATCATGATAGTTGTAGATAAGTGAATATTTATTTTTATGTAAGGTATAACAAGAAAAACATATTTTTCTTTTAAACATAGGTATTTCATTTTGAAAACGTGATGTTTTGCTTTCACATAGCCCTCGATATTTATATTTGCCGGTCAAACGCCGCGACACAGTAACTTAAAAGCCTCGCTGTACAAACGGAAACCTGTCTTTTACATTTCGAATTTTTTTAAAGTGTTTAACGAAAAAATATCAAAAACTGTTGATTTGTCAAACACTCGTCGTCCCCCGTCCACTGTAGCAATGAGTGTGTAAATGTGCGCAAGAGCATGCTTCCGTCTTGTTCTTTCTGGTGGTGTTAGAAGGAGACAGATGTAAAGTGGTCCAGAAGAGGTTAAGTCAAACGCGCCGACTGAAGGAATACTATCATGGTGGCAATCCAGGGCCGGGTTTAGGAGTAAAGTCGAAAGAAATAAAATATTTCTAGGTCTAAACACCTACCTACCTAATTATGCCTGGGGAAAAGGAAAAAAAATAGAGTCTTATTGAAGGTACGTTGTTAGTGTTGTTACCTAGTGTAGACTGTGCCTGCCTTAATTAACTCGTCAAGTATGTGTGAACGAGACACAATAGAAATTCCATTATTTTGCGACTCCCGGCAGTCGTTTGATACCTGACTGATTAATAGGTATCTACTTTTTCAGCAGGTACTGTCTGTTAGCCAGGGGCGTTTCCAAACCTTGACTTTTTGTAACGGACTTAAGCATTGTTTCCTCAAAAACAAATTATACAGATCACTATACGAATTATACGGATTAAGCATGTCACGCATATCTCGTCAAATTGCAATTCAGTCTTAGGTAAAACCTTTTTAGCTCATTAATTATGTTTTAGTAAATTTTCGCCTAATACCTAACAATCAAGCCTAGGCAAAGTAAGTAGTATTGACCATATACGAGTATTATGGTGATGTTTTATAATAATGATTCTTTTGGATAGATTTTCACAAACAAGTTTTCAGTGAGCAACTGAGATACTAATGTGAAGTGTGATATTATACTCATCTCAATTCTTAGAATTGGTTCTAAACCACATAAAGTGAATGTCATTAATTTAATTAGTCAATTGATTAATCGGTTTTTAGCGTTGCCTGTCTGGAGGTCGATCGTTGAAATCGTTCTCACGATTGGCTCACTGTTTAGTTTGCGACCGATTAAAGTTACATACTGACTGCAAAAAAAGGTAATTGGATAGGTACTAGTTATTTTTTTCACAAGAAAATAGCTAATATTCACTATTACTTACTATTGTCATCACCATCATCATCATCATCATCATTATCAGCCAAACGACGTCTAGGTACTGTTGAACATTACAGCGACTGATCAGTCTGCAAGCGGTCTGCGTCCAGTGTAATCCCGCGATCTTTACAAAATCGTCTTTCAATCTTGTCGGTGGACAGTATTACCTACTGTATGTGGCGAAATTTATAAATTCCTATCTGTACCATATTTGATACTTTATCATTGCTCTTTAAAAATAATCTGAAAATGCGTTTTGAAACTATAATCGAGCCATGCTATTTGCTGTTGGTCGCTTCTTGTTTACACTTGGTACTTTAGCCGGTGAAACTGAGCCTTCTACGTCCAGAATATGTGAATGTCCAGAAATAGAACACGATTACATTTTTGCCAGACCGTTTTGCTGTCGCTACCTAATAACTAATAAGAAAAACATTAATCTGTCGTTTTAAAAACTGGAAAATACATTAAAGCGGTACGTGGCTGCACACACGCGCACACGCAGGGTGACGCAACGGTGCGCGTTTGCTTAATTCACTGTTTGAACACATTAACCCGATTCATAGACACCAATTTTGTAATGACGAAAAGAAAAGTGCTAATAATTCTTGTCTAAACCGTCGAAAATTCTAATGATAATGGTCTTTGTAAAATTACACTTATTTATTATGAGAAATCAGGTGTTTTATCTTCTCTAAACTAAGTACTTATGTCCTTTTATTTTCAAAGTCAGCTCCACATCTCGAAACATAAGCTCAAAATTAGAGAAACAAATGATAATGATCATGAATTCATGAATAGTAGGTAATATAATACGATCTTTTGTTTCATAATCTTCTTGGCTACATGGTCATATTATAAATACATTACGTATGACATTTTATTTTTACTTTCGATGACACTTATCCAATTTGAAAATGGCTAATACCTATTAAAAGCAGTCAAATAATATTATAATGTCTTTGGTTGTAGTTTGAAAACGTTTTCTGTTATGAATGTTCAATGAAAGATTCTTTTTAAAACTCTTTCCTACCTATATTTTTATCAGCTTAAACGCATTTATTAGGTACGCTCTAGCATTGTTACAATTATTTATTATTTCGTTTTACTGTTAATATTGTGTTCGACTGTACTCGCATAAGTAACATGATCCATCTTCGCTTGGTCACCTGAACTAAGCCTGACGATTTTGTTTGCTGACGGTACTGCCCGCAATAGTACTGGGAGATAAGCCAGCTCATTCTAATATAAAATATTAAACGGTAGCACGTATGCTTTAAACGACGTGTGGCCTGTAGTAGGACCAAACATTTTAATCAATGACTCTACAGTCAGAGATATTATTAGTACTTCAAAGTTATATAATCCCTAATCAATGTATATCAAAATAGCTAACTCGATCTAATAGTACATGACAATGTCAAGTTCTGTAACTAGACACACTTGTTTGCAATACATCGCTGGTTCCATGTATTTTGTTAGAAAATAACAACAATAGAATTATTCTATTAAGAAGTGTTGAAAAAAGTTGATTTTCCTTCACACGAAAACCTTTGTCTCGTGAAAGGGTTTGGTCGTGCTTAGTCTGTAAATGGTTTCTTGAGATATTGAATTGATCTGGCTTATTTCCTCTTCGCTGCGACTACCTATACTCACACATTGAAATCACAGAAACAAGACACAATATTTGGACATTATTAGAAACTTGAATTTTCATTTGTTCCCATCACGTCTTGTTTGCTCAATAATTAAGACAACTTTTGAAATACTAGCTCTTTCATATTAATTTAGAGATTTGAGCCTTAATAAGTAGACTTTAGTCGTCTATTTCAAATAATTTTGGTACGCAATATGATCTAGCTAGATATATATCTGATTGGAAATAGTTTTCAAGACATTTTGAACCTTATTTTGTAGGAAATTTGTCTTATAGACAAAGTCATTTAAGTAGACACTCTTCTTTGGCATGCACATAAAGATTTCATTACGAATTTGGTTTTTATATTTTTTTTTACTTTCTAATAATTACAGAAAATTAACGCTCAGGGGCCCTATTTTTGAATCACTCGCGTCAAGATGGCGAGTGATATTCAATGATTAAAGTCGAGTTTTGGAATGAAAACTAGTTGTAATCTACACAAAAAGGATTTGGAAAATCGTTACTCAATTTTGTGAGTACTTACGTCTAGATTTTCAGTGATTCCCGTTGATTTTTAATGTGTTTTCGAACGAAAATCACACGTCATAACCAAGCGAGTGATTCAAAAATAGGGGCCCAGGAATGAAACTAGGCACCAGGTTTATAGTTTAAACATGTACCAAAGCTCAAAGCCTGAGTGTGCTACACTATTGTGAGTGCTCCTCCACACTTGTGTATTTATGTCTGTTTTTTTTCATTAAATTAATTCTAAGGCGATTTAAACGAACCATAGACCATTCATCAAATAGAAATCAACAGAATGCTGCAAAAAATATTGAAAAAACCAACATTGTACAATATATTGTGTGTCAGATAATAACTGAATGGGAAATGCGATACTTGGCGAGCTTTTAGTAAAATGATATCTTTATAGTTTTTACTGCGATCTCACTGTTCGGTTTTTTGCTAATATTTTGCAAATAAGGCAATAGCGCGTGAATATTTAGTGTTGTTATTATTATGATCTATTCAGCTATAAATTATTTTCCAAATGTGTTAAGGTTGATCCCTCTTTAAGCATGTGAAAATCACTCGAAATATTGACGTGAGTTATTTAAAAGTAGAGTTCCTGGAGGCTTATTTTTGAATCGCTCGCTTGAATATGGCGTGTGATTTTCGTTGGCGAACGAACGAAACGAATTTAAAATCAACAAAAATCAATAGATGTGAGTACTCACAAAATTGAGCTATCTTTTTTTAAATTACTCCTGGGTAAAACTGAAACTGATTTTCATGCGAAAATATGACTTTCATCAATGAATATCCCACGCCATCTTGACGCGAGTGATTGAAAAGTAGAGGTCTTGTACATGTTTTAAAGATAATATAAGCTACTTATTTAACACAGTCACAAAGGGACTTTATCAATTAAGGCCGTCTTATTCCGTCAAATTATCTCATAAGCCCCGCCCCCTTGTTAAAAGTGCGGGGCGCTTCCCCCACCAGCACCCCCGCACAAAACTTTTTCTGTCAACTTTGTCTTACAAATCTCGTGTATAATTAAGCCATCTAGTGTTTATTTAAGGAACAAAATTTTCTTGAATAAGATACTTCATGCGCTTTTGTAAGTAACATACCCACGCCATCTAGCAGAACCCCTAAGAACTTTTACAAAATGGTTTCTTTAGTACACCATACATGCTTTTTAGTCTAAACGTTTATCGAAAGAACAAGGAACGCAAAGAGTGGCATTTCATTCTCACACGACTGGTCAGCACTTTATGCCAGCAACCTGTAACCATTATAAAAACAAGAAAGAATATCCGATAACATTTATTATATTCTTTATTGCACTTATAAGATGTACAGAAAATAGGTACAAGAAGTCACAATGTGAACAAAGGTGGGCTTATCCCTAAAAGATACCTCTTCCAGCCAACCCATAGGTGTAGGAAATGTAATGTAATAACATTTAGGTGGTTTATATTAAGATCCTTTTTGTCGACACAGTTATAGTCTCACTACTATCTTCCATCAGTCTTCCAATTGATGATGACTGAAGACCATTACAGATATGGCACTTCAAATTTAGGGTTCCGTACAAACCAGTAGGTATATAAGTCAAAGTTCACCCATCACGAGAATTTTGTCATGGTTTTTTTTACACACTGAAATTCATAACATTTCAAATCATCATCATCATTCTCTTGCCCTGTTCCCAGTTTATCTAGGGTCTGCGCAGTATGTTTCACGCTTCCGTTTAACATTACAAATATGGAAAGCTAAATTAAAGACAAAGGTTTCTTTATCGTTTCAGTAATCCTTTAATAATATCAAAGTTTTTTATTTACTAGTCGTCTCCCGCGACGTCGCCCGCGTATATTTTGGATGTCCCGTGAAATGGTTCAAGTAAATTAATCACCCACACCACGCTTAAAATACTCGCTTAATATCAGCCTGAACTATAAAAATGACTTGACTATCATGTGTTAGAAAGTAAGAAAATAGTAAGGCAAAAGTAGTTAGTAGTAATCTCTCATTTAGATGCAATACTTTTTTCGGCGAAGTTCACTATCAAATATACTGAGCATTGAACTTGGCTATCATTTTTCACATTGATGTTTTTGTTGGGATATCATAACTTTTTATAGAAATATTTATTTGCTTATTCATAAATCATTAATACATATTTTGTGCAAGCTTCCATCCACTTAATTATAACGGTTTCAGACCCTACAATTAAAAAACTTTCTTTTGTTTTCAGATTTTTTCCTTCGCTTACACATTATTACCTAGCTAGATGCCATATTTCAACTGTCTAGGTTTGTTAATTAGAGCACCGCACCCACACAATTACTTTGATAAACCATAAATGGTTTTGCCATGTTTGACTTTTTGTAGTCTAGCTTATAGACCTTTTTTTACTATAAAACTGTAATTTGGCATGGGTTTCTTTATATCCTAATCACACCGCCTAAAATATGTATTTTAAAATATTTTTGAGACACCTCCCTACAAGGAATGAATTATGATGAGCATGAGTTCCTACACCGAAAGGGCAACACCAGGGTTTATCTCATGAATCGTGATAGTAAGACAGTTGAAATTTTCAGGAAGGATGTATTCATGTTGCCGTTGAAAAAACAAAAACTTAAAAAACAGTTTTTTTTTCAGGTTGCTCTCATACAACTTATCTACTCTGATAATGATAATAATGAGGGGCTGCCCCATTATTAGGACTTCATATCTTTTGTATGGGACTCCCTGACAACAGATATGATGTTTATGCCATTTTCATAGATAATATGACTATGGTACGGAACCCTTCGTGACCCCGAAGCGCCATTTGGCGCTAACTACAAGATTAATAGAATTATTATGTGTCACAAACACCAAAGTTGTTTTGGATATTCAGTAACAGCAATTTGAGGAACGGTTATAAAAATAAAATTAAGACAGTCTCCACACATTTTCGACAGAACAAAATTGAAAAAATTATTCAGATTTGACATTTCTGAATGCAAATATAATTGGATTATACTGCGTAATCTCCATGTTCGTCGCTCAAGTCCATGTCACCAAATAAGAGATAGATAGTCAATGCATTATTACTACACGATTCAGAAAATGTGTACGTACGTACGTAAATAACATGGAAACCTGAGTTCCATACACGAAGAGAGCTAGACCGACCTTAACTTAACCTCCAATGTTTGTATTTTGTCACAGGAGTCTAGATGTAAATAAATAAATAAAATTAATATAGACCTATCACCTAATAATTTTCTCCCTCCCTCAAATTCATATAATATTTTCTCGTCTCCAATATACTAGAGTCACCAGGGCACAGCTTTAGCATTTGAGATTACTGCTAAACCTACAGTTATGGTTTAGCTCTGATTTTTCCAAATAGAGAAAATGTTCAAAACTACAATAATTTGACATGAGTGTTTTATGCTTTTTGTTTATATTGTTACTATAGAAACGGATTCATCTCTACGATTGGTACAAAAATATAGTTCATTTATTCACAACAATTATATATGTCGCTACAGCCTTTCTCTTTTTATTTTGCTTAACACGTAGAGGTTGGGGGTTCCATCCTCATGGCATTGAGGAGATTTATCCGCATGGTGATGATGTTTTTGATAATAATTTTCTTTTTGAAATTTATTTTCATTGTTATGTAGTTTTTTTAATAGGATTTGCTACTTTAAAAAAAAAACCTAAAAATTTAATTAGTTTTTATTTTTAATTTTTATTTATTTTAAATGTTAAAATGTCCAAAAATTAAAATAAATACTTATTTCGTTTTCTAAAAAAATATTGTGACTATGTAGAAAAATATTCATGATACCCCCGATTTGAACTCGCGACCTTTGATTAGTATAAGACTGGTGCTGATCCAACTGAGCGTGACGCGGCGCGGCGAAATTAGCTATTATTAGTTCTTAGGTGTTTTACGTAATTAAGTACGCAAATAAAATTGCAAAAATTGACATAGGTCCAGCGTTCGCAGTGGCGTCAAGGGGAATGAGGAAATGGTATCTCGTGCTTGTCATTTGAATAAAAAGATAGCGCTATTTCTGCTTGCATGTATAGAACAGAGATGACACGACGATCAACTGTTGCGTCAAAGTCGTTGCGCGAATCACCATCGTCACAAGTGTGAGAATCACTAAATCAGTGTTTTATGAATGAAAATGTTAATAAAACTGGAAAAAAACGATTGGACGCCCTAAACATCTTTGGTGTCTAAAGTAATCTTAAAAAGACACTTGGAAGAATTTGCTGTTTGTAAGAAAGAATACAGACTAATGAAAAAAATGGACCTTTCTTTGCCTGAACATAACACCGATAAAAACTAAAAAAAAATCATTTGATTCATAGCTGAGATCTCACTTATGTGGTCAAAATGTATATTCTTATAATCCTCTGTTCCTCACATCTGTGTAGCTTGAGCAAATCAAGATCAAAAAAGTCGAAATAGGTCAAATAAAGTGTTTTTAGATATTTCGTTATTCTGATCTAAATAACAAACATTTTGAAATCATTTTAACATGTATATGTGTAGAATGGAATTACCTACTAAAATATGTGATTTTCATAAATATAAGTCCAATAATTTGAATACTACATAGAAAATACGAAAAAAAAGGGGCCCACTTCTGAGGCAATTATTATCGAGCAAAGTAATTACAATCGTGTTTCCAACCACAATCCAGCTTTCTAGTAATCTTCTTCTATAACATATATAGATTCGAGATTTAAATAATTAGTGTTTCCATGTTTAAACTCAATCGAAACATCGTAAAAATGGAATATCTGGCCCTTAATGCACACCTGTAACATTAAACTTTAATAACATATGAAGTAAAGTTCCTATCCCTAACGCGCTGTCAACACGATGCATAATGTAACAGATATGACGTGCGGTGGACCATGCCATGCATCAAATGAAGCCTTAGAGCAAAAAATTGTGAAGAGCGATATTTATTTCTAGCAGAGGGTTCTGTTGTATTTAATTTATTAGTACTAACAACATCATCTTTGTTTGTACCTTAATTAATAAATAAAAAAGTTTTTAATGTATTCTTAAAAGATGAAATAAGAAACCAAAAATTGCGCACGGGCGGGACGTGAACCAGCATCTTTCTGGTTTACCGGGCCAACTCTTCCAACTGAGCTACCGTGCTGATGTCGGAACCGAACGCGCGAAATTCGTGGTCTCATATGGATACGTCCTGCCAGAAAGATGCTGGTTCAAGTCCCGCCCGTGCACAATTTTTGGTTTCTTATTTCATATTTTAAGAATTTAACACGTTCCGGGACACTACTCCAGACACAATAGATGTTTTATTGTTTTCACGCCTGTAGGCGGTCACTGTCCCGGAACGTGTTAAATATTACACTGTGAGTGTTAAGATACATTCTAAACCATTGATCGATTTTGGTAGTTTTTCTTGACTATTATTTATGACCATTGGTACATTATCTTCTACTTCTACTTATTCAGTCCTCTGAATCCATAAGTCAACAAAAATAGTTTTATCAAGATGACTTATTACTTCTTAAAATATATATTTATTCGATGACGGAACCCCAAAATCATAGGTAACCTCTCGTTAATTCGGTGAACGAAAGCGACCAAGTGTAAAATCGCAAATTGCGCAAACAGCCTCTTTTATACTTACTTTACTTGCTCCATTCACGGAATCGTGTGTCAAAATAGCACAAGTTTTTGCATCTACACTATTTAGTTAATAAGATTATATTGAAACAGTCCCTGCTAGAAGTTTTTGAGTTTCTGAGAAAAGTTACTTTTGTGATTAAATGTAGAGGTTGCGGTTAAATGGTTTCAAGCTGGTCAATCGTAGGTTTTTTTTTTAATTTTGATAAAAGGTTGCTTACTGTTTAAATACTGTACCAAATATGTATACAGGGTGACTTTGTAAACATTTATTTTATTTATTTATTTAAAAACTTTATTGCACAAATAAAAGTGTACAAAAGGTGGACTTAATGCTAAAACCATTCTCTCCCAGTCATACCTTTAGGTCATGCAGATAGATTTTAATGGGTGCAGGAGAGTGTTGTAAATAGATATTAAAATTGCAACAAAATACTAAATAATTGGCAATATTTTAAACTAAGAACCTATTATGATGCATAGTCCCTTCCACATTCTACATATTAAAATGAAAATCAATTGATGTAAGGTATCATATGATGAAACTGATAAAAATGATATCAAACACTTTAGAAATAATCATTGCTTCAAATTAAGCTGATAAATTACAGTTTAACTCGTCAAGTATGTGTAAACGAGACACAATAAAAATTCCATTGTTATGCGACTCTCGGCATTCGTTTGATACCTGACTGATTACGACTTGTTTAAAGATATTTAAAAAAATACTAATAATAATATGTATCAAAAAATTACTTCGCCCCTGAACGGAAATCGTAGTGATACTGTACGTTTTTTTAAAGATATTTCTTAACAATTGATTTTCATTTTAATATGTGGAAGGGACTAATAATCGTGAGTAGGTTTTTAGTTTAAATTTGCCAATGGTTTCAAAGTCAACTGTATATATTGTTTTAATTCGTTGAAGATTTTATAAAAATAATGAAGTTTCACTTTTAATCGCACAACTGCCGGGATGAATTAATGCCTCAGTTAGGTTCTTTACTATTCAAACGCTTAGTTATTTATTAAGTAACGTTTTGTTATTTAGTAGGTTGGTATTGTATTGGTGAGATACGAATAATTTACCCACCAATGTTTAGTCAAAATAGTATTTGATTAACCCCAAAAAACTTATTCACTATCAAACAATGAGTATCAAAGCTTCGGGGCCTACAAAGCTCCCTCAGTCAAAATTTTAAAAGTTTAACCCATGCTTACCCACAATCTATTCAAATCATATCAAACACAAATTGCCAGTCACATGTCAAACCTTTTAACATTTCAATAGTTTCACAAAAGAAATTATAATAACAAACAACACAGCAAAAACCTTTCATACTATCTCCCACGCACAATTAAAATAAAAAATATATTTTCTTACTAATTCTTAAAATTGAACCTTATGTCATTACAACAGAGTTCAGTCAGTTATGAGTATTGTTGCTACTGTATTGTACGAGTGAGGTTATAATAAAAACTTTTTTGGTCGATTCTGCAATCGTTAACAACAATAAGTAATTGATATCCATCCAATGGTCTCAAATATCCTTGCAACCAATTAATCTTGATCCTTGCTCCCTTCTCTCTAAAAAAACACTAAAGCAGAAAAGGGAAGGTTGCTGTAAAGTGGGAGCTCTAAATATACAAGTCAGTGGTTTTACCTGCTATTATGTTGAAATTTTTCATTGAGTGTTTTTTAGTTTTTTGTACAATTAAAATCAAATTGCGGTTTAAATGCCCACAGCTGAGCTTTGAAGGATAGGATGACAGTATCTTTGTTGAAGCTAGAATAAAATCAACCCGTTTGTCATTATTGTTAGATTTTTTTGTTTGTGCAATCGATTGAATAGGATTTTTGTTGATTTTATCTACGTAGGAAGGAAATGAATTAGGATGATATTAGGTAAAGGGTATGTCAACATTATTATAAAGCGCAAGTAGTGAAAACCTATGTTTATAGTGCAGGGAAAGAAAGTTATTCATTTGTTAAGGATTATAAAGTACGTAGGTTTGAATAATTCTCAGAAATCATAACCATCGAATTTTTTACATCAACTTTTATTCAAGTAAAATGCTTTACTAGTTCAATCTTGCAATACAAACGTAACGCAGAGTCTAAGCAATCCGCTACCTATAGTGGAACCTACTTTTGGTTTATAATTAAGTATTTAATTTTCCTCAATAACGGTGAATACAGAAGGTTTATTTCAAAGTTAACAAATTGACGGTAATTTAATTTCGGCAATTACTTCAACGACGCCGTGTGGCCTCAATACTATCGAACCACCCAGACAGCAGGGTGCCACAAGGCAGAACCATAATAGTTAATGCAATCGACCCGCCCAACCCACTAATTATATCAAAATCATTGCTACCACGCCCTATGTAACGACCATTTGTCAAAAAAATCACTAAATTGTCAAGTATCAAACCGTCTTTGTCTTTAAACTCATAAAAATAAGAGTCAATCTCCATTGATGAATTTTTCAAAAACTTTTGGTCGTCAAATCAACGTATTGGAGTATTCAATAACAATTATCAAGGGTCGACAATAATACTTCTAATATAATGAAAGAAATAAAACAATTACTCTAAAGCATTGTGTAATCGAACAATAAAGTCAATGGGTATCGTGTGGCGACCGGGACCGTAACCATAACCACTCGGTACATACTTAACCATTGTTAGTTAAACTGTGGTTTAATGACGGTGAAACAATTAACAAATACTTTAAGGGCTTTTTGTATGGGCTGAAGTTTAAAAGTCCTTTTTGTAATGTGGAATTGAGAGGTAAAAATTATAAAAGGGATTATCATGTTATTAGGGCGCGTAGACTACGGGTAGGGTAACGGACATAGCCCTGCGAATCAGTAAGCTCAAGTGGTAGTGGGCAGGGCAAATAGCGCGTAGAAATGATGGCTGTTGGGGCAGAAAAGTCTAAGATTGGAGACACTTCGACCAAAAGCGCAGCGTAGGACGTCCACAAACAAGATGGACAGACGACCTTGTAAAGATCGCAGGATCACACTGGATGCAGACCGTTCACAACCGGTCGCTGTGGAAAACCGTGGCGTGGGGGAGGCCTATGTTCAGCAGTGGACGTCCTTTGGTTGATGATGATGATGATGATGAGGCCGCGTAGACAAAGAGGTAAAATTAGGTGGCCATCACAAAAATAATCTATTGGTTGTGTTATAGAAAAGTTAGAAAACTTTAATAATATAATAAAGCTTAAAAAGTAAAAAGGTCCTTTGTTCCTGCTATGTCTAATAATGATACACGACGCTCACTTTGTTTTCAAGACGACTTTGTTCGATTGCGTGCGCAATATAACAACGCATTCAGGGTGCTGTTGGGGCTGCCGCGGTACTGCAGTGCGTCGGGTATGCTCGCCGAAGCCCACACTGATGGCTTTCATGCCATTCTTCGGAAGAGAGCAGCCTCGATGCTGAGCCGTGTCCGTGGGAGTTCCAATAGCATCCTGCGCGTTGTAGTTGGGCGTTTTGATTGTCCCTACATGAGGCAGTGGGTTCGGCTGCATGTCTTGTAAAAGTGTGTTGCTGGCTGTATGTTTTCCTTTCTTTTTAATTGTATCGTCTGAAGTCTGAATAAAAAAAATGAATTTGAATTCTAATTATTTATTTGCTTCTCGTAACCAGCATAAGGTAAAAATCATAATCACGGATGACTACGCATAGCTGAATGGTTTCAATTTTTTTTAAACGAGCGTTTTCAGACTAATCCTTCTTCTGTTTTTCCTACAAAATACTATCATTATACCTCCAAGTCACAGAATATATAATAGTACCAAGTCTGGAATTGTACGCCTCTACGTACTTATATTAGATTCAACCAAAAGATAACACTTGCGGTTCAGTTACACCACCTGTCAAGAAACAAACAGAAATCTTTTCAAGCACCTTTTTAACCCACAATCGGGTTTAACCGACCTAAAATAAACTGTATCTGTGAGACTAATGTAACAATAGATTCACCTGAAATAAACCTTACTAACTTACTCGAGTATAATCCTCTCTTAGCGTGGGAGAGATCGAAAATGTCGCGATATTGATACTTTTGAAAAAGCTACATTTTAGGGTTCCGTAACTTAAAAGAAGATGGAATGGGAGAAATTATTGGATCACTTCGTTCCGTCCGTTTGACAACATTCCTTTTCACAGAGCATGAGTTATCGTAACCTAAAATATGTACATGCAACTACTTATAAAATATTCTCGGGACGTCTTTGAAAAAATCAAAATATATAAGTCAATGCGACCAAAAGATAGTTTTGATTGTGTCGCATTTGTTGCGATTTTTTACCAATGAGAAAACTGAGAAGTTTCTTTAGTCAGTGTTGGCAAGCCTGTTGAATTTTACAAGATCTTTAACGCGTAGGCTTGCGTCACCTCACCAATGCTGTGACATTGCTCTCTCAACCTCAATAGCATAAATTAAGCCTAATTGGATCTTCCGTTGATCTAAAATCATAAAAAAATACATCATTATATCTTATGTAAGTAGTGCGTAAAGAAAAAAATCTGAAAAAAACGTTAACACTAATAGGTACCTACTTACTTAAACTTAGATAAAAATATTTTGCTAAAAACCCACAGTCTAGGAATCCCACTCGCTCTTGGCCGGTTTTTGATACTATCATCATTTTAACTATGCGGTAAAAAAGAGATGGTTGTTTGGATTATCACACAATCTCATTGTAAAGTGGCTGCAACTTCTGTTTGTTATCTTTACGATCGAGTTGCCCTTTTGAGGGCCACAATAGTTTTTGGGGGAGTATTGTTGCAAGTGGATGTTTGAGTAATCTATAAGTATAATGCAAACTGTTTAGATAAATATTCTAATTGGAGGGATGTAGGGTAATATGAAATCATATAAGTAAGTTGTAGTTCATAATCAGATACTTAATGTGGTGATTTTCGAAAGAGAAATGACAAGAAAAGCTGTTGCCAGTAGGACTTGTGATGTACTTAGTATCTGATTTATCTTATTTTTTTTATAGGGTTAAGTCACTACACAAACTGAATAATATAAATTGAACTTTTAAAAAGCAACTGTGTTTGACTCGGATTCGAACTCTGTATCTTACGCTTTTCGGGCGCATGCCTTTACCACTCGGCCGCCGACACAAAGGCAGGCCTTTCGAATTTTATAAGTGCAATTTACGTTCAGAGTTATCAGTTTAATTTAATTTGTCTCTTTAATTGAAATTGTCTTTGCTTACATAAGTAAGGCTGGCTGGAAGAAATCGATTCAGAAATCAGACAATAAGACCGGAGAAATTGTAAAATACAATTCATATAGAAGTTAGTTAAAAATGTTATCGTAGACAAAGTCAATTCAGGAAGGTATCTTAAAAATATATCGAACATATCAGGCCTTGCTCAGTTTCTGACAAAAAAAACAAGACTGCGCTGAAACTGATCCTATATTGATTAAGTTATATTGTTATTTATACAATAGAGTCGAGAGTAAAAGTTTTAAGCAATACTTATACTTAGACACTGTGCCATATTTCTCGTGGAAACTCAACAAAGGCCCAGCAACCCTTAAAACAATACACCAAGATGTGAGTGTATGAGAAATAACAATGCTCTCACATCCATTGAAGCCATTCAGAAGTCTCTTTGGTGACAAAACTTGTTAGCTTCGGTGAGTTGATATGAACAATTACGATTGTGTGGAAAACTTATACGCAGAGGAAGAATTGAGTTTGAATTCCGTTTATAATTTATAACGAATTTTAATGAAGTATTTAGAAATGACAATAAGACCCAAGTAGATAGAGGTACTTATGTACTAAGAGCTAAGTAACCTTACCCACTACAAAATAAAGCAAGTAACTTTTTTGGGATTTTAACAACTTTTTTATTAAATCACGTGATTATGTAAATGTCGTATTTATAAAACACCAATTTTATAACGGCATTAATAATATTAATAATTTATTTATTTCAATCTACAAAGGATCATTCATTAATTTCAATTTAAATGCACAATGTTACAAAATTAAATAACACAATTTCACACAGTTAAAATTTATCTATTCAGTGGTAAAATAATATTTTGACAGAAGTCAGATGAACCAAACAACAATGGTTTAGTTACTGACAGTCAAACCGCTCTGCTATTTAGATAAGCTTTCATTTGACATAACTTTAAATTTCCCGTTTTAAGCCAAACTTTAAATATTTTCATTCTAAGTTGCAAACTTAAAAAAAAAACAATTAAGTAACAATTATTTAATTAATAAACACAGAATAATGACTATCACACGCAGAATGTCCACCAAATATCCGTTATTTATCGCATGATATATTGTGCCTACGCGTCGTGTTTCGATTAATTCGCAATACTTGTGGCGCGCGCCCTTATACATTTTATATTCAGGACCCAATGACGCCGGCCTACTGTGGAGATAGCTTCTGGAATGCTAGTTTTTATGTTTTTTGCAAAAATAATTACCTACTTTCTGAATTGGTTGCTGAAGTCACGCTATCGAACGCTAACTAACTGACTAGCGTATCAGGTTTCATTCTAAACTTGTTCCAACAGCTGAAAAAATTTATCAATTTTTTGGTGTTTTTTCACACTGGAACAATATGCAATAATAATGACTTTTGGTTTAGGAAGAAAGTCTTGAAAATCTTATTATACGAACACTTCTTCCGTTGGTGATTTTATTGACATCATTTAGTTAAAAGCTATAAAGTTATTAAGTTTAGATAATATAAGATGTGACCAACGTGTAGGATTTATAATGAGCACGAGTGTTTATTAATTAATAAAGAAAAAAAAGAAAGAAAAGCTTTTATTGATTATGGACATCACAAACACATAGTACATACAAAAACAGACAAACTAATATGTTAACTTGTGAACATTTTTGTGGGTAAAATTAATAAATAAATAAAAAATTAAAAAAAAAACTTTTTCCATATGACAGTTAAAAATTCGTTTACATTCGTTTATTCCATATCCATACCTCTTATTGACTTTCAAAAGAGTCCTTAATTATATATGAATGCTTGTGCTGTTGACTTTTGACCATCTTTTACGAAAGCTGTCTCCATCCATTTTCCCTCGCTATTCGCTGTCACCGACACTCACTGGGTAATTATTTTTATTATTGAATCCCCTCCTAAGCGCGAATCGTTTTTGTTTTTATCGCGTGCGCCGTTTGTGACGAGTGGGATGATTTAATTAATTTATTGTTTTTTTTTCTCACTTTTATTTCGACGATGCGGTTAGCCAGTGCTTATGGCAAAATGAGGTGTTGATGTAAATTACATTTAAATGACACCCACGTGACATGAGGGTTGTATATTCTTAAAAAAGACGCGATAGGTTACCCAGTGCTTAAAAATTCAAAATTCAAAATCTTTATTTTTAATTTAGGTCAAAATGACACGTTTGTTTAAGACCAAATTCTAACAATCTAAATCTCGGTAACTTATGGGTAAGAAATAGATGCAAGCTAAAAATTAGTAGAACTTTGAGGAATTTAAGTATTCATTTTTACGAAATAAAAGTACCTAATAAATATAAGTAATACGACATCTTCACCATCGAGTTCTTCTTCGAAAGACTATACATTCTGAAACAGCTGCGAAATACGTGTGTTACGTACACACGTATTTAAAAACTATTTGAACTATATATACTTACACAATAGCACTTATAAGTCTAGTTCTTGATTTAAATTAAGGTTTCAGTTTCAGCGCTTAACTTTTCACTTATTTTCTATTGCCCCAGCTACTCCCGGTTTAATTTCTAAGATGTCGTTCAATAGTACCGTTTCTCGCAACACAAAAAGTATTTCCCGAGCTCGGAGCGAGTTTCGAAGCAAATTTTACAATTTTCTATCGAAATCCTCTCCACGGCTCGGAAACTTGACACAAAGGTTCTCCGTCTCTTTCCCACTTACAAGTTGTTGGATATATTTTGTCTCGTTCGGCTTAACTTATTGTAATAGTGGTAGTTAGTAAGAAGAAAGTATTGAATTATGGCGCACTCTTGAACGGCATTATGCAACATAAATTAGAGCACTGGAAAAATATGGCTACAGATAAAATTGGATCAAAACGGCTTTCTAAGCCAAACTTTGAGATGTATTGAAATCAGACCAATTTAATTTTATTGTCAGAAACTCGAATCAAAATATTGCTGAATCGGCTGCATACGAGTCGTTGTTAATTACAACTAATATTTTTTCTTTTCGTTTTTGTCACGATACTTAACTAAAATACAATTACTAAGTTTAATAATAATATTGTAATTTTATTTTATTAGTTCAATCTTTGACATGTGTATTAAGTAATATAATGGATTCTGACTAGGTTAATTATTAAAGTATGTATATTTGCATACTATTAATTGATAGCTGAAAAGGCGGAGCTCATCATAAATTTAACATCCAAATACTTACCCTTTTTCAGGAGCAAATAAATCCATTTTTCTTTCTTTCTTTCATATTTTTGACGGTATGTTTTAGTTAACTACTTTTAAGTATGCCATAGTTGATTTTGGTTTTTATAGTGTTTTGTCACTATACAAACTTATTGATATAAATTTCACTTGTAAAAAGCAACCGTGACTCTGTAACAGACGAGGAATTGAACCCCGTGTCTTACGCAATACGTATCTTAGGCAATAGGCATACGTCCGGATTGCGTAAGACACGGGGCTTAATTCCTCGTCTGTCACAGAGTCACGGTTGCTTTTTACAAGTGAAATTCATACTTATGCCATCCTGCATAACCTCATCCGCACAATTGTAACCCAGCCGGTGTCAGCGCCTCACGCGCCGCGGATTTATTGCACTTCCCGCTCTATTGTCCGCTTTCTACAGTCTACACTTATTATGTGGAATGTTCCTAATTTATTGCTAAATGCTTGGTTAATTTACTGAGAAAATTAAGTTAGGTCGATATCAAATTGTTAGCTTTGAAAGGCGATAGTAGCGAAAGAGTTGTGCATTTAATTAGAAATTAAAACGTTATCTACATACGAATACATATTGATGATGTGTTGGTACAAAACATACATTATACATAGTTATACCTACTGCTGAGAACTTGGTAAAATATAGGTTTCAATGATAAGTACACCTATTAGTTTTTAGTGCCTTATTTAATAAAATAAAAGTATCAAGCTGGATTTCAAAACTGAGTGACACATCTGAACTATCAATCACTAATTATTCTTTGACCACATTATGATGATGATTACTTTTGTGAATATTTACTCTGACACCTTTTACTAAAATATAATTTTAAAGCTACAAAGTATGTGTCAAGCTTACCTTTATAAAAATCCAAGTGGTCTCTTCCACAGACAGTAAAATTAAATAATTTTCTACCACAATTTAATCCAATTTGTCATTAAATTAAGCAACAAACCCGCAACATATTCCCACGCAATCAAACTGTACTCAACCCTTAACCGCCTAATTGTAAAACCCACAAACAATGCGTTAAACCCGTTTAAATTGAAATAATGGCGGCCGGACGGCGCGTGCGACTAATCTTTGACTGATTTCAGAGATTCTATGCCTCGTTCACATCAGGCTAACAAGTAATGTGCATTAGCGTGTTCCGTCCTTGTCGCATTCAGAATACATTCAACACAAGGTCAAGTTAATTAAAACGAGAGAGATAGAGAGAGGGGTATTTATTAGAGATGTACCGACTAGTCGGCCATTTTTGTAGTCGGCGATTAGTCGGTGACTAGTCGGCTAAATCCGCCGACTAGTCGGCCCGCTTCTAACTCATGTTAATGTGCTTAAAAATAGAGTGATTGAAATGAAGTTGCATCTTTACTCTTGTTATTTTTTATTATAAGAATCACAGTTTCAGTTTATAATACAATTTAATAATTGGTAGCAAATTTAAATAGGAACTCTTCCTTTGACATCCCCAAGTTATTCAATCTCAAAATTAATAAAATAAAACAATACTAGAAGTATCTAAGTATAATAAGTAAGTATCAATTGGATCAACAAACTTTTTTAACAAAATATTAGAAATAAGTAGGTAGGTTTACTTTACACTACAACCTAGAAATAGGAAGTTGTTCTATGTGAACTTTGTATATTATACATATAAAACAAGTTCCTATTTCAATATAATAAATTGTACTGAGATCTAGAGATCAAGTAAAATAAACTTCAACACCAAAAAACACTATTATACTATAGCCTAATAAGAATCTAGTTAACAAACAAAACTCACACATTATTACTCATCATTAATCAAAAAATGGCAATATTGACTAAAGTTTTTCAAGGCGGCGCCGGCCGCGCGCCAATTCTATGAACCGAGAGCGCGCACACGAACATTTCCGACTTCACCCGAATTTTACCGAAAGTAATGATCGGCCTAGCCGACTAGTCGGCCGACTAGTCGGCCATTTTGCTGCCGACTAGTCAGCCAGTCGGCTAGTCGGCCAAAGTCATAGTCGCACATCTCTAGTATTTATGTCGGTTATTCAAATTCAAATTCAATTCAAATTAGTTTATTCTTCAACAAAAAATATTACACCATTCAAAGTGATCGAGGTCACCTTTTAAGCAAAATATGCCTGTGACAGGTGACTTCGCTCTTCCATAGCTACAGTTACAATATATGGTTTTATTCTAAGTTGCTAGTAACAGAAACAAGTTGAATTTATACAATTTAAAAGTTAAACTATAAACATAATGTAGGGCCATCAGGTGGCCGTTATTTTAGAAATCAACCCAAAATAATACATAATATTTCTTTCTTAAAGAGCAGTTGTGTGCGCGTGTGAGTGTGTGTGTGTGTGTGTGTGTGTGTGTGTGTGTGTGTGTGTGTGTGTGTGGGTGTGTGTGAGTGTGGCGTAAGTGTTTTGTTTTTAATATCCTATACGGTTATGAAAGAATTTCTTTCTTTTTCAGTGGGGCTAAGACATTAACTAGGTTTTGTCTAACACGTTCCGGGACAGTGAACGCCTACAGAGGCGTGAAAACAATAAAACATCCGGAACGTGTTAAGTAAGAGTTTTGTCATTCACACTCGTACACTCGTACTCACTCACAGTACGTATTTGGGATAGTTTCTTATTAGCTGTTGAAAAAATACACTATTTTTACGGAATAGGTTTGAATGTTAAATACTGTAACAGTTAGCGATGGTGAATATTGTGGTACGATAGAATAGGAAATTATACCATACTAAAAGTTTTTACTTTGAGGATAATTCTTTAATTTCGTTCTGCTACTTACTCGCCCGTCCACTCGCCCGTTCGAACGCACCCCAGCATTCGTAATCTCGATCCTTCGTCCGTCGGGCGATAATCGTTCGAGTTGCATCCAGTTGTCGTTTGCATGCGTCTCCATTTGTGACAGATTAAAAAGTGCACTGCACATTGTGCAAGGGTTAATTAGAACTATTCGATTGCGCTTAGGATTAGTTGTTTGTGAAATTAAATGTAGTTAAAAGAGGTGGATTTTCTACCGGAAGTGGTTTGTTCGAGAGGGATGTTTGTTTCTACCTTACCATGGCG
Organism: Pyrausta aurata; assembly: GCA_963584085.1. Classification (NCBI taxonomy): domain Eukaryota; kingdom Metazoa; phylum Arthropoda; class Insecta; order Lepidoptera; family Crambidae; genus Pyrausta; species Pyrausta aurata. Next base: position 9,731,487 of record OY757276.1, read on the forward strand.
TTAGAAACGTCAGGCGTTTAATTACGAAGACATTTGCGTGACTTTAATCCGTAAAGTTTTTAATCAATGAGTAGGTAATATTAGAGAAAATTTCGGGAACTCTATTTTTGAATCACTCACTTGGATATGGCGTGTGATTTTCGTTCGAAGCGAATAAAAAATCATCATAAATCTTGCGAAACATAGACGTGAGTAAGTACTTACAAAAATTAGCTTTATATTTTTAAACCCCTTATATGTAGATTAACAACTAATTTTCAAACCAAAATTGGACTTTGATCAATGAATATCAACACGCCATCTTGACGCAATTGATTCAAAATAGGGCTCCAGAACTTCAATCCAAGTCAAATCCATCCTGGCAAAGTCGACCAGGGTATAGTATCACACTAAATTAATCTCAATGAAGCATACACGTGACAATCGCAGCCACTAGCTTATAGCCAGCCTGCATTAATCTCAGGCCGAGACCATTGTGTTCGACCATGCAGCCAGCATTGTATAGCAATGCCTGGAGATGTTATCTTACGAGTCGGACTGGACTGGACCAAGGGTAGGAATGAGGTGTGAGATGGATGAGGTAATCTAGCTAGATCACATAGATAGATTGGATAGAAATGAACGTTAAGTGTTATTTTTAAGTAATACCATTAACTCGTCAAGTATGTGTGAACGAGACACAATAGAAATTCCATTATTATGCGACTCCCGGCAGTCGTTTGATACCTGACTGATTACGACCCATTTAAATCAGACGAGCGAATGCCCATTCTATGCCCACTTCATTAAATTCTTCTACTCAGAGCATTCGTTCGTTGTTCTATAGAATATTCTAAGAACGCTCGCTCGATATTTTGGTGTACAATGCTGAAATCGTGCTTCCGTTTAGAACAAAAGAACAAGAAATAATGTTCTTGTTCTAGCTCTAGTTCTTTGTTCGTTTGGTCTTACCCTACCTTTAGAGAAGCGGCATCATTTTCAAGTTGTAAGTATGTGTTCTGTAATGAATAACTACTTGGCCTACTGTTGCAATACAGTCGGTAGATGGCGCTGCCGCCACGCGTAATGACGTTTTCAAAGGAGATCACAAAATTCTGAAAAACTATTGGCCCGGTTAGCCAAAGGTTGCTGGTTAGAATCCAGCTCGTGCGCATTTTTTTGATTTCGTATTTCATCTTGAACGTTTATCAACAATAGTTTTTTAATAGGTTCTCTCATCATAAATCAAGTTAAGCATCAAATCGGCTTTCGTCGTTCGTATCTCTTTTAATAAAACTTTACCTTTCCTTTATTTATTTTTACACGTATTAATATTAGCTTAAGTTACGTTTGAAGTTGATTTCGATTCCAACAAGGATCATAATAGATATTATTTATTTATTCAAAAAGATACATAGTTTTACTTTTCTAATTCCAATTTCCATTTCAAAGACTCATCAACATGCCATATCCACTGCATTATTGCTCTCACAAATCATCATGTCTTGCGTCAACTCGGCAACCAATTTGCAGCACAAAGCGTGACGTCAGCGACTGTCCCTCTGTGCAATGACGTAAAGTGACGTCAGGGCGGACGTTTAGTGACGTCACGGACAATGACGTGAGATGACGTCTAGTTCGGCTGCATTGGCTAGGGGAGACGTTTATCGGTTTGCTAATTAGGGCACTATGTTTGTTTTGGAACGTTGTGTTATAATTGCATTAAGATAAAGATTGATACTAAAATGGTGTATCGGAGTCTGCAGGTCTACTACGAAAAACGAAATCCGTCAGTACTTATCGTTTTTCGGATCCGAAAGATTGTGTAGTATGGAATGCTTACTACGAAATGTTTCGGATCCGCAAAACGGTTATCGTATTGACGGATTTCGTTTTTCGTAGTAGGCTATCAGGGCAATCAGGTCAATACTTAAAAAAAAAATTGTGTATGATACCGGGAAGCCAAAGCCCAGAGACTCCGTTGGATGGGTCATCTCGAAAGATTGGGGGAGGATCGTAGCGCCAAAGCAGCGTATCTCGGAATACCTCGAGGCCGCCGCCTCGTCGGCCGACCCAGATACCGCTGGAAGGACGCCGTCGTCAGATCTGCAGGAGCTACAAGTTGCGGACTGGCAAGAGGCGGCGCAAGACCGGATCAGATGGCGTTCTCTTGTGTCGGAGGCCAAGACACACTTTGGGTCGCTGCGCCAAAGGAGTAAGTAAGTATGATACCGGGATATATCAACTGCATATACCATACGGGATTTGGCCCTTTTCTTTTTTGTCATGATTTGGGAATCGAACCCCGTTGAATTATTTATTATATTTGGATTAGAAAATGAACTCTGCAAGTGCAACCGCTCCTCTGGTTCATATAGTAATAATAATATTGTAACACATTTAAGAATTTAAGATATTGGGCAGGTAATGTGAATTCGATTAATATACATATTTGTTAATTGGCGTACCTCCTACACACCTAATTATTGTGAATTGTGGTGATTGATTCTCGCGCCTGTGTTAAAAATTGTGTACCTACTTATGTTAATAATTTGTCTTATTAATTAATTACTCATAATTATACTTTGTACAAGTTGAGCTGAGGTACATGATTTGGTATTTCACAAATGAAATAAGGTATTGAATAATTTCATTTATTGAGCACGTATAATTATAGTACATAATATATTTTACACATATTCACTATCTCTTATTCCGATGGTAAAACATCGCCATTTATAATCTATTTATTTACAACGATTAAAGTAATAAAATTAATTTTAATTTACTGAACACTATGACGTACATGACATGTAACGAGTATTTTAAGTTACTTATTTGTAATAATAATAATAAATAATGCATTTAACATTTTATATACTAGTACGGTCACAAACAAAAGTGCTTACACGTTTTTCATATAATACTTATTGAATTTTAATCTCACGGAAACCAAATCTTTCATATTGATTGATTTATTAAAAATATTACAGCGAATATTTTGCTAGCGGGAATGTGAAGAAGATTTTGATTAGAATTTAACATTTATTTTTATATCTTTAATGATGAAATTATGAAAATACGATCTATTTCTAGTAATATTAAATACCAACGTATACAATTGAATTATTTATAAGTTTTTAAAGCTTAATAAACTGGCTACCATATTTACAGAACTACCTTTTCCTATTCGTTTAATGAAAAATATTTTGAAGACATTAATGATTATGTTATTAGCTCCAGAATACAACTACGCTTTTATTTGTTGTTTAAATTTAACCGAAAAAACGTTAAAGTCCACCTTTAATTCATAAAACAATTTGATTAAAATGACTTTAAAAAAATAGGTTTTATGGAATGCGAATATTACAATTTTCTCTGCTTTACTTAATAAACTATAGTATTTGAAGGAAAGATTTACTCTAGATATAAAATTAAATTGTCATTCAGAGTAATCATAAAGAAATACTTACATTTAAAGGTGAAATTGTTCACTTTAGTGGTGCATATTTACAATCATATAATATCTACTACAAACTAGACGCGATAACGCAAACTGTTACAGTACATTTGACTACAATAACAGTACGTTGTATACCTCACAAGGTCGGTTACAGCACCGTCCAGTACTTAAGGTACCCCTAATCGGAGAACCCATCATTATTAGTATTATCAGAAGTAGGAGACGTTCCTGGCGAAGGAACCTGGAGTTGTCGACCGTACATCAGCTCTGACGGAGGCATAAAAGACGATAAGTACTCTGGCGGAGGTCTGATGACGGTGGGAAGATACCCCGTCCCACTGTATGGGGGAGTCAGAAACCGTCTTGACGGGGAAAATTTGAAACTCTGGTTAGAAAGCGGAGAAAATGCTGACTTTGATTGATAATTCTGAAGATATGGAGGAGATTCTTGAGTGATGTTGTAATGAGTACTGTTGCTTTCCGTACCGTTAAGCATCATATCCATAGCAGCCACAACGTCTCCCTTGCATCTAGCTAATATCGCTTCAATCTCCTGACGACTGCGACGGGGAAACACCTTTATCAGGACATCAACTGGTGACTTTTGGTATGGAGCTTCCTCTTGCGCTGGCTCAGGCAAAGACTCAGGCTTGCGTCTGAACATTTTGTATTTGAAATCCTGGTTCGAATTCTCCCATTTGTCTTCCTCTTCTTTCTTTACAGACAACTCTTCTGGTCTCGGTTCCTTCATTGATAAGTTTTCAGGAGTGAGTGACGTTTCCGATTGGTCTTCTAGTTCTTCTTCCACGTTGAGCTCGTGGTCTGAGGGGGAGCGCGGGGGCGGGGTGGCGAGCGGGGGGGTGGGGGCGGGCGTCTTGGTCTCTGTGGGCTGGTCGGCTGGTGGAGATGGGCTGGAGCAGACTTCTGTGATGCGCGCGCGCTTTTGAACTGTTGACAAAGAGAACAATTGGTTAGAAATGGGGTAAATTGGTGTAGACCAGATTGGAATACACGTGTATCAATGAAAAGTATTTGACCGGAGCTTTGAAGAAAATAATTTATGTTTTCTGGTACATCTGATTCTGAAACGTGACAAAAGTTCCAAGAGCTCTAGAAGCAATAAATGCATGAAAATACATATGATAAGAACAGCCAAACCAGACAGAGATTGCCCAGTGACAGTAATTGCCCATAACAGGTGATGGGCATTCACCATGCATGCAACACCCTTAAGTGGAGAATAGCAATTAATAATAATATTTACTGAAGCTTAAAATAGGGTAGACTTCTAATTGTTTGCATTTACTATCAACAAAACCTTAGAAAAAGCAATAAGGTTTGTTATTTGAGCAACTCAAACAAAATGTTTTCGCACATTATATCCAAAGTATACTTCAAACAAAACAGCGAAAAGAACAATTAAAAACCGTCGCAACGGTACAGTCGCGCACAGCTCAATTAACAGACGACCGTCCGCATTCGCGTGCGAGAATTTAATGGCTCTGCTATTGTTTCCACGGGAGGGGGAAGGAAGGGGGGGGGGGGGATTCGATTACTGTTCAATCGTTAATATGCGATACGGTGCACTAATATTAATGGGCGTTGCCTAACGTTGACAAGTATAGTGGAGTAGGTGGGAAAACTTTAGAAAATATTCGAAGATTTTCGTTGAACTGAAATTGGAACGACGGAGTAGTAGATTCCGCACACTGAATTTTAGTTCTACTGACGACTATCGTGCTACTGGCAGAAAAAAAACAATTTCAAAACAACAGTTAAATACCTAACTAAACGAGACGCCTCAATACTGAAAATATTGAATATCATAGATATTATTGTATTGCGAATATGAGATCAAATAAATCGCAATAAAAATAAAAAATGTTTTGCTCACGCACAAAAAACGAGAACTCATAAAAACCGATCAGAACGATTACACCAAAGACACTGAATTTACGAACCAATTCAATGAATACAACGTTCAATGCTTGCTTTATGTCGAAAAAGCCACAAAGGAAAGAAAAAATGTACCTCCTTACAATGTTATGCGGGACAAAAGCGTACGCCCTCACGAACAAAAAAAAAACAAAAATCATTAAAATAATACGCCATTTTGTTTATACAATACAAACACACTTTTCATTTGTAAAAGAATACTGGCCATTTTGAATATCATTAAAAGGAGAGAGAGACCGCGTTATTGTTCTTGTAGCAACAGAAAGGGATGGTGGGTTTTGAAATAAGTATTATAGAGACATCTGCTTGTAAATGATGCTATGTATTTAATATTTGTTTGGGTCATTGTATAGTTAAGACTGCTTTTATGATGCAGTGGGGTAGTGATTTTGATTAAAAACTTCACCCTTTGAAAAGGTTGGATTCGTGATACGTGTGTTTTAATTAGTTGCATTTGGTTAAAATACAAAAATTGTGATATTGTGAGTTAGATCATACTATTACTAGCGACCGCGGTGTATCAGTTCCTGGGATGAATGAATGAATGAACGAGAGAACTTTTAGTCGACACAAAGTAAATAACAATTAAAAGTTAAAATGAAATAATGAAAAGAAAATAAAATTGAAACAATACAAATTGATACATTGTGTCGATAAGGCTTTATTGTGTTTGTGAGTTAAGCGCGTTCAAGCAAACTATACAGATTTATGATATGATATTAGTATAGACTTTTATTTTCATACCCAATTGCTTACGTATAGTGCGACAAGGATCTTCTGGCCAAAGGTAGCCAGAGCAAGAAAATTTCTTTTGATTCAGAAAGTCTATTATTTATAAGGATCTTTTTTTACCCATTCATGGCAAAGTCAAAGAAAAGATATCTTGGGTGGAAATGTCGTTGAAGATATTTTCTACCATAAGATGCATATCATATCAGAAAATTTTGCGCCTAAAATTGGTGGAACATAGGTATTCCACAGATTTTAGAATTAAAACGTTGTTTTAGGTGTTTAGCTCTACGGTATTTAAAAACAATCATATTATTAGTTTACACAGAGCACGTACGAGAATAAAACAAAAGGGAAAATCGCAATATCTCTTGTCAGATTGGGGAGATTTCGCTACACTCGATCTGGCAACCGCATTTTTGAATTTGACAGCGTTAATTCCGTCTGTCTGGCCATAAGATCCGTGTCGCACTGTATTTGGCTACGATTTCATCTGATAGTAAGTGATGATAGGCCACATCGGCCTAAGATGAATCATGTGTCTGACTGACTGTAGGTACCTATTACCCTAATATATTCTTGAACTTTTTCCATTTTAATCTATACTAATATACTAATAATATTATAAAGCTGAAGAGTTTGTTTGTTTGTTTGTTTGTTTGAACGCGCTAATCTCCGAAACTTCTGGTTCGAATTGAATAATTCTTTTTGTGTTGGATAGTCCAGTTATCGAGGAAGGCTATAGGCTATATAACATCACGCTACGACCAAAAGGAGCAAAGATATAGTGGTAAGTGTGTAAAAAACGGGAGAAAGAAGTCACTATTCCACGCGGACGAAGTCACGGGCAAAAGCTAGTACGAAAATAAAACAAAAGGGAAAATCGTTAAATCTCTTGTAAGATTGGGGAGATTTCGCTACACTCGATCTGGCAACCGCATTTTTGAATTTGACAGCGTTAGTTCCGACTGTCACCGTTGGCCAGAAGATCCGTGTCGCACTGTATTTGGCTACGATTTCATCTGATAGTAAGTGATGATAGGCCACATCGGCCTAAGATGAATCATGTGTCTGACTGACTGTAGGTACCTATTACCCTAATATTTTCTTGATTTTTTTTCCAATGTAATATGAGTAATAATAATTTAACCCTTCACTGTCGCTGCTACCCCAGTTTCCGTAAAAATATGGCTGCCATCATCACAGCAGCAGCATTGTTCGATCGGATTTATGGTGGACACTGTGTGAAACACTTCGCCTGGACGCGCGCCAAGCGGCTTGTCAGATGTGTTCCAGCGTTGTTGTGGAATTATGGAATTGTTTATTTATGGGGTGTTGCGGCTCATTCGTGGTTGTGGTAGTGTTCATTGGTTGTTGATGTGTTTGTAACAAAAGTTGCTGCTAAGGGAGTAGGCCAATTTTTTGGCAGATAAGTGCTGCCAACCAAAGCGCTTAAAAAATTTATGACATATTCTGACATTTTAATGTGATGTCCTTTCTTTCACAATTCGTCATTTTATTTAAACTTTTTGAGCGTAAACTTGGGTGTGCTATTGCCACTTGTCTGGAGCAAGTCTAGAGACAAGGAAACACTGAAAGTATTTCTCGATTTGTTTGTATCAAAAGGAACACCTTGGCGATCTGATTAAATCTATTAGCTAACCTAAATAAAGTTACGCATGAGGGTGGATTATCTGTACTGTCACGCCAGTTTCTTAGAAATGATGTTTTTTTTAACCTGAATCAGTCAACAGCAGCCTCTGTCAGTCGCCGAGTAACTGGTCCTCAAAAATATAACGCCAGAGTCGACACAAAAAGAAGAAGAAGATCAGTCAAGGGCTTTCAAATAAACAAATATGGACTGTCTAGAACTCTACATATTGTGAAAAGGAAAGTATTAGCGGAAAAGTCTCGTGTCCTCTTTTAATAACCCGAACAAGAACAAAGTACCAAGTTAATGCGCCACCATGTGCGCCAGTGCCTACTGCAATGCAACCACAGTGCTATAGTGAAACTGCTCATTGTGTTCAACAGATTTATAGTCACTGCTGCTGACGCGGACTCTGTAGTCGGTACGCACGCGGCGTGTAAGCGGTTAACGCTCGCGGGCGCACTTTATTGTAGTTCAGTTTTATTGATTCATATGCGCGTTACTATGAGGTGTTAAAATTATAGATTTAAAGTGATTACTTGCGGTCTTTCCAGTGTTAAAATAAATTGAACTTTCTTCCCTGTTTAGTGAACAGGTTGCCTTAGTTTGAGATTTCTAGGAGAACACTGATCGTCTTTCCATGAGTATGAAACAATAACCTAGGTACATTTAATTTTTTTTAAAGAAAGGGGTAGCATTACTTTCCTACGATAAGTTTCCGCTAGAATAAATCGATTTTGATGAGTTTTTTTAAAATTTTGAGTATTTCGTGCCTCGGCAGTGGTTCAATACTTATTATTACACATTCTCAATAAAGTACACTGTTTACAATTTATAAACAGCATTATTTATACTTATCATATTTATTATTTGTACTAGTTCAAATAAAAAGCCGATTCAAAATTCAAACCAACTGTTAAATGCCTATGAAACTAAGGCGAGCTATGCGCCTGTTTACTAAAGTTACACACACAGGTCGAATATTTCAAACGTTTTTCCTCCCGAGTGAACTGAAAAAAGTAATAAAAACAAAAATGGCCGCTAATTACCCGGAATTCTGAAGTGAATAACGACCCTCGATTCAGTTAATATAACTTAATTATGAGTTTTTATGCCGGACTTCCGTCGTTGGATTGCTTTGTTTTTGTTTACGATATAACTTTGTGGTTTTTGTTATTTCTGCTGGTAAATAAGAGTGGGGGAATGAAGTGGGATGGGAATAAAATTAAGTAAATTATGTGGAGGAAAAGAATTGTAAGTAAAGCTCGATTACATGGCTGAGATTTAGCGAAATCTGGATTAAGTCGTTATGATTTTGGTTGCTCTTAGTGTCAGTTTCTTTCTTTGAATGCGTTGTCAGTTTTAACTCAGGCAACGATTATTGCCACCATCTTTGCTTCAGGTTATATTTTGACTGTCTGTTGGTATACCTCAGGTTTACTTCAGGGGGGCAATTCACTAACGGCAACATCACCACTGTGTTTGACGTCAAGCTTGAATTTCTGTAAAATTTGACGTTTCTAAATGCGCTGTCAAAGAATCTTGTCCAACTTTCCTATCGTCCTCAATGACAGTATTGTCATTTGCTTAGTGAATCGACATACTGTTATAAACAGCTTCAGTAATAATGTATTTTTGTTTTTTTAGTGTTTTGTCACCATACAAACTAAATAATATAAATTCATCAGGCCTGTTAATGTGACGGTGGCCGTGTGGTATAGGCATACGCCCGGATAGCGTAAGACACGGGGTTCAATTCCTCGTCTGTCACAGGTTTACAGTTGTCTTTTTACAAGTGCAATTTATATTATTAAGCTTCGGTAATGCTAATTAAGTTTGAATTGATTTTTATAAGCAACATCACTTGAAATAGGCGTATTAACTTACACAAGCTCCGTTACATAAACTAAGCATAATGTCACAAATCGCTTCTACTAAAAATAACTAATAGACTTCTTAAGCAAATAGATAGTTCCATATTTGTCCCATTAAAAAGAATCACGGACACGCAGAGCGGGCAGTTTAAACAGAAACTCTACGCCTTTTACAATATATCAACATCGGTTTCAAAGTCCAGAAAAAAAGATCAAATAGAAAGAGTCTACTAAAATTTCAAGATTTCATCTCAATATTAAACTATATATTGAAACGATAATTTCAAAACATTTTGCTAGGACCACAAATCATCACTTTGAAACTAATTAAGAGGATCTGGTGCGCGCAAGCTTAGAGAAAACGTTTTCCACTCCTAAAACGTTGTCTGATTTTGACATTTTTTTACATGTTAAAGATGTTTTGAAAAACTATGCTAATAATATTGTATTTTTCATAAAATACCTAAACATTCACTTTTTTGACTAAAAAATTCGGAATTTCGTCCATTTAGTTTGAAAGGTTTGAATAAAATATAATCGCTGAAATAATAGCTGAAAACGGCATCAAAACCCAAAAATCTTTTAAATTTCAATATGAAAATAAAAAAAACACATAAGTAGACGCTGTTTTAAACTGTAAACTGTGTTTTAGCTGTAAACTTTTGTATACTGTATTCTAAGCAAATAAATAAATGATTTGATTTGATTTGATTTGATTTAACAAATATATATATATAAAGGGTTAATATAAAGGGTTAATTTGTATTTAACACGTTCCGGGACAGTGAACACCTACAGGCGTGAAAACAATAAAACATATATTGTGTCTGGAGTAGTCCCGGAACGTTTTAAGATTTAAAAAAAACAATTTTAAATAATCCACTGTACCTACTCCAAAAAAAGTACGATCGATACAGAATGGATTTAAAAAAATTAAAGCAAGGCGGCTCAAAAAAGCCGCAGGCTCTAACATTGTCGCGGCGTCTGTTTGACCGCGCGCTGCTCAATGCTTGTTTGCGTAGGTTTGTTGGTTCGGATAAAAAGGCTACTAGAGCGGACCACACGGGTCGCTATTTGAATATCGATGTGTAGTGTTGCATTTGTCATTGTATTTGTTTTGTAACTAATAAGTGGGCACTTTTTGTATTTTTGTTCCAAAAAAAAGTAACGCTCAAAAGTAGCAACAATTTTAATAGATACCGACTTGAATCAGTTCTACAACCATTTCATTACATACAAAATTTTACATCATAATTTGTTGCAGCTCCAAGAGCGCTTACACACAGCATGCTTATTGGGCTAACAGAATAATTAGATAGTACGTAGGTCACCGACGCAATGAAACAAAATTCAAATAAAAGTACCTACTTCTGTGGTAATTGTTATTTTATCCAACAATTTATTATGTCAAATGTTAAAAAAAACTGGTAAAACGACTTACCTATTAGCAAAAATGCTGATCTTATTTGTCCTACTGAACTTTCCACCCCAACTTGCAACGCACAACTTATCAATGGATTCATTCTAAAACGAATTAGTATCTCCAATTCGGTCGTGCGTTTAAAAATTAATAATACACCCCCAAATATCAAAATACCCCTAACTATGCCCTCGATACCAGAAGTCCATTCTCGAGTGATTAGCGCTGCCAGAATACTACCCTAACCCTAGCGACCAATTGTTTGCGACACCTATTATTTAGTGCTGGACATCATCACCGAAAACTCAACTCTAATTTCCTGCCAACAAAGTACAAATTTTAATGAGTTTGACGAAATCGAACGGAGTAACTTTGAATCGGCGGGTGGTAACAATAAAACCAATTGTTGGGCGCCTCTATTATTGTCCGCGTTTATTGAATTTTAAACTCTGTTAATAAGGATTCAAAGTTCATATTTTGCAGGTTTTCATTCAGGAACATGTTCGATTGAGGAATTAGTATTCTATTGCAACGCAATCATACGGTGGCTGTTGTTAGGGTTGCTGCTTCGGTGATCTGCCATTGTTTTTTTGGTTTTTATTTCTTTTGTTTAAACAATCAATAAACATTTATCGTTTCATTGTTTTTAAGTCATCGTCGTTTTGTGTTGATTTCACAAAACGTATGATTAAACACAAAATACTGAAATAAACGTTTATCAATTTATATACTACGTAATTATGATATAAAGTAACTCAGACTTAAATGAATAAGTATACACATTACACAATTATTTGGGTTACCAAAAATGGAAAGATGCTTATACTAATGCCATATAATATCTCCGTCCGCTAAGTTGATAAAAAAATATTTGTATCAACCCTAAGCGCAGGGGTTGCGAACCTTCCCAATGATATTACGTGACTGTGTTTAATATCGTCCCTTTGTCCGCCACAGATAATAAATATCCAGTAAACAATATTGCTCGCTGAATGCCGGTTCACTTTATTAATTTTGTTACGAGTGCGCTCAGGAATTAATAAATTAAATTAAATACTTCAAAGGATGAAGGGCTTAACATATTAAGTACTAATACTGATGTAGTGCAGTTGGTAATAGTTGTTATTGAGAACATGTGGCTCGTATGGGCATGGTGTTTGATGTGATTTTTTGAGAAAAAATGCTAATATGATATATTTTTTTTGTATCATATCTTGTGTATTGTGATTGTGATCAATTTAGATAATTTATACACAGCATTTTAAATATTTACTCGCCCTTAATCTATTTTCTTTTTTCTTCTAAAATACAAATCTAAGTATTGGGAACACTTCAGCTGGCTACTGTAATTTAAAGAGTCGCAGAAATATTGTTATTATTTTTATAATTTTACATATTAAGTGTAAATAACCTTTTTAATTTTAATATATTCATGCAATGGTCTCAAATGTGAGTAAAACAAGTCACTCATCGCCCTCTGCTGACCGCGGCACGTGCCACAGACCAATAAAATTTTAATTACAGGCCCCGTTAAATAAATTTATCAAAACATCCGAATGATCTTGAACTTTATATCATCAAAATAAGGCTGTGTGATTTAATTATTGTTTTTAAAGTGTTTCGTACTATTCAAAAGTATTTTTAAAAATTGCACTTGTAAAACGTCGGGCAAGGAATTGACGAAGCTACGTCTTACGCTTCCCGGGCGCATTTTGAAAGAATTTATGCTGAATAGATACTTTTGTTTTTAGTTGCGTCAGTACATAGTCATTTCTCTAGCCAGCCATAACATATTTTTTGTCGTATTGTAGTGTTTTGCTTGTGAATGATTGTGTGCGAAACATATTTGATGAATGATTTTTCGTAGTTAATTAGGATGGTATTTCTAAGGCCACATCTTAAAAATAAAGAAGTAAATGTGTCTAGGTTTTTAATCTATTAGCATATTGAACACTTTTGCTAAAAATCAAAGCGTTTCTCGTCCAAACACCCTTTGCATTAATAATAAGATCATACCGAAAATAATACCAAACAATATATTTGAGAAAACAATCAATTTTTATGAACACTGATCGCAGAATCAGTTGAAACAGGGAAAAGTGATTGCTAAGTCTTCATTTCATTTTAGAGAGGTAACACGATCGACAATCATTTAATCAAATCTACCCGAAAAAACAAACGTACTTTGTGAAAAATTTAATAAAAAAACAGGCTTAAGAAGCCAATCCCTGCGGATATCGAATTACCATCACACTTATTACTACGTTATTACATTCGCAATAAAGTCCAAGTTTCCGCGAAGGAGTGCTGAAGGTAGAAATTTTTTCGCCAGTCGATTAGTGCGTGTTACAAGGTGATAGAGACGATGTTTGCGTGCAGCCAGGGGTGTCACACCGTAGGCAAACAATTTGTTCGATAAACGACGCGTGTATCAGTTTCAATGGTAAATAAAAAAGGGAAAAAATATTGGATAAAGATTCTGTAGAAGTGGCTAGAATACAGAACAATGAGAAAGTTGCTGCCTCAATAAAGGATTTCATTTTCCAGTCAGTGTTTTTTTGTTTGGCATATAATGAATATACCGACCAAACTGGAACCAAACAGAACCAAATCCTTTTGATACTTTATGTTAGTATCAAGAACTATTGTAGAAGAAGTATTGTAGTGAAATTGTTTAAAATGGCAAATAAGATTGTCAATGTCTCCAAAGTATATATATATTTTCAGTCAGGTCAATATTAAAATTATTGGGTCTAGAAGATATGAGTACTGGTGGTCTTTATGCTTTTCATAACACAAGTTTATCACTTGTGTACACCAAATACTTTGAAATTAGAGAAATGCAAGTTCATTCGACAATTTAAAAACCCACAATTGCTAAATTAAAATTAATGTCTATCTACCTATTTGTTATTATTACGGTTCCTATCCTATTTAATAATGTTTTGTGGTAAGATTGTTCTGTTCAACGCTAGTACCGTTTCCAGCGATACCGATTCCCTGTACAACATATCAAACACACTCGACGGAACCCTCCGCGTCTGTCGATTACTCAACCATTAACCTTCCCTGGACCAGAGTGTACTCAAACTGACAGACAAACTGACATTACACCGCAATCTCGACTATATCACCTTGTGATTAAGTTCAAATTCAAACGGTAAGACTTAACTTGATTGTGCTACTGTAGATATAAGAAAAAGAGTCCTATAAGAAAGTGATAGAGTTTAAAATTGGGAAAAAATGTGGGGACGTTTAGAACGATGAACGGAATCACTTGCTCGTTTTAACAGTGAATCCAATTGAGTTTTTCTTATAAAAAGGTTTCAATACGCGGTCAGTAGAATGAAGGTATCCGCTCTCGTCCGCTTTTTTCGCTCGCTTACAATGGCCAACTTGTTGAGAGAGCTCATTATTGTCGAGTATTCATTCAACACAGTTTTTAATGATAATATCTTTTACAAATACTTGTTGACCAAAAATCTTCAAGTTATGCCATTAAAAATGATTCGGGATTTCGTGGTAGGATTTGGAATCAAACGGAATAATGATTTCCAGATCTACTGAATATATGCATGAATCCATCACTGTTAATTATACTATTAACAAGAGACTAGTTATTAAGTAGACAAGATCATTGATTCGATGTTTGATTTTTGCTGTGATCTTACAAAATTTTAATTTACAAAATTATATGCTATTCACCTTCATTCAGTAAATTCATAAACATTTTCAAAATATACGCTTTGCTCGTGATGGGAACATGCAAGCCACTCGAGTCATAAAAATATCTAATTGCCCCGCGACTGAACTTCGCCTATAAATCATTTGAAATACAACTCTCCAGAATAGCCGAGTCCAAACGTAAAATTGCAGACCAAACATTCACTGAAAGTTTAATAAAACGCATCAAAGCCGGTTTAACCCTTCCCTCAAAACCGAGCAAATTCGTTTTATTTATACAATGTGGTTTCATCCTACGCTGACCCCGGCTGAGACGAAAGATACTCAATATAGCGAGGGTAAAAGGGATAGTTAGACTGACCAAGTGGCACTTGAAATATAAATGGTATCGGTTCGCGCGAATGAGACGAATGTTATTTTTAACGGGTTAGAGAGAGAGGAAGAACGGGTTTTGAGGTTCGTATGCGCTCGAGTGGAGGGCGAGTGTGCCTTTAAAGATGATCTCGAGAGGCGGTCGAGAGGCAAAAGATATCCTGAGGGACATTTAACTTGCAAATGCAAGGAAATGTACAAGAGATTCACCTTGTTATGGAACGATTGCAATTATCTGGCTTGTTGGGAAAAGTGGTCAGGACGGGATAGTGAGCAACTTTCATGCGATATTTGGTTCATGTTTTTTTATTCATTTTATGAAAAGAACCACAAAATTATCTTTTAAAAACAGAGCATGCAATTTGTGCACTGCTTTTAATTAGCAAGATACCAATATAGGATCAAAATTGTTTAATCCAACTTTAGACGTGTCTCATCTCACAAAACAATAGCAAATTATGATAATTCTAAAGAAATTACCACATCTTCAAAGATAGACCAAAATGCATAACAACTATGGTGGAAACACTTGCCAATTTTCATCACAACCATAATCCTTACCCACAAATCTGTTGTGTTTTGACCAAAAACTTCGGAACATGATACCATAATTGGTCCAAATGTCCACGACAAATATCGCATTACACGCAACTGTTCCCGGAGTAGTGTCATTATGTCCAATTATGGCAGAACGATTTTTTAACAAATACTCAGTAAATGTCACAACTGGCCCGTGCCGAGATACAATAGTGACATTTGATACTATACTTGTAGATTATGGGCTCCTGTGACTTAACTTTTTCCCTCAACGCATGCCAATTTGACGTAGAAATAAAATAAATGAGTTTCAAGAAAAAAACACAAATGGGCCTCACAAAGACGTATGCTAATCTTTGATTCTTTTGAACATAAAAGTTTCTAGAAGCCTAGCCTTAAATGCAGTATTGCATTGCTTTAAATTTCATTTTACTCTACAGATGCAACTGATTGATGGGAAAATAGTTAGAATTTTATAAAGTGCTAAAAATCTATAAAACATTAGGGATAGTATCTAGTCAGCTTATTCATTACCAAAATAATCAACACGTGTCTTCCTTTCAGAAAGAACGATAGAATTTGTTATAAAGAACATTATGCTTCCCCCACGGCTTTCCACAGCGACCGATCACAAGCGGTCCGCATACAGTTAGATCCTGCGATCTTTACGAGGTCCATCACATTCTACGCTGCGTCTTTGGTCAAAGGGTCCCCAATCTAGAACTTCTCTGCCCCAACTGCCATCAGTTCTTCGCGCTATATGCCCTGTCCATTGCCACTTGATTACTTACTGATTCTCAGGGCTATGTTCGTTTTAACTATCAAAATATTCTTGAAATGGACCGTTTTACCATTCCAGTCAAATAAGCAAGTAGTTAACCAAACGCAGTGACGGTAAATATTTTGAGTCATCATTTACATGCATCGATTACAGAGTGACGTTCGACATTAATTAATTACTGTTCACGCTGAGGGCACTTACTCACCACTCACCACTTACCCTGTATGTATGAACGATTGACCTTCGTTCATCTGTTTATAATTACGTCGTTTATCTGATACTGAACTTTATTAATCGTTACTGCGTTTTATACAGTAAAGTAAATAATAGTGCGTATGAATTTTACGTTCCGACAAAGTCACACAGTGCATTAAATCAGTTTAACATCCAAAATCTTTAGTTTATTTTTGTTTTTATAGTGTTTTGTCACCATACAAATTGCGTTAAATAACGCTTGCAAAATTTAACAGGCTTGTTAATGTGACGGTGGCCGAGTGGTATAGGCATACGCCCGGATAGCGTAAGACACGGGGTTCAATTCCTCGTCTTTCACAGGTTCACAGTTGCTTTTTACAAGTGCAATTTATATCCAAAATCTTCTCTACTAATTAAAAGTTTCATTGCGGCTTCGACGCAGAATGTTTTTTTTTTCACAACGCTATTGTTTCTAGATGCCACAATCGTTTTCCAGTTTCAACTACACAATATGATATAAAGATTTCAAAGAACGCCTTATGAAAAACACATCATTTTACTCTTGTTCCATTTCCACTTTCCCCGAACCCAGACATAATAATCAACATTTTATCACCCCCTACATTCTACACAAAGACGTAGATCTGTTGTACAGTGAGCATTAAAATATAAATAACATAATATTCGCATTAATTTCGAGCGACGCGGGAAGCGAATATATTAACCGCAAGCTACACTCATCTACATATTTTGTGTGAATGTAGTAGAAAGTATGACACGAGTCACGTAGGTAATAATTTGAACGTTAATTCTCTACATTTTGCGTCGTAGATTTTTGAGTACTGGGAACTATAGGTAAACCGCGAAACTGAGACATTTCTGACGTCACTTTTGTTGTATTTTTCTCCCAAATAAAGAACTGCACATCTATACTAATATTATAAAGCTGAAGAGTTTGTTTGTTTGTTTGTTTCAACGCGCTAATCTCCGAAATTACTGGTTCGAATTGAATATTTCTTTTTATGTTGGATAGTCCAGTTATCGAGGAAGGCTATAGGCTATATAACATCACGCTACGACCAATAGGAGCAAAGATATAGTGGTAAATGTGTAAAAAACGGGAGAAAGAAGTCACTATTCAACGCGGACGAAGTCGAAGAAGTGAACTGCACGATCTAGTCCCGCTAGCTCCATTCCATCACAGGGGACCAGACTTAGGCTAGCGAACCGTCCATAAGTTGCCGACATTCCACCTGCTCGTACAAAGCGCTTTACTTACTCCTTTCTAAACTTTTCCCTCAGGAATATGACCTAAGCCTCTTTAAGGCAAAAGTAAATAGGTTGCTAAGCATATCCACTACCCTAGATAGACCTCATCCACACCTGACATTAGGTGCGATCGAGATTAAATATCTGCTTAACACGTTCCGGGACAGTGCCCGCCTACAGGCGTGAAAACAATAAAACATCTATTGTGTCTGGAGTAGTGTCCCGGAACGTGTTAACCTCAAATAAAAAAAGAAGTTGAATCTTTATGATCTAGGACCTACAGGATTCCCTATTTATTTTGGGTACGTACGATTTTCTTTGATGGCAAAAGTATTCCATAATATAATGATCTGGATGCTTTCAAAAAATAAAGTGAATAAGCTGTAACTAGTCAGGCATGATCCATCATCGGCCACATCGTCACTTACGATCAGATGACTTACCATGGTTATAGATTGTGTCCACACAACTGTGACTCTAAATCGCGCCAGACAACAAAATTATATTGGTTTTGAAGTAAGGTTAGTTAAAGTTTAGTTTTGACATATAATTTTCTCCATGAACGTTGCTGTTTCTGTTTTTTTCTTCTTCTTCTTCTTTTGTTTCTTCCTTGTTTTACTAATACCAACGATATTAATCTACATTTTAGTATCAAACTGGTAAAAGTGCCACAGTGTTAGTATAGACCTCTGAAATTTTAAGAAAATGTTTACTATTCTAATTATCTTCTATTTTCAATCAATCAATCATCATTTATTTCAGATAAATTACATCCATAGTGTTAGTAACAATAATTATCTTAAAATATATGGTTAGTATTGAATTATAACTAAATAATTTTATCTACTCTTATGTATCATTCAATTTCTTTTCATTTCACATTGGTTTGTATATATTATGTATGATTTATATTGTGTTATTATATGTTATTTATATATATGTATATATTTATATTTTATAAACATGTAAGTATATATCTATTAATACTATTTTTTAAGTATTTTATGTAACTACTTTGTTATATGTAACTATTTTGCTCTTCATTTACAACGCACAAAATACCCCTTCCTATAAACCCATAATTTATTTACCTAAAGGTTGTCTGGAAGAGATCGCTTATAGCGATAAGACCGCCTAAATTGTACATTTCCATTAAACAAATTTGTAAATTCACTAATTTTGTGTGCAATAAAGAGTTATCTATCTATCTATAACCTAAATATCTGCAGATAGTATGAACTGTGTGTGACCGAGGTGAGGGTGACAATAAGTAGCACATTCCACCGCGCGCCATATTACTCTCATCGCCACATTATATCTTATGGAGTCCAATAATAAGGTGTTTGTGGCCCAAGGGAAAAATGATAATGATGAAAAATTTTCATGTACGAGTATTTGGTCATACATGAGTATTGCTGGATTGCCAATTAAGGGGAAAAACTAAAACCTAAAAAAAAGGTTTTGAATATCGAACATGTAGTTTTTGAGATATAATAGCACATTTTCAACAACCGCAAATATAACTTATCGATACAAACACTATGAAATACAAAGTTATTTTGCTGTCAAAAATATTGTGATATTTTCGCTAAGTGGACCCCGAATTCAGTTTAATTAAAATTGGCACGGAACCCTCAGTGCGTGGGTCCACTTAGCTGTTTTTTTTTAAATGAATAACTACTGATTTTATAAAGTAAATTTACGATAATATATAAAAACCCTTCCACTCTTCCCTCACTCCCAACACCGTTGGAATGCGGCGCCGACTGTACTTATATGGCGGCGCAATATTCACATTCCTGCGGGTTGATACTCGCTGGATATTGCCTTCGCCGCTGCCCAAGGGTGTATGAAAAGTATTCCTTTACAAGGAGACAAATACTGAACTTTCGTCATGTATTTTAATTGCTTTTATTTGTGTACCTCGACGACGGTATGCCTGTGTCATGTACTCTTCTTTAACTATCATCTTATGTCGCTTGCAATGGTTCAGCCATATCATGAGGCGAGCAGAAGACCCTGTTAAAAAAGCTCTGAATATTTCGGACCAACCTTGAGGACTAGGCAGACCACCTGCTAAATGAGCTGAGACATCTGGGCCCCTATTTTTGAATCACTCGCTTGGATATGGCGTGTGATTTTCGTTCGAAAAACACATTAAAAATCAGGGGAAATCACTCAAAATCTAGACGTGAGTACTCACAAAATTGAGCAATGATTTTTCAAATCCTTTTTGTGTTTACAACTGGTTTTCATTCCAAAATTCGACTTTATTAATCATTGAATATCACTCGCCATCTTGACGAGAGTGATTCAAAAATAGAGCTCCTGAAGCGCAATGCAATTTTTCCTATGTCATTATCTGTGCTACAGCGCAGCTGAAATAATGGCGAGTACTCACAAAACGGATACTTTTCAGAAATGTTTTACATACTGCTTGTTCCATAACATTATGGAAACAACAGATAACGTAACCAACACTTATAAGGACATCCTTATAAGTGTTGGTTACGTTATCTGTCCAATCTATATCTATCTATATATATACATATAATAAAACTGTAAAGTAGGTGAATTCTGTACATTGCATATTTAAAAAAAAAATTGCATTGAGGCTTCTTACACGTAATAGATACCAAAAATATTTTTTTGGAATTTTTTGTCTGTCTGTCTGTCTGTCTGTCTGTCTGTCTGTCTGTCTGTCTGTCTTTCTGTCTGTTTGTTCGAGCTAATCTCAGAATCTACTGGACCGATTTTGATGGGGCTTTTTTTATTTGACTCAGCATCACTTGGAGAGTAAACTAGGATATAAATAATCACGCCAATAGACTTAGGGGGTAGGCAGAAAATTATAATAAAACTGTAAAGTAGGTGAATTCTGTACATTGCATATTTAAAAATAAAAAAAAATTGCATTGAGGGGGCTCCTTACACGTAATAGATACCAAAAATAAAAATATTTTTTTGAATCTATACATATAACTATACATACTTTACTTCTATACATATACTTTACTATCTATATCTATACATATAAAATGCTTTGTCTTGAATGACTGACGGATCAACGCAGAGCCTAAACCGCTGATCGTAGAGACCTGAAACTGGGAGGGTGTGTTCTTTGTATGACGAAGGGATCCGATAAGAAAGGATTTTCCAAAATTCTACCCCTAAGGGGGTCGAAAAAGGGTGCAAAGTTTGTATGGGACATCGTGATTCCTTGATCCAATCTACTTAAAATTTTGCAAACACATTCTTTTACAGAATTGACGATGGACTTATTTTGTATTTTATTGAAATTCATCTCCTAAGGGGGTAAAAAAGGGGCGCAAAGTTATTCTGGGGGTGATTTGCTTCAAGTTAAATATCAATACTCTTTAGTGCTTATGATTAAAATATTTTTTATTTCATTTTTGACAATCATTTGACATATCTGAGACAGAATGTTTTGACACATGTTTGTTATTGATGTTGCTCTCGAGAAGATATTTTATTCCTTAGAATAGTAAATAATATTATTTTGTGTTTAAACAGGGTAGGTATCAAGCGGTCTGTGTCCAGTGTAGATTGCAGATCGTTTGTTCATATTGTCGGTGGACATTCTACGCTGTTCCTGATGGTCGAAGGGTGTCCAATCTAGAACTTTTCTGCAAACTTTTCGTGGGGGGCCTATGTTTAGTAGTGGACGGCTTTTGGGTGTTGATGATGATGATGGCGTAGATATTTACATAGAATTTGATTTTCCTTTGAATTTACGATTTGAATTCAAGAAAGTAGAGTGTTCGTTATAACCATAAACAAAGCTCAAGTTCAAACTCTTAAGGTAGCGGGAGAAGACTTGAGGGAATTTGTATGTGGCATGATGCTGTGTAAGCGCAGAGAGTAGCCTGGTCTTTTTAATACCCGAAAGAAATAAACGATTGACGATAGGGAGTTGAAAAAATATACATTTCGTTGTAAAATAAAAAGATAATATCCCCGTGTAAGTTTGACCATTGCAGACCGGGCTACGTGTTGTGTGTACATAAAATATAACATTTATCAGTACGCATTTCTATGTATATATTTTAAAACTGGATGTTTTTGTTTGTTAGTTTGAACGCGCTTATCACAGAATCTATTGGTAAGGTTATAAAATATGATAGATAGCTAATTTATCAGGGAAGGCTATAAAGTAGTTTAATGCGTATAGGCTTATAAATTTTCGCTACGATCTATGGGAACGGAGGTTAACTATAACGCGCGTACGAAGTCGCGGGCGGGCCGCTAGTACATCATAAATGAAATCACGTTCCACAATTTTTCATTGCTTAATGTTTATTTGCCGATAGTGAAATAGGCCCTAAATCTCCGATAACATTAGTTAGTTTGCTAAATTATATTGAAGTCGACATTATTTACTACTTTTAAACGAAACTTGCTTAGGTCACTCGTGATCAAATACGTGATAATACGCACTTCCTTTTCTCATTGGATTAATACACTATGCATATGTTGTGTTAATACATCTCATACAGCTGTTACGACTTGTCTGCATGACGTTCAAATGTAATCTAAGAGCATTATAAGCACAATCCATTAATTCCAACTTTCATCATCATTATCAGCCAAAGGACGTCCACTGCTGAACATATGCCTCCCCCATGGCTTTCCACAACGACCGGTTGTGAGCGGTCTGAATCCAGTGCGATCCTGCGATCTTTACAAGGTCGTCTGTCCATCTTGTCGGTGGCCGACCTACCTGCGCTTTAGTCGAAGGGTCTCTAATCTAGAACTTTTCTGCCCCATCGGCATCAGTTCTACGCGCTACTTATGTGCCCTGCCTACTGCCACTTGAGCTTACTGATTCGCAGGGCTATGTCCGTAACCTTAGTTCTTCTACGTATCTCCTCATTTCTGATTCGATCTCATAGAGAAACACCGAACATAGCCCTCGCCATCGCTCGTTCCAACTCTACATTGAAACTATGGTCAACATTTATCATCATCATTTATTAACATCTTTGTTATTTTATCAAATTGCTAACTACCCATTCAAAACACGTTCAAAGCATCAAAAACCTGAAATTAAAACCACATAAAAGCTAGTTTCATACATTTTATAATTTAGTTGCAGCAAAGGCAAGTGCGCGTTGACTCTTTGATGTTTAAAAATTTAAATTAATAGGCAGCTAGGCGAATTATAAACATTTGTATAAAGAAAAATCTTGAGTGTTGCTGCAATTAACTAAGGCAGTACTGTAGGGAGAGCTGCAGAAGTATTACCTAACTAATGAAAGCTATCGCGTTTGTATTGCAATTACAAATGTCATTTAACAATTTTGAAAGCTGGTAACATTGACAGTGCTTTTGAATATCAAGATACCTATTTATGAAAGCAACTATTGCCACTGTGTTCGTTGCAAATGCAGTACTCTTGCGATTTGTTTGGCATTCCTAGGTGTAATAAAAATGGGAACAATATTTTCTGTCACCTAAATTACATGTGTTTTCCGCGCTGTAGTCGAGCATGGTCTTAGTATCCGAATAATTCCGAAGAATCCGAGCTTTCTGAATAATAAGACAAACTACGAAAATAAAATGACTAGAACTAATTGTGTCTTAATCTAAGTAAGTTCTGTACGTACGTTTTGCTTTTGATGTACCTTAATAAATAAACAAATATATTTACTTGCAAGAGCTCACTCTGGTTATACAAGTACGGATTGCAAAATTGCAATCGCTATCCCGATCGCTTTCCAGTTATAATACTTGCGAATGCAACTCGCAAGTAAAAGGTAATGAGTGTAAAACTGTTTCAAAGGGAATTGGGGAATGTGTAGTTTACTTTGTTTACTACGCGGAAATAATGGTTATTTAATTATTATTTAGCAAAGTGCAATTCTATGGGATTTACAGTGGCATTCGGCGCTTTGTATACAAATTTGGGTGACAAATAATAAGAATTAATTAATTAAAGTCTGTATTGTGGAGTCAAATAAATTCTAGTTCGAGTTTAAGCAATTTCCTCAGAAAAACCCGTTAAGATTCCCAACTAAATGTGAATAATTATAGCCAAGTAGATTGCTGTCTTAAACAAAATAAAATAAGAATAAGTTTTAATTCCATTTTGTTTTTGTATCTAAAATTTACAATGTAGGTGTAAAATATACATTATACCTGCTAAAGGCTGGTTACTGTAACCACACCTTTTTGTATTTAGTGAAACCCAAGAAAACTTTTTCAGTTTCATTACCTCACGTCGCTTGCTATAACTTTGCGATTCAGTCACTAATGTATCCTGTAAGCGTTGGCAAGTGTGAGGCGGCAGCCAGCATACTGTATTCATTTAAGGAACAGAGACATCAGTGGAGACGTGTCTTATTGTTGTAGTCTCTATGGAAAACGCTATGTTTTTTTAACTCTTCTTTCAACTCTTAATTTGATCATTATAGTGTTTGTTATTATTTATTCAGATGTCTCATAGTGAAGATGCAAATAGCGTTATAATTTAGGTAATGCAGTTTTTTTATTGAGCCACTTGAAATTAATATTAATACAACTTTGTAAAGAAAAACAAGGTTTTTTGACCAACTTTATTCTTCGTGTTAAGGTACTATACGGTCCGAAGTGATTATAAGCAACTAATTAGGGACTGATTCGATATTCTCTCTATGTATTACCCCTTAGACTACGAATGGTATATACGGGTATATACATCTTTGTTGGTTCGAATGTATTATTTTTCAGCAGATCTTTACAGGCGTCTCTACGCCTTCGCAGTTTGTCGCTGCAACAATAAATCGACGCGACGTCACTCTTTACACTTTCCACTTTTCTGTTTTACACTTTTTTACTTTTCCACCCCTGACGTTGGCAGGGTTGACACTTTTCGAAACAAATTTTACATCTAGTAGCTAGTTTTCAGAAGTAAGGAAATGCGTTTTCTATTTGAGAGAGAAAATATGACTTTAGATGTTTCTGACAGATTGGATACTGAAAATATAGGTTACAACTTTTGTGAAGTTTCAGGAAACCTGTATTAGAAGAATACTTTTCTCTGTATCTAGTATTAAATCTTGAAATCAATGAAATTATGTTAATTTGAAAGAAAGAAAGAAAGAAACATTCATTTGACACACAACAATACATACATAATAAAAATTATAATATAAAAAAACATGATTGTGTATCAAAAAGGCTCCCGCTCAGCACTAGTCGTGATAACCATGTGTAACTTATAGCGTAATTTCAGGAGATCCAACGCAGATGTAAAATTGAAGAGTAAAGTGCTCTATCCTATAAGTGCCCATCTTTCTGCGACTGTACGCCTGTTTTGCTTTCAATTCTCTCATTCTGGCAGCTAGATTCGACTCCGGTTTGCAGCCACATCACACGTATGTATAAAGGCTAGTCAAGCGTTATCATGACCCAATGTCATGACCAGCAATGACACCATAAACACATTTGCAAGGGTGCAGTGTGGTTAGAAGCTTGCATTGGGCGCATCGACATAAGTTTATCCATCATTACTTCCAGCCCTTTTTTCCCAGTATAACTAGATTAGGGTCTTCTTGTACAAATGTACATTTGTGCCGAGATCTGGGTCGTCAGGGTAAGTTGGATCAAATCGAATCAATTATTTATCGGCAAGAATATACATAATATACAATTTAATTAAAACCTGCAGAATCTCGCTTCACATGTCTTAGCACATTCGCTAACCAGATGGCAAGGGGGCAGCCTCGTCCTCTAGGTTAGTTCGGAATATTTAGAGTGCTTTCACACTTAGGCGACTTTAGCAGCGCGACGTTCGCGCGACTGCCGCGCTGCTGTCAATTTCATACATAATTACATAAAAATGACAGCAGTAAACCCTTCACATTAGAGCGAATGTAAAGGAGCACTTTGGGCTTTCTTTATATTTAACTCTGTCATCGTAACAGCACCGTACATTGTAAAAGACCGGGTGGTCTTCTGCTCGCCTCATTACATAGTCGTACCTTTGCGTCGCAAGCGACATAAGATGAAGATAAGCAAGCTAAGTATAGATTTCAAAATTATATCTCGGTTTCCACCCCTAACTGCTCAGCCGACGGCAGCTTGCGAGTGGCAACACTCGGTACTTTGTCGAGTTTAATTGGCGCGAACCGGCTCTTTCTTTTCTGATGTTTTGTTTTTTTACAGCAGTTGTATACGGCCAGCGTTGCGGATTGTTAGGCCGATTTCGAATTTTATTTATACGGGCATTTTAATTGTTATAGTTTTTAGTTGGAGAGCGGTGGAGGGTTAATTAAATATGTGTTTTATGAATAACAGTGTTCAAACAAGCCTAACATAAGTTGCTGGGGATCAAACTAGGGGTTGGTTGCACTTTATGATAAAATTGTATGTGGTAACATTTAATTAAAAAACTAACATATAATTAAATAACGAACATCAACCCACATATTTGTAATTGTGATTGAAGAAACATATAAACGATAAAAATGGATTCACTCTTGTCTCCAGATTAGACGTAGCATAGGCAGAGACATAATAAAGATGCTTCAATCAACGCTGAAATATTAATAATTGCTGGTTTGATTAATTTACTACAACAATCCACTAGTGTGAATTGTTTGTATCTGCCTATTTGTACAACAGCGGAAATGGTTCGTTTGCGACGGGAAGAGCCTGCGGGCCCGCAAGATTGCCTTCTTGCCTGTTCACTGGGCTCTGTTTCAGACAGTGACACGTAACTAGTTGGTATAAAGTGTGTTTCTAACACTTGTCCCTTTAAAAAAGATTCACTATTAAACAAGAGGTGCTCGTAGCGCAGTGGTGGCAGCGCTTGGGTAGTAATTACCAAAGCTAAGCAACCTACGGCGCGGTCGTGTTTGGATGGGTGACCATTCCGACCATATAAGTGACGTATATCACGAGCATCTTCGTGCTTCGGAAGGCATGTAAAGCCGTTGGTCCCGGCTAATATCGGTTGATATTAGTTGTTAAGCCCAGTCAGAGGTCTTATGGGCGGCTTGATAACATCTGACAGCAAGGTTAGTCACTTTTCTTGCAAGCACCGCTCCGCCAATCCGCACTGAGCCCGCGTGGAGTATGGCTCAAACTACCTCATAGTTGAGGTAAGGCCTTTGCCCAGCAGTGGGACGTTATTGGATAACTTTACTTGCTTTTATTAAACAAGATTGTCTTCTTGCGTGTTTTTTGGCTGTAGTCTGTTCTGTTACAGACAGTGACATGACGGAAACTAGTCAAAGCAACGTGTGTTCATAAACTTGTCTTTGTTTGTAAAAGCCTTATTTCAGTAACTGCACCTAAAAATTAGTAAATGTTTTTTGACTGAGTGATAAAATAGCTTCAGCAAAATCGACACAATCAAAGACGTTGCAATGGTATCGAGTGCCGTTACGCGACTTTCAAGAAAGTCTGAAGAGAGAGAGAGATATATAAACAATGATCCACTAGTGTACAGTTTGCAGGTCATGTAGAGTCTACCTACATGCATCATGATTGCAATAATGTCTGCGGCGTTAAAAAGTGTGGCAGATTAGAAAAAAGAAAAGGTGTACGGAACTAATGGCTCAATTGGGCCCGCCATTTTAATTTTCGTTAGTAGCGCCCATCAATGAAACCATAAAAAATCAATTCCTTACATTATTTTAATATTCTATAACAAAATATCCAAAATCGTCATGATTCGCCATAAACAGTCTGTAAAGGCGCTTGAATTTTCATTTTACATCTTTAGTGGCTTATAATTAAAAAAACTTGACGCTATGATATGTTTTACTGAAGTAATTTTATCAATTTTTGTAGGTTTTAGTTCGCGGCCGTCATTTCAAAAAATCAAAATAATGAGTGAGCCAGGATCCATAGTAAAAATTCCAAGGCCTTTTGTGATACCTTATTATGATTTTCAAATGATCAATTGATTTTAATTGCATTCCGGGTTCGAATTCAAATTCAAATTCAAAATCTTTAGTTCAATTTGATTTCATGAAATGACACTTTTGATAAAGTAAACCAAACCAAAGCTCGTCACTTACCAGGCGAGTCGTCAGGCACGTCGGAGTAGTGGTGCGGAGCAGCCTGGCCCGCGTACAGCAGGTTCAGTTCCCGGGCCTCATTCTCTTCTTGGGCCTGCTGTCTACGGAGAGCCACCTGGGAGAGACAATATTAAATGATAAAAAAATTGATAATAAGAGTTTTACATTCCACTATGACTTGAAATGGCTGAGGCAATCTCTAAAATGTCTTTATTTTAAAGTTATATGAATCCATGATAATATACGTGTAGAGTCCTCGTAAGAACACATTATCTCAAAGGTACGGTCGAGTTCTCCTCGTTCCCGGTTCTAGCTTTAACCACCATAAGAGCCGAAAACTCTTAAATCTTGCATCGCGGAGAAGCGGGAAATATTAACCAATAGGATGTGGATCGCGGAGATCATAAGCAATCCTATTGGTTTATATTTCTCCGTTTCTCCGCTCCGCGGCTTCGCTCCGCTCCGGTGGGCGGGCAGCCTTAGTTTCGTATGTCCAAGAGAG
This sequence comes from Pyrausta aurata, assembly GCA_963584085.1. NCBI lineage: Eukaryota > Metazoa > Arthropoda > Insecta > Lepidoptera > Crambidae > Pyrausta > Pyrausta aurata. The sequence goes on from OY757276.1 coordinate 9,759,927, forward strand.
TTTCGTTAAAAAATGGTTAGGCGCGACAGATGTCGACCGTACACTGATCTAGAACTCTATAGGATTTTTTTCGTATCGCGAAGTCACTAGTTGATTTAGACCTGAGAGGATAGTAAATTTTAGTAGGTACTATTCACAAACTAAAGCCTTTTCCTTCACACCAAACGAGTCTTCCGTTAAACAGCATGCGTTCAGACCTTTCGCATTTCTGTTTAAAAAGGATGGGCCTAAAGATATGTCCATCCTAGTGTCTATACTTTATATTGTTTACTTGTCATGACGGTGTAAGAAGCTTTTGTCTTGTACCATCAGCCATGACTCCTGAAGTTCATACAGATGGAGTGAGAGTTTCCACTAGTTCCTACGTGAGTAGACACTCCTTACCTGAGCTGCCATGACCCGCTGTCTCTCCGCGATCAGAGTGCACTTGGCACAGACGCAGTCGCGCCACCGGCAGTACCGCTTGTGCCCTTTCAGAGCTGACACCACGCCGTGGTTGCGACAGCGAGCGCATTTTGGTGTTCTCTGTGGAAAAAGGGGAAGATTAGAAGACTACCGGAAAGATGGAAAAACGACCCTATTTAGATCGCAGGGTCGCAATTGCTTGCTCCGGGGGAGGAGCATTTTCGGAAGTGGACTTCCAGCAGCTGATTTTGATTTTGAAAATATTTCTGGTCTTGTACAGTCGTCAGCACATCAGCTTACCCATTTTTGTTGAAAACTAGCCCTTATTACAACTGCATAAGATACCGCAGTGACTAGACTTTCAACTTACTTATTTGGTCCTTATTGTGTAAGCTAAACGTCAAAAATGCAGGGCATTTCAAAAGCAGAACAGCTGAAAAGTTCATGGGAGTTGTTTCATGAAAAAATGATATTAGCCTTTCATAAATCCGTAATTGCCTTATTCATAATTAAATACCAGTCCCATTTATACACAGACACTACACTGCTTCGTGACTTCGTGAAGGAAATGTTCTGGTTTTTAATGGACGGGACGATAGATGCCGATAGATAGATTATGGACTACGAGTAGTAAACAATATTTACGGACGACAGCACGTCAAGCTAAACACGGTATATGCTGTTGGAATAAGGGCTATTTTTCAACAAAAATTTAAAGTCTGGTGTGATGGCCACTGTACCGCCGAACCACCTACTACTACAATTTGAGTGGGTAATTATAGTACTTTGTTCAAACTAGATCTTCGTAGTAAGTGCTATTAATTTAGGGCTTTGGAAATGTCAATTTTCACGAACTGGTGTACTAAGTACAATTCATGCTACATCTTTTTCAGAATTCAACTATGTCTATCATCATTTTCTTAAAGCGTTCAATAACCTACTTTATCTTTATTTGCTACTTAGCTCCCATCAGTATTAACTTTTAATATATTTTTTAATTTACACTTTACATTACATTATTAGTTTAAGGTTCGATTTCTGAGGGGTGATTGTGTAAAGCAATCGCATTCATTTGACAGTTCAAAACGCAATATGATCTGTCAAACCTTTTGTTCTTTGGCGTTTGACAAATCATATCGTACGTTTTGAATTGTCAAATGAATACGATTGATTTACACAATTTCCCCTCAGAGAAGTCCAGGAAAAGATTTTTTAGACATCATCTGCCCTAATTAGAATAGATTGTAACGGGATTGTGCTACGTTCCTACCTTATTATTTTGACCATGTTAGTTTAAATCAGTATAACATCTGGCCTAGCCTGCTTAAGCTTGAGATAAATTATCTGCGTGCAGTCGCAAATTGCATAATAAACTAAGTAGGTACCTAGTACCTCATGGCTGTATCGATTTTATTAAATTAAAGCTACTTATATTTTTTATACGCGCGGTAGAGGCCACCCACCACTTCGTTGGGTGGACGATGTTCAGTGCCATGCAGACGGAACTGGATAAAAGTGGCACGGGAGAGACGAAAATGGATAAATATGGAGGAGGCCTATATCCTAAAAGGAGTAAAATAAAGGCTGCGATGGATGGATGGGATATTTTTTATAGCTCATTGCCACCCTATATTGCTCTACATATCTAATATCTATCTTTTACTCTACAGTATATCTATAATAAAACTGCTTTTATCACCCTCTTCCTAATTGTAACGAATAGCAAAATGAAATTAAATAACCAAATAAGTAGGGTCGTTACCGTTTCGCCTTTTTTCATTCAGGAACTATTTGAACGCACTCGCTCATCAAAATATCGCGTTACAAAATTATTCCGAATTGTAAGTGTGTTTAAGTCAGTATAACATAATTAAAGTGTCATGTTACATGTTGCCCCTTGGGTTAATTTTAACACGATTTGTTTGTAGTAACAATGCAACAATGTAATTTTATTAAAGTATCAATTACGGATACGGAAGTGTCATCGAACACTGATGTTTGAATTAATAACTGGTAATTTGTAGGCTTGTTCTTATGTCTAAAAAACGGTAAATTATACAGTTATTATTACAACTATTTTAAGACAAACACATGGGCTGACTGCTAACTGGTTAATGGGAATATTTATTTAATACTTTATATCTCGCTCGGATGATATGAATGATAGAGTTCGTTGCCGACGGCACCGTAACGCGATGGCCGTAACCGAGTGAAAAAACAGTGAGAAAATCTTCGCCTTAATAATATTATTGATTCTTGATTTTATTTTAGTCTTTTTTATTATTTCAAAATATTACATTTTCTTTCCCTTCTTTTGCATTTGTTTAACTTAATTAAACTTTCAGTGTCAATGTTGTTATCAATGATGAATTCTTAATGCATACTTAACTTTCATTCATTAAAGCGAAGAGCTCCAATTTCCTCCTGGTTTTGTTTTTTTATTTTATATTTCTTGTTACATGTAACTTATAATCAATGTATTTACCTGATATCTTTCTGAGGCTCTAAGAAAGAACGGAGGCAAAGCAGCCAACACTGGGTGCTGGACTAGCTGAGATACATCCACTCCGTTCGGCAGCGACATTTCCATTATAACTCAAAACAGTCCCTAAAAGAGTCCTTAGAACTTCAAAACACACTTATAACCTCATTTAAGATAAACAACAACAATCCAATGTCAACATAACCCTTTCAATATTAAAGCGGTTATAAAAATACTATGTGATTTTAAAATTTCACAAATGAAACGTCAAAGTCGCGATTCAAAAATGGAACGCGCAACACTTAAGGCGACGTTCCGCCGCGGGTTGTAACCAACACTGTTGCTTCATTTTCGGCGGACGAACTAGCTGACAGTTGCCGGGGCATTGCGCGAGCGAGATGGCACGGGTGTGAAACGACACACTGTATTCAAGCGCTAGCTCCGTCTCGCTCTTTCTATAGTGTTAACTGTATATGTTGTATCATCCGGTTATATAAAATGTTGTCAGATGAGAGAGCTTCTGCAGCCAATGGGAAGGGTCCCAGACCCCGCCTCTGGACTGCCATTGGTCCGGACGAATGCTGAAACTTAATTTATAAAGGTGACTTTTTTGAGAACCAGTTTTTGTGTTACCGGACAAAGCTCTATTGAAAGGCACAAAAAACACAATTATGTTTGTTATTCGCGTCGAGGATTCCGATTCTTTTTTAATATTTATTGTAGAGGTTTTGTTTGATTGTTTAAAGTGCGGTTAATGCTTCGCCCGGGTCAATATAGATTTTATTTCGAGTGTATTATTTGGGTAGATGTAAATTTGATAACATTTTATGAGGGTATTATGCTCTAGTATCGTTAAATTCATCATGACGTGCACACTTGTGATGATATCTCAATTTGCGTTCTCATACCGCGTCTGAATTTATAATGACATCATCTACATAGGTAAATAATGTAAGAACTCAAGCGAGTAAGTTAACGGTATCTTAATTCCGAATTCAAATTCAATTCAAATGTCGAACGGAGCCGGAAGGTGCGTCCAAATTGAAATATTTCAATTTACTTGTCGAAGGGAATTCGATTTAAATTACAATGAGAGGCGAGGGTGGTGCGGGGGGTTGGAAGGGGAGGGGTGGGAGTGGAGTAATTATCAATGTATAACTGAATGTCTGCGCGTATTGTGTTTAATCCGATCAAGAATGTGGATACAGGATGGATATTGATTACGTCCATTAGGTGAAAGGCTTTGAGTGGATCAATTGGCTTATTGCACTGAGTTAATTCAAATTTTATGTCATGAATGTGACATGACACATCGTAGAATACCTTGATTGCAATAAGTACAGTTTGAGAAATCGAATATCATACACCATACCTATTTTAAACCAATTTCTGTCCCATAGTCAACAAAAAATCTACTAAGCTGTTCTCAAATTTCTCCGTGAATCGACACAAGACACTCAGGTCGTAGACATCTCCCTGTAGGAACAGATACAGGTGAGGGGGCAAGGGGCGACGGGCTAGGGGGAGGGGGTCGTCTCAAGGCGCAAATGAGAATTCCGAGGCTGAACGATCAATTCGTGAAATGTTCACATTTCGCAAACGTCTCAACTTGGCGGAGGGGCGAAAGAGGGATCGGACTATCGATGAATTTCTTATAAAAATTTTATTTTCGGTCAGAGTAATATATGAAGAATAATGTCACTTACATTTCGTGTGATATTGAGTCATGTTGGACATCCATAGTCCGGCTCATAAGGTCTGGCATTAATCAGTATTTGTAACGCAATTATTATAGAAGTCCTGTCATATTCTAGTTATTTTTCAATTAGCTGATACTGAGGCGTTTGATGTTCATTTTTAGAAGGGTCTCATTTTTGTAGAATTTTCAGAGATTACTTATCAGTTTTTTGTTTGTTTTGTATTTAGTGGCACACATCTTCGAATTTTGATGATCTTTAAATCAAATCATTAATACGTTCATCATCATCAATGGAGCATTCATACGTTTATGAACTTCACACCAATTAAAATTTTGATACAGCAAAACATACAAGTACAAAACTTACAGCTATGATAAGAAAATTTCATATATATCGATATCGTACAAGTCACAGCACCACAAGGAGCGTGGGAGCGGAGCGAATATCTTCGCAAGCGTTAAAATGAAATGTTCGCAATTTGAATATCGCCCCCTCGTCCCCTCCCCCGCTGGGAGACACGTCTTGCTGCCATGTAGTGAGTAAATTGTTCTGTTTTAATATCATACGGTGCTAAAGTGTTTTTGTTTAGATCTCACTCTTAATCTTTTAAATGGGATGATAAACGTTACCTTGGCACTGACATTAAAATATTACTTTTGATTAGATACACTTGTAAAGTAGGAGAAAGAGCAAGTGATGTAAATGTAGTGGTAAGAAAAACGATACTTAGGTAAAACGAGACTGAAGATTATTAAAATAGGGACGACGTTTTTGTTGGAAATCATGCTAGCACTGATGCAATGGGAACTTATATTAAGATAAATTTCCCAACATAATGCCTAACAACCAATCCAAAAACAGTCCGTGTCAGTACATTTGCCTAAATTGTTACATGACATTTACTAGATGGTATTGAAACTTACAGTTACCTTCGTAGTCTATATCTTCCTAAGCGGCAATCGTTTGACAAAAAGCCACTTTAGCATCCGAACGAGTATGTTTGCCTGATGTAGCGCTCCGTAAATGAAAAGCTTTTAATCTCCAGTCAAGTGCCATGTTTGTCTTCGGAGGCTCTATGCCGGATATTGTGCTGTTGAAGTTATTGAGAGAGACACTGCTGTGTATGAGAGCAGGGACGATGTTTTGTAGATATTTCATCTTTTACGATGTAGAGTTCTTCGGTAGCAAATAAAAGTATATTAACAGTAAGTTAAGTTTTGAATTATAAGACGCACCACGACAAAAAATGCATTTGGCCTTACAGTAGAGTAGAACTCCAGTAAATTACTACTACTTCTATTGAAATGTGACTGTGAAGACAGTTTAAACAATAGTTTTATTCAAATCGAATAATAACTATCGCAAAAAGTTAAACTTTTCATAAAGTTATCTGTTTAAAAAGCCAGGTATTAAGTAAAGTTAATGCACTTCTGACATTGATGATTACTATATCTTGAGATACTCAAAATTATGTATAAAATAATGTATTTTAAGTTCAAGTTAGTGACCCCACAAAGTTGTCTGTCACTTACGTCATTCAGCCGTTTAAAAAGTTCATAAGTCAAAAGGTCGTACTTGATCCATTTTAATGAAACCCGGCTTCTGAGAATTTCTTTTTAATCAAAAATACCTTTAACATATCAACCATAAGTACTTAAACATTATTAGTCTTTTCAAAATTTGTATTCAATTTATTTAAGGCAATTCCTACACAGAGAACCTTTGTTCAGTTGACTCAAATTGTATTAAGTTACAAAAATAATCATGTGTTAAGTCAGACTTATAAAGCAATGAAAGATATGATTTCTGTAAATTGCCATTCATGAATGTTAAATACCTAAAATCAAATGCAAAAGTAACTGAAAAAAAAACACTGGAAATAATTCAATCGTCTAGTGGTCAACAGAAAATGGTTCTATAAATCCTTTCATTTCGCTTCCATATTCAAAATGTAACACATTTTCCATGCATAATAAATATATTTTTCAGGTATCTTGTCTTTAATCAATTCTTTTGATAATAGCTGTTTATCTAAAATCATTCAAACGGAGACTACATCTAAGTTTAGACACATAATTACCTAACTGAAACCCTTCCCATTGGCTCTGTTTCATAAAAACAATGCCTACACCGTCGTGCCCTATAAAAGCAACAGTAGCTTAATGAAGTGTCCCCGCCTTGCTCTGTTACAGTCGACAGCCAATAGAAACGCTTGCTACAGTTGCGTGCGACGTGATTGGTGGGTTAAGTTTGTAACATGTTTCCCGAATGAAACAGGCCGAGCGGGAATACACCTTTCCGTGGATGTTTCAGTGGTGAAATTCGGGTGTGGAAAAAAGGTGTTAATGATTGTGTAGAAGTGAGTGCCACATAGCGGCTGGAGTGTGTAAGTACCTTATTTCTCAAACATAAGGTAACAGCAAAACTTTTGTATTTCATTTGGATTCATTTCATGATTTCCTTGACTTGAAAAATCTGGACAAGTATGGGTAAACATTGACTAGGAGGTAGTTCTGATCGATTGCAATGTAATGCTATTTTTAACGTTTATAGCTTTAAAAATAAAAAGTTTTTAGAACCGACTTAAGTGACTGATAGGTAATACTTATAGTAACAAGTTTGTTAATTACATTTTTAATTTAAAGATAAGGTCGATTTATCTACCTACCATTTTATAGGGTCATGTTAGTCTGCGAATCAAATATGTCAGAAAAATAACTGCCCAATTTAGAAATTGAACCGGCTTCGTCGTTGAACTCCACCACTGGCCATAAACAAAAAGAAAAACTTAACCCCAAAATTTTCTCTGTGATCAATCGACGCAATATTTTCTACCGTTTTTGGTGAAAAAGAAAAAGTCTTCAGTAGCTCTTTTACCTAACTCAATTTTATTTTTGTATTGCAATTGCTTATGTTATGACTTGATGAACATATCTAATTTGAAAGGCTCAAAGTAACTAAGGTAGGCTTAGAGGGGCTTAGGCTTAGATCGAACTACTGGTTCGATCTCGTTCAAACCAATTTTCGTTGAAAGAATTTGATTTTTTTTAAATGTTTACTTTCTTAGTTTAAAAGTTAGAGGGGGGGAGGGGGGGCGTGAATTAATAATTTGTACCTATACTTAGTTACAGCGCTGACGAATAATCTTATAAGTCATCTGTGAGTGCAGTTATATCCTAGCTGTATACATACGTTGATGTTCTAGAATTTTAATACAGCATAACGGTTTTATTTTGTTCTTAATCTGCATGATAAACAAGAAACTCGTAAGTTATTTCATCGATCGTCGATGAAAGCAGCGCTGTCCCATTGCTTCGCGATCGCGTGCGAATTACGTAATACCATACCGGATATCCTTTTGATCAGCAAATGCTGATCGTCCAAAGATTACCTTGGACCTCCGTCGGTTGACGGAAAAAAGGAGGTAGACCCAAAAACTGCGCTCTGCAAAATGGTCGCGTAAATTCTGTCGACATACGGATTATAGGCCAAGAGCTAGGCTGCTGGATTAAAATACTCATTGGATAGATCGACGTATATTTTAGATGTTTAAATAGTGATTACTATTAAACCTTCATTGTTTGTGTTTCAGTCATTTATTGTGACTCTGTCACGCAGCTATTATGGTCCAATTAAACAGCTTTAACCCTTTGAAGTAAATGGGACAGGGATGTCCCTAGCTTAATTTAAGCAATTAAAAAAAAACTTAATCATATCCATGGCATTATTTAATTTGTTGCGTCTGTTTCCGAACGTATCTTTACTTTTTTTAAGATTGGCAGTCCTGCGCGTGAAAAAAAAAAGAAATATTTCGCGGTAAAGTGGAAGTTTGTATTGCACTTTTTCATTGTCAAATATTATTATTCTTTTTGAGCAGTATCGTATTACTCTTGAAGTTATTTGATACAATGGTAAGTAAATAAGCATATTTATAGGCTTTTACAGTGATTAGCTAGTGTAAAGTTATAGTATTGCTAAATTACTGAAAGGGACAATGGTATCCCAATATGCGCTATCGGTCAACTAATGTATGAGTTTATTTTGTGTTAGTGTTTGGGTTTTATACATATTTATTCGAATTAGTCATGACTATTGTTATTGTTTTAGGCTTACAAAGGGACGAGAGTATTTTCTTTACAACCTACCGAAATAGAAGAGTATCTCATGGCTGATACTAGCGACTTTGAAGACGCTCTGGTTTTGGATGAAGAAGATCAGGCATTTATCGAACAAGATATCGCAGCAGGAGTTTCAGAAGTTGTTATTGAACCAGCACGCGCACATGAACGAGCACCTACCCCAGCAGCATCGACGTCATCATGTAATACGGTTCCCTCTTTCAACACGATACCAATTTTTCGATGGCGAACGAATACCTACAGGCCATACAATTTTCCACAAAGCGATTATGAGTTTGGTAAGATAAATGTACTCCAAGAATGTATATCTCCTAATCCATTTGATGTATTCAAGGCGGTCACGAATATAAAAATGCTTATTGAAGATATCATCATACCCGAGTCCATGCTGTACGCACAACAAAATGGCAACTCGTTTACAACGGATTGCGATGAAATAACTGCATTCATAGGAATGAACTACGTAATGGGTTACCATGAGTTGCCTACTTTACGTAGTTATTGGTCTACTGAGCCCGATATGGGTGTACCTTACGTAGCTAATGTCATGCCGCTATCAAGATTTGAAGAAATCCGCAGAAACCTACACTTTTGTAATAACCAAATACAGCCCCCAACATCGTCGCCCGACTTTGATAGGGCTTACAAAATTCGTCGGGTAATGAACCACTTCAACTCTAGCTTTCAGAAGGCCCTCAATAATACTGTTACGCAAGCAGTCGACGAACACATGGTGAAATTCAAGGGCCACAATATTATGAAGCAGTACATGCAAAACAAACCGATCAAAAGAGGTTTCAAAATGTGGTGTCGCGCTGATTCTGCAACAGGATATTTATTCCAATTTGACATATATACGGGTAAGAAAAGGACTGGAGTAGAAGTTGGCTTAGGCGAATCAGTTGTATTAGAATTGACGAAGCCTTTGGTGGGCCTGGGATGCGAGGTATACTTCGATAATTTTTTCAACTCACCTATATTGCAGCATACTTTAGCAAAACTCAACATAAAGGCTTGTGGCACAGTGCGTATACAGCGGAAAAATATCCCAAAAAACTTACCAGCTGATAAGGATATGAAGAGGGGCGATATATATAGTACCAGCTACGAAGGCATTTCTTTCATCAAGTGGATGGACAACAAAGCCGTGCATCTTCTGACTAATTTTTTGTCTCCAATTCCCACACAAACTGTAAAACGGCGTCAACTTGGTTCCGCTCAAAAGCTTAGCATCACCTGTCCAGAGATTGTATGCAAGTACAACAAAAATATGGGCGGAGTAGATCTGATGGATCAGAAAAAGGTTACGTATGAAGTCGATCGAAAATCCCGTATAAAATATTACTTGCGCTTATTTTTTGATCTCTTGGATATAGCAATGAATAACTCTTATACAATTTATACTAAACTACACGATGATCACAAAATTGAAGGCAGCTTACTGACGTCATTAGAATATCATCAGGTAGTAGCAAGATCACTGATCGGAGGATTTTCGTCAAGAAAAAATGCTTTGCCTTGTATGTCTATGACTAAAAAACGGATTCAAAATTTCAGTAGCCGCAGTCAGAAGACAACGTTGCCGAGTCATGTAATGATAAAGGCAGGAAGCCGAAAAAGATGTGTTCAGTGTGCTAAGTCCCGAATAGAAAATCGCACAAATAATATTTGTGATACATGTGGTGTTCACTTGTGTTTCACAGCAGATAGAAATTGTTTTGCGGATTTTCATGCATAAAATATTTTTTTAAATTAATAAATATTGTTTATTTTCCAAAAATCTTGAGTTTATTTTACTCAATTGGTAAGTAAATAGGTTTTAGCATCTAGTAACGAACATTAAAAATGTATATGATATATGACCCTTACGGCATATTGGGACATATATGTCCCAGGCTAAAAATCCAAAAATATTTATTATATGCATGATTTTTTGTTGTGTACACCTAAAATGCATCATAAATATCATATAAATCTAAAAAAGTTTTTAATAAAACTTTCCAATCGATTTTAAACGTCAAAGGGTTAAGAATACGTTGCTTTCGAGACTGAACTATTTATTTATATTTTCAAAGGTATTCTATGATACTTTTAACTTCGTCGAGATCCATGTCTAATTGTATTTCTTTATAACTAAGTCTTAAAATTCTCGAATTTATTAATTTAATTAGATATAGCTAGACTGTAGTTCTAGCTATAATTATTTTGTTGTAATAGGACATAAATTTTGCCTTGAGTTTCTGTAGAGATCTAAAAGTAACATCAATCTTATGTCAATGTAGTCTTTAACTTATTCTCCTAGCTCTTGGTCTACGTAGTGGCTAGCCGCGGCAGTGGACGGATGCTGTGTCAAAGCGCGCTGGCGTTTTCTAGACTACCCTACACTGGATTACTGTGGATATGTCACTAAAATAATAGAAAAAATAACAAATCGTACTTACAGATAATGCGAGAGATTTGTTAATAAGTACTAGTAGTAAGTAGTAATCAAGCGGTGTGAGGAGATGTACCTACCTACTCGTATACATACAGAAACTAAGAGAGATAGGTAGAGATTATTAGCAAGCTGGGTTGTGTTAACAAAAAATGGATTTTCATAGCTTTTTTTGTCAAGAACACTTATATTTCTCACGTAGACTTGTAGATCTTGAACAAGTACACGTTATTACGCTTCACCGTTTAGTAAATGCCATCTGCGGCTGTTTGCACTCAATGTTATAATTTTTAAGGTACTTATTAATAATATTTTTTCTTTGTATTCTACGCTGTAAATATTTATTTAGCAATTAAATCCAAAATATTTTTTATTTTCAAATACTAACATTCGGTATTAATACCTATTACTTTTTTTATCACTTTTATTGTATTTTTTATTGTAATTCAATTGATTTTGTTGTACTATTTGTTCGCATGACGAGGTCAAAGTATATGCTTATCGATAGATCGATTAAACATGAATGCCCATTTATTAATGTAAGAACTTAATCTGTACTACCATGTTTAATGGAAATAAAGATTTATCTTATCTTATCTTATCTTATCACCTAGGCAGAAGTCTTATCCACCTAATCCAAGCGCCTGCTGACCAGCAAAGCCCGGACATTCGTTGGCGAGTTTTTGCCGTGCGAGTGGCGTGATGGAGTAGAGAGTGTGGTCGATGCGGAGGGGTGACGCGGCGCTTTTTGCTGAAATATGACGGGCGTACGGGTGGCTGTCTAAAATTGGGATATCTTTGAATTGGGAATAAACGATGAACAAATAAGTAGCTAGCTAGATGTAGTTCAATAAGTAAGTAGTATTGTGATATCGTATTTTTAAAAGCAAACTTTTAATCGCCTTTCTTTATAAACGAGACAGTTAGTAGCCTGGTTAAGTATTTTAACCAATTTAATTTCTAATTATCTTGACATTTCGTTTCGTTTAATTAATTCAACTAAGATGTTTAGTTATTAAGTACTTTTAAGGCGTAAAGCAATATACGTAGGTACTATTTAGATTTCATTACCTTGTAGAATATGACACTACATACCTTCTATTCGACTGCAGCCTCACAATTCTAAGAGATTGCTTTATAAATTTAGCTCCTTTAAATTAGCTCCGTTTAAGTATCAAACCATAATATTCATCAAACAGCCCCCAAATTAGGCTTATCCGCAGTCAATTTCACACTGAAACTATCCAATTCATCCAAAATGCTTTTTAATCGAATATTCTTGATCCCAGCCACGTGCCATCCTAACAACTCTTTTGAACACCATTAAACCAACGGAATAGAGTTCAGAATTCAATAGTTTCATTCATGCAATATAATTGGAATAGGGTGAAAATGTTTTTAATTTGCCCTTAAACAGTTTTGCTCTTGACGTTAAGTTTAAGGGTGAAGGGATCTGATTGTTCTTTAGGTTCTTGCTTTGGTATCTGTTTCTCTTTTATTTTGAATCATGGCTTTATGGCGTTTGCCTGTTTCTTGATAGATAACTAATTAAGGTCAGTAAACGTATACAATTCAGGCGTGTATACCTACCGATAAAGCAACCCCTTTAAAAATACTCAGTTTATTTTTATAAAATTAAGTACGGACGGCGAAATGAAATAATTATTAAAGTCAACTAATAAAAAAAAACCATGTCAAGTCACTACAAATTTGGATAAAAAATAATATAATTAAAATAATAGAACCGACATCTCACGGTGAGTAGCGGTACTATAATCCAATAACAGCTGCGCCATCTAGTGACGAGTAAAATATTTAAATGAGCAACTGGAATAGTGCGTGGTGGTTCCTAAAATTTTCAACAGAGGACAGTAATTGAACATACGAATAACAATATGTTCTATAGATGGCGCTACATACAAATATAGCAAAAAATAGGAAGAAACGAATTGAAATAAAATCTGCAAGTACCTAGTTGGTAATAAGTTAATTAAATAACCTTAATTAAAGGCTCAGAAGGATCGGTAGGCCGCCGGTGGTCGCGTCAAATGAGATTTAGATAATTTCACGAAGAAAAGCGACATTCACCCATATAACACAAGTAATATAAACTAGTAATTCGTTTATGGGAAATTGTATAAAATTCTTTAATTATATACCACACAATCTTGTCGAATTGCCGGTTGATAAATTTAAGAAACACGTTAAAAACACGCTTGTGTCTAAAGGCTATTCTATAACTGTAGGTATAATAAATCTATAAGGTTCAAGACTATCTAAACGACACGAATGTGTGGTCCGTCCAGCCTGCACCGACTGATGTACCTACTTACCTTTGATGATTTCGATTTTACGGCAGCTAGTGGTGACTGAGTTTGTTCCGGCGTTTCTTCTCAGCACTTGCCTAATTGTCTGTGTTCTGTCTCGAAGCGCTGGTAGGGTCCAAAAGATAAGGAGACATGTTTCGGTCCTTTCTAGGGCACATTTATTTTTATTTTTTTCACCGTATATTTTGAGGGCATTTCTACAGAAACGACTGATTGACCTACTGGAGCAAAAAAACTACCTTTGCAATCGAATAACGGGTCTAAAAAAAATCACACGTATTTATACAACTCTTGGCCTGATGGAGAGCATATCAAGAAGATCGCCAGGTTGTACATATGGCTTTAAAAAAATCTGGAAGTTCAAAAACGGGCAGAATTTGGCCTAAAATGGAGTGTCCGATTCCCAGAATTTACTCGTATTTGTTTCATAACTTTTAAAATAAAGACTTACTCATTATTATTTCTACATTCCTGTAACAAGGGATAAATAATGAAGCCATAACAGTGTTTATATTGATTCTGAATCCTTTAGTTTTGATACAGTGACACATTAAAATATTGTCCGAGGGGTGTGCCTCAATTCGGTGAAATTTACTTTTATTTACCTATAGCACTATCTACGCTTATTAGAAACGCTCACTATGGATTCCCGCCATCTAACCGTTGCGCCCGAGCGGCCGAGCACTATAGACGGGGGACTTGTTGCGTTGAGGAGCAATTTTCAGAGGTTCGAAATCATTCGGTGTTTTTGGTTTAGGGTAATTTCTCAAATCGGTGTGCCACTTAAATTATGTTTCTGAAGTGTTTTTGGAGATTTGTGCTAAAATTATTAAGTGTTTAACTGCATTTTGCCGTTACATTTAGTTAAAATTACTGTTACTCATAATATTTTTGAGTAATTTTATGTATTGTGATATTTTCTCAATTCCGTGGATCTCAATTCCGCTGGAAAATGGGCACCGAATTGAGATTTTACTGTGATATTATTTGCTAATAGGCACTATTATTTTTGTTCATAAAACGATTATGCTGGAGATGTATGGCACTGTCTTATTTTTTCTAAGACTTTAGACTTTTTTTTTAGGCCAATTTTAGTAAAACTCTCTCTCTCTCATAACTCATAATCCAATAAACAGATTGAAAAAGTGTAGACACAAACAAAACTACTTCTTTTTAAACTTAAGAGCTTGGCTCTTGTTGGTGGAGTAATTGCCACTATTTTCTTTTGTTTGACTTTTTTTTGTCATCCTGGTATGACATGACATTTATTTTTTCCCTTACTTGGTCAAAATAACTTCTCCTAGGTCTTCCTCATCCCCTCATTCCTTCCACTTTCAAAAACTGGAAGGCAAAATAAATGAATTGGCGATTTTATGTATTAATGGCAAATAAATAGAGCAATAAAAATACACTTAAACAAAGACCTATCCTTAGTTCTATCGAAAAAGACACATCATCATCATCATCATCATCATTATAAAAAGGACGTCCACTACGTAACATAGGCCAACCCCACGGCTTTCCACAGCGACCGATCACAAGCGTTCTGCATCAAGTTTAATCTTGCGATCTTTTAAAGGTAGTCTGTCCATCTTGTCTGTGGACGTCCTACACTGCGTCTTTGGTCCTCCAATCTAGATTTTTTCTGCCCCAACGGCCATCAGTTCTTCGCGCTATGTGCCCTGCCCATTGCCACTGAAGCTTATTAATTTTTAGGGCTATGTTCGTTACCTTAGTTTTAAATGTTGATGAGATTTTTTTGTTTACATTTCAAACAATCAATAAAGAAAGGCACAAAAACCTGAAATAAACCATTACCGATAGACCAGCTGCTATTTAACAAAACGCTTTAGGTATTTACTATTTTGGTCATTCTATTTTTTTTTTATAAGGTTACATCAATTCTCAATTCATTTTCTCAATTCGGTGCTCTCTCAATTCGGTGCTTAACTTTTCTCAATAACTAACTCAATAAATTAAGGCAAATAGTTTATTTTTAGATTCAGGGTGGGGTAAACTTCATTTTATATTATATAAATTACTTAAAAAATCAAATTACAAATCAACCACCGAATTGAGAAAAAAAGTACCCTTCTGTAGAAATGTCCTTGACGTTCATAAGTGTCATTTCATGACCTAAATTGAAATAAAGATTTAGAATTTTTAATTTTTTTAGAATTTTAAATGGTAAAAGAATGTTGAAGAATACACCCGTCAAGGTTTAAAAGGCTGTGGTGCACCTTACTGTGAGGAAAATTAAAAAGAAAGCATATAAGGAGAAGACTAAATTAATGAAACTTTGGAGGCGTATATAGGTATATGCCCCGTTGTTGTAGGTTTATTAATTTTATTGTACAAAGAATCACATTTTGGACAATTATTACAGGGGCCCTATTTTGAATCACTCGCTTCAAGATGGCGAGTGATTTTCGTTCGAAGATGACTTAAAAGTCAAAGGAAATTATTACTCGTTGTCGAGCGAAAATCACTTGCCATTTCGAAGCGAGTAATTAAAAAATAGGACCCCACCCTATTTTTG
This sequence comes from Pyrausta aurata, assembly GCA_963584085.1. Taxonomy (NCBI): domain Eukaryota; kingdom Metazoa; phylum Arthropoda; class Insecta; order Lepidoptera; family Crambidae; genus Pyrausta; species Pyrausta aurata. The sequence goes on from OY757276.1 coordinate 9,775,953, forward strand.
AATCACTCGCGTCAAGATGGCGTGTGATATTCAATGTTTAAAGTCGAATTTTAGAATGAAAACCAGTTGTAATCTACATAAAAAGGATTTTAAAAATCATTGCTCAATTTTGTGAGTACTCACGTCTAGATTTTGAGTGATTTCCGTTGATTTTTGATGTGTTTTCGATCGAAAATCACACGCCATATCCAAGCGAGTGATTCAAGATAGGGGCCCTGGTTGTCGATTGAACAGCAGGGCCTCTGCCACTTCACCACCTTAAAAATATCGCTTGCACGCACATTCGCGTTATTTCAAACAATCTTCAAGGACGACGCAAGGTGCAAGCAATTTTGACTCTTGAAACTGGTAGTTAAGGCGGCGGAGTGCTCAATAGTAAGTATTGTGTCGTCTCACGCGTAGATTGGTTAGCATAATCACCTCGAAGGACAATCTCACGTATCAGGACATTGAACAATCGTCCCTTTGTCTTAGATAAATATAATCTGCGGATGCCCATCACTCAGCTGCCATCTTATCACGGGGTAAATGACCTTAGGTACAGTCAGCACAAACATTATTAAGATGGAATAAATGTTTACTACATTTTTACATTGTGGTTATCAGACATGGTGCTAGCCATCACCATTACGATGATTTGCGTGCCTTCCAGTAATGCAGAAACGATAACTTTTTGTAAGCACTTAATAAATAGGTATTTTCTTGGCCCTTTCAAAACGAAAACAAGCGTATATCAAAGTAGAGTCGATGATGCGGGAGCCTCGCCCAAAATAAGCATTCTGACTTTGAAAACGTTTGCATTGTAATTATTAGCAAATACTTGCAAGGGTAGCGACTATCCACTCTTTTGCTGTACTCGTTTAGAGAAAAGTTTCGTCACTTAAAAATATTCTAACATATTTTGTTGCAGACTGTACAACACCTCAGCTATATCAGTGAACTTTCGGGAAGAAAATTCTTTATCGTGAAAAATCTGGTGTTTTTGTTTGTTTTTTATTTGTACGTAATCAATCAGCTTTTATACAGGATGTTTTTAGATAAGGGTGCCAAATTTTTGAAGGTGAAATGAGTCAATCAATATAAACAACTTTTACTATGGGGTCATATGGTCGAAAACTTAAATAAAATTTCAGGTGCCCCATACAAAATCTGGATGAAGAGACAAAAAAATAAGGTTTGAACGATGGTCCCATAGTAAAAGTTTTTTTATATTGATGGTCTCATTCACCTCCAAAAATTTGGCACTCCCTTGCAAAAACATCCTGTAGATAAGTAATGCGTTATATTTAATTATTATCTGATTTTTTAATAAAAGATGAATACTTATGTAATAAAGTTCAGGAGTTTTTATCATTAAACCGGGAATTAAATTGCTTTTAGTTAGAGAAATTAACGATTCATTAGGTACCTATTCATCTATACCTATAAAATGCTTTGTCCTGAACGACTGACTTATTGATTGACTGACTGACTGACTGACTGACTGATGGATCAACGCACAGCCTAAACCGCTGATCGTAGAAACCTGAAACTGGGAGGGTGTGTTCTTTGTATGACGTAGGGATCCGATAAGAACGGATTTTCCGAAATTTCACCCCTAAGGGATTGAAAAAGGGGTGCAAAGTTTGTATGGGAAAATGTGATTCCTTGGTCCGATCTACTTCAAACTTTGCATAAACATTCTTTAAAAATATTAACGAAAAATGCGTATCGAATTTATTTGAAATTTATCTCGTAACGGGGTTAAAAAGGGGTAGAAAGGTTTTTTGGGGGTGATTTGTTACAAAGTTGATATAATACTCTTTAGTGCTTATGATCAAAATAATTTTTATTTCATTTTTGACAGTCATTAGACATATCTGAGACAGAATGTTTTGACACATGTTTGTTATTGCATGATCAGTGATGTTGCTTTCGAGAAGAGATTTTATTCCTAAGTATTCTTAGGAAATAATATTAGTAAATAATATTTTTTTGTGTTTAAACAGGGTAGGTATCAAGCGGTCTGTGTCCAGTGTAGATTGCAGATCGTTTGTTCATATTGTCGGTGGACATTCTACGCTGCGTACTCTGCTCCTGTGGTCGAAAGGTGTCTTAAAACTCTCTCGAAACTTATCGTTAGGGGCCTATGTTTAACAGTGGACGGCTTTTGTGTGTTGATGATGATGATGGCGTAGATCTTTACATAGAATTGTCCCTTTGAATTCACGATTTGAATTCAAGAAAGTAGAGTATGCGCTATAACCATAAACAAAGCTCAAGTTCAAACTCTTAAAAGGTAGCAGGAGAAGACTTGAGGGAATTCGCTTCTCCCACAGGCTGTATGTGGCATGATGCTGTGTTAGCGCGGAGAGTAGCCTGGTCTTTTTAGTACCCGAAAGAAATATACGATTGACGATAGGGCGTAGGAAGTATTTCCATTTCGTTGTAAAATAAAAAGATAATATCCCCGTGTAAGTTTGACCATTAAAGACCGGGCTACGTGTTGTGTGTACATAAAATATAACATTTATCTGTAGGTGCGCATTTCTATGTTTTTTAATGTTGGATGTTTTTGTTTGTTTGTTTGAATTCGCTAATCACGGTAAGGTTATAAAAAATTATAGATAAGCTAATTTATCAGCGAAGGCTATAGAAGTAGTTCAATGCGTATAGGCTTATAAATTTTCGCTACGATCTATGGGAACGGAGTAAAACTAAAACGCGTACGAAGTCGCTGGCGGGCCGCTAGTTTATTATAACAAGACTCTACTAGACTAGAATAACTTATACTTATGTAAGTAGTGTAAACTGCAACCTTGGATGTTAGTGTAAGGTTAAACGCAAGAACCGGTTCTATTTAACTTTTGAATATTTTTCTTAGTAATTGTGAGATCCCCTCGTTTATATCTAACCGGTTTGCTTTATAGAGCAGGGCTAAAACTGTATTTGTATTATTTTATGTAGTAACGGTTGCAATATTGTGATGATGACTTATTTGTTACATCATTCACAGGATCCCCTGAGCTCTATTTTTGAAACACTCGCTTCAAGATGGCGAGTGATTTTCGTTAGAAGATGAATTACAAGTCAACGAAAAACACTCGCCATCTTGAAGTGAGTGATTTAAAAATAGAGCTCCTGATATCAGGGTAAAAGTATGCACATTAATAAAAAAAAGTATACACATATGACAATCAATCGAGTTACATAAGAAAAGTCAAGCAAGTAGCTAGCAAATTGCTATCAAAAATTAAAAGGTAAAAGCAGCATAATTATACTCAAGACGATGATTTTGTCATAAGGACAACATAAGGAGGAAAAAAACAAACCCTGCGAAACAATCATGTGCAAGGCGGCAGATGTGAGCACAGCGCAGTAGCCCGGCGGTGCAGAGAGAGTTGGGCTGTATTACGTGTAGCGATGAGGACTGGTGCCACACTCGTACTGATAACGATGGCAAGAATGCAATTTAAGTGAGCTAGTGGACTTAAGTATTATTTTATAAAGTCAATATTTTTTTCGCTATACGGCGGTATTCTTAGAGGGCAAAAAATCCCTAACTCAAAGTTTTGCCCTCTAAGATTAGCCAGAGTACGAGGGTACCTCACGCAAACTGTTCAGGGGCCCTATTTTTGAAGTACTCGCGTCAATATTACGAGTGACTTTTGTTCGAAAACGAGTTTGTTCCTTTGACTTTTAATTAATCTTCGAAAGAAAATCACTCGCCACCTTAAAGCGAGTGATTCAAAAATAGAGGTCCTGATGTTGAAGCATTGTCAAGTGCTACAAATAGTACGTAAAAGTAAAGTGTCCAAATAGTCGTTCGTTTTTTGCTTGAATAGGTACTGATTTCGAGATATCCTTAAAAGTTTCCTTAGCCGAGTCTGTGTCGAGGCAGTTTCAAAGAAACGTCTATAACAAGGTAACATAACTCGTAAGGTGTTAGGCTGCTACTTTTGGACGTTAAGGTGATTTTAGGAGATGCGGAAGTTTATTTGTAGTGCGATATTAAATCTAGGTTTAACTATACCCATATTTTTGTAGGTACTTTCTTAGAAACTTATAAGCATTTTATTTCATCAAATGATTCGTTTACAAAGCCTAATTGCTAATAATAACTCTACATAGTATGATCTTCTTCCTGAACTTAATACGTACTCTTAAATGCAGTGGTAAAAAAGGTGTTGGAAAAGTCTCTTGGTCTCTTCATCAAATAAATTCACAACTGATAGCATCTACTCGCCATCACGACATGCACTAATACGCAGGACCGAGTTATCTCATATGCGCGGGCGCCGTGTTTGTTTTGTCCTGTATCAGTCGCTATCTGAACGTAACCGGACCCACACGCAACTGTGAGTTGATCTTTGAATGTTTTTTGTTTTGTGTGGAAGTTTTTTTTTTGCCCAAAATTATTAAGGTGAATTTTTCGAAATTTGTACCATTGTGTCCAAAAATGGTTGAACGAAAACATAATGTAGGAAAGGTCCATTAGAATTTGTTTTATAAATTACTTCGAGAAAATAATGTGCATATATATAGTTTTTACCCTAATTTTAAGATTAGTTAACATTCTTAGATAAGTGATTACTTAGTCAGTGCACACAAAGAGTTACATACACAATCAATACTTTTTTGTATTACTTTTATTCAGAGTTTACTTGCCGTGAAATATTTATTACAAAGACTTAATTTGTGGAAAACAATTGATGAAGGGCAGCAATATTTTTACAATGTAATGTGTTGTTATATTGACAAATGTTAGTAGTGGTTAGTAATAGTAGTAAGTATGTGAGTATTTCGTGTTACCTATTACACTGCCGTCCATAAGCTATAATGCCGTTAACCGACAAATGGACAAAATTGACTTTTTAATACTATCTGGATCAGAAAAAAATGCTGAAGCTAACACTGTTACTCATATTTTTCTATCTTGCTTAGTTCCTGAGATACAAAAAATAAGAATGCCGTTAACTGCTTTGCCTTAGCGAAATTACAGAGCTAAAATGCAGTTACAACCAATTACTTAGCTAAAACGCGGCTAAGGGATTTTAACTTGTAATAGCACAGATAATTTTTAAAAATTACAACAGTATATTGCCGTTATTAAAAATTTATGTAAAATATCAGACAAAAACGCAGCTAAAGTCCAATAGCGGCATTTAAGCGTTGTATTAGGTGTCTGTATTTATTAAAATAACAGTAGCGAGTAGACCATAAATGCTAATTAAATGTAACAGGCTACTTGATTTTTACAGTTTACACGACTTAAATGCCGTTATCCTACATTCCTAAGCTATAATGCGGTTATGTGCAAAACGTTGAATTGGGTATTCATACATTGAAGAAGGAGCAGTCTGTGAACGGGACAAAGGGTAGGACGAATTTGTCTGCAAAGGCGTGGATCCAAGTTGATGGGTCATTTGCAGGTGTGTTTGTTGCGATAACTAACTGACGAAACTTTTTGATTTGTTTTTAAACTATAGTGGATAGCGTGAGTAGAGACATGCTTTCGCAAACCTTTCTCTAGTCTTTCTTTTCTCAGTCAGTCTTCTTAGAGAAAAGTCGTCTAACCTGTGCCGTTTTTTTGGTAAAGGACGTAATTCTTCATGGATATATCTCTATTACTCCTTTTTTGCCTCCTTGCTTTTTCGAACAGTGTCTGTACCCTCAGCATTCTACCGGGGAGGTTTTTTTTTACAAATTTTTTTTTTTGGCTACTAGAATCTGCTGACGAGTTTAAGACATCGACAGAATAGGAGTAAGCACAGAGTGAGTTAGAAGTGTTAATGTTTGGTAGTGAGTTTAATCTTTCATCAACAAAGGTAGTAAACGAGGCCCAGTCCAGCTTTTTTTGTGAGTATTTCAAAAGTGGGATAGTGGAATACAAGAGTTAGTCGGCGGGGATGGATCTGGGGCACCAAATGCTCTTTTAAGAAAGCAGTGATATTAAATTTGGGGGGCAGAGAGACATATCGACAGCAAAGGCTGGGTTTTAAAAACAAGATACCCATGTTGTTGGACTACCCTTGTCCAAAATACACAAATTTAGCAAACCCAAAAGATCTAAAAGATTTAATCCAGGAGGATCCGGGGAGTAGCAACCCCCATAGGCGAGGTGTGCGGTCGAATCATTCACCACAAATACTGAAGGAGGAACAGACAAAATGACAGAACTTTGGAACTCGTTTGGAAAGCAAGAAGAAGGGTAAGAAATATATACAGTTAGAATATCAATGTATGAAGTTCTCACAGCCACGACATTATTTATCTTTACTATACACCGTGCTTTTTTAACCGTCTTACACCCGAAGCCCACGTAATGTAACCATCTTAATAAACCTCTAGGACATGTAATTTTTTTTATTACACTCCACATAATTTTGGTGTAAAAAATATCTAATAGTAATGTTTCGTAATGTATCATCCTGTTCATAATGTTTATGTTTTCAACAATGCATTCCTTGACCTTGTCGCCTCGACGCGTTCCGCGCCGTAGCCAATCTAAGGCAATCCACGTGGATCTCTAACCAATCATGCGCTAGCGCAATACTTTGTGACGCCCACCGCCTCGCCCCTTTCTATTCGTGCGTAAAACTCGGTCAGTAGTGCTAGACAGCCGAGTGAATTACCCGCGCGTAGTGCTCGTTACAGGATGTTTCGTACTAAATTGTGCTGATATCTTCTTTAATGTCTAAGGATTTGAAATCTTAATAATAACCAAGTTTTATTTAACGAATGACATATAGTTATTGGATACTTTAAGTGGCCTTCGGCTGTAAGACGGTTAAAAAAGCACGGTGTATAAAGGAAGAAAAAGTTGAGAGTAGGAAAGAGCGCGCCTTACTAGTAAGGTGCTACCAGCGTCTCTATCGTTTCTATTGTCACGGAGGCATGGGTAACTCGAGACGTGAAAGCGTGATCCGAGAATTAGCCACGTCTCCGAGATAGCTACAACCAACAGAGAATATTAATGAGAAAAATCAGTTAATGTATTTTTGTCCTAATGCTTTTGCAGTTCCGCTGAACTGCCAAATTCATTTTGGCTCAAGTCTCGGCGATAAGCGTTAGTCCAGGTATGTATGGTCGGCCTTGTGTTTCATCCCGATGGGTTTCTTGAACACACAGTATGTGACAGCGTGTGGTTCGGCAGAGTTCAGAAAGAATTTCTGACTTGTCTTGCGAGAAACCTTCGATGTTAATCGAGACTACACACAAAGCCGGCTCTAGTGCTGGATTTGTGGGTTCCATCGATTTGTGGGTGATCTTTGGCGCGAAAAAGCTTCTCTGCCTACTCCCTTTGTCCCACTTGCCGAGAATCTCCCTCCTGGACATGATCTACCATGGCCGATCTGGAAGTCCTTAAACAGGCTTCGGACTCAGGTTGGCCGAAGTAAGGAGAACATGGCCAGGTGGGGATTTTTGGCAAGCTCCGATGTGGACTGTGTTTGCGGTGTAGTGCAAACTATGGCACACTTAACATCGTGCCCGGCGTGCCCCAACACCTGCACGCCAGCGGATTTAATGAAATGCAGTCGATCCGCAATACAAGTGGCTGAATTCTGGGCTGCTACGTTGTAATTTCTCCATTATAATTCCTCCATATGGGTTTCCATCGACACGCTAAGAAGAAGAAGATTTTGGCTCAATTGCGAAGAGAAATATTAAGAAAATTGACAGAGTTTTCAGCGCCGTCTGACGGTAGCCTGCCACTCTGAACGGAGACAACAAGAAGAATAAGGCTTATTAGAAGGGAAGGAATACTGCTAAATTTAGAAGTTAAAATAAATACATAGTCGTTTGTAATTGATTTCAACACGACATGAAAAAGGAAAAGATTTAATTTTGTATTGTCTTTTATAAGAATCTACGCAAGTATTTTCGTAACGCTGTAAGAAACATTTATTGATTATTGCCAGTTACTTCTCTTTTGTTATAAGGAATAGCAAAAAATTAAAAATCTGCTAAAATAACAAAATTATGATAAAAAGTCATTGGAATTGATTGCCACGAGGCACAAAAATGCAAATATATATATTTTTTATTTAAATTTCGATTTTCTATACTAAAAATGGTTTTATTATTTTTGTCATAAATACATTTTTCTGTATTTTCTAGATTTTCAAGTAACTTATGCCTAGCTTAAATGCCGTTATGGTTAAAGGTTTTGTTTTTAGCTGCATTTTAGTCTTGTATTATACACAAATCAAATAGGCGTACCAAAGACTGCATAATTTACGCGCTAATACGAGACTAAAATGACGTTAACTGACATTAGCTGCATTATAGGCAAGTAATGTCTCGTCAAAAAATAAAAAAGTATTACCGAGGTAAAATGCCGTTACACTATTTAACGGCATTAAAGTTTAGTAGAATTATTAGTTAGAAGCTCGTTTTACAAATTTATCAAAATTATTAAAGATCCAACACTTAAATGCCGTTAAGGTAGCTGTAGCGGCGTTTATGTTGTGTTTATTATGAATTATTTGTTATTTGATAATAAACTAAAACGATAAAATTAGAATATTTCAGAACCTATAATACGTAGCGTTGTGTGAGTTTTTGTGATCTATAGTTCTTAAAAAAACCTATCTGATGGTATATTAAAGTTACAAATTACTCATTTACTTTTGAAACAGCGATTTTTTTTCCGTTTCCCACCTTTAAACCCGTTTTTCTCGAAATGTGGTTTTTGCACTTAACGGCATTATAGTTTGTGGACGGCAGTACATTGCATATATGCAACATGTATTTTATGGTTCAAAACAATGTATTTTACAAGTTTTGTAATTGAAAGGCAAAATTACGACAACTTTCTTACCGGCGATCGTCACATGATGCTAGTTTCCGCCGGCGTCCGCCAGGGCGGCGCCACTGCGCAACTTATTTTTAGTACAGTCAACACATCAATAAGATATAATTGACACAAACAAGATAGACACGACAACAATATTCCGTGACATTTTTCCATTATACAAATTGAATTTAACAATGCGTGACTTGATAAGTATACTCGAATTGGTGGAGAGTTCCTTTACCTTAGAAAAATACTATGACGCGGTTGATATAAATATAACTTCATAGGTTTTGTCTACTTTCAACACCCATTGAAGAAACACAAGTAACTTAAGATTTTAATAGTTTTTTTTCGTCTTAAATGATTCATTATGTTAAATGATCCCTGCTAATGACAAATTAAGTACTTTACCTGCTACTTAAAAAAATATTCAGAAGCTACTTTCTTTAACTGGGTTACAAGCTTTAAGTAGGTGATTGAATCAATTTCTTAAACTCTAATTAACTTTTATATTTTTTCTGAAGTTAGCGACCCATTTTCATGTCTCCTTATAAATACGCGGCAAGGTTTTTAACTTTTTACTTACAATTTTTTTTCTTTAACACAGACAAAATGACAGACCAAGTCGGCAGCCTCCTCGAGCCAGGGAAGGTTATCAAACCGATCATAGACCACGACGGAGTCAAGCTCCTAGTGGAACGACTCTACGGCATCTCTGTTCTGGAACTCATAGAGCTCAACGGATACGATGACAAGAACTACAAGATCGTTGAAGACCCGAATGTGAAGAATCCGCTGATCACGAACCATAGTCCTCATGGTTATGTGCTGAAGATCATGAATTCGATGGACTCGCAGAATGTGGATGTGGTGGAAGCCCAGAACGAAATTATGAACTTTTTGAGTGAGTATTTTTACTTAATCATCATCATTATCAGTCAAAAGACGTGAACTGCTGAACATACGAGTAGGCCTCCCCCACGGGATTCCACAGCGACCGATCACACACAAGCGGTCTGTATCTAGTTTGATCCTACAATCAGGCGCGGATCCAGCACTCCAAAAAGGTTGAGAAATCCAGATTTTTTTTTAACAAGATTAAAGCGCGAGCGAAGCGACCGCGTTATGATTTGGTTCACGGATCACGCCGCTTATAAAAGCAAGCAAAGAATTAATGGCTGTACAAAGTGTGAATGAAATATTTGTTTAAGATGCTATTTGCTGAATATTTGACTAAAATGACAAAAAGTTTCTACCGTGCACTTTGTTATTATTTATTTTTATTTTATTAGGGTTGTGGGCATGCCCACAGTGCCCACAACGGTGTATCCGCGCATGCCTACAATCTTAAAACAAGGTCGTCTGTCCAACTTGTCAGTGGCCGTGCTACGCTGCGTCTTTGGTCAAAGGGTCTCCAATCTGGAACTTATCTGCCCCAAACGGCCATAATTTCTTCGCGCTATGTGACCTGCTCATTCCCACTTAAGCTTACTGATTCTCAGAGCCTTGTCCGTTATTTAGTTCTTCTACGTATCTCATTATTTCTGATTAGTTTCGTAAAGAAACACCGAGCATAGAATTTTACTCGGTTATAATTTTATTCATTTAGCATTTAAGTAAGTTACTGCAATTTTGTGTGGGGCCTTGCTGTCTTAGTCTAATAAAGTATTATATCTACGTCATAATAAGTTGTAATTAATAATTAATGAGGTATGTTAGTAAGATATCAGAGTTACGAACAGACGAGTAAAATAAAAAAAACCGGTTAAGTGCGTGTCGGACCCGCGCACTGAGGGTTCCGTGCCACCCTTAACTGAATTCAGGGTCCACTTACTTTCACTTAACGAAAACATCACAATATATTGCGACAGCAAAAATAACTTTGTTTTTCATAGTGTTTGTATGAAAGACAAAGTTATATTTGCGGTTGATAAAAATGTGCAATATCTCAAAAACTACTGGTTCGATCTCATTCAAACCAATTTTCGTTGCAAGTTTTTGTTGAGATCTACATCATATATTTTTTTTAAAATTTTCACTTTCTTAGTTCAAAAGTTAGATGGGGGAGGACGCCCATTTTACCACTTTGGAAGCGGCTATATCTCAAACCTTACACTTTTAGAAAAAATGGTTTTAGAAACCTCTACATCATTTTAAAAGAACTATCCATAGACACCCCACACGTATAGGTATGGGTAAAAAAAAATTTTTAGGTTTTAGTTTCACGTATGGGAGCCCCCCCTAAAATATTATTTTTTCTTACTTTTTGTATCTGAATCGGAAAGCGGTGAACAAAATACACCTACCTACCAAGTTTCAGCTATGTGATGCTTATAGTTTCAGAATAAAGTGGCTGTGACATACGGACGGACAGACAGACAGACAGACAGACAGACAGACAGATAGACTTGACGAAACTATAAGGGTTCCGTTTTTTGCCATTCGGCTACGGAACCCTAAAAAGTATTTTTAGATCAGAAAATAGCGATATGTATTTTTTTTTGTATTTGTTTGAATACTTTATACTGCTGTACTACTACAAACATCAAGTATCTCAGATATTTTGGTAGGCAAACAAGAGTGACAGTGGAATGCTGTGATTGGTTTCCAATAAAACTCGCTACCTGCCACTGCCTTAGACGAATCTAAGGCCACTGCGCCATCCTTTGATGAAAGAAAAGGCGCCATCCTACACAGTTTTTTTAAGAGACATTGACAATGACAGGCATGACTGAGTTTTTTTGGCGCTGTTTACTTTCAGCACTAGCCCACAATTGTCCCAAAGCTGTAGTAAAGTATGTTGGGACGTGTATAAGTGCTCGTAGTGGGAATACTTAAGATATGTAAGTACAAATTTCCAACAGAAATGTACCTATACTCTGATCTGACTGACATCATCTTCTCCTCACAGCCACCCGCTCCGTGACCTGCCCGAAGCCGATCCGCAACGTCTACGGCCACCTACACTCCATAGAGACTATCAACGGCAAGCAACACGCTGTTAGACTGCTGGAGTACGTCCCTGGTGAACTCCTGAAGGATGTGCCGCTCTCTTCTGCGCTGTTTTATCAACTGGGAGAGTTTGTGGCTAACCTGGACAATAAACTGCAGGTATACACGTTTCGGCTAACTAGGATCTACCTGTTGAGAAATCAAGAGCTTATATAAGTACTTTATTACCTTGTTGTTGCAGCGGAAAGTTCGCTTGTCTATCCAATAGGTCCCGGGTTCGAATCCCGGGTCGGGACAAAATTTGTTTCTGGGGTTTTGTGTCTTGAAAATACTCGGAAACAGCTCGGAGTCAGGAAGTTGGTGGTGATGACACTCAAGTGCCCCGTAAAGCTCGTTAAGCCGTTGGTCCTGCGCCTGGAGCTTTAACTATTATCTTAATAACTAAATATCATACACAAACGAGCACAATAAGACCGTAGTATGTATCTATCTGCTTGTAATTTTAGATTATAGTAATGAAGGCTAATCAATTATGACAAATCACAATAACCTGATTACAAGAAAAATATGCATATCATCCCAAATTAACAATTCAGAAATTTAGATCCCAGTTCACACACTCACTAGAGGTTCGATTTATCTAAATTATCCGAACCTTGGCATGACTTTATGCCTAACGGACGGACAGGACAATAGTACTAGCTCATTTGCTATGCGCACACGGTGACAAGGTCGTAGATCATTATAGTTATGGGCTGTGGCCGTTACACGCAATACCTGTAAACTGTAAATTGTATGATGGCCTGAAATTCTACGTTCGAGATTCAATTGCCATCTTCGGCTCTATGCATGAATAAGCGAGGTCAAATAAAAAGCAGTTATGAATTGTGAGACATATTTGTTTCATATACTTACAAGCGGTCTCAGCGAACTTCGTTTCGCCCCAGCCCCGTCCCGCCCCGGCCCCGTTTTATGGAAATGATGAATGATTAAGTATTCATTACACAACACATATCGAGTTTTCATGGTTTTTAAGATGTATTTTGCCATTCGGGTCGGAAACAAATCCAACAAATCAAAAACCATGGCAATCGGTCCAGCCGTTCTCGAGTTATAAGTGTTGTAACAAACACGACTTTCTTTTATATATATAGATTGGATGACGAATTCTCAGTGTACTTATGTCTTCTTAAGAACTTACAGGTTACTTTACAGGTTACTAAGTCTTAAGTACATTGTTATTATTTTTTGAACTTATGTAACACTTAGTTTGCAAAATAAAGTTGAAGTTGAAGTTGAAGTTGAAGTTGAACTTAACAAAATTGATTACAATTTTATAAAAATACGCATTTTGTAGAATAGAGATGCAAAGCTGCATGCAGCTAGTAAAATGTATCTTATGGAGTCGTTACGATCATCATTCTTTGCAAGTGACAGTGTATCATGGATCGTTGATGCCAGGATACCTACTCGAGCGATTGTGCCCAATTGATTTCCCGACGCAATTGATCGGCCGAGACACAACAATGAAGTTGCAATATGCATTTAAGTGTTGAAAGTTCGAAGCGATGATTGATTCGATCTTCGAATCGTATTTTTACGTAGCTGTATTATTCATCATAAAGTCTGTAAGTCATATCAATTCACTTTTATAAAAAAAGAACCATCAACAATACCCAGTGAAACAACAGAGAGTATTTTAGATATTAGTAACCAACCTTTTGTATCTTACCAGGACCAATACGATAATTCTCTAAACAGGCTAGCATTCGAACTGTTCTGTTTATTTGATTGATCTTTCGCTCATACATGAAGGTTAAATAATCCGGGATAATCTAAACTTAAAAGCTATAAGTTCAAGTCCAGATAAAGAGGCCCTGTTCCGTCAACAGTCATATTTCTCAGCTAGCATGATTTTATGCTTGATTATTAACCTCACATAAACGTTAATGTATCTCTTTCCAAGACTTCCATCACTCACGCACATCTGGAGATTGTACTCTTTCTCCATCATCATAACCATTACTGCACCAACTAGTATATCCTCTGGTAAACCCTAATCATACCATTAATCTATCTCATTTAGGAAATCAACCACGCTGACTTCCTGCGAACATCTGGAGGTTGTATTCTTTCTCTACCATTTTAACCATTACTGCCCCAGCTTACATACTTTCTTGTTACTACCAAACATTAACATCAATGTATCTCGTTCCAGAACTTCAACCATTCAGGGCTGGTCTCCCGCGAGCACATCTGGATGCTGACGACGGTGCCTCACTTGGAGAAGTTCAAATACGTCATCAAGGACGCTGAGAAACTCGACTTGGCTGAAGAGGTGATTTGAAAACCTTTAATATCGAAGTGCCTACATTTAAACAGCATTTTTTTTGTATACCGGTTTTTTTATTCGGACTGAGAGACTTTATAGGAAACTTTAATTTACGATTTAAACATTTCACCACATTTTAATAGTTTTCCTACAAAATGTAGTTAATAAATAAATTAACTGGTTAATTATTTTTACATGTGAAAGCATTTATATTGTTATTAATTTTGTATCGTTTATTTATTCAAACTTATTTATTTATTTATTTCATTCTTTATTGCACAGACAAAAGAAAGTACAAATGGTGGACTTAATGCTTAATGCATTCTCTACCAGTCAACCATTGGGTGAGGCGGAAACTTATCTATCCACCTACATAAAAGAAAGTCGTGCTAAATACACCAAATATAACTCGAGCAAGAACGGATAACAGATAGACTTGACGCAACGCAACTATGTATAAAGGTGGCCGGGGCAGGATGGAGCTGGGGGCAAAACAAAGTTTGCTGCAGGGATCGTTAGTATCCTATATTTGCTAAAATTACTTTTCACGACAATTTCAGGTGATCGAAGAATTCAAATATGCGGTAGTACCCCGACTAGACGAGTTGGAGAAAGGTGTCATCCACGGCGATGTCAACGAGATGAACATTCTAGTCTCGCCCAAGCCCGGAAGGTAAGTCAACCTTAAACATACTGCTATTTTACTACCACCAGGGAATTAGGTAGAGTTTACCTGAGTTATTGGCGAAGAGCCCTGTTTGCAAAGCATAAATTCTAAGCTTGAGATCATGAATTTCAATTAAGTATGTACTTAAGTACTTATCTAATGTTTTTCTAAAGTGAGTAAGGCTTCTCAAATCTCATGTCATTTTTTAGGGTTTTGGGGTGGGAGAATGTTTGTGTGTTTGTTTCTCAGAGTAATGTTCTAGTTTATAGTATTGTCAAGTGTTTTGGACTAAACTAGATTTGTTTAATTTTTAACTATAGAAACCTAGTGTTACTCGTATTTTGGTAGATTTTGCACTAAGCAATAATTGATTGACCTTTAATATCAGTTGCGTTTAATTTAATAATAAAGAAATGCCGCTTCTTTGGATATTTTTTGATTTATTAGTTAATATTTGTTTATTTTTGGCAAATCCATTCGCTATCATTAGACGTCACAAATCTACTTATACCTACTAAGCATCGTTTCAATAATGATAACGTCATGTTTACTTTCTTAGGAAGGCGTAAGTACGTAGGTAGATATTTATATTTTAAAGTCTATCAGTCTTCGTGAGAGGAATCAAGTAGGCAACAGGTTATCTAATCAGTTAACATCACTCATGTTTTGTTTGTTTGGGATGTTAGCACGATAAATAATTTCGTAACCTGTAAATCAGTCTAAACCATGACGTTTTGAAAACCAGTAGAAAATTCTATATCAAATGATGAAATAGTTAAACTGCGAAATCTTTGAGGATATTTAGTTAGTTCGATGTCTTGTTAGTATCAATTGAAATAATATTTTATCTTAATTGAAATAGGAGATTGACTCCGTCGGTTACAAGAGTATGCGCCCAAATTCTGAATGGAATTGTCCTGAGGTAAGCCAAGGGAATCAGACCCATGAAAGTATCTATTTTAGTATTAAAATCAGTTGATAACAAAAAGTCGCGTGCTCTAATATTGATGCTTCTTGGGATATTCTTCTTGGCTTTACATTCAGACAATTATGAGGCTCTGAGCATTGTCGCTTATTTTATTATTGGGTAATATACATTAATGTAATTGTACCTAATCTACCAAAAGCTGAAACCCCTTTAATTTATATTACTGATTGACCCATTTCTGAAAATGTATTTACCTTTATGTTTATCTATGTTGCCACAAATATTAACCTTAGGGTAATAAAAGCTAAGTAAAAAAATCTATTGTCTGGTAGATATTAGATTGGATTGGATACAGGCTAGTGAGCAAAATGTTTCAGCTGTATTTTTCTTGTAAGAGTGAATTTTATTTGCAAATTAGTGATTTATAGGAGGGGTTGCATCTTTTCACTCCGTTCCTTAATGAGCTACAAAGTACCTAGCACAAGTTCTGGCGTCATAATATTCACTGAACTCCTAAGCGTTAAGCAGTTCCACCGTTAACTTAGCTCCACAAGATGGTGACTATAACACGTAAAGATATATCGATATTAAGATACTACTACAAAAACAATATATGTGCCTTTAAAATTTGAGGGTTTACTCTCAATTACACCAAGATCCCATCCCAGACAGATCCCGACTTGGCAACAATGGGACCAACTAGCAAGTAAACCCACCCTGCAGAAGTTTCTTTACCCCAATAAACAGCATTTTTCCATCTTCTTCCAGCACATCAGACTACCGCATCACCGGCATCCTAGACTTCGGCGACATCCAGTACTCGTACTACGTGTTCGAGCTGGCCATCACGATGACTTACGTGATGCTGCTCACCGGCGACCCTCGCTCCGGGGGGCTGGTGCTGGCCGGCTACACCGTCTCCAGGAGACTGCCGGACCATGAATATATGCTGCTGAAGGTACGGCCATATTGCTAAGAATTATTATTGCTCCTCACCCAAGATTCTACTATATTTTCTGTGTTCTGGTGCGGCCAGCTACTGTAAGTTGCTCTAAATATGCTGCATTTTGCACCTTATAAACTTAATACAAAATGCAACTCAAGGTTCATCATATTATCAGCCACAAGACTTCCACTGCTGAACATAGTCCTCCCCCACAGTTATCCACATCGACCGGTCATGAGCGGTCTGCATCCAGTGTGATCCCACGATCGTCTGTCTATCTTGTCGGTGGACGTCCTACGCTGCGCCTTTGGTCGAAGGGTCTCCAATGTAGAATTTTCTGCCCCAGCGGCCATCAGTTCTTCACGCTATGTACCCTGCCCACTGCCACTTAAGCTTACTGATTAGCAGGTATTTTGTACTAAGACGTCATCTTGAATGGAATAGATATGAATTTCCCTGACAGCCCTCGTTCTACCAGATTTGTAAGTAGCTGATTAAAGTGTGCTTATCTTAGACCCTCAGCAAAAAGCAGTCTAGAATGTAATAGCTCTTACCGCAAGCTAAATTTTAGACCCTAGCATAATCATCACCATCACGATCTTCGGAGTTATCTGGTACTCCTACTTACAACGTGTTCGAGCTGGCCATAACGATGACGTACGTGATGCTGCTCACTGGCGACTGGCGACCCTCGCTCCGGGGGGCTGGTGCTGGCCGGCTACACGGTCACCAGGTGACTGCCGGACCATGAATATATGCTCCTGAAGGTACACGGCATTTTGATTCCTTGTTACGATAGCAATGGCTTGACCTGGCTACCAAGAGTCGTCACTTGCTGGTCCTGGTAGCTCAAAGAATGCTCTATTTTAAGCCATATTGCTTTAAAAAACGTGATGCTGCTCTTAGCAACCAGCTACTCTCAATCTGGATGCCTGGTGCTGACTAGCTAAACTCTCACCAACGACAGATTTATGAAGCTGAAGGTACACCACATTTATACTGTCCTCAGGAATGGGAAATATTTGCTATGAATTTTCACTCTACTTTGCACATTCCAAAACCCCAACATACTGCAGTGACTTTTGTTTTTATTTTGTCAAAAAATACACTCGTTTGGTGGTAGTTTGAGCCCCACGACGCGTCGTGTAGTGTGTACACCACACCTATTTCTTTAAGATAACATCAAAACATTTAAAAGACGCTATCAAATGACTTTCGTGTCTTTTTTTACATTTCGCGTAGACAATTTTAATTTTCTGCTACATCATATATCATTTTATTAACTTACCTACGCAGTTTAATAAATCTTAAAATTTTTTTTTGAGCTTCATTCATTTCATGAAGCCTATTTTCGAAATTCTGAGGTTAATCGTTACACTGAATCATGGCAGCATCCTAAACGGCTAAGGAAAAACCCAGCATGTGCTGATTTGCAACGTGATATTAAAGGAAAAGCTTTTGTAAAAATATCTAAAAGGGATAACACGCTAGCCATTGACACCATTTATTGCTGCAAAAAATTAAGCTTTTTTTTCCAACTTCCAGACCCTGATCTCCTCTCGCCTGGTGCAGAGCCTCATCCTAGGCGCGTACACCCTGGAGCAAGACCCTCAGAACACATACGTCACGTCCACAGAGAAGGCCAACGGTTGGGAATTCCTCAAGAAGATCAGGAAGACCAAGCCGAGCTCCGACCAGACCGACCCCACTGATTGGAAGACCATCGCCAATGAATACTTGACTAAGAGTTAGATGGTACTTATTTATATTCAGGTTTACTTTCCCTGTTTGCATTCTATTATTATAACTATTATTAACAGCAAAATTATTATCAGTTATAAAGATTTTCTTAAATTCAGATTGCGTTGTCTCATTCAGAATATGGTCATTCTGTTTCATTATGACCACCACCAGACAGTGATATGTCTGCCATATTTAACGCTTTTTCTGTCCATGCATTACATGTAATGCACTGATGATTTAGCTCGGTACGTCCATTGCACACTATGTATGAACTAGTAAGATAGTATGAACACTAAGAATAGTGAAGTTCATACGCCCGTGCTTTGCATATAATGCACTATTGGACGTATGGCAGTTGTTAAAAATATATATTGCATTTAAGTAAGTTGATCAGCAGTCTCAATTACTCGTTATTATGGTACTGCTTTTCAGTTACTTGATAAATTAAGTGATTCATTACATTTTTACTTTTGCAGTATTATTATTCTTAATATTGATTGTCATTTATTTTATGTATTTATCTATATTATGAATGCTCCATATTTTCTTTAAATCATAAACTATGTTTACTATTATAAGTATTTTGTTATATTTATAATAATAATGAAGTCAATTATTATTAAAAATTACTTATATTTTAAAATCGGTAATTATCTTGTTAAGAATTATTTATATACCTACATGTTTACTATTATAATACAAGTACTTGGGGTGTAAAAAGTAATAATAAATATTTAAGTTTAGTAAATTAATGCATAATACTTTAGCTAGCTAGAGAGTAGGTAAATTTTGTTACTTATTTTAGTAATAAAGACATTACGTACAAGTTTATTTTATTATTTTACCCATACAATAATTTTGGAATCTTGTAAATGTAATGAATTATTTATATTTCCTAAGTAACAACATACAATAACTACTGTTCTGTTGTTGAAGTTTTTCTGTTGTCCTGTCTCTTTTTAGTAAGCAATATATTTATTTATCGCTTACAGGTGTGATTGCTGTAACAATTTCATCAGGCGTTGGTAAGTTTAAGTCTGACAAATCTATTGTTTGAGGGCTAATGATTATAATTTCGCCGCTAGGGCTGCCATGTTTCGAGCTCAGACTTTCGTGTATCGATTCATGTAGGTCAGGATCAGGTCTCTCCAATGAATTCGTATATTATGTAAATAAAAATCTCCGTTTAATGAGATTAAAACAGATACAGAAGTTTGTAGTGTCGTTTGACAAATCAGTAGCTAGGCGCTTGTGTAGCGTGAGGTCTCCGAAATGTCAAATGTCACTGTTTGTGGGTTAGATGTGCGGGTTTATTTCTATTAAGATTAATGTTTCGAATATTTAGCAATAATTTTCATTAATTATGGCAAATACTAGTTACGGATCAATGAATGAGAGTGTTTTAAAAGAGGGACTAAGAAAATAAATGTTAAATCTTTAATAACTTGTGTGTACTTACTCCTCTCTTAGTAACAATACTGGACGGCAGCACAGATATTATAATACGGCAGTATGCCCGATGTATTGTATCTAATATTAAGATTCATCATGACAAATTACACACCATAAAAGCTATATTCTGGACCTCTCGCGACAGAGGCGCCAACTAGTGAGCACGAAAACGGTAGCTCTCATTCTGTTCGTTTGTTTAACAACAGCTTTAATGGAATGACTAAAAATGCATAGTACCTAGTAGTAGTAGTGTTTAGTTACTATAATTTTGAGAACGTTTGAGGCGATTAAAATCTACATTTTGATACGGTAGGTGGCGCTGCAATACTACTGGACAGAACCACGTCTATAAGTTTATATATATTGAGCCAACTTACAGCTAGTGTAAAGTAAGCTATCGTCAACTTTATTTTTGCTCTATCGTAACATTAAAGCGAAGTCTTTTATGGTTATTATCGGCAATCTGCCCGTTTCGTTTATGGTCTCAGGCCATGGGAAAGCACTCAAATCTAGATCAAACTAAAGCAAGGGATTATGGCTGATACTATCTCATAAGGAACAGCTTTCTTGTGAAGTTCATTGTTTGATAAATAGGCAATTAATCACATCATACTGTAAGATAAACTGCAATTTATTCATCTAATGAGCTGTTTTTTCCCTTTTTACACTTTACAGCTCTCACTAGATGGCGTTAGGGTCACTTTAGGAACGTTTTTTCACGATGGCGAAAACCATTGATAAAGAAAAAAAATGCGTAAATAAAATTGTAAAATGCGTTAATGACTTATGGATTAATTAGGGTACCTACTTATTTTTTGGCATTGTAATACTTAGTTCTAAAGGTTTACATTAATATTGATTTACTGTTCAATACTTACATTAGCGAAAAGCAATTACCCTCCGTTAAAAAATTTAAATGAAGTTTAAAAAGTTAGTTCCTATAGTGACGCTAACGCTATCTCTCGATGATATAAACATCTCATGACAAGAAAACTTCTCATTGTTTTTGTTCTAAGTATTCATTTGTTTTTTTTTTCTAGAATACTTTAAAAAGAAAACACAAATAGCGTACATAATCTCCACAACAGTATTTTATGTCTGTCCAATTACGGATTATTTATTAAGTTTAGATTTAGCTGCAATTTCAGCTTTGTAGGTACCATTAATTCACCGAAGATCTATCAGTCTATAACAGATTTGCCAGGGCCCCTATTTTTGAATCACTCGCTTGGATATGGCGTGTGATTTTCGTTTGAAAACACAAAAAATCAACGGAAATTTCTCAAAATCTAGACGTGAGTACTCACAAAATTGAGCAATGATTTTTCAAATCCTTTTTGTGTAGGTTACAACTGGTTTTCATTCCAAAATTCGACTTTAAACATTGAATATCACACGCCATCTTGACGCGAGTGATTCAAAAATAGGGCTCCAGAAGCTGATTATATCTCTCGATCAGTGATCTATTCTATCTATCAATGATACATGATCGATCAATGGGCCTGGGCGATACCATCGGCATTCGATACCAAGTATCGGTTCATTCATCACTTTGGAATCGATTTATTAAATCATTTTATTATGTTATGTCTGGTCTAATGTGTTGAATGCATTTTTTCTACCATAAGAAAAGGTCATTTATTGTTCATCTTGTAGTAACTATTGCACAGTTCTGTTCCTTGTAGGATTTATGTTTCTACTGTTTAAAATAATCAGTCAAAGTGAGGAGTGTTGTTTTTTTTATGAATCTCGTATAGATTACTGTTGAACCCGCGGAACTATTGGTGTACTCTCGTAAATTGGTAAGGTTGATATCTCATTCATTAAATAAATCAAATATTTTTTACATAAGTCTAAAAAAAGTAAAAACCGACTTCAAACACAAAATACACTAAAAAGTCTTGAATAAACACTTGAAAGGACTCCATTTTAGGCAAACCATTTCTTTTTGGAGTCGGTGCTTAGATGAATGACGCTTTTAAGATGGTGCTTGAGATAGCCAATGTGATGGCATTGACTCCAAAAAGAAATGGTTTGCCTAAAATGGAGTCCTTTCAATAATATAATAAAGACTTTTAATGTATTTTGTTTTTTAAAGGCGGTTTTTTCTTTTTTTATAAAAGTAAATTTTATTTGCAATTTTTCAGTGATTTATTTTATTTAGATGTATTGCATCTTTTGACTCATAATCACTGAACTCCTAAGCGTTAAGGAGTTTCACCATCAGCTCAGCTCCATGCAGTGAGCTGTTACTACTACGCAGCCTAACCTCACTTTGAGTTATGTCAAAAATTGCTCTAGTGGATTATTTCGATTTCTATATTTTTCTAAACGTCAATGTTTTTTGACAGTTTTTATGCCCAGCCAGCAAAATTTATATCAACTATCACCTAAATGAACGAATTTATTGAACGAAAATGCGATAAGAACCTCGTTTGAGAACGTTATGTTTTTAATGACTCTGACACGACATCTGCTTAGATGACATTTTAGATAAATCAAATAAATTTCTGATTTTCACAATTTGTTCCTATTAAAAGATTAAAAGAACGAAAAGCTAATTACAATAAAAGGAAAATATGCTTTAAAGAAGGCGCGGAGAGGAGAATATCAAAAAACTGAGAGGTATGGTGTGATCTGGTGTCAGAGACCAAGACAGTGAGTCTTCGTTGAGTCGTGTGTAGGATGTTTCACAACAAACTCTAAGAATGGATATTATCAGGATTATAGGTCGAGTCATTAACTACCTATCTATCTTGTATCGTGGATCGTGGATGATGTCTATAATACTGTGGGCGTGTGTAGAAATGACAACACGACACACATAAGAGTTTAAATATTATATTGAGTACTAAATGGCCAAAGCAAGGAAATTACAATATGTACAGTTAAATCGATCGCGAGAGTCGGCTCGGACGGAACGCGGCACGGGTCTAGCGTTGAAGACGTTTGGGTGAGCACTGGCGCAGCCGCCGCCGGAGTGCAGTGCGGTCCCGATCTCTCGCCCCGCGCGGCAGGCCCCTCCGTCGCCCGGAGATAGTGATGTGCGCGTGCCGTAGTGGTGTGCCGACGCCACATCACCCCCCTGGGAGTATCAAGGTTGGACCTGGAAATAATTAGGAAATTTAACATGACGTCCAGATCGTGTCGTTCGGGACTCTGGTGCGTCTGTCTGAATGCGACTAGATATCGCCTCCTGAATGTTTGCTGCTGTGATGTAAGCAGGCTTAACTCTGTCTATGGAGACTGTGACAGGTCCTCTGGCTAAGTTTATAGTTACTGTTTTGTCAGTACGAGATAGAACCTTGTGTGGTCCTGTGTAAGGGGGCTGCAAAGCTCCTTTGAGTGCATCTGTGCGTAGGAATACGTGTGATACTGTTTTGAGATCTTCATGTACGAATATTGATTTGCTGGAATGATGAGCAGCAGGCTCAGGCTTTAACCGGGACATTTGTTCTTTGAGTTGAGAGATGAATTCAGTGGTGTTTGGTGTGGTATTGGAGGATTGAAAGAACTCACCAGGCACTCTTAAGGTCTCACCATATACCATTTCGGCTGTGGTAGCTTTGATGTCTGGTTTCCAGGCGGATCTGAGGCCCAGGAGTACGGCTGGTAACACTTCTGTCCATCTGCCTTCTTCGTGAGCCATAATTGCAGCTTTGAGCGTTCTGTGCAGCCTCTCAATGATGCCGTTTGATGCTGGGTGGTATGCTGTGGTGTGGTGCAGCCGTATTCCACAGAGACCTGTCAAGGATTTAAATAAATGTGAGTTAAATTGTCGTCCCTGATCTGTTGTGACTGTTTGAGGACAGCCAAATCTCGATATCCACATCGTGAAGAATGCCTTAGCAACTGATTCGGCAGTTATATCACGCAGCGGTGCGACTTCTGGCCATCTGGTAAAGCGGTCTATAGCTGTAAGACAGTATTTGTAGTCTTCTGAAGAAGGTAAAGGTCCAATCAAATCAATATGTACATGGCAAAAGCGTGCTGGCGGTAATGAAAAGTTACCCACAGGTGTTGAAGTATGCCTCTGAACTTTACTTCGTTGGCAAGAAATGCAAGCTTGAGCCCAGGTTCGGCAATCGTTCCGTACTGAGGGCCAAACAAAGCGGTCAGTTACCAGTTTGATAGATGCTTTTACTCCAGGATGACACATACTGTGTATTGAGTTGAATACCTGACGTCGTAGATCCTCTGGTATGAATGGGCGAGGTTTGGAAGTTGAAGTGTCACAGAATATGGAGATTTTTGTACCTGGTACTGGAACTTTCATTAATTTTAGAGAAGTTGAGCCATCCTTCAAAATCTGTTGCAGCTCCTCGCTGAGTTGTTGAGATTGAAAAATTGTATCAAAATCTGGTGGTGCGTGAATACTTTCTATGCGAGTCAGGGCATCTGCAGTTATATTGTCCTTTCCAGCAATATGTCTTATGTCTGTGGTGAACTGAGAAATTAATTCTAGGTGGTTGTATTGTCGAGGTGAACATTGTTGAAGTTTCTTTTGAAATGCATAGGTTAGTGGTTTGTGGTCTGTATAAATTGTGAAATGTCTGCCTTCAAGCATATATCTGAAGTGTTTTATACTTTCATAGATAGCTAAAAGTTCACGATCGTAAGCGCTGTAGAGCTGTTGCGTTTTGTTAAGTTTCTTTGAAAAGAAACCTAAGGGTTGCCATTCATTGTTAACAAGCTGCTGAAGAACCGCCCCCAGGGCTGAGTTTGATGCATCAGTGACAAGGGTAAGCGGTGAGTTAAGCGTTGGATGTGCTATAATTGTGGCTTTGTTAATACCAGCTTTACATTTTTCGAATGTGTCTAGCAATTCAGGTGTCCACGTAAGCTCCTGCGTGCCCTTGAGGTTAGGACCAGAGATCATGGTGTGTAGTGAAGCCTGATCCTCTGCTGCATGCGGTATGAACCGGCGATAGAAATTAATGAGTCCCAAAAATCTGCGTAATCCACTTACGGTTTTCGGTGGGGGATAATCTTGAATTGCTTTTATCCTGTCATCCAGAGGTCGTGTTCCTTGCGCTGATATGACGTAGCCCAGAAAGGTTACCTCAGAAAGTCCAAAGCAGCACTTGGCTTCATTGATGTGCAGTCCGTAGTCATGTAGACGGCGAAATATGGTTTCCAGGTGTTCCAGGTGCTGGTTTTCATCCTTAGAAAATACGAGAATATCATCAATATATGAGTAACAGAAATCTAGCCCTCTCAGGACCTCATCTAGAAATCTTTGAAAGGTTTGAGAAGCGTTGCGAAGTCCGAATATCATGTACGGAAATTCGTACATTCCAAAAGGTGTTGTAATGGCAGTTTTGGGTATATCGTCTTTAAATACTGGGATTTGATTGAAAGCTTTTACTAAATCAAGTTTGCTGAACACCTGGGTGCCAGAAAGTCGATGAGAAAAGTCCTCTATGTGCGGAATTGGATATCTATCAGGAATTGTCCGTGCGTTGAGGGCGCGGTAGTCTCCACAGGGTCTCCAACCGTTACCTTTTTTAGGAGCCAGGTGTAATGCAGAAGCCCATGGTGAGTCTGACACACGTGCGGTACCATCACGCAACATGTCCTCAAACTCTTCCTTAGCTATGATATGGCGGTCAGGAGCTAGTCGGCGCGGTTTGCAATAAACAGGCGGCCCTGGAGTGGTTCTAATATAGTGAACGGTATTATGTTTTACTTCTCGACGGATGCCACTAGGTTTGGTAATGCTCGGGTATTTAGCCAAAAGTTTGTGGTACTCACTGTTGCCTGCGATCGTTTTTATACTTGCTTGCTTGCAGCTTTTTAGTAGTCCAGTGGTTGACAAGGTGGTGAGGCTGTCAAGCAATCTCTTGTTTCTGCAATCAATCAATAATCCATAGTGAGATAATAAATCGGCACCAATTATTGGTTTGTCTACGTCGGCTACGACAAAATTCCAGACGAAGTCACGACGTAAACCTAAATCCAAGTGTAGCTTTAATAGGCCATAGGTGCGTATGATCGAACCGTTTGCAGCTGTCAGTGTATAATCAGTAGGTGCACTATATTGTTTTAAAAATGATTTTGGTAGCACACATAAATCAGAGCCTGTATCTATTAAGTATTGAATTTTAGACTTTCTATCAACAATGAACAAGCGGCTTCTGTTAGTGAGACAGTCGGTAGCCGCTTCTATTGACTGCCTTGAGCATTTTCCGACTTTTTGAAATTGCAAGGGCTGACACACTTCTTAGCTTTGTTATTAAAATTGCTATGATACCAACACATACCTGGTTTGCATTCATTGCTAAAGGCTTCGGCAGACCGAACGCGGGTCAGAAGCAGTGCGGGTCAGTTGCAGCGCGGCAGTAGGCACACTGAAGGCAGCGGCAGTTTTAAAGCAGTTGCAACGCGGGCCCGCGTTTAAACCGCGTTCAGTATGACGGGTTAGGCAGGCAGTTTTACTTACTAGTCATATTTAGTTTCAGTGCAATTTTCTCCCACAATCGCAGCTTGTATGTTGTGTTTCTATAAAATTTATCTTTAAAATCATATAAACATTTATTTGTACGCACTAATTCGATTAGTTTTTCATTCGTTTCCATCATGCGGTTGTAAAAAAATACAATATTCGTCAACCGCTGCGCCGCGGTGCTACCGCCCTGCCTCCGGTGAGTCGGGCTAATATGGCCGCCATAGTAATACAACAGCGCGGGCCCGCGCTCGCGCCGCGCACGCGCTGCTTCTGCCCCGCTCCCGCGCCGCCGGTCTGTCGTCCGGCAGTTGCAGAGCGACGCGGCGCGGCGCGGTTACAGCGCGGGCCCGCGTTCAAATTTGGTGTGACATACTTCAAGGAGTTTCTTGTGTTACAACTTGCGCGGGCCCGCTTTCAAACAGCGCTTCAACTGCCCCGCGTTCGGTCTGCCGAAGCCTTTAAGGCTTCGGCAGACTGAACGCGGGTCTGAAGCAGTGCGGGTCAGTTGCAGCGCGGCAGTAGGCACACTGAAGGCAGCGGCAGTTTTAAAGCAGTTGCAACGCAGGCCCGCGTTTAAACCGCGTTCAGTATGACGGGTTAGGCAGGCAGTTTTACTTACTAGTCATATTTAGTTTCAGTGCAATTTTCTCCCACAATCGCAGCTTGTATGTTGTGTTTCTATAAAATTTATCTTTAAAATCATATAAACATTTATTTGCACGCACTAATTTCGATTAGTTTTTCATTCGTTTCCATCATGCGGTTGTAAAAAAATACAATATTCGTCAACCGCTGCGCCGCGCTGCTACCGCCCTGCCTCCGGTGAGTCGGGCTAATATGGCCGCCATAGTAATACAACAGCGCGGGCCCGCGCTCGCGCCGCGCACGCGCTGCTTCTGCCCCGCTCCCGCGCCGCCGGTCTGTCGTCCGGCAGTTGCAGAGCGGCGCGGCGCGGCGCGGTTACAGCGCGGGCCCGCGTTCAAATTTGGTGTGACATACTTCAAGGAGTTTCTTGTATTACAACTTGCGCGGGCCCGCATTCAAACAGCGCTTCAACTGCCCCGCGTTTGGTCTGCCGAAGCCTTTAATGTTCGTCCTCGGCTTCTAGACCTGCTCCTAGACCGCCAGTTGCCCCTAAAGTTACCTCGAGCGTTAGAGCGTTCCCCTGAAGATCGAAGATTCAGCTGTGCAATTTGTTGAGACAATTCATTTTGAAGTCGCGTTGTGATTGACTGTTCTAGGCGTTGAAACATGCCCTCAAACGAGTCCGTGCTGGCTACTTGCTGATGGGCAGGCGAAGGTGCCACGTCGTAAATCTGGTCAGCCAAGGTGGCGGTTCGGTCCAGCGATGTGTCCTTCTGCGACGCTATGATTGCTTGTATATGTGTAGGTAGGCGACTAGACCACAAGCTGCGAAGAAAGTCATCACCGACACCATCCCCAGCCAACGCCCTGAGATGGCGAAGGAACTGAGAAGGTTTTCTATCGCCCAATTCTTCATGAGTAAGCAGTTGGCGCATTCGCTGCTCCCGTGACACCGATAATCTATTAATCAGTTCCGTTTTCAGCTTGTCATATTTTCCTGTAGCCGGCGGCCGAGTTATAATGTCACGCACTTCCCTGGCCGTTTTGTGATCGAGCTCCCGGATTACCTGGTAATATTTTGTGGAATCAGCTGTAATTGCCGACATCTCAAACTGTGCTTCGCACTGGGCAAACCATATTTCGGCATCTTCTGCCCAAAATGGCGGCAGGCGAACGGCCACGCGGTCAACCGATCCGCTTCGAACCACTGCGTTTGCTCCGAAACATTCTAGAAACTCTTCGCCGTTATTCGTCGTGGCGGTAGCAGTCTCATTATTTTCACCCGAAACCGACATTACTTGAAATTAATAATTATCGCGTATTCTAGTTTTTAAATCGGCGGTCACCAAATGTGGGCGTGTGTAGAAATGACAACACGACACACATAAGAGTTTAAATATTATATTGAGTACTAAATGGCCAAAGCAAGGAAATTACAATATGTACAGTTAAATCGATCGCGAGAGTCGGCTCGGACGGAACGCGGCACGGGTCTAGCGTTGAAGACGTTTGGGTGAGCACTGGCGCAGCCGCCGCCGGAGTGCAGTGCGGTCCCGATCTCTCGCCCCGCGCGGCAGGCCCCTCCGTCGCCCGGAGATAGTGATGTGCGCGTGCCGTAGTGGTGTGCCGACGCCACAATACTAATGTATTTTCATACGGGGGTCTACTCTCCATCTTCTACCCCGGGATGTACTCTCTAAGTTGTTCCTAAATGATGTTTATCTATAAATAAGATAGTGGTAACATAGAATTAACTTATTTTGTCATTGTTTTCAGCTACAAAGAGTGAAAGGTTGGAGGATCTGGTTCGGGAAACTTGGGCGACGCACTACATAGGCCATAGCGACTGCGTAACTGAGAGAATTATATTATAGTGTGTGCATTGGGGTGCGTTAAGAATTATTACCAAAATAAAAGCTTTAGACCAACGGCAGTTTTATTTGGGCATGACATCGATAGTATTATGTTTTGTAATTATATGAATAACTGTAGGCAGGCAAGTATCGATTAAATAATATCGATTAGTCACTATCGATTTCTGTAATCGAGTGGTTGATATCGATAACGAAAATATCGATTAAAATTATTGAACAACACTGAAAGATTGATTCAACGAGACGGTATGGACATCACTAAAGTTAGCTCACTCCGTTTGACAAGAAATCTTTTATTTTCCGTCGAGGAACAACATTTTGAAACTGATGACAACTATTTTTTGCTATCGGCCAATGTATGGATGTCCCGTATCTAAAAAAGATTACATGATCAGTGCTACTACGTATAGACGCTATGCCAAGCAAAAAATGTGCGCATTTTTTTGACGAGAACTGTCAACAGACTGACGTGTTCCATAAATTTTGAATGTTGAATATGAAACCGCAGAAGTGACAGACTTTTGTGCCTTCTTAACTTAATTGTATTTAATGAATATTATTTTGTCAAAATGTTTTAATCGTTACTTACTTCGATCAATAGTTATTTTAAAACGCTAAATAAATAAAAGTTTAATAAATAAAAATCTGTAGGTCAAAAACCCGAATGATATTTATAATTTTTTTTACTATTTTTTTTCATTTTAATTTTGCATACGAAATAATTCGAGAAAAATGCAAAGCCAATGTAAAACATGTTATAAGAAATATCACAACATCGCATTGTCCAACCTCTATTTATATCCTACCTACTTTTCCATTCTGTGCGTGTCACTTTTTATAATCTTTGATTTTCATGTAAAATGGCGGCAATTTTATACCAAAAATTTATAACATTTTGAAAAATCTTTACGCTGGTTACATTTTAATTTCTTATCGATGGTAAGTGACGCCGGTATCTTTTTGATTCCTGTTGGTTTTATTTTTACATGTTTTTAAAACGCAAGATGGCATTTTTGTCAAATTAATTGACAAAATCTCACATTGGTTAACGCTACGAGCGGGAGTGAGTGACTGTGATGCCGCGCATGCGTTGATGGTCTGTGACCATCAACTTTTTGCGCCCGTAGTTTGTTCGGGATGTCAGTTCCATACGTAGTAATATAGTAGTTCAATGGCTCCATGAAATAGTGACTATCAGACGTAAATACATGTCAACAACAAGAAACTATTAGTACAAAAACCGGCCAAGTGCGAGTCGGACTCGCGCACTAAGGGTTCCGTGCCAACTTTAACTGAATTAGGGATTCTTACTTCCACTTAGCCAAAATACCACAATATTTTGTTGACCGCAAATATAACTTTGTTTTTCATAGTAATTGTATGAAAGACAAAGTTATATTTGCGGTTGATAAAAATGTACTATATCTTAAAAACTGCTTATTTGATTTTGCTCAAACTAATTTTCGTTGAAAGTTTGTGTGAGATCTACATTACATATTTTTTTCAAAATTTTCACTTCCTTAGTTCAAAAGTTAGATGGGGGGGACGCCCATTTTACCACTTTGGAAGCGTCTATATCTCAAACGTTAGACTTTTAGAAAAAATGGTTTTAGAAACCTCAATGTCATTTTGAAAGACCTATCCATAAACACCCCACACGTATAGGTTTGAGTAGAAAATTTTTTTTTGGTTTTAATTTCATGTATGAGAGCCCCTCCTATAATATCATTTTTTCAAATTTTTTGTACCTGAATCGGAAAGCGGTAAAGAGGATACACCTTTTCAGAATAAAGTGGCTGTGACATACGGACGGACAGACAGACAGACAGACAG
This sequence comes from Pyrausta aurata, assembly GCA_963584085.1. Classification (NCBI taxonomy): domain Eukaryota; kingdom Metazoa; phylum Arthropoda; class Insecta; order Lepidoptera; family Crambidae; genus Pyrausta; species Pyrausta aurata. Next base: position 9,806,492 of record OY757276.1, read on the forward strand.
ACTTGACGAAACTATAAGGGTTCCGTTTTTTGCCATTCGGCTACGGAACCCTAAAAACACTATACGTACCTACCTTTTGGAATATAGTTTTATTTAACCAACAGACGGAGAAACATTTTAACAATAACTACTTCTTCATTAAGAGGCCTTTTGTAACGGTATAACTCTAAACGAGTATATTTTCAAACGCTTTTAATTAAAAAAACCATTAGTCTTGACAACAATGAAAATAATGCCTAAAATCAAACTGACCTCAATATTGGTTTTTGTAACTCTCAGTGTGTGGTCATCCTAAAGTTCGTTTATAATAATTATAGTTATTATTAGAGATGCGCCGAGTAGCACTTTTGCCGAGTACCGAGTACCGAGTATTACTCGGTTCATTTTTTTTTCAACCGAGTACTCGGCCGAGTAACTCGGTTCAATCAAATTCCTGTTTCGGGTGTGTAAACAAGTACAAACCAGGTTCGCGCAGAATAAGCTTTCATCAAGCCACTAGAGCGCGATGATCCTAAAAGCCCCATAACTTTTTTTTATATTACAAAATCCACAACATGATGATAACATAAAATAAGACCAATGACGGATTTATATTTTATTTACTAAATATAAATAAGGTCGCTATTTCAAAGAAAATTTGCTAGCAAAAGACAAGAGTCCTTTCGAGTGGTGGGCAGGGCCCCGAACAAGGTATTCAGAACTGGCACGCTTAGCAAGAGTGTTTCTATGAGCACCTGCAAGCACCACTCACAGCGACTGATTATTTTCGGAGGCTGGTAAAGTCTACGAAGAAAACAGGAATTGTCTGTTACTAGAACGCGCAGAGAGCTTTGCATCACCACAACACAATCTAACTTTATAAAATTTCATATATTATTATTTTTATTAACGTTTTCCTCATTTTGTCTCTACTCATTCATTATCATAATAGAGGTTGTGACAGATTTCCCCAGTCGTTTAGATGATATCTACCTAAATATATTGCTTTATTTAAACCGAGTATACTCGGCATTCAAACCGAGTTACTCGGCCGAGTACCGAGTACAAAAAACCTGCCGAGTACGCCGAGTACCGAGTATTAACCGAGTACTCGGCCCATCTCTAGTTATTATTATCCAAACATTGACCTCAGTTGGACTTTACGTTATAATTAAAACTTAATTATTGCAATTATGACTGCTCAAAACGATGATTGAATGACTTTTGATTGAGTTTTATCTGTTAGACTCCAATAACCTTGGACGTTGGCTAATTATTGCAAAGTAGGTTTTTTTTCTGTCTACACGTATATTGATTTTCAATACATTCATGTGTGTTTTATTTTCTTCATTGGTTTCTGAGTTTGTTTGGTTGAATGAATATGCTATCTCAGGAAATTCGATTTAAAAAAAATTTTTTTGCTAGGTAGTCTAAAAAGAAGGCTATAGACAAAAAGTGGTATAATTAATTTAAAAAAAATGTTGAGTATATCTGAATGAAAGGTCTATGACTAAGCTAACTCCAATGTCAGTTTGGCACGCTCTTTTTGGGACATCCTGTATAAGCATCTATTTAATATTTAACATCCAACTACAACCAATAGGAGCGGAGCATCAATGTAAAATGCTGCTAAAATTGGTGGATGAAGTCTCATAATCGGTAGTTTATTTTGTGGGTTTATTTTCGTTTCAGTTTTAAATTGCATACAACATGAGGACACTTCGTATGTATAGATAACTTAGGGCATTTCAAAGGACATCTAGTCTGCAGTGCAAGTATACAATAGTACTTTCAAAACACAGCGTCCGGAATGTTGATCCTCAATCAAGAGCATCGTATCTGCGATCTGACGCGTGCGCAAGCTATTGTATGGAAATGCGCGGTACGCACTGGGTTGAAAAAACGCTTTGGAGTTTCGCTAAGAGGGGATGAGACGAGTTTTGAAGGATCCTAGAGAGAAACCTATCACTGGATATAGAAGTGCACACATTTAACCCGTAGTCCATTTATAGGTAAAGACTTCATAGCACCAAATATTATGCGAAGGCACAAAAAAATCTATACTATAATACTATAATCTATACTAATATTATAAAGCTGAAGAGTTTGTTTGTTTGTTTGTTTGAACGCGCTAATCTCCGAAACTACTGGTTCGAATTGAATAATTCTTTTTGTGTTGGATAGTCCAGTTATCGAGGAAGGCTATAGGCTATATTACATCACGCTACGACCAATAGGAGCAAAGATATAGTGGTAAATATGTAAAAAACGGGAGAAAGAAGTCACTATTCCACGCGGACGAAGTCGCAAACCCAACACGTAGTAAAATGCCAACACATCAAAGCCAAAAACTCAATGACAAGGTTTAAGAGCCATATGACAGTCTGGAGATTCTCAGATTTTACCGAATTTATCAATGTGTGTGTGCGATTTTATATGTCCGGGACACAAAAAAATGTTAACTGTAATTAAACAATTTTGATACTTTATCTCTAGGTAGTAGGCTATGCGTATGATGAACACAGAAAATGATGGTCTTATAAAAGTCGATGTGATAAATTAATGTTATACCAGTTTTTTTGTATTTAAAATACCTATAACGAAAACAGTGAATACAGTTCGGAATCAGGGCTCGCGTCAATTCCGTTCGCTAACATTTTCATTTTCATTTTCATTTTCCTTTTGATAATTAATAACTAAATTCACAGATTTAAACACAAACGTACAGTTATAATAACGTAAAAAACTTACAGCATAGAAAAAAAGAAATGCATCCAAAGGGTGAAGACATCTAGAGGCGGGTAACACGCACTGACCTGCAACGACTAACCAGTGTTGTGCCGTGTTGGCTATTTCATGGAATTGAAATGCTTTATAGAGACTTTTCCGACTCAAGTCTTGATTTGAATCTTGTTTTAAAACAATTTTCTAGTGTCAGTCGGTCCTTATTTGGATTGTTGTAACGAATTTCTTAAATATTTCGAGATTAAAAATAGTTGACTTGGCACATCACTAGTCAGTCGGTACAGGTTGGTACCGGTTATCTGCCTCTTTATGTCTTCACCCAAATCGTGACTTCTCAGAGTAGGTATTTTTTTACGAATGTAAACTCCACGAGAAACGGGGACTAAGGGTTATTGGTGGATGATGCCATTGGTTCTGCGCTTGATCTACCACGTGTCATACCAGCTGGATGCTATGAGGATTTATTTACACATAAATGCTTTTTAGTGTAACGCTGTTCTTTGATATGATTTGTATTTTGATATATGAAATATGTCACAAGTTATTAAAGCTGACATTCAGAAAATGTAGTTAAAAAAATTATCTTGTTTATCATCTGTTATACATGAAATACTTGAAATCTTGATGATTTCAAGTATTTCATGTATAACAGATGATAAACAAGATAATTTTTATTTAATTATTTGGTTTACACCGGTATTATTATCATTTTGTCCATATACATTTTTCAATTATGAAATATTATATGAATATGGACTTGAATAGAACCATGGAACTTCATGGCATTTGCGTACAATTTGAATACAGGTTCATATTAACTACATACACATCACATGAAACGCTTCTATTTAAACAAGCGTTTTCTATACAAGTTTATAGTTAGGTTGTGGTTTTAGATTGTGGTAGAAAGAAAAGTAATGTTAAATAAGCAAAATATTGCCCTATTTGTTTAGGTTTAAACCATTATGGAATTGACGCCAATGGCCAATGGTATGTACGTACAAGTGCGTATCAAAGGTTGTGGAACTAAATAACGCCTATATACGGTCTATATTAAGAAAAACTGACCTTTTTACTTTTTGTCGTCCGTTTATTCTTATTCAAAATCCAAAGCACGAATGATGTAAGAAAATTTATAATTTTACTTGTTTACTACTCAAAGTCAAATACTTAAAACAAAAGCCCTTATTTTTCTTCAATTTTGTTGGGTTAATGGTCACTTCACCACCATACTATTTCAATAAAACCGACTTCAAAAACAAAACACATTAAAAAGTCTTAAATAAACTCTTGAAAGGACTCCATTTTAAGCAAACCATTTCTTTTTGGAGTCGATGCCCAGATAGATTTCGCTTAAGATGGAACTTGAGAGAGCCCATGCGATGGCACTGACTTCAAAAAGAAATGGTTTGCCTAAATTGGAGTCCTTTGAAGAGTTTTAGACTTTTTAGTGAAAAAAAAACTTCGACCACAGAAAACTTTGCTTCATATCCAGCCTCGGCACGCCCCAGCCCTGTTTTATAATAACTTAAGGGGTAAGAGGTAAATACCAATTCAACAAAGTAAATATCATGAAAATCGGTCAACCGTTGTTGAACTATAGTGTTACTGATATTACTTTATTTTATATAAATAAGGTTATTATTTGCAACCCCATACATATGCAATCTTCCCATACATATGCTTCGTTTTAATTATGCTTTAATTCAACCTATTTCTAGCTGTAAGTCTTCCGAAAAATGTAAAATAAAATAAATAAATAGAATTGGTACTATTGCCTATTCTTGGCCTTATTAATTCAGTATTTGTCTAAAATTGACATTTAACTGTTTGGTGATAGAAACAGTTTGCTCATCATATACCACAATTTTATTTTGTAGACAATTTTTTATTATTATTATTTTTGTCGATAATTTTGGTCCTAGTATCTGCACATTTTGTTTGATCAAGTTTCGAAAATACAAATTTTATATGATAAAAGATCTTCGTTATAACTCATGAACCTCTTGAAATAGTCACCATACATATAAATCTTTCTTGTTTATAGTATTAATAAGGATTCCTTTCTATGCAAGTTTACCATTGATTAATCATTTAAATACAACTACTAATCTATACAAAAGAACGAATACTTTTTTGTTATAATTAGAGACCATCGACGATCCAAATGCACTATGGCTTTATGCCTGTTGCATAAAGCCTCAAAGCGAATTGGTCGCCGTATAAAAATTGTGCAAAGCGTGATATTTTCAAATTTGGAATTAGTATCATACACGAAATAAAAGACAAGCAGCGAAGACAACGAGCGACACACCCTTCCCCTCCGAGCGCTCGGCGCTGTCTGTCAAATTTCGATCGAAGATGAATGTTCGTGACAGCTCCAAATCTCAAATTTACTTACTTTAGTAAGATATTTTGAATATATTGCACAAGATAAAATCAAGAATTTAGATGCTAAGTCAAAGATAGGAACCTCTATAACATTGTTTTATCAAATAACACAGAATAAGTGCAATGTATCTCAGAGATAATCGCCTGTCTTTAGGTACGTATTTTATGCCAAAACATGGTTTCAATTTTGTCTTCATTTGGAATAACCAGAGCGATAAATAAAAAAAACAGAGTCGACACCTTGTATACGAACGTAATTCCCTTCAAGTTTATGTTATTTCGATAGCTGATGTCAACAAGTGATCTAGAAGAGTGCGCCAGAAAAACCGTCAATTTGGCTTCTATGATTGCAAATTACAGACATTTTAAAGATTGAATCAAAAATTCAGAGTCGACATCTTATGGAGATAGTTCATTTCTACACAATTCATTCAAAAAAAGTAGTCAGTTTAGTCATTTTTGGGGAGAAATTTTCATTTGAACTTTGTTAGAAGGTAGGTGACAGCAGCCTTAATAATAAGGTAGTCTACCAGTCAACTTATTACCTATACCATGTATACCTCAAGGCAGCAATGCCGTCATTCGATTTTCATTTTTGTGCGTTAATAAATATTGATAAGAAAATCTGTGTTTATTAATATCTAAGCCCTACAAGCAAAAACTTGTTTTATATTTTATGTGTATACCTATAGATATAACTTACTTTTTTATTACTTTTACGGAAGTATTTCTTATTGCCATGCCAACAAAAATGGTACGTACAATAAATTTTCCCGTCAACTCGTTCTGCTTGCGTTAAAAATACGCAAGATGTTTTTCCAACCCAGTGCGTACAATTATTGGATGCAGGTAGGCCCGCGCCCATTCGACAGACACCAACTGGCCTGACGGGTGCAAGATGGGAGGCTTTTACTGAATTAGATCGCCGATACGGCATCAAGGCTGGTTGGGGTTCTAAACCATTATACTACTATTTCAAGCGTATAGAACAGACACGGCGAACAAATATCGTGCCACATGAACTGCCATGATCTGTTTTTATTCGCAAGTTTTTGAGAAAATTTGTGACTATGGCAAAAATATTATTTTCAGATTTTATTTTTTCTCTAAAAAGTAAAAGGTTTGGTTGGTCATTGAATTGAGAGAGGTGAACGCGAAGATTTTTTCTTTCTCTATGGGTGAACGTAAGATAACTTTCAAAATGACAGGATGCTGTTTTAAAAAATTGTATTGTCTTTGTTACAGAAAATAATAAAAATAAAATACCAAAATATAATGATAGTGTTCTTTTTCTATGATGTATACAAAGACACTTAAAATATTATCACTTAAAACGATTTGACCTTAAATATCTGCATTTTTTTTATACGGTACGAGTTTACTCCTGTCTCTTTATACATTCGTATGTCATGTACTGTTCTTTTCTTGAAACTAAACAAAAATTATACCTATGGCTGAGTAACATGGAAAACAGCGATTTTTTAAACAAAATTGTAATTGCTAGGACACGTTTGCAATGCGAAATCAATTTTGCTTAAAGCGCTTACAATCGCACGTTTGCTAACTTAGCGATAACAATCTTGCTTATAAGCGCTTACTGTCGCTGCTTTCTGCCAAACAGAACCGATTTGCATCTTGGCCGATTTGTTCCAAATTTTCAAAAGGAATAGGAATAAGAATATCAAATGACTATTTAATCAGTCAGGGATCAAACGACTCTCGAGAGTCGCATAACAATGGAATTTCTATTGTGTCTCGTTCACACATACTTGACGAGTTAAATTAAAATGGTTTGTCTCATAGCTACCAACATGAAAAATCAAAAGACGCTGAGTCGCCGACACACAAACAGTCATTGAGTTACTTTTTATCTGTTCAAAGTACCTATATTTTTTTGTACCTGTTGTAATATTTGGTGGTACTATGAAACCATAAAAAGACAGTCAATTGACCGACAACTAATTATTGATTTTTGTGTTTCGCATTTCCTTGGCGCGCTGCTGGGGCTAGGCGTTGCCAGTTCCGCTGTTCTTTTATATTGTAGGTACTCACCGTTGATATTTCGATTTTCACAAAAGGTAGAGGAAATGTGTTCAAACCAGTGAAAGTTTTGTTTTTTCGTGATCGTGGTGCTTCCAATATTGAAGAAATATGGGAATCTCAACAAATGTAAGGTACGTGGAGTGCCATCCTAACGTTATATTTTACTAACTCCGTACAAATTCTTTTACTTCTTAACTTTTTACGAGTACCTACCCGTGGATTTTTGTCGATAGATGGGATTGTTCGAGTATGATCGTGAAATCTGAGTTGTTATTTTTTCTTTAATGTTTGGCACGAGCCTTTCAGGTACGGTCTTTGTTAGAAATACTTTGCTATAGCGGCAAAAAAGTTTTCGTACTAATAAGTCTACCTGCACTATCATTGGTGTCTTTGAAGGTTTTATAATACTTTTCACGTAACGGGCAAGAGAGTTTTCAAGTTAATTTGTGTAGGTAGTTAATGTGTGAGTTTCTGTAGGTAGGTCCTAATATGTGATTGTAGATTGTCGAGTACAATATGTCAAATCGTGGTGTAGTGGTTACGAGAGTGAGTACAATTCGCTGTAGTAAAATTAAGTCATGTTTTTTTCAAATTCGGTTATTCTGCTTTGAATAAGGAACATTGGCATATACCATTTTTTACCTATGAGTGTCGAAGAAAGGGATAACATACCTACTACGCGGGAACATCAATTAAAGCCACGTAACTAGGTAATACCTCTGTCGGAACGAGGACGACACGGGACGTGACTGCCTCGTTCGAAACGACTCGTGAGTCCCACGTTCCGGTCCCGTTTGGGACTCAGTGATAAAAGGCCTTCACGAGAGTAGGTACATTTGGTATCAAACGATATTTCCACCGCCCCGTCCCGTCCGCATGAAAACCCGTCACGTATGTTACCCTTTTCGAAACTATTTCAATTTAACAAAAAAATATATATGTAGGTAGGTAAAGATAGAACCATAGCAGCACCTATTCGGTGCGGTTCGACTATTCATCGGGATTTTACATCTTTAGTAAAATTGGGGGTAGGTTTGTTACAAAAAATATTAGCTTCCCTTCTCGAACACTGTGACTCAGTTGGCGTTTGCGTCGCGTTCATTTCAATTCACCATAACAAAGCAAATCTGTCGTTTAAATTAGGCTTCTTGCAACAAAAATACAACGTAAATTCATCAAAATTGCTGTAATAAAAGCGACGAAGCAGAAAAAAGTGTTTGTATACAAACTGTCAGGTACTCATTTTTGTCATTCTTTTGTTTGCGCGACCGCCGGTGGCCTATTTATCATCAATATTGTGTGTGACATGCTAAATGGTTGTTTCAGAAACTGTTGCCAAGTGAGCGGGCTGGCTGGACCTTGGATTCGCGGATCGGGAGACCAGGGCTGGAGCAGAGGTATGGCTGACCTGAGTGACAGGGAAAGGTGCTGACACAGGTTAGTGTCTTTTTGATTTGTGATTTTCTTTATGGTTTGTGTACATTAAGATGTGTTTTTCAGCTGATTGAAGTTTTCTCGTGGTTTTGTTTCGATACGTGTTCTTTTTTATACCTAGATATTTATTTAGGAGAGCGCAGCTTATTACGATTTAAGGTATCGCGATTATTGTGATATGGACCGTAGTCCATCCGGACATGGAGGTATGGTATTTTTACCTCTAACGATGGATTGATGTACCAAGTATCGGCGATAGTCTAGTGTACCAAATATAGGCGTCGGTCGTTTTAGGAATATTTTATACACTTTTTATTTTATTTTATTTCTAACAAGATGAAATAAAATTTGCGCGAGAGTTGGATACGAACCAGCAACCTTTGGCTAACCGAGCTACTAATACGCCATTTCGTGCGCAAAATATTTTGATTTCTGATTTCATCTTTTAAGTATCGTTGGCTTTCGTTGTGCTTTCGTTATCGATGGCTATTAGTAGCCATCTTTTTGATATTTCGATTTTGCTTTACAAATGTTTTTTAGGGTTCCGTAGCCGAATGGCAAAAACGGAACCCTTATAGTTTCGTCAAGTCTGTCTGTCTGTCTGTCTGTCCGTCTGTCTGTCTGTCTGTCCGTCCGTATGTCACAGCCACTTTATTCTAAAACTATAAGCATCACACAGCTGAAACTTGGTAAGTAGATGTATCTTGTTCACCGCTTTCCGATTCATGTACTAAAAGTTAATAATATATATATTCTAGGGGGGGCTCCCATACATGAAACTAAAACCTAAAAAAAATTTTTTACCCAAACCTATACGTGTCTATGAATAGGTCTTATAAAATGAAATTGAGGTTTCTAGAACCATTTTTTGTAAAAGTCTAACGTTTGAGATATAGACGCTTCCAAAGTGGTAACATGGGCGTCCCCCTCCATGTAACTTTTGAACCAAGGAAGTGAAAATTTTGAAAAAAATATATGATGTAGATCTCAACAAAAACTTTCAACGAAAATTGGTTTGAGCGAAATCGAACTAGTAGTTTTAGAGATATAGCACATTTTTATCAACCGCAAAATAACTTTGTCTTTCATACAAACACTATGAAAAACAAAGTTATATTTGCGGTCAACATAATATTGTGGTATTTTGGCTAAGTGGAAGTAAGAATCCCTAATTCAGTTAAAGTTGGCACGGAACCCTCAGTGCGCGAGTCCGACTCGCACTTAGCCGGTTTTTTCTAATTTAGCAACCTTTTTGACAGACTTTTGAGTATGCTTACTCAAAAGTCTGTCAAAAAGGTACCTATACTAAAACTGCCTTCCAGTTTATTAATGTGGACTGTAGGTATAATATATGTTGGCTCGTTTAATATATCTCAATCAGTCGCGACCTATCACGAGCGAACTTACCCGACAGCGTCAAAGCGATGTTATGTTTGTACTCACCAACGTTAGTTATTAATTTGTTGAACTTTAACATGGAAGCACTCGTAGCGTAGGTACACTCTGTTTTTATTATTAAAAACATACAGCCGCAATAAGAACCTCCTTTTTTTGAAATCGGTTAAAAAGTGAACAGTTAACAGGTATATGAGGATGTAAACTTCTTTCAAATCGATATTTTCACCCCTGCAACTACTTCTTAGTGTACGAGGCATCTAGGGTAGCTCATTAGTTTAGGACTTTTAAACTTAACTAACTTTACTTTATGTAACTGCATCATCAGTCATCATCATTATCAGCCAACGTCGTCCACTGCTGAACCTAAGCCTTCCCCACGGTTTTCCACGTCGACCGATCGCAAGCGATCTACATCCAGTGTGATCTTGCGATCTTTACAAAGTTGTCTGTAGTGAATCGGCAGCTCTACTCTTCCAATCGGATTAGAACCACATTTTTAATAAACTAATTAAACATTACATACTTAGTATCAATGAAGCAATTCCAATTTTGCATAATGAAGCAATTTAATTTGTACAACAAACTTTCCCACATAAATTGCGTTTTTTATGTTAATTTCTGGCAATAAATAAAATAGGAAGCTGTTTCGATCAATTTAGCGTTTAGAACAAGATATTATTGACAAATATTTACGTTACTTAATTTAATTAGTGTAACATCCTTTTAGACTGACTTAATTAAGTACTAATGATCAATTTCTTGTGAAAGGTGTGGATAAATTGTCCTTATCAGATCAATTGAATAATAAATAAAAGCTTATAAAATAGATTAGTAAATAATTAGTTAGTAACCTTTCTCAAATTAAGTAACTCACTTATTACATCTCACTTTTGCATTCTAAGTATTCCTTGCCTGTCACAGTTGCTTATTACAAGTGCAATTTATAATTGCTACATATTGTTTTACAGAATATGTAGAAGCAATTTTTAAAATGGCCTCAACAGTTTTATTTCTACAATGACACATGCAGAGAATCGTTTTCACAAAAAAAAAACTGTAATTTAATCATCAGAATTTCATCCATATAATATCTGATAATCATATTGTAACAGAGCCATTTTATTTTGTTTTTAGAATGTATTTGTTGTTCTAGCGGCAACAGAAATAAACTCCATTCATCTTTGCTAGTCCAACATTGTAAACAATCTTGACATTCCTTTTTAGCGATAATATTCTTTTTAAAACAAGGCAAGCACAAAATTTACAACATACATAGCGAATTCATCCGTCATCGTTCAACACTGAGATCTTTATAAATCAAACTTATTTTATTTGCTGATATTATTTAAAAAGTTTGTTTATATTGTTGGACTACGAGTAGCAATGATGAATGGAGTTTACATTATTGTCTCTGAATAGCTATCGCGGTTCTTGTGATACAGCTTGGTGACCGACACACGGACGAACGGAATAGGGTCTCGTTTATATCCTTTGGGTACGGAACCCTAAAAATCAAAAAGTTACGCCATCGTATAAATATGAGATACGTAGGGTAGACCGGGTACAAAAGTACCACGGGGCAATAGTACCATTGCCAATATTTCCAAACACAGACAACGTTTGAATGTGTGTGTAGTGTCAGATCACGCTCTTGATTCGTCCCCTCCCGCTCACCAGTCGGCGGCGTGCCAGTGCCGAGGTGGACGCGTACACGGGGATTTTTTTGTTTTCGATCAGTCACAGTAAGTATTCTCGTAAAAAGTTTTAGTCTGTAATTCCGATTAAACTCGCTATCTTCACAAATCATTGCTTTCATTAGTTTACTAACACTTCAATCTTCGTAAAAGTGATGAATTATAGAATTATTAATTGATAAAATGGCGTGATTTGTTGGTTAATATTTAAACTGTCCATTTGGAACAATTGTACCACTGACGGTGGGGACAATTGTAGCGGTACAATTAACCCCATGGTAAAATTAACCCCGATATTATTATAGTTATGAATTATTCTGAATTAAAATGAGTTTAAATTAATTAGGGTGAATTATTTTAGGCACATACTTATTTGGAAGATAACTGTTAGAGGCTCCAAGGACCTGTTCCTTTATGAACAGGGCGGTCAATTCCTTCTCGTAAAACCAATAACCGTGGAAGAAAAAAGGGGAAAACAGCTATATATACAGATACTCCAGACAATAATATTACCTCGTGTGTTCATAAGTTTTGAGACGAAAAAAAAGAGGCATAACTTTTTAAATAATTAACTTATATTTCTAAAATTTACAGTAAACACTAAGTAGATAATAATCAACAATAAAATATATCTTTTATTCAAAATGTCCACCCTTGTTTTTAATACAGGCCCTTAGACGATTTGGCCAATCATCAATGGCGGCACGAATCTTTTCTAGCGGGATTCGCTTTGCTTCTCGAACAAGAGCTCGCTTCAGTGACTCCAAGTTTGGGTGGGACTTCCGGCAGGCCCTGAGCTCTAACTCAGTCCAAAGAGAATAATCCAGCGGGTTGAGGTCGGGGCTGGAGGAGGGCCATTCGTTCGCCGCGATGAAGGCCGGCACATTTTCCCTCAACCAAGCTTGGGTGGTTTTTGCTTTATGGGATGGTGCTGAGTCTTGCTGGAAAACCCAAGATTTGTTGTAAAATAAAGTATGAGATAGGGGTTTCACAACAGGCTCTAAGATGTCACTTTGATAATTCTTGGCTTTCACCTTGACGCCTTGTTGACAGAAATGGAGCGGAGTGACACCTTCATACGAAACTCCCCACCATACCATCACACTTGCTGGATGATGAGTACGCGAGACATTCCGTGCTGAAGCTGGGACATCCTTGCTACTTTTGGCATAGACTATATTGTTTTGTCGGTTGAACTTTTCTTCGACAGTAAAAAATTTCTCATCGGTGAACAGTATCTTCCTCGCATCGTGTCTCCTAAGCAGTAATGGACAACGTTCGCGTCGCAATTTACGAAGCCGATCGTTTAAAAAGTGAACTTTTCTACGGCTATACGCCTTTACCTTAAGATCATATTTTAGTATTCTGTTGACTGAAACGCGCGAAATATTAGTCTGCAGAGCAATTTTTTTCTGAGTGCGACATGGATTTCGGCGAAGTCACTCTCGGATGATTTTGATGTTCGCAGGCGTCCTTACAGAGCGTGGCCGACCACTCCTTTGGCGATCTTGCAAGGAACTTGTCTCCTTGTATCGTTTGATAGTGTAATACACGAAGTTACGGCTTACGCCAAAAGTTTTCACCTCACGGAAAATCTCCATTGGTTTTTTTCCCGCCTTAAATAGCGATATCACGGTCGCACGCAATTCTTTAGTCCCCTCCATCACGATAAAATTGACAGAAATAAATTTGAAAGTCAAAGGTATTAAAAGTAAACATTCCAAATTCAAAATTGGAAAAAGAATTAAATAGCAGCCAGTAATATTTAATTTATTTTTATAACTACAAAGTTTGTCTCAAAACTTATGAACACACGAGGTATTCAAAAGGAATCAGAAGAAGCTGATAAAAAGAAGAAAGCCAAGCAGGTTAAAATGAATCTTTTTATATCTGCAAGATTATAAAAAGGGCAAAGGTAAAGGAAAAAAAAGTAAACCAAAAGCTACAGAAAAAATAGAACACTAAAAGATTATGCTAGGCCCAGTACCTCTAAAAAAACGGAAGAATGGTATTGCATTTTGTGTATGGAACCTTATAGTGCCAGCCGTCCAAACGAAGTTTGGGTTCAGTGCATAATTGTGGAATGTGGGCACACGAAGAATGTACGGCACAAGAAGCCAATTATGTTTGCCATAACTGCAACTCTGATTAATAAATAAAATATAAATATTATAATATTAAGTACTGCCTGTCAGGGTTAATTGTACCGGGGGTCAATTGTACCCTCATACAAATTAATAGTTTTTGATTTTTGTGATTTGAGAGATTATTAGTAAGATAATTACGTAATGTTTGACATATTAATAGTATAAAACAATAGTTTAATATGCAAGAGTTGACTATTTTTTGTTATTGGAGTAGAATAGTTGTTTTTATTTAAGTTTATGACGTGTTGTCTTTTTCGACTGATTACTATTAAGTGTTTTGATTCCTAAGAGTAAAGACTGTTACTGTAGCTTTATTACAACGTAAAATTACCAACCATTAATAAAGACATTATTATTAACACATATAACAGAGTTTTATTACCAAACTAATTTTTGGTACAATTAACCCAAAGTAGGGGTCAATTGTAACACACGACACCATTCTGTTCAGATGTGGTTTTCATTGACATTTCGGTACCGTAGGTTTTATTTAAATACATAAATTTGCAGCTTAAGAGTGTAGGTAGTGAAATTTAAATGCAGAATAAAATATATTTCAGTAGATTTTTCGCTACCAACCAATGTTTAAAAAATGGTACCATTGTCCCCGGTCTACCCTACTTGGGTGCTTATAAGTTTTGTTTTTAAATATAAAGACAAATAGTAGGCTTTATAAGTAAGTGGATCACAATACTTTCGGAAATGCCCTCGAGGTCGATAACATTGAATACAGTTTTTATAGAATATTCTGACAAAACGCATTAACGCGCGGTTTTTAATTTCTCGCTTCTGCCCAATATAGCGTGACATAACTGGTACTTATTGAATTACAAAGATATACTTTTAAGTGGATATGGCAAAATAAAATATAATTAAAAGACAATTTACTGTCATTTTTCGCAGAGATTTATTAGATAGGCTACCAGTGACAACGAACGTAAAGTGTTCAAAACGTCGGGATATAAAGCTCAATCTCCGGGGAAAAATATATCCGTTAATGGTGAAAGACCAATGAGTAGTATTTGCGTAAACTCAGAAACAAGTAAATACAATTAAAGTCTGATATTCTTGCTTGGAGAATATTGTTACCATCTTTTTCTAACTTTATAAGTTTATTCAAGTAACTTTTCGATTTAAATAGTCAACATCTATGTATGTAAGTTGTGATTTTACGTCTACCTTATTTTGAAATGAATCATTTCGTTAAAATGGAATGTCAATATTGTTTACAATATTAGCTAAGCCATGAAAAATAAGACCAAAATTAAATTAGGTGCCCTATGTCGGTATACGGTTTACCTATTTTAAGCGATAAGGAAAATAATAATGAGTTTAATCATATCCATGATTCCTTATTCCATGTTTTAGGTAGATAAGTACCTTAATTAAGTACAAATATTGCCAAAATATGAAATTTTTCATGCGTAAGTAATAATATCGGTTATACTTTGCATAAAATTACAACGTGGTTTAATAACTTTAATAAGTTTTCAAGACAAAAATTGACCTTGTTCACCGAGCTATAAAGTTCCAGAAAATAATTATGTAACAATAAGAAATTATCATTTTTAAGTATATCCAAACAAACTGACTTTGAATAAAAAAAGGTTGAAGACCGCAACTACATTTGTTTTTTTTATAAACTATAACGGTCTGTTTCACAATGATCCCATTAGCGTCATCAGTTCAATGTTCCATACGAAATAACGATGGCAAAACAGGAGCTCCATTTTTGAATCAATCAAGATGGCGAGTGATTTTCGTTCGAAGATGAATTAAAAGTCATCGAAAATAACTCGACTTAGAACAAAATCACTCGTAATATTGACGCAAGTGATTCGAAAATAGGGTCCCTGTTCATTGCTTTATTTTATAATGTGTTATGTCCTAAAACAAAAACGTAACAACAGACACAATAAAGTCACTTTCTCAATAACTCTTGATTTCAATCGACATCTTACATAACATGCAAACACACTATTGATGGAGAATTTGAATTTCTTGCACAAATAGTCAAGTTTTGTTTATTTAACCTCATGTCAACTATCCGACTCACTGTTAACAAGTCAAGAAGATATAAGTACAGCGCCGGCACATCAGGTTACCCATTTTTATTGCAAACTAGCCCTTATTACAACTGCATAAGATGCCGTAGTGTTTACCGTGACGTGCTGTTGTCCGTACATTAGCCATTATAAATTAAACTGGTGTCATATAAAATATGACTGTGTTCATAGTTCTGCTTAAATAGGTGGCTTCTTTTGAGTCGGCAATCTTGAATTGAATGATTTCTCAAACTAGCACGACAATCCTGTTGATAGTTTTAAGGTTTTTTCCACACCCAAAGGGTTAAATCGGGACCCTATAACAAAGACTCCTCTGTCTGTCCGTCCGTCCGTCTGTCACCAGGCTGTATCTTAAGAACCGCGATAGCTAGACAGTTGTCATTTTCACAAATTGTGTATTTCTGATGCCGCTATAAAAACAAATATTAAAAACAAAATACGTATTTGAGGGGGGCTCCCATACAACATTTTTTTGTCCTTTTATATTTAAAATTAATATTCATCTGTGTTGTTTACCTAGTCGATAGTACTGAACCCTTTGAGCGCAAGTCCAACTCGCACTTGGCCGGTTTTGTATTAGAACACAGTTAATTATAATTATTTAAAATGTTTAAATATTTAATCATATAATCCACTGTCCACCAGTTTCTACAAGTGTTTTGCAAAAACTATTAAGCGGTGTCCTACAACGATTACAATTAAACTGCCATATCAATAAATGTAATCCTCATATTGGTGAAAGACAAACTTATTACAAATCGCTATATTTTAATCGTATGTATCGAAATATTGATAAAGCACGGTGTCAGATTACATTATCTAGCAGAGAACCTTGTAAATCAGTTTATTATAATTCTACGTCCATTTACTCGTAACTAGGAATTTGAATTCCAGAACGCATGGGTTTATTTTTTATTTTTTGATGCTTTAAAAAGTATACGTATAATAAAATAATCATTTTATATTTTCTATCTTTGACCATACTTGATTCCAATAAAAACTTCGAACATGATTTTCACATTAATTTGTTTAATAATAGTTTTCTAATGAACAAATCTCATAGGTATATGCACAAAATCAGCTGTTTCTGCCTAACCCAATGGTTAGTCAAACATTACATGAGTAATATACCAGTCGGTAGAGAATGCTTTAAAGCATTAAGTCCGCCATTCGTAAGTACTTAATTTTGTTTGCGCAATAAATATTACATATACAAATAAATAAAATCAACCCTTACACATCCTCCGCGCCTTTTAAAACTATCAAATCCTATCTTGCACCCTCTTACACACCTAAATCTCAAACCAAAGAGGTCCTATCACGATTAGTGTCAGCGTTTGCGCAGTTCCGAGCTAGCATCGAATGCGCGCGCGTCGCGACCGCGTTGTATTGTGTCTGTCTGTGTGTGTGTGTGTGAAATAGGTCATTTTTTGTGACTTACAATTTGAATAGGTCAAAAATCTTTTTTTACCAGCCAGTAACATATATTTTTGAGAAATAAAGACGTTCCGAAAATGTTTAAAATAGTTATAATTTGAACTCGATGAGAGTGTGTGAAATAATTACTTAATTAAACTTTTTTTTGGTGGCTCATATTTCGAATAGCTAACAAGCTTTTTTTTGTTACCGGCCAGCAGTTGATTTATTGAAGAAAACGGCGGCTTGAAAAGGCTGCGTTAAAGTTTTTTTTTAAATTAATAGCTTTGCTACCTTATATTTTGGGTGACATCAACTGAAATAACGCAGCCAGCATCATCTTTTCTTTGCCTCAGAAAAAAGGGTTTTATTTTTGAGTATATTTCGATGTTATGAATTTCTTAGTTTTTTTTGCTGATGACCAGTCAAAAATTTTATTATAATAAATAAGGGAAGGGGTTCGCAAAATCTGCACAAATAAGTTACATTTCGTAACTTGCGTGTTTAGTTTGAGCAGTTAAAAAATAAATCTTGTTTGGTGAATGTAATCAAAAAATGTAAGTATTAAATTTTATTTTGAAAGCTTTGTCACAATAATCATAGGACATGTTAACTTACAAAGTAATATACACAAAAAAAAATAATATCATGACACATTTTTACAATTTAACTAAACTGATAAATTGGGTAAAATCTTTTCATCCTACGAGAACTACAATACATTTAATCGAAATTAATTTAATTACATCTTTTTTTAAACAAATAAATAGTAAACTAATTTATGGAGGCGATTCCAAGTAGTTAGTAACAAAGTTAATTAAGTTAAATGTTATTTACTCGCAAATAAGCCGGATATTATCATAAAGTTTGCAAAATATGATCTCTCATTAAAAAATAAATTAACTGTTTACGAGACGATAATTTTATAACGCTAAACTTAATGCCAATTGAAACACACAGCCAGCTAATAATCTGTATCTTCCTGCCATAAATACGAACTATTTCGTACGATATGGCCTAAACCAGTTAATTTACATTTTCGAAGAAGACACAAAGCGAAACTATAATAATAATACAACATCATATAAATCCGGTTATTATGAATACATGTAAATCAGCAATAATACAACTATGCTAGTTTGCATAAATCTACAGTCTATTGATAGGAAATGATAGAAGATAGGCAAGATTTTGTAAATTAAAATATTTCCTAGGTTCTGGTGGTTTAGCAAAAATCAAGCAGATGTCACATTCTGTGGTGGTTTATTTATCCATTTTAGTTTAACAAATAATTTAACTGCCGTTTAGTAGCAGACGACAAAAATATGTAGTTATTATTTTTGTTTGTATAGTGTTTTGTCACTACAGCCTACGAGTTAAAGAAAGCACTTGCAAAATTCAACAGGCTTGGCAAATGTGTAGGTGGCCAAGTGGTATAGCATGCGCCCGGATAGCGTAAGACACAGGTTTCGATTCCTTGTCCAGTAGTATTGAAAAGTGAATCTTATTTATCTTCTTCTTCTTCTAACTTCTATCAAATTATCCTTTCTATTTCTAACTATCGTTCTATTTTCTTCTGCTTCTATTTTTATAAACATTAAATACTTATACGTTTTAGTGACAGCACTTAACACTCAAGGTCCTTAACTGATTTTCACGACTTTTAAGTTGTTGGATTTGTCAAGGCACCGAATAGAAAACTCACTATAACGGAAGGCGCGAAATGAAGTTCACTGTGATTGCTAGATTTTTTTTTTAATAAAAAAATCTTTTTGTAACAAATGTTTCCTACGCTTTAACACAGAGTAACTACGTATATTTTTAGATTGTGAAGTAGTCGAATACTAATGGAGTTTAAAAACGTTACCTAATTATAAATGTAACTCGACTAAATATTGGTGAGTAGGTAACTGATTTGATTTATCAGGTTCCGATGAAAAGTGAAACCTAGTAAGTTATTTGTCTGTAGTAACCGAATAATTACGGAATTACTTTAAAACCTGTTCGCTTTCACATGTTTATGATCTCGATTCTAATTTACTATCAATTTTAGAAGCTGTATTAGAAATAGTTTTTAGGGTTCCTTGGTCAAATTAGATGAATTTTAGGTATTCCATTTCTTTAATCGTAATTATTGATCTATCTTCATGTTAGTTATCATTAATTTGTTCGATCTGATGGATTTTGTTTGCTGTAATTACAACAGCGCGATTGAAAACAAAGTAAAGCTTTAATAATTGTAGGGTACGCGTTGCATTGAAAACCGTTATAATAATAGTTCGTGACCGAGGTGTTATAGCAACATCTATCATAGTGATGATTGACCAACAGATATTGATTCATCTTGTGATATTAAATAAGGATTTTTTTCACAAATTACATAATTAGAAGTAATCATAGGCAAAAACAGAAAGAGTATTGAATGCTCAAATTCACCTAAATTCACGACAAGACACCATTTATTGTAAGTTGTTGATAGCTGTACCTACTACTCGTATTTTTGAACGTATTTAACAAAGTATATTAAAAAAACATTTTTTTAAGACCCACATTACATCAGTTCAATTTAAACACATAAATAACTTGTTAATATTAACTAATAATACACTCTTAACCAAGTTTAACCTGAACTACACACCTGCTCATATTATGCAAATACGTACTAAACTTATATTACGACGGAACCATTCATTATCATAAATAACAACTCGCATTTGTCAATACGTAACACCAAGCAACGTATTTTGATCACATTCATCAAATCAAGATAATCAGACTCACTTCGAAATTGATGGATGCTAAAAAACCATTCTTAGCTGAAACTACAATTTAATTTCACATAATTAACCTTAGATAAATCACGTCAGAAATCAGACGGTTAACATGTGAGAAAGTTTAATTCGAAACAAATGACTGTGATATTTCAAACATGACTCAAAACGGTTGGAGCGAGGCTAAAGAAAGTGAGGTTACAATCAGTGTAAATGGCGCGAAAAGTGACAGTTCGATCAAAATGGCGGAAGTTGACAATCAAAATGGCGGCGGTGGGGTGTCAAAGGAACTGTTGGGGGTGCCCCGGACTGGGCATCGGAAGTCCTTTATGGAGGAGGAGTGTGCGAAAGAGCGGATGCGGTTGTCTTTGCTAAAGCAGTGCTCGGCGATTTTGAAGCAAGGAGAGGAGAAATACACGAAGGAGGCCTTGCATAGGACTTTTCAAGATGAGGTGAGTAACGAGTTTAGTTTTCTATTGGTTTTTAACATTGTACTTTTTGTGAAAGCCAGACATTTGGCCACGATTGCATCTGATGGTACTTACTTATAGCCGAATGTAAAGTTCGTTTTTCTTGGGTTGGCGAATATTGTAAAAAAATCTTTATACTCCTTTTAAACGCAAAAATAAGACGAACAAAAATCTACTTAAATGTAGGTAATTCATTGTTTTTTTTAAAATTGAATAGTTAATCGAATATGAAAATGTCGTTTTATAATATTCGCCAAGCAAAGCGGACTTCAGCCCTTTCTTAATTAACACTTGGCAACGCTGACAAGTGTTGACCGTCAGTCAGCGAGTCCTGCTGGCAGTTCAACGTATTTTTTTAACTTTTTAATGTTGTATATTTAATAAAATTACTGACGTTCAAGTCGACTTGATAAGTTTTAAGTTTATTTCATAATTTTGCGGATTAGAAGATATACTTTATGACAACCTGTATAAAAAAACAAAGACCAAAATTGGCCATTATCATTTCTTGTTCCAAAGTTGAGAATCAGGTGTTGTCTACCTACATTTAAAAACTCCTCAAAATCATGTCTTCGCGTGACGATTTCTCATTAACTTCAACTAGAACAACCTACTAGGTATATCAATCAGTTTTATGTGCGTCAAATCAGCTGCTAAACTATGTCGGTTTTATGTTTACTAACTGGCATACTTACGTTGTTGATTAGGATAGGAGATTTAAATAAGAAATTCGTACAAAGCAAACCTCAACGTTAGGTATATTGCGTCTACGTTTATTTCTTTCACCGGTGGTAATTAATAAAAAAATGCGTTAGAGGTCGCCTACCTCGTAAATTGAGTAAATATCGGCAAATGCCAGTTACAGATACGAGTAATATTAGGAAATTATTCATACTCTGTACTCTGATCACACTTATAAACGGTATATGAATATTAATTACCTGATAAATGTTCGTAATTACGAGTATACACTCTTACGACAGAAATACAGACTAAACATAAATTAATTATAAATACAAATAGATGAAGTAATCAAAATAGTATTTTACCTTTTATATATTTTACTTTTTTTTAAAGAAGCAATCCCTCAATATTTATTATTCTGAGTTCTTTAACTGGATATAGGGCAGTCAGATTGGGAGGCTCTTTGATAGATGTTTTTATTGTTTAACTAATTCGACTAGGAAACTTTATTTCACCCCAGCCCCGCCCCGCCCGGCCCCATACCACCCAGCCCTGTAATTCTAAGAGTTATGCGGTCCCAGCGAACATTATTTCTCCCCGGCCCCGTCCCGCCCTAGCCCCGGCCCCGTGAAAACCCGGGATAAAAAGTATATAATATGTCCTTTTCCTGGTTCTTAGCTACCTCCCCACCGTTTCGCCCTGCCCCGTCCCCGTGTAACGGGATAAATGTGCTTTTTCCGATTCTAAGCTACCTTTCCACCAATTATCAGCCATATCGGTTCAGACGTTTTTGAGATATAAATAGAATAACTACCACGACTTTCGTTTATACATATATATATATTTTCTGCTGTGTGGATGTGGATTTTTTAAACATCTTATATGAAGGTTTCCTTACCTTTGCAACCGTATCTTTTATAAGCAGACCAAAAATAATTATAATGATATATTCATAAAATGATTCAAAAACTGTTCAGCCGTTTTCTTATACGCAAATCAGTTAAGCTAGCATTTTTATTTAAATTTTTAGTTTTTAAAATCCCATTGCTGTGATAAATCGTCTGCTTGCATGTCGTTTTCAATTAACAAAAGTATAATTTACACTGAACTTGAAATCAAAGTGTTATTTCAATCCACGATCATTCGATATTGGCGAGTGGTCGTCATTGGCAATTAACAACGGCTGGCTTCACAAATCTATCCATTATCGGACATTAAGACACGAGGCTTCTTCGAATCAAATATCAATTACTGGTAAAGGCTGTAGTACACTTAAAGCAATACAGTAGTAAAGTACTCGTCGTATCAACAGGTATAACATTCGTAGCTGTGTACATAAATACTACGATAATACTCTGTTTTGTAACGTTAAAGTAACGTTCTAATTTTAAAAATATCGTGGTGTTTAGCATCAAAATAATTCAAATAGAGTACTGGGGGTGTATTGCGATCCAACTTAATCCGTTCAATTCCGATGCAGTTCAATCCTACTCAGTGTAAACGAATTTTTATCAATATAATGCAAAATTGCAATAAGAATTGCCAATTTGACAGTAAAGCAGAGCTGTTTAACTGTCAAAACTACATCGCAACACGCACCCTGATGTTATTAAATTTAATTTTCCAAATTTTCCTTCTAGTTTTGGGTGCTTAACTTAAATTTTATAAATTGAATGAAACGTACATGTTTGTAGGTATAGTTTAGATAAATATGAATAAACAAGCCTACATTCAATTCTTTGAACCAATGTTTAGGCTTGGTTCCATTCTAAGAGCTTAGCTTGACCATTTCCGTCCTGCATTCAGTGTGCTCAAGGCTTAACCGTCCAAACATTTTGGCACGACCCGCGCATGCGCGAAACGACCTCAACGCGCGATAGTGTTCGAATGTTCGCGAGATTGTGTCTGCGCTGTGTGGGGCCATAGAAACTGAAGTTATTTTGCTTACCAACGATTTAGGATGGTACGATATTCCAAGATATAATTTCTTAGCATATTTTTTTTTAATTAGGCTTTACCGTTTGGTAGCCGTTTTGTGGGCAAGTAAGATTAAGCCCGTGTTACTGCCGACACGAAAGAAAAAGAAAGAAGACCTAAGAAGTTTATTCAGATGCTTTTATTTGTTAAAGTACTTATTTAAGTTACTGATTTCACTCTAGTGACTAGTCAAACACAATCCGTCGCATCATAACATACCATCAGGTATATTTACTTATCAACGGACAAAAAAAAAACATATATTAGCGTTAGCAAAATAAAGGATACTTCTTCTAATTCTTTATTTTAGAGCAATGCTCTTGTCGGTGAAGATTTTTCAATTTATCTCTATTCCAAGCCAATCTCCTTGACCTTTTGGTACGACTTGGTGTCCAACTTTTCCTTTTCTCTTCAATCTTTTCCTCTATGATGATCCTAATTAAGCTATACTAATCAACTAAAAAATAAAAATATCTTTGCCTTGTAAGAAGAAAAGAAATTAACCAACATTATAATGCGACAAAATCCTATGTTCATTTAAACTGGTCCAGTACCTCGGTAAAACATTTATAATCCAGACATACATTACATAAGCACCCAATTTTTCTAAGAGTTTGTCTAAATAGTTTAAAAACCGATGAATAAAAGCATCTACTGAACTTGCTGGTTTCGTGGCCATACAGTTTGTAATTTTCGCTCAAATTAGATACTTACATAATGTAATAAAATTGGCAATTTTATCGAAATATATAAAAAAACAACAACATTAGCCCATGTAAAGGTTCTTGAAAGGAGGACGAAAAAGCGTAATCATGATCGTCGTGATTTTTTGAAATAAACATAATTTATTTCTTTATGAAATAATAACAAATAAATATTATCTGTTCATTCTATTGACTAAAGCTTGCTACAAGAAACCTGTAAAAATGAATTAAAATCATCAAAAAACTTTTCTATATCTTTCATTCGTAACACAACGATTCGTTACTTCGAAAACAAGACGATTGGTGTATTGTCTGTCGCTTATTACCCGACAACGGCAAAACAAAAGGAGGGTTATGTTTTTTTTATTTATTTTAATTGTTCATCCCAGCGCGTTGATGTCTTTTGTACCGAGATGGAGTAAACTACTACTGGGGGCGTATTGCGATCCAACTTAATCCGTTCAATTTCCAGGCAGTTCACATCCCACTCAGTGTAAACGAATAATGTCAAAACAATAATACTAAAATGGTAAATATTAATATTTATGTTGTTATATTACATTTTCTTATGTCAATAAAAAAAAAAACTTGTTTTTTTATAAGTCGATCATAAGCGTAAGTTCCTTTTACTATATTTTTTTTATAAATTGTATTTTATTTTGATCATATTGTATGTATGTTAGTCTGTAAGGTATTTATTTTATGGGCCTGTATTTCAAAATCTGTTGCCTGAAATAAACGTTTATTATTATTATTAAGTACAAGTGAAGAAGTCTTTTGAAAAAAAAACATATTTCTTTATAACATCCCACAGCAAATCATTTTTTTACGAGGACTTTATTTAAGTATATTTTATAGAAATAAGGCCGCGTTAAAGCTTTATTAAACAAGAGCATAGGCAATGTCATTCGGATGATATCATTAACATTGAATTCGTTGCCGATTTTAATTCCAAACTTGTGTTTACATTCTTGTAATTAGTGGTTTTGAGAAAACGTCGAACAGTGTACAGTCAGAAAAGCGTTATATTATTTTTTTTTCCGAAAACAGTTTCAACTATCGAAATAAAACTAAACTTACTACCTAAAGGTTTAATTAATGTCTCAATTGTTGGATCAATACGAGCAACTGTTTAAATGTGTGTGTGTGTGTGTGTTGGTGATGTCCTAAATTAATAAACTTTTTTTTCTTTCAACTGCAATGCTTAAAGTTTTTAATGCACTTCTTCTACTGAGTACTACATTTCTGATATAGGATATTTTTATTATTGACGACAAGTCTGGTGTAGTAGTTTGTGACTCGCGCTCAGGTATGGAATTGTGTAAAACAATCGTATTCATTTGACAGTTCAAAACGTACGATGATCTGTCAAACGGCAAAGAACAAAAGGTTTGACAGATCATATCGTACGTTTTGAGCTGTCAAATTAATACGATTGCTTTACACAATTACCCCTTTGGACCACTTAACCAGCGGTTGCGGGCTCGAATCCCGCTAGGGGCAAATGTTTGAGTGATGAGCACGAGCCCCGTCATAATCGTTGTCTGGAATTTCGTAACACAAGGAAGAAAATGTTATCATATTCATTGAACCGCCTTAAAAAAAAACACTTGAAGGACTAAAATAACGCTTTACTGAAAAACAAATACTTTACCGAAATAGAATCGGTCCAGCCAAACGCGAGATATTCGCGGACAAACATACATACTAACATACAGAACGAACTGAGAACCTCCTTTTTTAAGTTGGTTAAGAATTTCGAAACAAAGACAATTTGTGTGTTGACTCGTGATAATTTATTCATGTGGTCGACTGTACCTCTTCGCGGGAGCATCTCCGCTAGTAATTTCCGCTCGTTAGCGGAGTCGTCTTCAGAAGGCTTCGCTGCCGAGTATCATTTGCCTGTATTATTGAGGCATTTTTATTTGCTGCGTAAAATTTTATTGCCTACCTTCGCAGGGATAATTGACTTTGCAGAAGAGTTGCGTTATTGGATTGAATTTGGTTTTCAGTTTCACTGGCCATTTATTTGTTAAGGCCC
Source organism: Pyrausta aurata (assembly GCA_963584085.1). NCBI lineage: Eukaryota > Metazoa > Arthropoda > Insecta > Lepidoptera > Crambidae > Pyrausta > Pyrausta aurata. The sequence continues at coordinate 9,832,452 of OY757276.1, forward strand.
ATTTAAATCAGACGAGCGAATGCTCATTCTATCCCCACTTTATTAAATTCTTCTGCTCAGAGCTTTCGTCCGTTGTTCTATTGCGTTCTATAGAATATTCTAATAACGCTCGCTCGATATTTTGGTGTAAAACGCTGAAATCGAGCTTCCGTTTATAACAAAAGAAAACAAGAAAGAATGTTCTTGTTCTAGCTCTAGTTCTTTGTTCGTTTGGTCTCAACCCACCTTTATAGGTCGACGGAAGTATAAGTTTAGTTACATTATAGCCTTTTACTTTTTAAAATGAGTACAAGGAATGGTTTTCCCAATTCAGTTGCTGTTATAAACACTGCATTACTTCCTGAACGATGAAAAGCATTCATCTAATTTTAAACTTTTTTTATTATTTTACTCAAACCAGATGTAATCTTTAATTGATGTTTATCTGACATTATTGTTAAAAAAATGCTAAGATAATAACTCTGCTCAAATTATTTTCAAAGTGTTTAGATAACATTCATCTTTAAATAAGACATCATCTTTCGATAAACTTATGGATAATGGTTTCCAGCTATACAGACAGAGTTAACAACGACCCTGCAACCTTTACAAAGTCATCTAGTTGTCAATGAATTAATGTTCATAATACCTTTATGTGCTACATGCTCACAGCTAATCTAATTTACATATAACATACACCTATTATCATCCATATCTAGGCCTACACTTTAACCAGCTATTATAGACCAACCTCGGAAGCCTATTGCCTGTAATCTATTGCTATTATATAATGTAAGCGCTTAAAGTGACGTGTGACAGAAACTGGGGCGGCTGTAAGTTATGCTTGCGTACCCATTGTACTCGTATGGGGACCTTGATCCAATAGTATTTGGCAAGGTGGCAAGTGAGAGTTCGATAGATGCATGAATGACAAATTCTGTACAGTGCTCAATGGTCTTAAATGATGGATACAACCTTTTTGATCAGGGACATGATTGCATGGAAAAAAGTTAGTTAAGCGCTTCTCGCGTCAATATTGATGCGTATAGCAAAGGAGTGGAATTCGCTGCCCGCGTCGGTGTTTTTCTAATTATTGTAACATAATAACGTAAGTATTATTATTTAATATTGATATAATATTCGTTTACACTGATTGGGAATTGAACTGCCTGGGAATTCAACGGATTAAGCAAGATCGCAATACGCCCCCAAGCTTCTTCTAGGCGAGAACGTTCACTTTCGACAAGTGTGGCTAAGAGACTTGGCTTGGTCAGCAGTAAAGAGAAAATCCATTAAAAAGGGTCATAACTTTTTTCATATAAACTCCGTATTAGTAGTGAACTCCTACTAGTAGTGGTTTCTCTCTTGCTTTCCACACTGCAGTTTTAGAACCGGCAGTTCTTTATACCCAGTCAAAAGCCTTTCCTGATAATTCTCCAGCCTTCTACCAACACCAGAGGAACTCATGGTACAGGATCGTCACTGAATATTGTAGTTTTAAATAGAGAAGCACATCGCACTAGACAGACCTAATTACTGAACTATGTTGTTTAAAGCTACTGAAGGAGTCTGCTGGTCTGGTATTGAATGTAATAAAACGACGCCTTCAAGAAACATAGAGTAACTGTATTTCCATAGGAAAATTATAGTTTTACACAAGAATAGCTTGAAACTAAATAAATTGGTGTTAGGCCAATGGCGTTATAACCGGAAGTCTTTTTACCGACAAACAGGCATAAAGTCAAGAATTTAATTTATTGACACAGATAAAAAATATGTCCCACATCCTCAGAGGGAATATAAATCTATGGTCAAATAACATTGGGATTTGAACAGCTACTGATTCGCTACTCTTAATTCTCTTTATTCAACTTTTTTTTTTTCTTTATTTATTCTTTTTCTCTTTATTCTCTTAATTCTTCTTCTTAATTCTTTTTGTTTTAATTTTTTCTTGTTTGTTATTAATAAAGTTTTTTGTCACTAAGCTTCACATTGATTGAATAGATTAAAATTTAAATCCAGACAAAAATATAGTAATATGGATATAGTATTCAGCTATAATTGGTCATAAGCATTATGTTCCGGAAGTCGTATTATTAGAAAAAGTATCTAAGCTAGCAGATTCTAATCAACGTTATCTATAACACAGCCGAACAAACGTTTTATATCCTTGTTTTTGCCATAGCACGACACAGAAAAATGTTTCACATCATTATCTTGCTGTCAATGAACAACTTCTGAGTAGCAAGACCATTACAGGCTTAAAAACAAAAAATAGCACAACTAAGATCACTATAATTCATGTTCCCTCATGCCGTAGATCACTGATCGATAGATCATTAGGCTTGATCGATTCGACGGCCGCGCATCCATTATTCATGCTGTCTCATGATTTAGGTGAGTGTTGGAGAGAGATGGACGATCGGATTGAGGTGTAGCTTTGATTGACAATTAAGATTTAGTCGAAATGCTCCGATTACGTCAGTGAAGTGTACCGCTGACGTATCGAAAGTTTGACGGTGTTAAAATGTAGCAGCTGAGTGGGCTGCACCAAGATACTTTTGATAAGGTTTCTTTTTTCATTTAAAAATTTCAAACATTTATCTTTGACATTTTTACCAACACACATGAAGGACAGAAAGACCGCGTCGGGTGCCCGGCAGTCGCGGCATCTCGCGGGCATTGACGACGGGCAGACGCGGTCTTCAATAGAAGACGAATCCGTTATTTTAAACTTTTCAGTCAGTTTTTTGAAGGCGGTTTAATTTAAAAAAATTAAAAAATAATTTTAAAATATTTTTTTTATTTCTAGATTTTTAGTTATTTACCCATATCTAAAAAACTACTCAACCGATTTTGATAAAACTAACATTGTACCCTAAACGGAAATATACTTGATTTAACTAAAAAAGAATCATCTCGCTATGACTTCTCGTTTTTGAGAAATCCGTGGACAAACATAGAAACATACATACACTTACGAAATTTTGCATACGTGTTTGGAAGCCTTAACTGACCAACATACTCAATTGTTTTTCCAATTCTAAACAAAGCACATACGTACAGGTCGAATTGAATTCCTCCGGCCGGGGGATTTGAAATTCGGCGGGTCCGCTTATCAAAGATCTCGTAAGGTACTATTAACAGCATAATATTTAACGTTAAGTTTGTAAGCTATGCGCTCTTAATACACCAGCCTATTGTATAGAACATTGTAAAATATTTCAAACAAGTTTCCATAAAGAGGTACCAAGTATCAGCTGGTGCACTGATTAGGTACTTTTAGAGCAGCTGGCTCAGTTATCAAGTGACCATAGTCTGTGCGACTCAACTGAAACTTCGAAGGTGACTAATATTATATTCTCTTGTTCAGATATTGACTTTTTAACGATATCTTCTGATTTTCAGTGCCTTTAAACATACATAGTAACTTAGTGCTAGGCTATAGGGGCCTATTCCTGTTGGATACATATCCCCAGGTAAGCCTTCCAAAAGGACCGGCTTCGGCCGTGATATCCCACAAGAGAGATACAATACCTAATAATAATACTATTCGCCAGATAACACACCAATTGTCTGGTTTCGTAGTAAGGAATTTTCTTCCTTGTGTTACGATACCAGACAATGATTATGACGGGGGGATCTCCCATACATACTTAAATACATATAACATCCATGACTTAGGTACAAATGTTCGTGCTCATCACACAAACATTTGCCCCTTGCGGGATTCGAACCCGCATATAAGATAAGCTGTGTTGATTGGATTATTTAAGGGATCGTCATCGCGTCATCATCAGCCAAAGGACGTTCACTACTGAAAATAGGCCTCCCCATATCCCCTACGGTTTTCCACAGCGACCGGTTACGAGCGGTCTGCATCCAGTGCGATCCTGAAATCTTTTACAAAGTCGTCTGTCCATTTAATTGGTGCTACAGGCAACCTTATGGTCTGCCATGGTGTTAAGTAAAATCTAAACTTTTAAACTATTAGCTTTGACGACATAGCATCGTGCTGAAAACGCTATCAAGGCAGGATTCGTAGAAACAAAATGTGCACATGCTTTATCTACGATTAATCTACGTACCCACCTAAAATCATTGAGCTCAACCTGACATGTGACACACGTCACGATTGGCCAGCCTACGTCGTCTATCCACCAATCAGAAGCCAGTATTTCTGCTCATGACCTAGTTAAGGTATACCTAAACTCATATGTGATAAGGTGATCTTGTAGCTGACATTGGGTTTATTTTCTATTCACGCGCTGTGGTGCAATAATTATTATTTATTAGATCAATTACGAAGTTTTGCTTTGATAGCTTGAAACATAAAACTCAATAAACATAGCCAGGGGCTTTGGATTTGAATTCCTTCTTCTTCTGGATCTGAATTCTATTCCTATTGATATTAAAGATATATAAAACAGTTAAGTATCATACTGTGGACGTCAACAATGACGCAGCGTAGGACGTCCACCGACAAGATGGACAGACGACTTTGTAAAGATCGCAGGATCACACTGGATGCAGATTGCTTGTGATCGGTCGATGTGTAAAACCGTGGGGGAGGCCTATGTTTAGCAGTGGACGTCCATTGGCTGATAATAATGATGATACTTTGTATGCTACATGGTTTTGCAATCAGCATGAAAGCTCCTTTATTCATTCAACGTATTTTTAAAGCAAATTACTCTAAGCTTTGTGCTGAGATGTTTTTTTACCTTCGTGACTAAGTAATTGTTCTACCACAACTTGAAAAATAGGTATTTATTTTCTGTCACTCTTCTGAATTTCATAAAAGCATCAAAGTGCTTTTATATTCATACAGCGCAACTTACTTCACAATTTTCCTGTTCATACCTCCAAGTCCAACTAAGCAATAGAACAGAGAGCTTTCTAGTTCGATTAGCATAATTATGCTTGTATAATGCTAATGCTACCGTCTCGCTAACGGACAGGACAGACATACCTTCTGACGTTAATTACGTATTTAAACTCAGTTTATCGGAGCGAGTTAGCATTCTAATCACTGGGAGCTTTAAGTCCAAGTTCCTGTTAATGTGTAGACATGATTAGTTTTTTGATTGGAAAACTAATTGGAGCGGGAAGTGTAAGGTTTTACAAATTACTTGTCTATCATAAGCTGGGATTCACATTATTCACACACTGCGTCTGGCACGCACTGCTTGGCTGGCATTCAACTGTCTTACGTTTTTGTCTAATTGTTTTTTTGTTTTGTGTAGAAATTATTTCTTTATTTTCATTGTGGAGCGTGCGTATGTGTGTGTGTTTGTGCTGTCCTTTTACCAATAAATGCTTTTTCTTTTCTTTCTTTCTTCTTTCTTATGTGATATTGATGCTAATTCAACTCGTCGTTATTTTACTGTAACTATCATGAGCTTTTCTGAAACAAGACCTTTTTAAGCATCTCCAGAGCAAATCATTACGTTTCTTATTGTATTCTTAAGACAAATGAATGTACCAATTGGCGGACTCAATGTTTAAAGCATTTCCTACCAGTCAAACATGATTTGCATGGTCTATTTTTTTTAAGGAATTCATTTAAAAACAGTGAATAGAATAGAATAGAGTGCCATCGAAAAGACAGTTTGCACTGCATGTTCAAGAAGTTTTGTGAAAATATGCGCCTGACCATTTTTTATTTCCACCCACCAACCATTGAGAAATAATGTAATGCCTATTTTGGAGGTAATTTCCATGTAATTGAAATCGTCAGCATATGAACATGTCTTACCAAAATAGTATCTAATGATGACCGATCGACCGGAAACACATCCGCCATGATCATAGCAAGCGTGTCTTGGATTTTAGGTAGCTGCGTGTTTTGGAAGTAATTACTCTAATTTAAATGAACCTTCTTTAGGGCGATTGATATTTGGAAACGACGCTGGTTCAAGATGTCCTAATAAGTTCTGGAGGCCGATTCTCGAATGATCGAACTTATTTCGTGTGGTGATTCGATTAAGAGGATCACTGTTTTACCTAAAAAAAATCAAGTAATAAATCCACGTAAAAAAGCTTCCGCACGAAAGAAATCAAAATGCATAGAAACCGTGACCCGAATAAAGCAATAACTGTATTTTTTAAAAAGAAAATTCGATCGGGGAACTTTTTTCGTATTCGAACTGCACGAGAATTGGTCCTGGTATCTGTCCAATACTTCAATCCAAAGGACGTTCTATATTTGAATTATTCATTGTTCAGTGCTTATTTTTAACCCCTGACACAAAAATAGAGGGGTTTTATCAGTTTATAGTCTGTCTGCGGTATCGTAGCTCCAGACGGATGGACCGATTTTCGTTTAGTTTGTTTTGTGTCATAGATAAAATTTATCCCGAGTGTTTTAGCCATGTTTCATAAATCTGTTCAGCCGTATAAAGATCAATCAGCACTTTTCTAGTGTTTAGTTATATCGATTCAAAATTTGAGGCCCAGGTGCTGATCTTCTCCACGACACGCTCGCAAATACTTAAAATTATTTTTCCAATATTTTTAAACGTGTATCCGGTTGTAGCAAGCAATTATATCTGTTTAACCACAGATACACAGTATTCACTACGTAGAATTCTAGCTTAATGAATTGGAGATTCTTATCATTTCCAAGTTCGAAGCCCGCGGCGTCTAATGATAACTAAATAAGGTCTCAAATGACTTGCAATAACTCAGGGAATGTCCGATATAATAGGCTTTACAACGTTTTTGTGTCACTTATGAATAAGATAACTAGCAGCTCCCTTCGACTTCGTTCGGGCAAAACGCTTGAACAGTCCATTTATTTATACCATTAAACCGCATTGTATTTAGGTCTTAATTTATACTTATTGTACAACCACAATATGTACAAAAGGTGGGCTTAACGCCACATAGCATTCGCCATCTTAGCATTTGCCTCCTACAATTGTCAAGAAAAGAAAGAAAGAAAGCTTTTATTGATAATGGACATCACAAACACACACATACATAGAAATAAACAAACATATGTACATATTTAAAAGAAAAAAAGGAAATTAAACAAACAAAAGAAAAATGTGCCTCGGAATAATAAATGTACACTTACTTTAATTACTTACTCAAATGCCAGCCAAGTAGTGCGTGTGTGTGTCGGTGACTTCCGAACCAATAGGACCTCACTCAGCATAAGCAAAAAAAACAAAACATATTATTCAGCCGTGTCAATGTGTATACTAGGTTTTTTAGTTGCTCTCAATAAAAGGGCCCACATTTCCATACCAGAAAACTTGTATACCATCATAAAGTGCAGTCATCTAATTTATTTACTAACCAAGTAACAGATGAGGTTTAATCAATGCAAACATATAGGTATCAATACGAAATACACAGCCTCTCGTTCAATATGTGACGAATACCTAAGAAATCGTGATAAAAACAAACTAGGTTATATATATGTCTGGGAATCGCAAAATAGGTTTTGCGATTCCCAGACATTTATTAATAATGTTTTCCCATGTGTCTGTCAGTTCACGGATATTCGGTAATCGGTACCATCACATCAGCCTGTTGGGATTAAATGCCAAATCTAATTGTAGAAACGCACGATTTTTCGATAACGACCTTTCCTCTTAGATAACGTAGAATAATGTGTACCTACGAACTTTATCTACACGTTTTTTTAAGGATTCATACACACAGATAGATTGTTAAACGAATAAGTTGGTCATCTTTGATAATAAAGCAACATGCCTACTGCTGAGTTGCGGACGTGATGAGCTATGTATACAGGGTGTAAAAAGTACGAGCCAATATCAAGGGGGTGATTGTCAGTTGATTTTGGAATACATGTAAATTATTAGAAAAAAAAATTCAACACATATTTTTTCTCATGTATTCTAGACTTGCCTCTAATCACCTCTTTGAATTTGGCTCCTTCTTTTTTACACCCTGTTTAAAAAAGAAAAAGAGTACTTATTAGTTATAAGATAAAACGACCATGGATCCCTAAAATTCCATACAGGTTGTATAAAAGGGCGAGCCATATTCAAGAGGGTGGTTAAGAGTCAAGTCTAGAATACATTTAAAAAATACAATCTAAAAAAAAACTTTGAATTGAATTTTAATTTTTCCTGTAATCTACTCTCTATGGACAACCACCCCCTTGAATATTTTTTTCATCCTGTATTGTTACAAAATTAAAGCATACTATGCAGTTTACTAAGATTATTTCATTTTCATATCAATTAATATTAAGTTAATATAAAAAATAACACATAGGTACATAAAGTACCTAAACTATTTTTTTAATTGCATTAAATCGATGTGTCACCCCTGGCATTGAATGCCGATACGCAGCGATCTGCGAGCGTCGTCACCTCTGAGAAGTTTTTACTTTTAGACGTTTTTTTTTCACTAAACCGCTAGGGTCACCATGTATATAGTATAATTGAGGACTTTGTTTAGATATCAACGAATAGATGAATATAGAAGATAGATAGAAGTGATAGATTTTATTATATTTTTGATTATAAATTGCACTGTGAAGCAACTGCGTCAAACAAGGAATCAAACCATGTGTCTTACGCTAGCCGGGTGCTTGCCTTTATCACTCAGCCACCGACACAATAGACTTGCCAAGGTGTCGGTGGACGTGTGATATAATATGTATGCGCCCGGATAGCGTAAGACACAAGAGGCTTGCCAATGTGTCAGTGTTTTTTCTATATGTGTCCGGATAGTGTAAGACACAGGATTTAATTCCTTGTTTGACACAGTTGCTTTTTACAAGTGCAATTTACAGATTTTTGTTTGGATAGACAGCAGTAATTGTTAAGTATCTGCTATATTGTGCATCACACTCAGATTCCATTATTAAACCGCCAAGAGCTATGCATTATCCGACTCATTATCCGTCCTCACGATTGAAATTTTTGTATTTAGTTATTTCAATCGTTTTCTTAACCAATCTTGGTATGTATTGGCCTTCTGTCGAAATGATCTGAGGGTTCCACAGAACTCGATCCAGTGATTTGGCCCGGATTCTAATAAATAGCCTGTAGCAGATTTCTGTCTGTCATTGTTTGTGACCGCTTTTATGTGTTCATTGCTTTTACTCATGCGGCACGCTACGGAACGTTTAGTTTGGCCAAATATGAGCTACCGCAACTGGAGTCAATTTTGCAGACACCAGGTCTTTGTAGTGGGAAACTGTCTTTGGGCGATCTTAAACATTGTGCCACTTTTCTTAATGGAGTGAAGACAGTATTTAGTGAATATTTATTTAGAACATTAGAGACCTTGTCTGTCATTCCTTTTATGTATGGCAAAAATACTGGTTGTCTATCTACCTTATCTTTCCGGTGTCTCACTTTGTGTCTAGGTGGAAGTTGCCCTTTAAATCGATTACTCAGTAGGGCCCGCTGAACATATTGTTCTAATTCTTGGCTAAGATTTTCACTATCGCACAAATTATAAGCACGGTTCGTCAGCAATTGTTCACACATTTCTAGTCCCATTTATCTACAGTCTTAATGGTCACCCCATCCTCTGTTCCTGTCCGTAATTAGTCCCTTCCCAGCGTTTGTAAGCGGCATAGTTCAGGAGTGAGATACATGCCTTTTAAGGGCACATACCCTAGATGGCACTAAATAAATTGCCTGTTATCTTTAAGCCATTATGTTTGCCGCTCCTGAGTCCTGACGCTTGATTTGAGAGGAATTACTTGTGTAAATCTTTGAAGATACGTAGTCAGAGTATAAACCAATCTTTTTTTTTATTAAACGATGGTCTGTTATCTTGGAAATATCAATCCAAACAGATACAAAATTAACACATAATCCATTATTGACTACGATTTTCTATAAGGAAAAAAGACATATTAAAATTATTACAACTTTAACAAGCTTTAAAAATAATTTATAAAGCTTGAATCTGTCCACAATTAAGATTGAAAAAATAATCTTAATTAAATGACAGTTATTTACATTTGTACTTTAGTCATGATCATTTATGGAACACATATATAATTGTCTGGTATTCGTAGCATAAAGAAGAAAATTATTTAGTTCAAAACCAAGACAATTGGTGTTGTCTGGTGCATATTTATGTACAGTGGGTTTTAAAATGGTTTTAAAAAGGATGCAAATATATTAATCGTGACATTTGATAGTACTTTACTAGAAATAGGTATGGGAAACTAACTGGTCTTAAGTACATTTTCAACCTCTTTACTAATCGGTCGGAGTAATCAATACTCCTGCGGTTAGCCATAACTGGAAGCCATTTAACTCTTGAACGGTTCAAAAGCTGTCACTCCTGTCACACCAGTATAGAACTAATTTAAATACGTCTTTTGAGCGTTAAACTCGATTCATTGAGTTGAAATTGATTACTTAAATAAATACGGTGAAATTAGCCCTAAGATTAGAGCCAAAATGACGGCAGCGATTTTTATTTTTGTAAATAATTTTTAGCCTTTTGGTAATAGTCACTGTTTTTGTAATACTTATACTTACCTAGGTAATCCACGTACTGAGAAGTTACTTACGTCGCATTAATTGTCGTTTTCCTCTCCCAATTTGTGTACGTGTTATGTACTCCATATGATTATTATGAATTAAGTTCTGCCTTTATGTAAAAGAAAGATCGTTTTATTTATAAAAATGATGTGTACTCCATGTACATGGAGTACATGCAGGGAAATGAAAATTAAGGTGACAAAAATGACGTCAAAAAGTTTTGTTTAGTATATATTTTAACACTCACAGTGTCATATTTTATTCCTAAAAGATGAAATAAGAATAACTAACGTCACGCAATGACGTATCCATAAGAGACCAAAAATTTCGTGTCAGACCGATGGCACGGTCGCTCAATTGGAAGAGCAGTTGGACGGTTAGCCAGAAAAATGCTGGGTCGAGTCCCGCCCGTGCGCAATTTTTGGTTTCTTATTTCATCTTTTACTAGTTTGGTGTTTAGAACAAGTCGCAAAGTCCGTCAAACGTCCAATTCTCAATTTGAGGCATAGTAAAAAATCAAAGAGCTTGTTTATAAACATCATCTAGTCATGTTCCACACAAAAAGCGCATGGCAAGTGAATAGCGAACAATCCTCTGCGCGCGCGCAGCCATCGATCAATCTGGCAGATATGATATAATTATCCGTCGGCTGTCCGACTGTTGATCGATCGATGAGCCAGTGGGGTAATAGTTAGGCAAGTGCGAGTTGCTGCATTGTTAACTGACTTCAAAAATAAATTTTCAGTTCGACCTGTATGTTTGTCCGCGAATATTTCGCGTCTGGCTGTACCGATTTTGATGTAGTTTTCAGTAAAGTATTTGTTACACTAAGGATTAGTTATTAGTAAGGATAAGTTGTTAGTAACTATAATTGTTTATTAGGTACAATATAACTTAAACAATAACTAAAAACGTCAAAAAATCACTTTAAGAACAAAAAGAATTGACTTAAGTTTTTTTTCGAAGGTGGTTCTTTTATGATACTTTTGTATGAGGCATCCTAAAACGTATTTTTTTATCGGAGTAATACTGCTCTAATTTAAGTTGAGCTTAACTGACACATTTTTATTAAATACGGGCCCCTAAAGCATAGAGTCGTGTTGTGAAGCGTGAACGATTAGCTTCGAGGAATTCTGACGAGAGAGGAACATGAAATCACCGCGCTAAGATAATGTTTTGACTTCAGATAAAAATAGTAAAGATAGGATCTGCATACCTACTGCATACCTGCTGTCCATGCAGAGGGTTAGCTCACTCTTATTTCTGTATTTTTTATATAAGGTCACCTCGCTTTAAGTAATAATATTTAACGGGCTGATTCAGCACAATAAATTAATGATTTTTTGTAGAAAACACTATGGGGTTTTATTTGCTAGTTTTTAAGATTTTTTATTTTATTTTATTAATTAAGGTTAAAGAAAAAGAAGGATTGGGCACTGAATTGAGACAGGTGAAGCCGATGAATTAGATAACTCTTTAAATTGTCAGAGTGCTGTTTTGCAAAAATGATATGGTTCTTGCTATAGAAAAAGAACTTGATTTTCCAAAAAATAATGAATGTGTTCTGTTTTACATGAAGTATAAAAAGACACTGATAAAATATTATCACTTAAAACGATTTGACCTTATATAAGCCGCCGTAACACTTAATTACTAATTAATTCATTATAGCAAAGCAATACCTAACAGTATTTATTTTTGTTTCTTTCTGGCGCATATTTATTTATTCATTTTTTTTTCGCACCGCCTGTAATCATTTCTGCTTAGCAAAATTGTATGACTGGCAGAGAATGCCATTGTACAAATTTTGGTTCTGATAAAGTATAAATAAATAAATAAAAAGAAGATTAAAAACCTATCGATTGTTTATGCAATCACTAGCTTTTGCCAGCGACTTCGTACGCGTGGAAAAGTGACTTCTTTCTCCCGTTTTTTACACATTTACCACTATATCTTTGCTTCTATTGGTCGTAGCGTGATGTTATAAAGCCTATAGCCTTCCTCGATAACTGGACTATCCAACACAAAAAGAATTATTCAATTCGAACCAGTAGTTTCGGAGATTAGCGCGTTCAAACAAACAAACAAACAAACAAACAAACAAACTCTTCAGCTTTATAATATTAGTATAGATATGGTGTAACCAAATCTTAGAGGAGGTATAAGTCTAGTTTACAGTCAAAAGTATAGCAACCGTATCAAACTCATTAGACTAACTAATTTCAAAGCTTATTCATTATTCCTTCTCTATGTCAGAAGCCTGAATGAATTAGTGCTTCGCTAGCTGCGCCTGCACACCATATTTGGCCGCCTTTATTTATCGTTACAATGCAGCCATGAGCCGCTATACTAATTGTAACAAGTGATTACTTAAATTCTTAATGCGACTCGAGGCTCTTTGAAACTATACCGCGAAAGTGGACCGATAAAATCGGACCGGTATTGATTTATATCGATCGATATACAGGGTGTGCCAACATTTGAAACAATAATATACAGGTGTATAGTTAGAGTCATGTAGTTTGCAACATATAAGATAGCAAATGTAAAACTAGCTTTTGCCCGCGACTTCGTCCGCGTAGAATAGTGACTTCTTTCTCCCGTTTTTTACACATTTACCACTATATCTTTGCTCCTTTTGCTCGTAGCGTGATGTTATACAGCCTATAGCCTTCCTCGATAACTGGACTATTCAACACAAAAAGAATTATTCAATTCGAACCAGTAGTTTCGGAGATTAGCGCGCTCAAACAAACAAACAAACTCTTCAGCTTTATAATATTAGTATAGATTAAGCAATAAAAATTAAATAGTATAACCCTTTTAAGCAAAGAACCATAGTGCTCTAAAAATTCATTTTTTTTATTGTGTTCATTTTACTTGTGCTTTTTCTGAAACTATCTATGAGTGGTTTAATTAAAAGGTTTATAATAAACCCTGGTTTACCAATAAAAAAATATGGAAGTCGTAGAAAGTGACAAAGAATCGTTTAATAGTTATTATGTAGACTGAAATTGAAATAATTACCATTGATTAGTGATGTTCAACCTTACGGTGTTACTGACACTAGACCCCATGTGTCCCCTTTCTAACAGCAAACATCTAGTAATATTTTTCCTTTAGCCTGTAACCAGTGTCAACTTTTTCCTTTAGCCTGTAACCAATGTTTTTTTTTTCCTTTAGCCTGGACCAATGTAAACTTTTCCTTAGCCTGGACCAGTGTCAGCTTTTTCCTTTAGCCTGTAACCAGTGTCAACTTTTTAGACATCCCGTATGTTCTCAAATACTCGCTATGCTAATTCGGCTCTCCATTTGATAATCGAATAATTAATCTCCGCGTTTGCGATTACACTCATACGTTTTGTCGCCGGTGCGCGGTGTTGCGACACATTGGAAACACGTTGAAAGGATTAAGGTTATGATATGATCTCAACTTTTGAGTTCTGTTCAAGAGCGTCTAATATAAAAAATCAGACCGGTATTGATTTATATCGAGCGATATACAGGGTGCACGGTAGCTCAATTGGAAGAGCAGTTGGCCCGGTAAGCCAGAAAGATGCTGGTTCGAATCCCGCCCGTGCACAATTTTTGTTTTTTTGGGAATAAAAAATCAGTTTGCTTACGTGATCATAGGTACGATTCTCAAACTTTCTATATTGTCTCGAATTTGTAATTTCGTGAATCATAACACAAGTGCATAAGATACTTACTTTGGCATCGAAGCAATGTATGTGATTGGTGTCCAATATTTATATCATCATCATCATTATCAGCCAAAGGACGTCCACTGCATATGCTTCCCCACGACTTTCTACAACGATCAAACATTTAGACCAATAGTTCATCTTGTCGGTGATCGTCCTACACTCCGACCAAAGACGGATCTTTGGTCAGAGGGTTCCCAATCATAAATTTACATATTTAATATCTTACCGGTCATACTTCAAGTAACATGTTAATATTTCCAGTGCAAATCCTTTACTAGGGCATAATATTATGAAATTCAATTACAGCGAAAACTTAAACACATTTAACAACTCAAATTTAGTCGTCACCGCGTGACAGTTAACGTAAACTTATGGTTAAACTCTCGTAATTGGTATACTGTAACCGATCTCATACGCCGCTCATACTTGGTCTTTAATCTCGATATTAATACCGGACATTACCTCAGATATGACAGGACTTTAATTAAGTTTTGAGCTACAGTTTATATTGACTAAGCGACTGTAATTATAAATGACTTGGTAATTCGTTATTAATTTTGTAATTTTCTTAGTTTGTTTTTATTGCAAGAGATGTAAAAGCTTACGTCATTGTTTACTCATTTCTGAATATTGTGATTTCGGTCGGTATCTTTGTGGTCCAAGGTTCTATTCCCGATCAGGTGAATTTATCTAAAATTTCTTTGTTATAGGTCTGTTTTTTTATTTAGTGTTGCTGTTGTTTCTGAATTGTATGAAGTAATAATAATTCATCTGTTTTATTATTACTTTGTGATTAGAGAAATTAATGTTGATGATGTCCTCTACTCATTTATTTCTTTACCTGATTCGTAGTGCATGCAATCGTGGAAATTGTCCGATCGATATCCTGTTTCGTTTTCAAGCTATTTCAAAGCATATTCATAATCAAACTAAACTTTTCATTTATATAATTAAATAACATAAAGAAGCTTTATCCTCCCCGTTTTCTTTCATGTTTAATTGTAAATCATTAACACCTGTTTACCGCTCTTGCTAACAGAATTATAATTGCAAGTTACGATTTATGAGCTACATCACCATTAGTGTGGTACTGCAGGATGCATTCAACATAATGCCCATATATCTTTGTTAAATCTCCATCCATCATAACCGATATAATGCTGACAAAAACTTACTGCGACCACGACTTGTATAAGCAACTAATAAGTATACTCGGCTACGTAAGCTACTTGTCTTAAAAAATATAAATAGTTACGGTGCTAGGTGTAAATAAACAATGAAACAGCTAATAGAAATGTGTTGTGGAAATCAGAAACAACGGTGGTAGCACAAAACCTAAAGGCCGATTCTCGCATGATCGAACTTCGTTTCGTGTGGTAATTCGATTACGAGTATCACTGTTTTACCAAAAAAATTAAGTTATATATCCACATAAAAAAAACAACAGCACGAAAAAAATTAAAATGCATAGAAATCGTGACCCGGATAAAGCAATAACTGTATTTTCTTTGAAAAAGAAAATTCGATCCGTGAACTTTTTTCGTATACGAACTGCACTAAAATCGGCCTCCTAGTCCTTATATCATATTTAAAAAAACCGGCTTAGAGCGTGTCGGACCCGCGCACTGAGGGTTCCGTGCCACCATTAACTGAATTCAGAGTCCACATACTTTCACTTAACGAAAACATCACAATATATTGCGACAGCAAAAATAACTTTGTTTTTCATAGTGTGTGTATGAAAGACAAAGTTATATTTGCGGTTGATAAAAATGTGCAATATCTCAAAAACTACTGGTTCGATCTCCTTCAAACCAATTTTCGTTGCAAGTTTTTGTTGAGATCTACATCACATATTTGTTTCAAAATTTTCACTTTCTTAGTTCAAAAGTTAGATGGGGGGGTGACTCCCATTTTAAGGTTTAAAGATTCTTTATTTCTCAATAAAAACATAATGTCACTTACTTGAGAACATAAACAGACAAAAATTATTGATAACGTTTACATCGTTCGCGCACGTCTTTTAAAAGCTAAGTATATGTATAATGTTAAAAAGGTAGTGTATACTAAGGTTTACTACAATAGGCTTATTCTTTAATCTGTTGCACATGCTGTGCAAGTTTCTTTTTAAAAATATTGCCTTTCAAATGTGCGGGTAGATTTTTAAACAGCTGTGCTCCCTCAAAACTTAACATTCGCTTACCGTAATTCGTTCGAACTTTGGGTACAACCAAGTAACTAGCTCGACGGCGTGTGCGCTTCTTTGTAACCTGTTGTGACTGTGTTAGTGTAATCGACGTGTGGATGGTTTTATGCAGTATTTTACGCATGAGCAAGCAAGTACAGTACGTAAATAATTGTTTAATATTCATTATATTAGTCTCTTCATAAATTTTGACAGTGGAAGCCAGATAAGGGTAATGGAATAAAAGTTTGATTATTTTATTTTGCTGTACTTGTAGTTCGGATATTTTTGTTTTTGAGGCACTACCCCAGATTTCAATTAAGTAGATTAAATGAGATTTCACAAGAGAGTTGTATACATTGAATCTAGCTTTTCGGGGTATAGATCGTACCATGGGGCGTAGTGAAGCCGATTTTACCACTTTGGAAGCGTCTATATCTTAAACTTTACACTTTTAGAAAAAATGGTTTTAGAAACCTCAACATCATTTTAAAAGACCTATCCATAGACAACCCACACGCATAGGTTTGAGTAAAAAAAATTTTTAGGTTTTAGTTTCATGTATGGGAGCCCCCCCTTAAATATTATTTTTTCTTACTTTTTGTATCTGAATCGGAAAGCGGTGAACAAAATACACCTACCTACCAAGTTTCAGCTATGTGATGCTTATAGTTTCAGAATAAAGTGGCTGTGACATACGGACGGACAGACAGACAGACAGACTTGACGAAACTAGAAGGGTTTCGTTTTTTGCCATTCGGCTACGGAACCCTAATTATGGGGTCTATAAATTATAAATATATGCGCCAGACAACACACCAACTGTCTTGATTTCGAAGTAAGATTTTTTTCCTTGCGTTACGAATACCAGATAACGATTATGATGGGGGCATCTCCTATATCCTTAAATAAATATAAACATCCACGACTTAGGTACAAATGTTCGTGCTCATCATATAAAAAATTGTGGCCTGACTCTGTACAATTGACCCTACCGGGAATCGAACCCTCGGAGATGGCGAAGCCTTGAAATCCAGCGCAGGGCAAATGAATTAAATTCACTACCATACACCCTACGATTTTCACATTTCCAAAACCTATTTACAGGGTAGCGTAGTCAGACATGATCCTTCCTTGGCCAAATCGTCACCTACCATCAGAAGCAATGACCCTAAATTAATTTAAAACCAAACTCATCAGATTACCGGCTGACTGTACTTTAAACAATAAAAAGCTAACGAATGATCCATGGAATTAATTATACTTTTAACGGAATCATGCTTGTTAGCGGACGATAGTGATCTGATCTGATCAAGCGCAGATGTTTACTATGATATGACTGACGCGATCTAGTTAGTGATAACAAGGTGTATCTGTAACTTGCAAGTGGTACTTAAAGATTACTGAAGCTTTTACATATTGGGATATATCAAATTACTACAATTAATGTGTTTAGTTAAAATAATTTTTTGTATAATAATAAATTATATAGCTAAAGTTTGTTGTTGAACTAGCCTAAAAACACTCGTAGCTTCAATTTTTAGGGTTATCCATACTTAAAAAAAACGAGACCCTTACTTACTTTACTGTCCCTATGTCAACCCCCTTTTTTTCTTCTAAAGAACGTGAAATTATAGTAAATGTACATTATTTACTCCATACCTTATCGGTACGCGAGTCAAACATAAACTTGAAAAGTTTTGTCAAAATAGCCCCAACAAAATGTTGTGCTTTAGAAAGATGTGAGTATTAACAGAAAAGTGTATCTTTGTGTTGTGTAAATTTAACAAAATTGTAGTTTTTGAGTTATTCGAGAAAAACAGAATATTCATCTTTCTAAAGCACAACTTTTTGTTAGGGTTATGAACTCCAAAATCTGAATCTACCTCTATACTTTGCTACAAACAATATTCATTCGCAAACGAAAGTAATAGCAAAAGCTATTCTAGTTCCAGTGGCATTGTTGCCTCTCGTGTGTCTATCAAACCTGTTCCCTGTCCACACCCTCGCACATGATATTACATTAAATGCTGTCGACGTAGTCTAATAAACGTTCTGGCTTTTTGGTTTAACTGAACGTCTTGGACGCGTTCTAATTCCTTCGATTTGGATCACAACTTTTATCAGGTTGAATAACTGTCCTCGAAAAACTAACCGTGCATTTAGACATTTTGCAGTAATAATTTTAGAAAAATGTTTTATTGTTTAGTCACACTAAATCCGGATTTTATATTTTTTTACTTATTTTGAGTGCTCGCGTAACTCTTGAGAACATAGTACAGCTAAAGTAAAAGAGGCAGCTTCAAACATAGCGGAAAGCTTGGCACGCGTTTGTACACCGCATAGCCACCGACCGACATGTTTCAACTGTGATTAGGGCTATCAGTTCACTTATCTCAAAGATATACATATTTTAGTTTACACTGCATTTCGGGAAAAAGGAAATAAATTAAACGATAACCATAAATGTATGTGCAAGTAAATGACATCAACGCGCCAGGTATGAAATGTTGTTATTTCCTTCCATCTTTATTTAAATATTTCAATTAATAAAATATTTTGGTATTACTGCAAGTCAATCATGTGTCTCATTTTTTTTAATGTAAGGTTACCTTTTTTTTGGTGTTGGGGGAGACCTTTGCTAAGCAGTGTGATGATATAGGTTAAATCAAAAAAAATACTTTGGAAAACTACTCATAAAATCGTTCCAGTAGTCATTTGCACCCACCCTAAAGGAATTCTTTTGATAGTTCGAAGATGTTTACATTAAAATAAATAGATGGTACGAATATAAGAACCCGAGTAGTGCTTTTATGCAACCCTATCGCCTCATTGCAGCTACCAGCTTCTGAACAAAGGCACATTTGTTATCGCAGTTACGGCTTGTTACCGTTTGATGAATGACCGCAAAGCTCCGCGTTCAATTACGTTTTTACAAACACATGACAGCTGCATTTAATAAATATTTCATAGTATAAACATTGGATAAAGCAAGCTCATTTTGGCGATTGATAATAATAATAAAAATATCTCTTTATTGTACAACACAAAGTAAATTACAGTTTATAAACTCAAAGTAAATGTACAACTAAGGTGTACAATTAGTGTGATGTATGGCACATATTTATTTATTTATTTATTTCATTTTATTTCACATAATTTTATTTGACCAATCTATTACGAAGTTTAACGAACCAAAAGCCTCAGTTTTTCTTTTATAACATCGCTAATGATACAATGATGAAATGAGTCAAAACATATCAAACCTTTCATGCTTGGTTCTAAATGTCATATCAATATTAGTCTGCCTGTGACCACGGATATGGTGTAAGTAAAGCATTCGAAATGTCAGCTTGGACGTCAGCGTTTTACTAAACAATAAGTACTATTCGCGTAAAGTTCAGAACCAAATAATGTCATTATATTCAATCCGAATACTTAATAACTTTTAATTCGATACACTTGTTAGTATTATAGAGATATTTTGAAGCCAAGGTGACGCATCAATAACGTACTTAGTGCTTTACGCGAGCGCACGCCACACATGTCAGTCGGTTAAGTGACGATACTTGGATAGCCTTACTACCACCTCTGGATTTTTTATTCATAATGGATTATTCAGCAGATTATTATGTGTTATTTGTGTACGTTTCACAACAAATACAATACAAAACAATACTACAGTAGTACTTAACAGTCTGAAATAGGGGTTTGATATTGAAATATTTTGCAAAAAACTGGTTTCAAATCAGATGAATTCCTTAATCACTCCGACACTAGTTAAAACATTGGCAAAGACTTATTGGAAAAGCGTAGTAAAGGAAATACTAAGTTAATGAAACCAAACCTAGAACCACATGCATATAAAAGGTGTGAAAACCAATAGTAGCAATCATGTCTCGGTCTAGAAATCGAAGTCGGCAGGTGATCGGCTACCGCTAAGTGGGTATGCGAACGCAATTAATTTAAATACAGGCAGATATTCTAAACTTGCTTTAGATCCACATACGTACATGTGGCAAATACATTTAGAGTAAAATCGACCTTATCTACACAAGTACACATAAGATAGGTACAACAAACAAGCAGTTATGAGGTTAATTGGAGGTTAAAATTTGCCATACGAATTTAGGTTTCAACAATATGTCGACATTATCTTTATTTACTCATACTTTTTTGATAATTTCATCATCAGCATTTTGTGACTTAATTAATAATATTTGATGATCTAGTGTTGTAATATGGAAAAAACTCCACCGACAAGCTTGGCTCTTAAATTAGATGATCAGTATTTTAATAACTTAGTACTTATTAAAATCTTTAGGAGTTTTCTGGACTATCTTGAGATTTTTTTCACGTGGGTCATACAGTTTACATTTCTCAAGTACAGTTATGTAGTTCGCCAAAATTAATCAGTCTGACAAACTGCTTATCATTATTATGATTACTTTGCAGTTTCCAGTTATTTGAGGATTAATCCAGTTTCTTTTATCTTTCCATCATCATCATCATTATCAGTCAAAGGACGTCCACAGTTTTCCACAGCGTTATTCTTCCATACAATCCTATCATCTTCCCCTTCATCCACCTATTCCTAGAAGTGTTGTTACTAGATCAACACATTTAATATTGATTTTGCAACTGACTTCAATTTACCTACACAACACACTAATAAATCTTTCAGTGCGACAGACGTGTGCGAAGATAAGTTTGCGCCAAGATAAATGTTTTGAAAGGCATCGGAACATTTTCTATTGGTCGCCGGTGACCAATCGTGTGGAGTGAACGCAAGGCCGCTGAGATCAGTGCAGGGTGTGTTTCTTTAGCTGCAAAGGTACGGGTTTGATGCCCAGCTCAGGATATACGAAGCTATAGGATTAGTGAAATTGCTTTTGTATTTCATGTAGAGTCGCCAGCACATCAGGTTACCCACTTTTGTTGAAAACTAGCATTTTTTAAACTGCATGTGATTACCTTGACGTGCTGTTGTCCGT
Source organism: Pyrausta aurata (assembly GCA_963584085.1). Lineage (NCBI taxonomy): Eukaryota > Metazoa > Arthropoda > Insecta > Lepidoptera > Crambidae > Pyrausta > Pyrausta aurata. The sequence goes on from OY757276.1 coordinate 9,853,810, forward strand.
ACTGTGAAATGTATAGTTTTATTTTTAATTCGGAAGAGTCCGAAATGTTTTGATGTTGACGATTTTTATTACAGAAAAAAAATACAAATTACAAAAAATACCCTTTTAATGAAAACAATATTTTTCATTAAAAGGGTATTTTTCATTAATCATTGCTTTAAACTACTAAAAACGGCTTTTTGTTTTTTTTTTCTCGATTTCCTGCTTCTAGGTAAGCCTTGATGAACTTTACCTTCATTTTTAATATTTCAAACTTATATATATTCTTTATTGCACTTATGAGATGTACAGAAAATACAAAAAGTCACAATGTGAACAAAGGTGGGCTTATCCCTAAAAGAGATCTCTTCCAGCCAACCCATAGGTTTACTTATTACTGATGCAAATAACAATATTGGTGTCACGCAGGGCTGTACTCTAAGCCCGCTACTATTCCTTCTCCTAAAACCATCGCACATCTTCCACTGGCTTTCTACCTTTACAAATATCAGATTACGCGATAATAGCACACATGTAAATATCGGCACTTCACCTATATGTGGTGCACGATTAGCCGGCCATTATTTACAAACGACATGATATTAAGATCAGGTTGCAAGGCACGGCAGGTTACTGGAATAGGTCAAGTTGCTTTTATTACCGGTAAGACCTTAGGATAAAGAGCTTTCGGTACTTAGAGCTTAGATCATGGAACGTTTTGTAATAACAACAATTAATGATGATCTCGTAGATGCTTACTCCATCTGTATCACTTTATTCTTGGACTGTTTATATCACACGATGCATTTTGACTATTTTATGTTAGCAGTCAACATGTCACACACTGAGTGGGAATTGAACTGCCTGAAAATTGAACGGATTAAGTTGGATCGCAATACGCCCCCTGTAGTATTTCGTATGGTCAAAAAAACTATTTGATGTATGATAGTTTTTACCCATCAAACATCTCGCACGATACTACCAACCAACCACTATTTGATACACTTAAATAAACTAGTAAATTAAAACGATTTCTAGCCTAAAGCAAAACATTGAAAGTGAAACTTAACCATCAAACTAACCTTAGCTACAGTACATAAATTAAGTCATAAACGTTACGAGCACCATAACTTACGCCATGACTTGATTTCTAGAAAACATACGCCTTAGGGCAAAACCAAAACGCTTTATTTCAATGACTATTACTATTAATAACATGCTGTACAACTAGATGAAGTGTTGATGTGTTATTCATTATTTCGGACATAATAATTAATAGTTTAGGCCTTCCAACGTACTTGGACATTGCTATATTTATTACTATCATAAAAATGGTACCGCTTAAAAATGTGTAGTTTGTTATCTTGATTTGGGTCTGGAGGTGTTAAATTCTTTAGTGTCTGAGATGATAAATGTTTTGCAACAAACATGGTGCCAAGACACATAATTCATATTTTTGATGAAATCTGTTCGTTATCAAAGTATTTGATGAAAGTAATACAGAGTGTCCCAAGAAACCCTTCTCGTCTATAATTTCTGTGGTCCGTTGATAATATCTTATTTACTTCCATTTCCCTTTTCCATTTTCATTTCTCTTTTCTTTTTTTTTACTTTCTTTTTTCCTACAAGTGACTCTCAAAACTGCTGGTTGCATTTATTATTATTATTTTTACCTGTTTATTTAAATGGTATTTATTTAATATAATCTCAATATGTAAAATTATTAATTATGTATTAGTTTATATATTTTGTATTATGATGTGTATTTTATGATTATTTATTATCATGTAATGTGTACTAAACTCTTTTCTTATCTCTTTTTAATCAAATCTGTCCACTTTATCTGTTGTTTAAAACGTTTCATAGAGGATAGTCATTTCTATTCATTTAAACTTCACCTCATGTAAACTTTGTTTACCATTAAGTACCATAGCACCAATAGAGATTAGTATTAATATTTTATTTGATTTTAAAGATTGCGCATTGACCTTTAAATTAAAATGTCTTTTCATCTATCTTTAGCAACTTTGTATTTCTTTTCATAGACGGTGTACTTAATTTATCTATTATCCGATTCGCAATCAGTAATGATTGACAGCTTCGACCCCATTGGTCGGCATTGTTATGTTGTGACCAATAAAATGATTCCAATCGTTATTTCTGACCAATCATTAGCGCTCGAAGTGGGTCTCCTTGAACGGACGGTGAAAGATTTTATTAATTCAGTAGCTGTCAATCTGTACAATTAATTGATTCGCTACTACAGAACTTAAAGGGATGTCTGTTATTGCACATGTTGTAAGATCAATGTTAATCTTACCTATACTGGACACTACATCCGGCTGGCCGGTGTATACCATCCATTGTTATTGTAATTTTTATTTATTTCGATCTTAAAATTAGTACTGTTTAAAATAATTTAACTAACTACAGTTAACGACGATTACTTAAAATCAATGTCATTAATGTAACTTTCCAAACTACTAAAATACCTTTGCATCATTAATCGTTAGACCACTGCGTCAACTGTCATCGATTAAACATAATCTAAAGGGCTGCTATCATAAAAATCAATTCCCATTACGTTTCATTCAAATCATTCGCTTGACCTCCAAAGGGCTTGGTTTCAAAACACGGTAGCTATCCGTCAAGTAGTTGACAGGACAATGAGGACCATCAATAATGATAGAAAGGCCTGATTGGTATCAGGTCAGGCGCAATTACCAACCGGGTGTTAGCCATCTAACGCGTGGACGCACTAGTAGGCCAAGGGATAAATGCAGGGTATGTTTGTTTTACGATATTTGAGTTTTGTTCCCTTTTTAGGTAACATACACGCATCGAAGAAGGTAACGGATATTCGAAGCGTTTATTCCGCAATGAGAGAAATAAAGAATAGAAAGAAAAACAACGTTTATTCAGTACTTCAGTACCAAATATGTTCACAATGTTTTGTCCTTAGTTCTGAATACTTATAGTTGAACTAAACATTTTATTCTTTCTTCTAAGATGACAATCAATTTTAAATTTTTGATGATATCACGTAAGAACTTGTTCAGCATTTTAATATTTATTTTGTTCTGTACACTCTTTATTCTTTTCTCCTTTTTCTAGCAAAAAACTCAGACCCGAATCAACCGAAGCTTTAAACACTAATCGAGTTGAACTAGTCATAAAGCTACAAAAATAACTGTCCCCTGTCCTACTGCAGTCATTTGTCAAGATCATTGCGTATGGTAATGGCGCAGTGATCGGTGCGCAATGCACGTGCGCATTCTACAGTAATAGTACTGACTCTGCTGACAGTCTGTACTTAGGTCTACTGCCTCGGTGGAGCAGCGGTTAGAGGGTCACATTTTTAAAGCGACGGCTGCGCCAGAGGTCTCGGGTTTGATCCCCGGGTTGGGCAAAAAATATATACTTGGGTTTTTCTTTTCAGTTATTCCCAGGGAAACCCGGAGTTTGGAAGTTGGCGGTGTTTCACCCCCGTGCCTCGGAAAGCACGTAAAGCCGTTGGTCCTGCGCCTGATCTCTCCTCCGGTCGTGTCAGATTGCTGTCCCTTCGGGCTATGACAGGGAAAGGGAAAGTGCACCTGTGTTTGCGCACACACTTGTGCACAATTTGTCCCGCGCAGTCGGCTAGTCGTTGTGACTGGCCACCGTAGTCGCAATCAGCTAGGGGGACTGTTACACTAAGTCTACTGGGTTTAGTGTCCTGATTCCAAATTGCACTATCTTCCAAAGACTTATTTTAATGTTTATTCCTACAACCAAATCAGTCCTAAGAAGTTTCGTAGGTACTTCTGTCTCAATGAACTATTTTAGAACTGTCATACTGTGTGACCCACACTCTTGCACAACTCCTTTGTTTTATGAGACTGTTGTAACAGACATCGAGTATTATTAGTTCATGCTTAAATTTTGAATCAAGTTTATCTTTTTAATGCCGCTAATAATTAATCCCACAGGCCCACGGATACTTTATTATTAGACCCCCTGTTCTATAAATAAATGAATTGATGTACTTACCTTTGATAATTTTGCAGCTAGTGGTGACTGAGTTTGTTCCGGCGTTTCTTCTCAGCTTTTGCCTAATTGTCTGTGTTCTGTCTCGAAGCCATGTTTCGACCCTTTCAGGGCACATTTATTTTTATTTTTTTCACTGTATATTTGACGTTCATAAGTGTCATTTCATGACCTAAATTTAAAGAAAGATTTTGAATTTGAATTAGCACGTTTGTATTCAAACTTATCCAAGAATGGTAAAAAAACAATATTTCAGAACGTGCTAGCTAGTGGATTTTGCAACTTATCCGCCAGGCAAATTGTTCTAATTATCTGAAATACACGGCCGGTAATCTTTTGCGATATATTAATATGTACCTCGTTACGTTAGACACGTCGGTATAATGGCATAAATAAACGTATAGTTAAGGTAGTGGTAGGATATCGTTAAGTTGCTGATAAGTTAAGTAGGGCATTTAGTTCCCCCTCGAATAGAGCACGCCTTGCCGTGGCGAGGGGGCTCAGTAGCCTGTCGCAATCCAGCGGCAGGTGAAGCCAAGATGCTCTGTGGAGAGTGCCGCTGCGACTGTTCCCGTATCGGGCGGCAGGGGCACTAGTGAGTCGCGTCTGTCTCGCATCGAGCGGCGGCTCACCGAAAGTGGTTGCGACTCCCAGCACCCCTCTGGCTTATCAGAGGAGGCAGGGGATGTCCTTAGGACTCTGGTCCTCTTGGCGAGCCCGGCGAACAGTTACCCTGTCGTCGGGCGTGGATCCGTCTGGAGTGGGATGAGATCTCCTAGATCTGCCCTCCTTCTTAGAGGGCGGACGTTGCCGCTGGCAAGGGTCGCGGAACTGTTGAGATACCGCGGCCCCTGCTGTCACAGCCAACAAATGTGGCGGTCGTCGTCAGGTTTTAGTGGGTATACCCGAACCCGGGGGAGTCCCACACACGCCTCCACGACGGAGAGGTACGGTGCGTAAAAGCATTTCCTGACGTTAAAAAAAAAAAAAAAAAAAAAAAAAAAAGGGCATTTAGTTAAGGAAGCGTGTAGAAAGCATGGGTGTACTCACTAAATAGATAATTTATCTATTCAGTGGGTGTACTTATATTACAAACTGTAAAAATACAGCCCAGAGTATTAAGAATGCTAAATCGTGAAGTAAATTGACTCAAAATCTGCTACAAATGGATGACAAATAAATGTTAAGATTTGAGTAGATAAACCTTTGTCTTTTGTATCTAAGTAATGCTTTCAAATGAAAACGAATGATAATAACCTATTTTGAAACCATAGATACCTATACTATAAGTTTTTTTCGCTGATACAAACTAAGAATTATCAACACCATGACCACCATGACGTAGGCAAGCGGTCAAAGACTTGCAGTAAATTTATTTCTCCTAAACTAGACTCTAATGAAACATTACTCTTTCCTTGTAACGATAGACGGAACCCTTCAACTAAAGCACAGTCATTGTATTAAATCTCTATTAGCAAGTGCACTTTTTGCTCGTTACACCCGCGATAAACTCTTCCCCAACACTTATCTGCAAATCAATCGTATTCCCATGGGCTTAATTACTAATTAAGTCTGACATACCCCCCGCTGCGTTCCAGGTGATTAGTAACTAAATAAGGCAAATAAGACCTGGAAAAACTAAACAGCGGCTAGGACATTTCAGGGCACTAATGATGCCCATTTTAAGTGAAGAAATGCGAGAATCGTTAGAATTCTCTTTACGCTTGCTTGTTATCTATACGTTCTTAACTTACAAAAAAGGGTCGCATTTTAGTGTTGGGAAAGAAAAGTAAAATAAATGTTGCTTTCTTGTGAATAATTTAATAAAATTATACAAATAATTGAGCTTTTGGCTGATCCCTTACAAAACAAATCGACAATTCTTTTTTATCTAAAAGTATACTAGAATATTTATTTATTGTCCACTCCTATACTATAGACTTTGCTATTTTGGAGCTTCATCATCTACATATTAAGCACTAACCAACGAATAATTCAAAATGAAATGTCATTTCGTATGAAGTATTTGGCAGAAAGCGCTGACCAGAGACATGTAAAACAGGCCGTAACTACCAAATTATCATAACCAAACGCCCAAAAACTATTTTTTTGTTTAGAGTTAATAGATATTTATCTTTTGTCACCACTAGCGATATCTACATCGACTAAAGTGCGATGTTCTCACGTTAAACTCCATACTTGCGCACACGCAGGCCGCTGTCGCAAGCGCGTGATCTGATGATTAGCTGATCTTAGGCTGTGATTTTTTTATACAGACGAAAGTACACGAGCGACTACATTATTTTTTTAAAGATTCAGATGTTTTTACTTCGGCCACCTTTCTTACTTACTCCTTTGGCGTAAGTGTGTCTTGGCCTCCGACACAAAAGAACGCCATCTAATCCGGTCTTGCGCCGCCTCTTGCCAGTCCGCAACTTGTAGCTCCTGCAGATCTGACAGGACGGCGTCCTTCCAGCGGTATCTGGGTCGGCTGACAGGGCGGCGGCCTCGAGGTATTCCAAGATACGCTGCTTTGGCGCTACGATCCTCCCCCAATCTTTCGAGATGGCCCATCCAACGGAGTCTCTGGGCTTTGGCTTCTCCCAAGATGTTGGGTTCGGCGACCAGCTCCTCGATCTCGTGGTTTTTCCGGACCCTCCAGCTGCCATCTTCTCTCTGAGTTGGACCCAGAATCTTCCTCATGATCTTCCTCTCTGCCACTGAAAGCTTTTCTTCTTCCTTGAGGGTTAGTGTCCAAACCTCACCACCACCACCACCACCACCACCTAAAAAAGTAACTAAATTATAGTGTGATCGTTAAGCATTTCAGAATATGTATATATGATTTTAAGGAAACATGAATTCATCTAACGGGATTCATACTCGAACTTATGGTCATTGAACATTCGTTCATCGAACATTGAGGTCAAGTTATCATCTTCATCATTACAGCCAAAAGACGTCCACAGCTAAACATAGGCCCACGGTTTTCCACAGAGACCGGTTGTGTGTTAGCGGTCTGCATCCAGTGTGATCCTGCGATCTTCACAAGGTCGTCTGTCCATCTTGTCGGTAGACGTCTTACGCTTAAACGACCCGAATGAGGTCAATGGATTGCTTTTTTTTTTTGAATAGCTAAGCATTTGAACACGATCTAACCTTATGATGAGTGATGGACGTGATGGTGTGACTAAGGGTAGTTATTGTCTTTCTTGTGCATATTAATTTATTCTTGGATATAACCCAGATCAGAGGTAATGCTTAGGAAACACATTTTATAATCTTACCGCATGTTCACTATACACTTACGTACACAACATAAGTACAAACTAAATAATATCAGATTAATCGCAAGTGTGCGGCCATATCGAAACAATTGCTTCACTCTCGATTAAGTTTTTCGTCTGCGTCGTGACGTGTCGAATAAAGCTGCTCACTGACCTTGTACGTGACACGTATCACACGTAACGAGTATCGGGAATGTGTGAACGGATGTACGATTCATTGACGAAATTGAGATCAATTAATTCAGGCGTCACTTTTTGTTCAATGTCAAGTACTTATATAGGGCAAAGACCTCATCTTCAAAATTCTATAATTACATTTGTACTAGATAATATCGTACATAATTGATTAAATAACGTAATAAAAACATACTGTTTGCAGCTCAGTTACAAAGGCGGCTGCGACGAAACCTATATGATGACAAGACTCTGTTTTTATCAAAGACTTAATTATGTTTAGCTACTACTAACTACTTCAAGCTTACTTCAAGTATATTTTCACACTAAACGTTTGAAGTATATTTAATAAATAGATTTAGAATGGTTTGATAAAAGTACTTATGTAAGATGCTTTGGTACAGAGAATGGTTAAAATAAGTGCCGTAAATAAATGTAAAATGATAGCTTCTAAAGACTAAGAAAAAGCTCTTATGAAAACAAACTTCGACAACTGACCATTAGCAACGATACTCCCACTTGCCATCAACGGATTCCTTTAACTTTTAAAGGCTGTATTATCAGTTACACAGAATACCTTGCTATTCAAAGCCCCATTATACTGACTACACAAGAAACTGCATCCCTTTAGTTAGACATTTAAATAGCCCCATAAACGATTCAAAGACTATTACATAGGTTCTGTTTAAGGCCTAATGTTTAGACATGTTAAGCGCGAGTTCGTATCGCAATGCATAACACGCGTGTACGCCTATAGATGGCGAAATAGCTTGTCAGATGTCACTGTGTAATTCAGTCATAGAAATATTTTGAGTGGGCAGGGATATGAATAAAAGGCTACATGGTTAGGCTGTTTGTCAAGTTTGTAGATATAACTACGTTAAAAATAAGGCTAACACTTTGGTGTCTTTATACTTAGGTAGGTATACGGCACCGAAAAGGGCGTCATTTTAAACAATAGATGACGCGAGGTGCAAGCGATATTGGCTCTTCTTGAGGTGGTTAGGTTGTGGTGACCTCGATAACGTCTCTTGGTACAAAACTCTCTCTTTCTGTATAACGTTCGAAATGCTAATGCAAAATCTAATGTTGTAATCTACTCCATTTGAATTTGTAAGATTTCAGCAACGAGTACCTACAGCTAATATGTTTAAGACACTCCTTGACAAAAGTTTCGATCCGCTAAGAACACACTGCGCGGTTTTTACCCGCGCCCGCCGCGGCCGCGGAAGAGCGGTTTTAACTCACGAGCCCGCTGCGATTTTCAAGTTTATTTCAACTGCCGCACGACAACGTGGTTTTCAACCGCGCCCGCGTCGTCAGTTTTTTTAAAACTTTTTACATACAATCTTTATTCTACAGAGGCTGCGGGCCCGCAACCGCGGCGGGCGCGGGTGGAAGCCGCGCCGTGAGTTCTTAGCCTAACTTTATATCAATCGTAAAAAAACTAAGTCAGCCACACACATCCTGTGTGACAGCCTTTTTAGTAAGCAGTAATTAGAATAATTAATACTATTCATACTTATTAATGACTGTCACTCACTTCCTCTTTTAATTATAAAATAGGTAACAGTTTATTGCAGTTGCAAAAGTTATAAAAGGTGACCGTTGATTTATTGCAGAATATAAGTGAATTATTTTATAAGCAATGTGAGTTATAACATTAAAATTGGGTACTCGTAGAAGAAGCTATGCCTAAGGCCCAATTGTGTGATCGATAGGAATGGTAAAATGTTGTTATTACCAATGGTTGAATATTTAAGATGGTGTGTGTTTAAAAGATTTTTTTTGTCTTTAAAACATACACGAATGTAATATACTGATAACGACATTTTACCATTACTATCGATGAGTAAGTACATTGGGCATAGTTACACAGATTTATACATATATTTACTTACAAAATATGTTCCGTACCTTAGAATGATATAAATTCACAATCCAATTTGTTCAATGACAGTCAAATAATAAATACCACCTAACATTAAATTATTGTCTATTACCCGTAAATTTCCTATTTTAGGAAACAGGTTATTCCAATAACATCAGACGTTATAACTTGGTAAAATCGACTACTCCATATTGTGTTAGCGCTTTCGACTAAAATAATATCTGCGTACCTACTACTCACATGTAAAGCAAATAAATAAAATTTTAATTGGCAATTTGCATTTTGTATTGCATATAATATGTGTCCAAATAATACATTACTCATTTTAAAATTGAAGGTACTTACCTAGCCTTATATCTTAGGTCACAGCTGACCACTACCAATTTATCAACTTTTATTTATTATCTGAGTGACCTGAGGTAAGTGCATAGAAACTAGACCAGCATCCGGTAATATATTAGAGGTCATAACATTAGCTTGTAATTTATATGAGTTTGCTTCTCACGCCCTCTCTTTAGATTATAAACAAAGTGGGTAAGTGCGAGAATACGGGCCTGAGGTGTGGCCAACATTAAGACGGACATAATTTTTATTCATTAACGATTTATGTGTTTGTAAGTCGAATAAATCTATTTTCTTTTTCTATCATTACTTTAGTCAAAGAAAAAAGTATAAAATCCTCATGTGATCATTCATCATAATGGGAATTGGGATTTTCAACTGAACGGAATTCATCAACATGGGATCTTCGAATTGAAGTTTGGAGGTCAGCATGAGAACCGAACTTTTGTATCAGTATGTTTTATGTAAATCAACAATGTTTATCTTATCTCATCTGATGTTGATATCCTTGCAAGTAGTGTGTCTCGCCAATTACCGTCATAAATGCCTCCAGGCATAAGCATTACACTCAACTATAATTCCATAATAACACATTCGATCTCGCATGTTTGCGACTAGGTACGTCTGTGTGTCGTGAGCTAATAACATTATTAGTTTTACTTGAGGTTTTGATGTAGGAAATAATTTTGATAGTTTAATTAGTTATTTTTATAGCTTAAGATTACTTTTTGAGCCGACTTTAGTGCTACTAACGAAGTTTTTAATTTTTAGATAATTTTCTGAATACACAATACACCTTTATTTTTTTGTTTAGATCACAAATAGCAATTGTTTTGCATTGTGGTTCAAACCAAAGTTCCAAAGACTGACAGCTTTTATTCGTAGGCAGTTAAGGTTTCTTAAAATCCAAATCTTAAGATAATCTCCAATAAACTATTCGATTAATGTAGTGTATCAGATCGCCCGCTGTCACCGCGACACCTGTCAGCTGTCATCGTGACGTTAGTTTGACAGCTCGTGGGCGGTCCATGACTGATACGGAGCGATAGCAACGCCCGGCCGCGAGGCTTAAAGTGATGGAGACGGGTAAAATTGCTTTTGAGAATTTTAATTATTGGTTAGGTAAAATAATATGAATTTTTGCTGTTTTCTCTTGGCAATAACTTAATTATATTTTTTGCAGGTGCGTACTAAATACAAAATGTATAAATTGAGAGGTAAATTCAAAGTTGACAGCCATCATCATCGTTGAAGTTTACAAATTTATAAATACCTACTTCCTAACCGTATTAATTTGTTTCACTATGTAGTTATGCCAGCATTAAGAAGTTTTTAATGAGATCAGATTTTTTAATATTATGAGACCATGTGCATTCTCGCATGATCAAACTTCGTTTCGTGTGGTAATTCGATTACGAGTATCAAGTTTTACCGAAAAAATCAAGTACCTAATTTGACCACGTAAAAAAACTACCGCACGATAGAAATCCATATGCATAGAAATCGTGACCCGAATAAAGCAATAACTCTGTATTTTATTTGAAAAAGAAAATTAGAATCTGTGAACTTTTTCATATACGAACTGCACGAGAATTGGCCTCCATAACGATCCCCATGCCACCAAAAAAGGACAACACGCGCGTCACTATAAGCAGAAATCCACCTACCCCCATGTATTAAAAATTAATTAGCTCGACCGTTAGTAACCAACACAGGAACAAACTTTCACATTGCAAAATATAAACTATTCTATAAGTAATTTAATTAGCTAAATATAAACTATTGATACGAGTAATTTAGTCAACTCCCAAAATAACAAGTGATAACCAAGTTATTTTAATTAGCAAACGTAATTTTCCTAAAATCAGTGAGTGGCTATAATTATGTACTTATTTATTTATTTATACTTTATTGCACAACCAAAAACTGTACAAAAGGTGGACTTAATGCCGTATGGCATTCTCTACCAGTCATACCTTTGGGCTAAGCAGAAATGATTGTGGGCCATATTTAGCCATTACCATTGAAAAAAAAAAAAAAAAAAATAGTAAAAAATAAAATAAATAAATAATAATATTAAATATAAAATAGGCAATTGTTTTGTGCGCTGCTACTTTTAAAAGTACCAATAGATTTTTAATGTGTTTTTTTATTGTAGGACCTCCTGGAGAGGATATTTCGTCTCTTCGACACGGAGAAGAAGGATTACCTTGTTCAGCAGGACTGGATCGAGTACCTTAAAGGAAGACTGACGTGAGTATGATATTTGTAATCAAGTTTATGTACTTATCTTAGATATACGGCCTATTTCACAATGTTCTGGTTATTTTATCTGTACACTGCTTCATTCGAAATGATGTTCCGTATTTGAATTATTTGTTGATAAATGTTTATTTGTCGATGGTTAAACAGGCCCTTAGTCGTAACTTTAGTTCTAATTTTGCATTTGACGTAAAAATTTACGTAGAGAGTTTTTAAGGGACTTTATAGCGGGCAATTTTGTTAGGACGCGACCGCAGGCTGCAACCAGTGTGCCAATCCTTTAAGAGGATCGTGCGCGCGCAAGCTTCCATACAAAAAGAGAAAACGTTTTCCACCCCTTCCGATTTTAACAATGTTTTGTTTTTTACATGCTAGATATATTTTGAAAAACTATGCTCGTAAGTCTTTTTTTTTTAAATAAAGTATGTTTCAGAAAATATAAGAACCTAAACATTCACTTTTTGACTAAAAAATCTCTTCGGAATTTCGTTCATTTTTAACTAAACAAGCTTTTATACAAAAAATCAAAGACGTACAAGCGTAGTTCAGGGTGTATGAAAACGAATGAGACCAAAGGACACGGTCGTAAATTGCCCCAGAGTCGTTTTATGTTTGATTAAAGAAAAGCATTAAGAGACTTGACTATATCATTTTGCAAAAAATATATTGAATTTTTAATACAATATTGTTAATTTACTTTGCTTTTATCTAACGGCATATAAATCTACAAAAAAAAAATAGGACAACGATTGAATACAATTTCCTGTCCCCAACAATTGTTGTGTTTGGCAGAAAATAGCGGTTTCGAGCACTTATAAGCAAACTGACGACCGCTTAACGAAATGGCATATTGTGTCATACTGTGTCATAGAACTGGCAGTTAGTTAAATAAGTAAGCGCTCGCAATCGCTATTTTAAGAAGGAAAATGACGTTTGCCTCCCATAGGTACTAACCTTTAAACCTACCAACCTCTTCCTAAAACTTGAAAAAAAAACTGTGACAAGGAACTTCTTTTCGTCGGCTATTGTTTGCGTCATCGTAATTTTCACGCGTTACGCACCCTAGCGGGGCAGTTTTCTATGTTTAAGTTTTGGTGGCCTAGATTGCGGGTTTTCGACACAGATGGCGCTATGATCTAGAAAGACCTGTGCAAGAGATTGACCCCACACATTTTATTTCGTTTTATGTGAAAACCCCGCTATTTACGGCTTATATTACTTTATATTATTTTAAAAGGCGAAGAAACGAACCCATAAAATTAGTTTTGGTCGTGACGCATGGATTTTTACTTTTGGGGCAAGCAATGTATGGCGGGACGACCGTGTCCTTTGTCTAATTCCTAAAGGTTTACGTGTAGGAAAACATTTTCTACCCGCAAGCATATTTCGACCGTTGGCGTTCGAAATGTATGAAAACTCGACATGCTGCGCTACGCCTGCACGCGATCCTCTTAACTACCTACTTCAATATCCCATAATGGCGGCACATTGATGTAATATATACTGATGTTCTTTCCTCCAGGGAGGAGAAACAGCTGGACTTCATCGAGCAAGTGGAGAGTGTGGCGTACGTCCTCGTCGGCAGCGGGGAGGTCACGCCGCACGCCTTTAGGCAGATACTGCAGAACAAGGTGGTAAGTAAATAGAAAGATGTGTTGGAGATTTAAATATATACTTACTAGCTTTTGCCCGCGACTTCGTCCGCGTGGAATAGTGACTTATTTCTCCCGTTTTTCACACATTTACCATCATATCTTTGCTCCTATTGGTCGTAGCGTAATGTTATATAGCCTATAGCCTTCCTCGATAACTGGACTATCCAACACAAAAAGAATTATTCAAATCGAACCAGTAGTTTCGGAGATTAGCGCGTTCAAACAAACAAACAAACTCTTCAGCTTTATAATATTAGTATAGATATAGCAGTCAGACACTTCTACCAAATGTACTAAAACCCTACTATTGCCAACTGTATACCCATGTGACACGCAATAAAGATTTTGAGTTTGAGTTATATTCTAAAAACAAAAATAATGTTTTCCGAGTCATTGAACTACTTTTTAGGTACCTCAGGGAGCTCAATACTTCAAATGTGAACGTAATTATTTAAAATAAAAGGTTTTTGAGTTTGATCTTATTAATATTTACAACCCGCGATTAAACATACAGACAGCACCATCTCTCGACGCCGCTTCGAGCAGAATGCTATAGAGCCGGGCCAACGCAGAGAGCGTTGTTAACTAACCAGAGTTTGCGGGTTCAAATCCCGCCCGTGCGCAATTTCGTGCGTGATGTTATTATCAAGCTCGAATGTTTTATCCTTTCAGGTGACCAACAAATTGTTCCGCGTGGTGGATACTGATGGTGACGGGTACGCGACGGCTGATGAGGTCATGGAGTTCCTGTCAGGAGTTTCCAGCAGCAGGTATGAATCTTTTACTATCTCTAAGTCTGCTGTAAAATACTGGTGTCGTCCATGAGTTCCACATTTATATGCTATTTATCAGCTTGCCAACATCCCACTGCTGGGCAAAGGCCTTACCTCAAGTATGAGTTAGTATGAGCTATATACTCTACCACGCGGGCTCTGTGCGGATTTGCGGAGGGGTGTGTGCAGGGCAAGCGACTAACCTTGATGTCAGATTTTATCAAGCCGCCCATAGGTCAGATCTGATTAGGCTTTACGAGTAACCGATATTAGACCAACTTAGCTTAACGTGGCTTCCGAAGCACGGAGTTCACTACCAAAGCGCACTTCGGTAGCATTACCAAAGCGCTGCCATCACTGCGCTGCGAGCACCTCTTTTAGATGTGAAATATCATTATTTAGTGGGAATAATAATAAATGAAAATATTTTACCCAACCTTAACGTTAGCTTCGAGTAAGTACTATGTCTGATATCATGTAATGATTGTTTTATCACATAGTACGGTGTGACCGGTTTTATATAATATTTTTTTTTGTACTTATTAACGAATCAAACCCAAAACTATTGGAACAAAGTATGGACATTTGCAAACCTTCCAACTCACGTTAAGTTTAACCTAGTATTGTGTTTCTTATTGATATTAATTTGATTTAGCATAGTTTATTATTAAGAATTTTCAATAACACAATGTATTTTTTTATTGCGATTTGTATCAGCCGTCATCATTCAAAATCTCAAGCGATAGATCTAAAGATAAGCTCGTACTCGTAGCAAAAACGTGCGATTCCGATGCGCGCGCGCAGCTTGGTCAGATCAACTCCGGGTATTCTGGCACGCGTCGACTGACTAGTTGGGTGACTGCCACAGGAGCCTAAGAACGGCCAGGAACTTTATTTTTTAATCACTCGCGTCAGTATTCCTAGTGGTTTTCGTTTGGAAAACACATAAAAGTCAACGAAAATCACGCTCAACCAAAATACGAAAATAAACGCATTTGTATTTGCTCAATAAAGACGAAAGGAGTCATAAATTCATAAATCTTTCCCGAGTAGATTTTAACTGATTTTCATTCGGAAATTACGCGAGTGGTTCAAAAATACGACCTCTGAAGCTCTATTTTTGAATCACTCGCGCACTCGCACTAAATGCAGCGTGTGATTTTCTTTGATTAATGTTCGATTTTCTAGTGGATAACAGTTGCAATTCACACAGGAGGGGTTTGAAAAAATAAAACTCAACTTTGTGAGTAATAAGATTTTCGTTGATTTTTTATTCATTTTCGAACAAAAATTACACGCCATATCGAAGCGAGTGATTAAAAAATAGAGCTCCAGGATCATTTTCTTGTATTTTATTCAAACATCGTTTATGTTAAACAATTCCTTAGCAAAGTTTTTTTACCATACCTGTTTGAGTGTTATTCTTCGTTCGAGAATTTATCATTCGATGTCAGGGGGTTTGCATACAATGCAATACCATCAAATTACAGATGATTAAATAAACGTTATGTTCCCATCATAATGTTTCTTTTTTATTTTACCTCAAGGTTTATGTTCAAAAATCTTTAAGTCATAACTGTAAGTTTTGTTCAATAATTAGATCCTGGCTCCACAGGAGTAACAGTGATGGAAAAAGATCCTGTCGTGGAAATAGAAGTACTATCCCCTATCGGAAAGGGATAATAATTTTATGGTCGTGGCTGTGCTCGTTATTATGTGTCCAAAATAGTAAAAACATCTCGCACGCGAGGTGCTCGCAAATTTACATTCTAGCATGTCAGGAACTCGACTCGCCCGAGCCTTATGCAAAATAGAATGCTCGAAGGGCTGCCATACACGGACGCGCATATAGGAACACTAGGTTCAGGATTTCTCCTTAACACTCTCGGGATACTATTCCAGACATAATTACAGTTCGTTTCTCTTCGCTAGTCGAACGATGTAAACAATCTCCTTATAACTTTTAAAACCATATCAGTGAATAAAATTATTTACTATGTTTTATTGTTTTCACGCCTATAGGCGTTCACTGTCCCGGAACGTGTTAAGTCGTCTACTGGTCACTTTAAGCATCTTCTGCATTTCACTGCTATTGCATAGACGGCAAAAGTTCATGTATTGGCTACCTACTTCGTACTTCTTTTGCTGATAAAGTTGAAAAACCTAAAGCACACTTCTATATTTCAGTATGTACTAGATAAATAATTTGATGTCATTTATTAGTAAAGTTAATTTTAGGTAAATAAGTAGATACGTCAAGCACAGCTTATTTTTTTATATGAAATGGGTTTGCTAAAGGCTGCTTAGGGGGCGAAATAACAACATAATTATTGGAATTTGGAAGATGAATAAATAAAAAAATTATAGTTTACCGACGTTTACACTGTACATTCTTGTTGAAACACGATAACACGAATAACTAAATATTTTACTGAATGCTGACGTGTGTTATAAGCCTAGCTACTTAAAGCTACTTTTTGCCTTCTAAAAAGGTAACATCTATTTGCATTTAGATGATGATAGTGGAATAATCAATGTATTCTTTTAAAAGGAACCCTTATTACGTTTTTTGGTGACTAGTGAATAAATGTGCCATACAAAGACTGCCGTTTGTAATTTTATTCATTAAATGCAGATTTATGTTAAGTTTGAAGTTATGCACGGTATGTTGTGCAGATTGGCTCCTTTATCGGAAGATGAATTACCCTCTTTTAAAGTGAAAGCAGTCTAGGAATAAGTAGTTGTAGTAAGTGTAAACTTGTAACTTCAAATAATCACGTACCTAAAGCAATTAAAAAATAATACGGGTTTTTCATATTTGTGTTATTTTAAGGATTTTTTATTTAATGCAGGTACAGATTGTATGTGCAAAATGTAACTAATAATTAATTCAAAATCTTTATTTCAATTTAGGTCTTAAAATGACATTTATGATCGTCAAAAATACTGTGAAAAAAATAAAAATAAAAAATAATTGTAACAATAAACTGTAAATATGAATAAATTTTACTTAAATATTGGAAACATTGATATGAATTAAAAAAAAGGTTATTACGTATATAATGTATTATCAGTAGTTCATTATGTTTATCATTGTAATTTGCATGTTTTAAACTGAATAAATCACTTACAATTTATGAAATAAAAAAAATATCATCTGTAGTATTGAATACTTCAATCAACTCATGCCAGCTTCTGGTGAATTGTACGAACTTTAACTTTGTTATGTCATCATTGTGTACTATAATTCAAGCAAATAAATGAGTCCAAAACTTGCCCCTCTTTCTTCCACATCTTAATTAATTAAATTGTTTCGGCTCATATTGATCTGATACCTACGTTCTGATTACCACAAATACGCTACTTACTTTGGGATCAGAGAAATACATGTGACGATGTCCAATATTTATGATCTCCAGGCCGAGAGCTGGCTTCGACAAGCACAGCGTGGACCAGCTGGAGCAGCTGTTCAGGGAGACGGTGGGCGAGGAGAAGGAGATCACGAGAGACCAGTTCCGGAAGATACTCGTGTCCAAGAATGTGAGTCGTTTTTTGGTTCTTGTGCAAAGTTAGGATTTGAGATTTGAAATCATAGTGGTTAGGGAACACTTCAGCCGGTAGCGCATTCCATTCCTTAACCGTACAGTACGAATTAAATTAATGAAAAAGTGGCAGGTAACGCATGAGTAACAGTTGTACTAGCTCTAATTTCTTTTGACGTGACAACGTCTTATAAATTGGTTTGCCGGGTGACACTTCAAGAAACTGCGTTACGCTCCGCTCACGTTATGCGCTCACAATGAGAGCGAGTGAGAGGCACGCGTCCCTTCCACTCGGGCATGGTTAGCCCGCCTAAGAGCGAGAGAGACAGACATCAAAAGTCGTTGTCACGTAAAACTTTCGCCCGTATACCGACTTTACAGGCAACCAATTTTTTTTATATATTTTTTTACTGAAAGATGTAATAACATCAGCTTACATTATAGATTAATTAAGATTTTTGGCGCAACAGAGTTAGGAAGGAAAAGGTAAGCGCTTCCTGCCGACCGAGTTTGTATTATTCGGGCACTATAGTTTAATGGAAAATCGTCTGCTATTGAGCTAAATCTCGTTAGATTGATACGTATCGTGGATAAGGATAGTGTGCAGATTCGGATTTTAGATAACAGCGCTTTCAAGCCGTGGAGAGCCGAGTTCTGTCGTTGTGTGTGTCGCCACAAATTCTTTTGTGAGACAGCATAATATGAGCCTAACATTTGAATTTTAGTCAGGTATATCCTTCTGATTGAACGAGTGATTCTTTATTGGAGAAGAAGATCTATAAGGCCACTAATTGATTCCTTAACTCCAAAGCCACAAATTGTCAAACAAAACACATCCCTCAAACTGAAATTGTCACATTCCAGCCATTCTTCACGGAGCGCGTGTTCCAAATCATAGACGAGGATGACTCGGGCACCATCTCGCTGCAGGAGTTCATCGCGGCGGTGCACAAGTACGCCGGGCAGACGCTGGACGACAAGATGCGGTTCCTCTTCGAGGTCTACGATTTGGATGGTAAGTCGAAATACAGCGTGTGGCCTGTGAAGGTGGGTACTGACCAACGTTACGAGGTGTAATGTAACATATTACACTGCGAGCATTCGAGCAGTCAGTACGTCGTGTTACGAAGAAACCAGCGAGCAACGAGCCGCTCGTCGCCCTATTAAGGTGGATAAATAGGAGCAAAAATTTTAATCAACGATTCTACAGAGTACATTTAGTTACAATACCCAATCTATGTATATCAAAATTGCTAACTCTCTGTAGTAAATTACAATGTCAAGTTCTATTACTGAACACATTTGTTTGCAATAGATAAAATTAACAAACAAATATTTTTCATTGTAATTTTAATTAAACCATTTAGAATTGACTACTGGTTGCCCAAAAAACTTTTCTTCTTCTTATCGTGTCGATGGTAAAGCGACTTTAAATTGTTGTGCCCAGTAATAGGCGACGCGGATTGCATTGTTGTTTGCACACAGTAGCTCTTTTAGCAAGCAAGAATCACGCTAGACAAGACAAGAGATGGGGCATGTCTTGATCTTGATCCAGTATCTTCTGTGCAGGCGACGGCCTCATCCAGCACCGTGAGCTGCAGCACGTGATGCGAGCGTGCATGGAGGAGAACGGCATGCAGTTCAGTGACGACCAGCTCCTCGACTTAACCGGCGCCATGTTCGAAGACGCGGACACAGAGAACAGAGGCGCCATCACGTTCGAGGCGCTGAGGAATCAGCTGTCAAAGCACGATGGACTGCTGGAGAACTTGTCTATTAGGTAAACTGTTGGCATGTCACTGGCTTTTATTTTTGTTATTAGATCTCATTACTGCTTGAGAATAACAGAACATTTTGCAGTTATTTTGATGTTGCCTGCCTCTTTAAGACCATAGCAAAACTTGCTTTAAGCATAAAAAAAACTACATAATCATGAAAACCATGGCATTACAGAAAATAATGACTCCCATCTCAATACCGGAAAAGTAATAGGACTAACATGAATGATAGCAATAGATTCAGGGTTTTTAAATTACCAATTACATAATCACAAGCATTAATCCAAATAACATGGAAACACCTATTACTTATTTAATTTATGTAGTTAGGTATATTCTTTATTAATAACAAACAAGAAAAAATTAAAACTAAGACATGCAACTTACAAAAAAATTAAGACTACCCTATTCAAAAACGAAACCATTTCCTTGTGGCAAGGAGGCTATTATTATTGTTAAGCATATTAATTTATATTTGGATTCCTTTATTTGCAACTATGTATCTAAATAAACTCATTTTCTTCCAGTATAGACCGGTGGCTGGTGCCCCCAAAACCAGACCCTGAACCCGCGTCATTCCTGCACCGGCTGAAACGTCTGAAGCCCTACCAGCTCTCATTGCCATACTTCAAGAACAACTACGTGTTCCTGTCTTACCTGGCGGTGTTCTTCTTGGTCAACATTGGGCTCTTTGTGTCAAGAGCCATAGAGTATAAGGAATCGAATGGATTCGTTATTGTGGCTAGAGCTTGTGGTAAGTGAATATTATGTAACTGATCGATGGATGATTAGCTTGCACGCTTATTTGTAAAGTGTCATCATCTCGATGGTGCCGGGTTCGATCCCCGGTCTGCTCTGTGCTCTGTATCTGGGTATTTTACTTTCTAAATATGTCAACTATCTATCGAAAAAACTATTTCGAAAATTTCCAAAAAAAAATTCAATGAAAAATGCCTAATGAAGATCAAGACGCGACAAGACGATTTTTGCGCTTCTTTCTTTTCATTCATTTTGCGCAGTTTTTAAAGTAAAAGTACCTGCAAGTAGTAGTATTTTTTTTTTTTTTTTTCATAGAATAACAAAACTTAGCATTTTTCAGAGTTATTAACTCTGATTGATTAACTCAATCTCTTCTTTTACAGGTCAATGCCTAAACTTCAATTGCGCATGGGTGCTAGTCCTGATGCTACGGCACTGCATCACGCAGCTGCGCGTGAGAGGCTTCAGCGCGTTCCTGCCGCTAGACCACCACATCTACTTGCACAAGTTGACTGGTGTGCTCGTTGCTATTTACAGCGTCGTGCACACGCTGAGTCATCTGTGTAACTTTAGTAAGTAGTTCTGGAACGCGGTAGGAGATGGCGCTGTTTAAGAAAATAGTTATAAAACATTTAAGATATGGCGCTTTTTTATAGATAATAAGAGATGGCACTGCTTTGTGCTAGTTCACGATGAGTTCTTTCTTTTGTTGCTGTTGATATCAAACTAATTTTATTTTCCTTACGGCATGGCGTACGAACGCGGATACGATCAACTTTTGAGGATGTTTTCTAATACCCATGTCTTACTTTTTCAGGTATAATAGTAGTAAACGACCCAGTCATTAACGCAGACAACTACACCTTAAACGAGTGGCTGCTCACGAGCCGCCCTGGCCTCTTCGGGCTGGTGGCCGGTTGCGCGAATCCAACTGGTGTGGCGCTGTGCTTCGTGCTCGCCATCGTGTTTGGATGCAGTCAGCCATGTGTCAGAAGAGGAGGGAGTTTCGAGGTGAGATAGATAGTTTGAAAAATCATCATTGCTCATCATTCTAACCATTCAGCTTCTAGGTAGACTACAACGTAGCGTCGTCATGACGATGTCATGAGATCCTTAAGTATGTACCTACGTCTGGACCGCAAAATTTAATAAATGGTACGTATGTTACACACATACACACACGCACATACAAAAAAGTTCAGACAACGTCTAAAGTACTAAGAACAGCACGTCACGGTAATCACTGCGGCATCTCATGCACTTGTAATAAGGACTAGTTTGCATCAATAGTGGGTAACATGATGTGCTGGCGACTGTACCTTGGAGCACGAGACCTTGAATTCTGTAATCCTCCTGAAAGTATTCATATACACAATTTTCTGACTCGTAACTATGTATAAACCAGGGAGTCAAGTGAAGATTTTATTCCAGGTGTTCTACTGGACGCACCTGCTGTACATTCCCTTCTGGGTGCTGCTTCTCTTCCATGGGCCTAATTTCTGGAAGTGGTTCGTGGTGCCCGGCACCATCTACGTGGCAGAAAGGATCATCAGACTTGTGTGGATGAGGTGAGATTTACTCGTACAAATGTTTCTTGCCAATTTACGGCAAATATGTTGCTTTTTGCTAGAATGTATATTAAAGAGGTCATCTTTTACAATATCAAATGTTTATGTATGAGCATTGTGCTTTCTCAAGGAGTTAAATTTTAAATTCAAAACTTTATTTTGCTAACTAAGTACATAAAAGTTCTTAATCAGTCAGGTATCAAACGACAGCCGGGCGCCGCATAACAATGGAATTTTTATTGTGTCTCGTTTACACATACTTGACGAGTTAAAATAATAATTATGTACTTAAGACTTAGTAACTGCTAAGGTATTGCAAACAATATTTCACAAAAAACATACTAGGTAATATTTTTTTTAAAGTTTTTTTATAACTTGGCCATTTTATTTTCTTACAGGGTAAGAAGGTTAGTCAGGGTGGTAGAAGTTCTTTCACCGAACTTTCTCTTCACTGCCACTCTGTCCATAACAAAGCCTAATAAAATGCCAATGTCATTTGAAATTATTCCTTTGCTTGCGATTTATAGGATACTAGCTCACCTCTGCTGCACTGACCGGGGCATTTCTAACCTTATTTATCTATTCAGTGGTCGTTGCAGGTCAGTGCGTGTTACCCGCCTCTATATGTACCCTTTGGATGCATTTCGTTTTTTCTATGCTGTAAGTTTTTAACGTTATTATAACTGTACGTTTGTGTTTAAATCTGTGAATTTAGTTATATAATTATCAAAAGGAAAATGTTCGCGAATGGAATTGACGCGAGCCCTGATTCCGAACTGTATTCACTGTATTCGTAATAGGTATTTTAAATACAAAAAAACTGGTATAACATTAATTTATCACATCGACTTTTATAAGACCATCATTTTCTGTGTTCATCATACGCATAGCCTACTACCTAGATATAAAGTATCAAAATTGTTTAATTACAGTTAACATTTTTTTGTGTCCCGGACATATAAAATCGCACACACACATTGATAAATTCGGTAAAATCTGAGAATCTCCAGACTGTCATATGGCTCTTAACTTATCTATTTGTGAAAGCTATAGTATAATGTAGATAGATAGATAGATAGATAACTCTTTATTGCACACAAAATTAGTGAATTAATGTAGAATGCTAATACCAAACAAAACGTCATCAAAAAAACAAGCCCACTCATTGGTTGAAGAAAGCGATTACCATTTCCTTCGATCAGCTATCACAAGGTATTTCAGAAGGTCGTCCCTTATCTCTTATCACGGCGTACATTGACCGCGTCACGTACTCACGGACTTTTTAGCTTAATGCATACCTACAGTTGTATATCGTAATAATGAATTGTGGTCGTCATTATTCGAGAACGGCCTGGAAGGTAATTTGGAGCATGTTAAAGAACAAGTACTTAATAGTAATAATAGTTTTAATTTAACTGTCTTCTAAATAGAGAATGATCTGTGTTCGAGGTTAATTAAGTAAGTAATTTAATAGATATTCTATCTTTATCACTTGGATGAGGTGACATTTGCTCAAGTCGGCAAGTATCACCCACAAAAATTATTTAGACTCATTGCTAATTATCAAATGATTAGCGTTCATACATACCATTGTAGTATTAGGTCTTTGGAAAAACTCAGCTTGTTCGGCGAGTTAAGTCCGTACAGCGCCATCTGTTGACGATATAGCAAACCGCAAGCAGTTGACTTCACAGTGGAATTGACATAGTATATTCGTTTTCAAAACTTCTCACTCAAAATTAATTATTGTACCTAAAGCGGATTTTATGCCAAAAAGCATTCTCTACCAGTTAACCATAGGTTAAGTCCTACAGGAACTTTTTATACGAGTAATTAATTTTAATTTAACTGTCTTCTAAACAGAGGATAATCTGTGTTCGAAGTTCAATTAAGTAATTAGTGTATGTTTGATTTTGTGGTTGAATGATTATTTTACAAGACACAAAATACAGTACAAAACATGAAGAACATAATTAAAAAAACCGGCTAAGCGCGAATCGGACCCGCGCACTGAGAGTTCCGTGCCACCCTTAACTGATTTCAGGGTCCACTTTTTAGGGTTTTAGTTTCATGTAGGGGAGCCCCCCAAAAATGATATTTAAGGGGGGGGGGCTTAAATATCATTTTTTAAAACTTGTAGCATCTGAATCGGAAAGCGGTGAACTCTTGTTCACCGCCTATTAAGTTTCAGCTGTGTGATGATAATAGTTTCAGAAGAAAGTGGCTGTGACATACGGACGAACAGACAGACAGACAGACTTAACGAAACTATAATAGTTCCGTTTTTTCCCATTCGGCTACGGAACCCTAAAAACCGAACATATTCATAATCAACTTCGTCATTAAATGCTTTTAAATCATTTAAAAAAAACTAGTTTTCGATTACGATAAGCTAATTTTGATATTTGGATGCGAAATTAAAAGATGCACATTTATAAAATCACTTTTTAAATGATAAAATTTCTAGAAGTCAATTTTATACCAATTTATATCAACTCTTGTAAGTAACATTTGACAAGTCTTGAACTACAAACGTAGAGTTAAACTTCTAAGATAAAGACGTTCAGTTAAACGTTCCAGTCAAACTACCTACTATTATACCATTACTCAAATTACTCGGCATGTTCGTACGGACAGACAAACTGATCTTTATCAATTTATCTGTAATAAAAACCGCAGTCAATTGAAGTGAAATTAATAGCTTATTTGGTTGTTAGCGTCTGTCTGATTCAAGGTTTGTAACCGCACAAGTGAATGCTTGATACTACTTTATGATTGACTAGCTTTTGCCCGCGACTTCGTTCGCGTGGACTTCAGGTTCGTCCCGTCTAGTCTAGTAATAAGTAAGAAATGCAGTAACTAATTAGAAACCTCAAAAATTGTAGCCTATATGTTATTCTGATGTATAAGCTATATTGTGGTAAAGTTTCATTCAAATCCATTCAGTAGTTTTTACGTGAAAGAGTAACAAACATCCATACATCCATACATCCATACATCCATACTTACAAACTTTCGCCTTTATAATAGTAGTAGGATACAGCTTCATTGAGACTTCACCTGCGGGGGCACAGGGGCGCGGGGGGAGGCGAGAGCGGGTTGTGTCTAGGGTGTGGGTGGGTGTCTCCCCGCCGTGCGCATCCTTCAAGCAACAGTATAAACATATGGGCCTCCTCACTGACTTCAGAAACAGTTTTGTAAGAATATCAAACATAAATCCTCCTGTATTTTAGACCTCGATCTTTTTTCCAGGTCAGAGCACGGCAAAACCTACATCTCCTCCGGTATTCTCCTGCCCTCCCGCGTGACGCACTTGGTGGTGAAGCGGCCCGCCCACTTCGAGTTCCGAGCGGGCGACTACATATTCGTCAACGTGCCCGCCATAGCCACTTACGAGTGGCATCCGTTCACGATCAGCAGTGCTCCGGAGCAGACAGGTAAATCAAGTCTACTAATCTATCGTCGGCGAGTTAGCAACTGAGTTGTGAAACCATAGTGATAAAGATTTGTTTTAATATGCAGCGCACCGCTTTCTCGGCAAGTGCAAGCAATATACTTGACGACGCGTTTGGTGTAGTGGTTAGCGCACCTGGCTACTATGCCGGTGGTCGGGGGTTCGAATCCCGCAAATGTTCGTGCTAGTCAAATAAACATTTGCTATGTTTATGTGACTAGCACGAACATTTGTACCTAGATGTTTGTAAGTATTTACGAAGACGCCCCCCGTCATTATTAGGGTATTCCGTAACACAAGAAAGAAAAATCCTTAGTTCGAAACCATGATAATTGGTGTGTCGTCTAACGCATATTTATTTTTAATTTATCTTCTTTCCACTCGTAGCTCGTAGCGCAGTGGTGGCAGCGCTTTGGTAGTGATACCAAAGTTATGCAACTTACGGCGCGGTCGTTTTTGAATGGGTGACCATTTCCGACCATAATAATAAAGTGACGTACCTATATCACGAAGGCGCGTTAAGCATTGGTCCCGGATAATATCGGTTATATATCTTAGTCGTTAAGCCTAGTGAGAGGCCCTATGGGCGGCTTGGTAAAATCTGATAGCAAGGATCGTCGTTTGTCTTGCAAACACCCCTCCGCCAATCCGCACTGAGCCCGCGTGGTGGAGTGTGGCTCATACTACCTCATACTGTGCTCATACCTGAGGTAAGGCCTTTGTCTTGCAGTGGGATGTTTACAGGCTATGTTTACTTAATTTTTACTTTTCTTCTTCCCACAGAGCACATCTGGCTGCACGTGCGCGGCGTGGGCGAGTGGACCAACCGCCTCTACGAGTATTTCGAGATGGAACACGCTCGTCTGCACCAGACCGATGCACAGAAGACGCACGAGTGAGTCACTATCATACATTAAGGCCCACTTGTCCACCAGGATTACGCTAACCCAGCATTAAATCATCATTCTGTCTCTGTCAGTTTATATGACGTTGACAAAGACAGAATGATGATTTAATCCTGGGTTAAATCATCGTGCGCTAGTCCCACTAAGTATAGTAAAGCAAGTTTGCTTTGTCTATGCTCACTACCCTTAAGCGGTCTGCGGTCTGGTCCATACAAAATTGACCGCATCCTGTCAATTTAGCATGGACCAGACCGCAGACCGCAACCAGTGTGCCAAATCCTTTATCATCATCATTGATATCTGCTTAACTCAAAGGATGGCTGCTCAGCTGGTAGATAATGCCATATGGCGTTTAGTACTATATAGGAAAGGCAGTAAAAGGTGGTTGATTATTTATATATTTTATTTCATGATTGTTTGTTATTATCCATATCTCAATAAGTACTGGACCGATTTTGATGAAACTTACACTGCACCCATTTTTATGAAACTTACACTGTAGGCACCTTAAGTTAAAATATACCTTTGAATCGAAAAGAATAATCTCGCTGAGACTTAAGGTTTCGAGAAATCCGTAGACAAACATACAGTCTAACGAAATTCCTTTTTTTGAAGTCGGTAATAAATTATTCATCTTGAGCTTTGGAATTCTACCTCAGTTACTAATAAGTTGACTAAAGCTGACCGCCAGCTTTCTTCTTATTTGAAGTCAGATTTACACTTCTCTCAAAATTCTTTAAACCTTTCCGCTGTTTAAAGTTTCCTTTGTATGTAGATACAGCAAATAGACGGATATAAGGTACTAGCTTTTGCCCGCGACTTCGTCCGCGTGGAATAGTGACTTCTTTCTCCCGTTTTTTACACATTTACCACTGTATCTTTGCTCCTTTTGGTCGTAGCGTGATGTTATATAGCCTATAGCCTTCCTTGATAACTGAACTATCTAACACAAAAAGAATTATTCAATTCGAACCAGTAGTTTCGGAGATTAGCGCGTTCAAACAAACAAACAAACAAACAAACAAACTCTTCAGCTTTATAATATTAGTATAGATTTACTTCACAAGGCAACTGTATCAGACAAGTAATCCAACTCCGTGTCTTACGCTATCCCTACACATGCCTATACCACTCGGCCACCGACACATTAACAAGCCTGTTGAATTTCCTAAGTGCTTCCTTTAACGCGTAAGCTGCGTCACCTCACCAGGTATTTACTAACCTATTTACCATTAAATATCGCCTTCCCCAGCAAAGTGGTCCGCACCAGCTCCAACCAGAGCAACCTGAGCCGTCGCAAGGGCTCTGCGAAGCGCTCCGTCGACTTCTCGCCCGCCGCCTACTGCAACGACGCTTTCAGCATTGAGGAGGAGACTAATGGAAGCAATGGGGACATTAAAGGTATGTAATAAGATGCTTCAATAGACGGCAAGGAACATGATTTTCTGGAAAGAAAGCTCAATCTGACGGCGTTCACTGATTCCATTGGTACAGGATATTTATAGGCTAACACCCCCGATTGGTTCCATTAGATAGCCTGTATGCTAATACCCTCGATTTTTACCTCCCCTTCGGCTGGTAGCTCTATTGACAGTATACAGAGTGATTTGAAAACATTGGCAATTTTTTAAACTAGGAACCTACTCATGATTTAAAGTCCCTTCCTCATATTATAAAAAACCGGCCAAGTGCGAGTCGGACTCGCGCACTGAGGGTTCCGTGCCAACTTTAACTGAATTAGAGATTCTTACTTCCACTTAGCCAGAAAACCACAATATTTTGTTGACCGCAAATATAACTTTGTTTTTTATAGTGCTTGTATGAAAGACAAAGTTATATTTGCGGTTGATAAAAATGTTCTATATCTCAAAAACTGCTAGTTCGATTTCGCTCAAACCAATTTTCGTTGAAAGTTTATGTTAAGATCTACATTACATATTTTTTTCAAAATTTTCACTTCCTTAAATTCAAATTCAAATTCAAATTCAAAATCTTTATTTCAATTTAGGTCATGAAATGACACTTATGAAGTTACACTTAGTTCAAAAGTTAGATGGGGGGGACGCCCATTTTACCAATTTGAAAGCGTCTATATCTCTAACGTTAGACTTTTAGAAAAAATGGTTTTAGGAACCTCGATGTCATTTTAAAAGACCTATCCATAGACACATGCCCCACATGTAAAGGTTTGAGTTAAATTTTTTTTTTGGTTTTAGTTTCATGTATGGGAGCCCCCCTATAATATCATTTTTTCAAATTTTTTGTACCTGAATCGGAAAGCGGTATAGAGGATACACCTACCTACTAAGTTACAGCGGTGTGATGCTAAAAGTTTCAGAATAAAGTGGCTGTGACATACGGACGGACAGACAGACAGACGGACAGACAGACTTGACGAAACTATAAGGGTTCCGTTTTTTGCCCTTCGGCTACGGAACCCTAAAAATGAGAATCAATTGATTTGATCAAACCGAGAAAAACCATTAAGTTTTACTCCGATTTCCGGGATCTGATAAGGCGAAGTAATTTTTTTGATACTTTAATATTATTTGTCAATTTTAAAAAATCTTATACTAATTTATTAATTTCAAGCAATAATCAATTCTAAAGTGTTTAATATGATTTTTCTAGGCAAATGATAGTTTATGACAATTGATTTTCATTTTTATATGTGGAAGTGACTATGAATCATGAGTAGTTTTAGTAGAGGTACTAAGTTTAAAATATTGCCAATGTTTTCAGTCACTCTCTAGTTAGTTTTTCATTTCTTGTCGAATAATGTAAACAATCTTGACATTCCTTTTTAAAGAAACAATTTAATTTTAAATAAGATAAACACAAAGCTCCCCACCTACATACATAGATAATTCGTTTATGAACACTGAGATATTTTTAGATCAAACAGTTTAATAATTTTATGTCATTAACTTTTAGGTCTACCTTTTGTACAAATGTTCGTTGTGCAAAAATAAAGTATTATTATGTCCCGCGCAGTCGGTAAGTCGTTGTGACTGGCCACCGTAGTCGAACTCGGCTAGGGGGACTATTACATAACATTCATCATCATTATCAGCCAAAGGACGTCCGCTGCAGAGCATAGGCCTCCCCCACCGCTGTCCACGACGACCGGTTGTGAGCGGTCTCCATCCAATGTGATGCTGCGATATTTACAAGGTCATCACACGACATTATAAAGTACTAGCGGTCCCAGCGAACTTCGTTTCGCCCTCAGCCCCGTCCCGATCCGGCTCCGTTTTATGGATAATTATTTGCTATAAACCTCACGAAGCCCGAGACCTTTCTAACGAATGCAAAACCGTGGAAATCGGTTTGTGCGTTCTGGAGTTATAGCGTCAGGAAGGAAAACCCAACTTATTTTTATTTAGTAGATAAATAAATATAAGATATATAAATTGCACTTGTAAAAAGACAACTGTGAACCTGTGACGGTGACGGTGGCCGAGTGGTATAGGCATACGCCCGGTTTGCGTAGGACACGGGGTTCAATTCCTCGTCTGTCACAGGTTCACAGTTGTCTTTTTACAAGTGCAATTTATATTATTAAGTTTGTATGGTGACAAAACACTATAAAAACAAAAATAAACTGTAAATATAAGATCTCCATTATCTAAATTCCAGTGCTGTCGCCCGCGGTCCGCAGCGCCATGCTGCTGGCGCCGCAGAGGCTGGAGAAGTCTCGATCTATGCCCGACGTCATGACTAACCAGAAGAAGAAACAGAGGCTTCTAGCGTGAGTGTACTTAGGCTGCGTTTCCACCAGAGATGTGCGATGGAAATGTGTCGTACGAGGATGTCTAGCTGTGCTGTGAAAATATGTGGGTGTTTTCACCAAAGCTGTGCGATGAAAATGTGCCTACGAGGATGTGTAGCAGAGCTGTGAAAATGTGCATTGTGTGGAGCGAGGATGCGATGCGAAGCTATGAAATGTGTCGACGGGGTGCGGTGTATGCGCAAACCTTCTCAACACACATCCCTCGCACACATCCATCGTACACATCCCCCGCACACATTCCTCGCTTGTTTTGTATGCGCAAAAATCTAGCTCCGCTGAGCCGTTTCCACCTGAGCTGTGCTGACCGAGGCGAGGTAAATGAAGCGATTCTATTGGTTCTTTTCAAACACATCCCTCGCTACGCATCCTCGCACATCTCTGGTGGAAACGCAGCATAACTGTTGGTTTAACATAATCTAACTTGGGTGGATTTAGATGAGAGTTGCTGATGGAAAAAAGTTAATTTGCCTTGGATTCGATGTTGTTCAGTAAGCTTTATACAAAGAAATACCTAAGGATACTATTGATTGAGCCTTATTGAATTTGTGGCTTGGTAGTTTTATTATGACCCTTTATATACACTGTGATTTTTAGCATCGATGCAGTCGCGCGTTAGTATCGATGCAGTTGCGCGTTTACATCAATGCTAACGCGCGTTAGTACAAATCCATTTGTCAATGTCCAGCTTCTGCATCGCGACTGTATCGATGCTAAAAGTAGTGCAAGTGTGTAAAGGTTGACAATGGAAAGAGATACTTCGAAACTTTCAGACCACCCACGTGTTTTTGCGCACAGTTTCAAGAGCTATTAGAAATTCAAATATTGTTGTTATTACAAATTTTTAGAACAAAGTAGGGTAGGGGGGTTTAGGGGTACTTAATTAAATTCAATTCTTTATTTACATAGAAACACGGTACATTTGGGTGGACATTTACAATAAAGAGTTCGACATGTCTCGCCACAGTTATAGCATGTAAACTTAAATAAAACAAAAAAGTTTTCTAAAATATTTTTATTAAATTTTCAGCTTACGAGACTACATGCGGTCAGAATCCGAGAACAGTTTCGATCTGCGCTCGCTTCGCTCAGAGCGCTGCGCCGGCGCCGCGTACCGCAGCCCGCAGCTCAAAGCGCTCGCGCACAGCTTCCGATACTTGCGGAACAAGCCCGCCATTGTAGCGCTGCATGCACCTGAGAATAGAGACAGAAGGAGGAGTAACGATAGTATACTAACCATAGGTACGCTACGATGACGACTACGACGGTTGTTAGTGCTACGATTTCAGCCATTGCTTTAGAGGTACTGACCAACGTTACGAGGTGTAATGTAACATGTTATACAGCGAGCATTCGTCCAGTCCAGCGAACACGTCGTGCTACGAAGAAACCAGCGCGCAACGAGCCACGAGTGGCTCGTCAGTTTTTTGGCGAATCCTTTGACTGTTACGCGGTTTTGTACAGTGAGATTTTAGATTATTAGAGATTTTAGAACACAGCGTAACATGCTCGATGCGTAACACGCTCGCTACGAATGTTACTAGACCTCGTAACGTTGTGGTCAGTACCCATTTTAACGATAACTAGCGGTTTCTTACTCACTTATTTAAGCGGGTAAAATATCGAAACAAAATATAATTATTGTTCGGTTTACGTACGAAAGATTGATGAATGAATGTAGGTATGTATAGTCCACCATCTATTTACTTGTGATTCGTTTGTATCAAGTTAGTTCGCAATAAAATATCGAAGGAATAACACGCGTTTCTCCTTACTACACATCTACAAGCAACTCTGAACCCTATTCCGCTGCCCTAAGGCCGACATCTAGCCGGATACACAGCGATAACTCCGAGCCGCAGGTAGCGGACCCGACCGTGCGAGAACAATAGCGGACTGCATTCATTAGGCGTTTATGAATAAAGTGTGCATAAAACGACGTAAACAAGTGCTAGTGAAAGATTAATGAAATAATAAAGTTATTTTTAGACTTCATCAGTGTTCATGAACATTACAAACTATCATTATGAGTGTTACGGCGGAACAATTACTGAGTTTATTGGAAGATAATGCCAGTTTATTAAAGAAAACACAGATTAATTTGAGGAAATGTCCTAAACAGCGATTAACTCGAGGTTATATCGAAACACGTATCAGATGTATTGACGAATACTGGGAAGCTTTCAAGAATGCACATAGACATCTAGTACAAATCACGCCTAAAGAAGTACGTCGAGAGTTGGAATATTTTTCAAATGAAGATTATTATGCTATCGAGGAATTATACCTATGCATGTTGGCCGATTTAAAGGACATGATATATGTAAATCAAGAAAGTCAAACAAGAATTCAAGCTGAATCGAGTTTAGTTACTGAGACACAACGAGATTTGTTAAGATTACCGAGAATACATTTACCTACTTTTACCGGTAACTACGAAGAATGGCCGACTTTTCACGATTTGTTTTCCTCGTTGGTACACACAAACTCCACGTTAAGCAAGGTTCAGAAGTTACATTATTTGAAGTCAAGTGTTGGCGGCGAGGCTGAAACTCTTTTGAGACATGTGAATGTAACTGAAAACAATTACGACGAGGCATGGAACATCCTGAAACATCGTTATGGTAACAAAAGGATAATAGTGAACTCCTTACTCAAAAGATTGTATACACAAAGGAAGATTAGTACTCCGACGGCGAATCAAATCAAGAACTTATTAGATACTACGACTGAGTGTTTACATAACCTGAAAAACCTGAATATAACGACTGATTCGTGGGACCCGTTGATAATCTATTTGGTGGTGCAGAAGTTAGATCAGGACACACATAAGACATGGGAAGAACATATCTATAATGATGACTCAGAAGTATTACCTACTTGGGAAGATCTAAGAAAGTTTTTAGAATCGAAATACCGCACCCTGGAATTAATTCCATCGGTATCTAGTGCCGTGCATCCTGTGAAAGAAACAAGAGTTAGAGAAAAAACGTTCCATGCCACGACGGCCTCACCGACGACTACTAAGAGATGTTGTAGTATGTGCCAAGAAGAACACTCGCTATGTCATTGTAAAGACTTTGCGAAGTTACAACCTGAAGAAAGAGTTGAGTTTGCGAGAAATAAGAATTTATGCTACAATTGTCTGATACCAGGACATGCAGTTTTTAAGTGCCGCCTACGTATGTCCTGCAGAGTGTGTAAGCGACGTCATCATACACTATTGCATCAAAATAGGAACGTCGTACTATCAGACAATGTACAAGCGCATCATACACAGGTTGACAATGACCAGGAGAATAATGAAGTACAGAATGAAGACCATAATACAGACGTCGCAATATCATCGCACCTAGCGACCAGAAAATCCACGGCTTTGCTTGCTACTGCCCTTATACCTGTGAAAGATGAACGTGGAAACTTGACCATATTGCGCGCCTTAATTGATCCAGGGTCACAAGCAAACTTCATCAGCGAACGAGCAGCACAATTGTTGAACGTGAAGAGAACACCTATCAAAGGGACAATCACTGGAGTAGGGACAACACAAACATCAGTGAATCACGTGGTACAACTAGAACTTCATTCAAGTTATGATAGACAATTTCAGCTTCTAGTTCAGGCATATGTTATAGCCACGCGTTTAACTACCGACTTACCGTCTCAGACTATTACAAACTCTGCACACACTTGGTTTCACTTAGAGGGCCTGCCTCTAGCCGACCCAAGCTTTCACAAACCAGGTAGGGTCGATATGTTGTTAGGTGTCAACGTGTATGCGAGAGTTTTGAAGGAAGATTTGCTCAAGGGTCCACCTGGCTCACCATGTGCTCAAAATACAAGCTTTGGATGGATTCTTTTTGGTGATATTGTAAGCAACCATTCTTCAGAGGAAATAATAGTCCTGCACCACAATGTCAATATGGATGATATGCTGCACACGTTGTGGGAAATAGACACAGATGGTAAGAAGAAATTAACCAGTGATGAAGAATTGTGTGAGAAGATTTACAGAGAAACACAAATGAGAAATGAAGAGGGAAGATATGTTGTGAAACTACCCTTCAAGACAAGTGTTCCTGAATCGACCAAGGGTAACACAAGAGATATTGCAATGAAGAGACTATTACAATTAGAAAAACGTTTTGAGAAGAACACAGCCCTGAAAGAGGAATACATAAAGGTAATGAGAGAATACGAAGCCCTAAACCACATCGAAGAAGTTCCTCAAGACCAAGTAGAGAAACCAGCGGTGTATCTACCCCATCACGCAGTGGTTAAAGAAAACAGCGAGACAACGAAGGTAAGAGTTGTTTTTAATGCATCATCCCCAGGGTCAAATAATGTTTCCTTGAATGATGAACTCCTGGTGGGACCACAACTGCAAGAAGACATGCGATCGCTGGTGATGAGGTGGAGGATGAGGAAGGTTGGATATGTAGCGGACATCGAAAAGATGTACCGCCAGATTTTGGTAACTACCGAGGACTCAGACTTCCATAGAATACTCTGGCGTGAACATCCAACCGAACCAGTTAAGGATTTGCGACTATTACGACTTACCTTTGGTACTGCATCTGCGCCGTATTTAGCTGTTAAGACCTTACAGCAGGTCGCCAAAGACGAAGGAGAAGCTTATCCTATTGCAGCTGAAACGATACAAAGGGACTTTTTCATGGACGATTTGATGTCAGGTCAAGACACAAGTCAAAAAGCGATAGAAGTTGCTGAACAAATCACAGAAATCCTTAAAAAAGGAGGATTTAGGCTTCAAAAATGGGCATCAAACAGCAAAGAGTTTATGAAAGGATTTAAACATAAAGATCAAAATGTAATTGTGAAACTAAACATTGATGATAGTGACACCATTCGAACACTGGGCTTATTCTGGAACACTGACCTAGACACATTAGAGTACAGTTTTAACTTACCACCGCAGCCAGAAGTTATCACGAAGAGAACAATACTAGCTGAAATACAAAGACTGTTTGATCCTCTCGGCTGGTTGGCTCCTGCGCTGCTACCTGCGAAGTTAATCATACAAAAATTATGGCTCCAAGGCGTCAGCTGGGACGATGAAGTTGAACCTGAAACAAAAAAAGAATGGTTAGATATTAGAACAAGTTTAAAACACATCAAGGAAATAAAACTAAATAGATGGCTATATACGAATGTTGTAAACCTAGAAAATACCACTATTCATGGTTATTGTGATGCATCTAATAAAGCATATGGAGCAGTTGCTTACCTGAGAGTCCGCACCGCTGATGGAAGATTCAAGGTTTCAATAATTGCAGCTAGAACACGCGTCGCACCTATCAAACCAGTTACCTTGCCGCGGCTCGAACTGTGCGGAGCTCTTCTGCTGTCACAACTCCTGAAACAAATATGCGATGCCACATGTTTTCCCCGTAGTAAAGTATTCGCATGGACGGACTCAATGATTGTTTTGTCATGGTTGCAAGGAGACCCAGGAAGATGGCATACTTTTGTACGCAATAGAGTGGTAACTATACTAGACAACATTGGAACTAAGTGGTATCACGTCCAGTCCAATGACAACCCTGCAGACATCGCATCCAGGGGAATGCTCTTAAACGATCTGAAGAACTTTGATTTATGGTGGCACGGACCTGACGGGCTGAAAACAGAAAATATAGATTACACAAAACATGACACAGATACTACGCTAGAAAGTAAACTGGAAATTTCAGCAAACTTAGGAGTTACCAAGAAAGAAAGGACAATAATACAATTTGATGATTACAATACGTTGAATGAGCTATTGAAAACTATTGTAGTATGCATTAAATTTCTAAATTTCAAAAAGAATAAACAGAATACAGATAGAACATCAAAAATTACTACTGAAGAATTGAAAGAAGCTTTAGAGAAATGTGTAAGAATAATACAGAAACAAGAATTTAAAGATGAAATAAATAACCTGAATGAAAATAGAGAATTGAGTAAAACAAGTAAAATAAGAAACTTATGTCCTTACCTTGATGAGAAACATATCCTCAGGGTGGGCGGCAGACTTAGACATTCCACCTTAGAAAACAATAGGAAACATCCTATTCTATTAGATCACAACAATGGATTGGTACCTCTAATCATCGCAGATGCTCACAAAAGAACCTTGCACGGAGGTGTACAGTTAATGATGAATTACATACGAGACAAGTTTTGGATAATTCGTGTCAAGAACTTAGTTACTGCACACATACGCAAATGCCTAGTATGTGCACGCCAAAGAGCAAACGATCGAACACAAATAATGGGTGATTTACCTTCTGTGCGTGTTACACCAGCTCGC
The DNA here is from genome assembly GCA_963584085.1 of Pyrausta aurata. Classification (NCBI taxonomy): domain Eukaryota; kingdom Metazoa; phylum Arthropoda; class Insecta; order Lepidoptera; family Crambidae; genus Pyrausta; species Pyrausta aurata. The sequence goes on from OY757276.1 coordinate 9,890,311, forward strand.
CCATTTCTTCATTCTGGCGTGGACTACGCGGGCCCTTTTTCGATCCTTAGTTCACGAGGTAGAGGTGTGAGGTGCGAAAAGGGGTACATTTGTATTTTCATCTGTATGGCTACAAAGGCCATCCACCTAGAATTGGTAGGTGACATGACCACAAGTTCATTTTTAGCCGCCTTCCGAAGATTTGTGTCTCGTAGAGGAAAATGCAGTCACATTTGGAGTGATCGAGGTACAAATTTTATTGGAGCAAATAAAGAGCTAAACGACCTGTGGCTTCAAGCTGGTTTAGAGATACCAGGTGAACTTAGTGAAATCTTGGTGGATGAGGGCACTCAATGGCATCATGTTCCTCCTTATAGTCCTAATTTCGGCGGTTTATGGGAGGCAGGTGTAAAATCCGTTAAATATCACCTGAAAAGGATTTTGAATACCAACCTGACATATGAAGAGATGTCCACCACATTGTGCCAGATCGAGGCCTGTTTAAATTCTAGGCCTTTGTGCCCATTAGATAGTTCTGACGCCGAAAACATTAATGTGTTAACACCAGGCCACTTCCTCATAGGAGAGACTCTGCTATCAGTTCCTGAACCAAGTCTTCTGGACATAAATACAAACAGATTGTCACGATGGCAATATGCACAAAGGTTAGTTCAAGATTTTGGAGACGATGGCAAACAGAGTATCTGTCAAGATTGCAGCAACGACCCAAGTGGCTCAAAAGGAATGAAGAATTTGAGATAGGAGAAATCGTTCTCGTAAAAGAAGACAATCTCCCTCCTGGTAAATGGGCATTGGGTCGAATTGTTCATAAACATTGCGGTCGAGATAATATTTGCAGAGTTTATAGTCTGAGATGTGGCGGTAAAATTATAATGAGGTCTATTTCTAAATTGTGTAAACTTCCCGTTAACAGTAGTACTAGTGATCCTCGTACATAAATTCTTAGTACGAGTATTATTTAGCAGGTTACGAATGATTTGCTTAGTCTATTATTCTTTACTATTTCATTCTTTTATTTGTAAAAGTAAATGTAAATGGTATAATAAAAATATAATATGTATTTTGTATGCAAGTTACATTATGTATTTGAAATAATTTGAACCTACTATATGAATGTACAATTTCGCATGTTTTATATTGGTTGCATGATAGACTAGGATACGAAGTGATTATTACGTACCTACTAATATGTGAAAGTCTAATTTAATGTACTTACTGTTAATGTCATTTGGAAAACTATGTTTTGGTGGGCGGTATGTTCGGTTTACGTACGAAAGATTGATGAATGAATGTAGGTATGTATAGTCCACCATCTATTTACTTGTGATTCGTTTGTATCAAGTTAGTTCGCAATAAAATATCGAAGGAATAACACGCGTTTCTCCTTACTACACATCTACAAGCAACTCTGAACCCTATTCCGCTGCCCTAAGGCCGACAATTATGGATTAATAGCCGAGGTATGAGCCACATTATTGTAAAGTTTCATCAAAATTCATTTAGTAGTTTTAGCGTAAAGGAGTAAACAAATATTTATAGGGAGTAGGATTAGTGATACGATCACCGAGCTGTGAAATATGTTGCCAGGCTGCTACGAATGTAATTTCTGCTGAAATCGTAGCCTCGCGTCATCGACGATTCGCAGTTGTAAAGATGTTTAGCTTTCTACGGAATTTAGCACTGCCACTGCTACGCCTAGCACTAGGAAATATTAGGTGCCTTTTGACTGTGGGATACAGTATATTATTATATTTTATATCTTGAGATTAGCTTCCAAGCGTTCACACTGGGATGTATATTTTCATAGTTTTGTATGGGATCATCCACCTCTGCAAATCATACTAAAGCTCGGGTATAAAATATTACATTTCTCAGTGAAAAGGGTTAACAAGTTTGCTTCGTATATTGATATAATTTCTAAGTGAATGGGAAATGGGAATGGGAATGCACCTATAACCTATTGAACACTTTACTATTTTGTTGCAGCAAGGAGACGTCTTTCGAAGAGCTTATCTCCTGATAAGGACGTGGAGTCGCTGGCGGACAAGCCCGCCATCAACGTGGTCAGTCCGTCCGAGTCTTCCAGCGACGGGACCAGTGTGGACTACCCTATTGGAAAGCCTTTAGAGGTATGTGGAAGGTTTTAAGGTGCTGAAAGTAGTTTGTCAAAGTGCCTGAAGTACGTTAATTATTTTTATTTTTGTTTTATTATTACAATAAAAAAACTGTTTTAAATGTTTCTTATATTTACTAACTATACAGCCAACTTTGGATTTCAGATTTTGGTTATGATTGGGATGAATTTGAATATAGTGGGATGAAAGTTTGCACGGGATAATTTGTAAAGTCCGTTTTTCTTTGCTTGTCGAATATTGTAAATAATCTTTTTTATATCTTTTAAAAAAATATCAGTGACTAAAATGATCCAAGTAACTGTTCGATTTGAAAATAGATGTGTAGGTTGTCTGCTTTATGTTTATCTTATAAATGAATGGCAAGATTGTTTTCATTATTGCACTAGCAAAGTGAACGGACTATATATCCAAGTCACAACGAGCCAATAACACGCACTTGAATAATGTGTCGGCAGATCTTCCTGGACGGCCCGTACGGCGCTGCCTCGTCGCACATCTTCGGCGCGCAGCACGCCGCGCTCGTCGCCGCGGGCATCGGCGTCACGCCCTTCGCCTCCATACTGCAGGTAGGACGGACTTCGGACAGGTCAAGCACCTGCGAAATGAAAATTCCAACAAACTGATTCAGATAAGGACCGGGACTGCACCAAAGCGGAGATGTGTGTGTGCTGTGCGAGAAGAGATGTTTTTCAGCTCGGGGGACTCCACTAAACTCGTCTCCGATGAGCGTCGTCCGCGCACAGCTCACATCTCCGCTTCCATCGCGCCATACGTTACACATCTCCGCATAGCGATCTCCGCTGAAGCTGAGCGGAGAGGAGATGTGTCAGTAACTTTGATTATTTAAAAAAACATCTCCACTCCGCTCGTTTCGTCTCCGCTTTGATGGAGTCCCGGCCTAATAAAGAGATGTTACACGCTCGCAATTTTTTGCGATGCGATGCTCGTCCTCTGACGCGCCGTTGTTCTATATACAGAAATCCTACACGGTGCGATAAAACAACATGCAGGGACAGAGCGCGCACGCAACCCCCCGCTTAGGTTGCGTCTCTACTGACGCGAAGCTCAGCGGAATGGAGCGGAGCGAACCGAGAATTGGCCAACCACACTGTTTCCACCGACGGGGAGTGGATACGTGGAGCACTGTAATTGGCCAATTCAGCCCGCTCCGCTCCTCTCCGCGTCAGTGGAAACGCAGTAGATGTCAAGAAGACTAGGCGGGAAGAGGTAAAGATGGGCGATTGTGAATGACATTATTCGAATAATTCGATTGTTAGAGTCATTCGAATTATTCGAATAGCCTAACAATTCATTCGAATTTGAAAAGAAAGACGTCGTCTCATTATTGACTTGTTTCATGACTTTTCTTTCTATTAGAATTTTATTACTACTAGTTTTATGTTCTTAAATCCTTAGCTAACAGCAAACTCTATAATATAAATAATATTCAATTTCGTGTGGCAAATGGAATCATCAAACAATCGAACTAACAATCAGATAGTGACTTTTCTCATTCGATAGTTCCTTCGAATAACAATCAAAAGTAGACCTTATGTCATAATCAAAAAGATCATTTTTCTATGACAAAGTAAATGAATAAACTAGTGGTTTCATTTGAATATAAACTAGCGATCATTGGGTGTGTTTAGCAGAAAATAGCTATCATAAGCGCTTAGAAGCGCTTCCTCAGCTAGGAAATTTTTGCTTACTTCATTTGCGCTGACAAAGCTAAATATGTTTTGATAATAGACTCTCAAAACACTAACTTGTATTGAGTTTTACAAGTAAGCATAATCAGCTTGTTTTAGATGAAAATGGCTAACTAACTAAACATTGCCAGCGCTTAGCGCTTATTTATCCGCCATTTTGTGACTCTGCTTTTGACTGCTGATTTTTTTTGAATGCACCTAATGACAGTTTTTTTAAATACAAGAGATGGCGCTTTCGTACATAGCAAGCAACATAAAAAAGGATTTTTAGTATTCGCCAACTTAAATAGACAGAAAACAAGTAAAAATACATATAAATGTATAATCTAAAACAAAAAAATACATACTGTTGATAGTAAAGCATTAAATTATTGTTCGTATTTTTTAATCGCTAACGCCATCTAGTGAGAGTTATGAAAAGCTAAGAATACCTGATACAAACTGTCATTTTTCATCCGATTGTTCTTTCGAATAACAATTAAAAGTGGACTTTATTTCTCAAGACAAAAATACCAATTTTGTATGGCAAAGTAAACGAATGAAACTAGTAGTTTCATTCGATTGTTCAAACTAGCGATCGATGGTTTTTGTATTCGATTGTGAATATTAGTACTATCAAACCATTCGATTATTGAAATCAGTAACAATCGCCCATCTTTGGGAAGAGGTGCCGCGCTGTAATGATGGACGATGAAGCGGTGTTGCGTAGCGCTCGAATGGCACTCGGTGCGTTGAAACGACGCACTATATTGGCAACGTAGGTATGTACATACAGGTCATGTACTTCACTCTTATAAAGGTACTTCTCACTTGTTTGCATTTACTTGACCTACACATAGTTCAGCAATCAAGATATGCAAGCGACCAGCACAAACACAATACGTCGTCTATCTAAGATCCCTTTAGAAACATATCACACGGACGCTACGCATGGATGCGTGGCTCCAATCCAAAGAAATGATATCAACGAACATGTGCCACACAATCGTACACGGATAGATAATCTTCTGAGCAGCTTAAAGCTTCGAATACACATGCCTGTAAAATGAGGCAGTAGCTTGCATGCTAGTTACGGGCATGCCCAAGTTTAACAATTTGCGTTCTTGCATGCCTCTATATTCATTCTGTTGATATTCACACGTGCCAGTTTTGGAGCCCCCCGCGTCCACTCCCTTACATTGCATACTAGTAAGCGTCTTACATATACAAGAAGTTGGCACGTGCAAGTAATCTCTGGTAAATGTTTCCAGGCGCTGATGTGTCGCCACCGCGCGTCGCGCGCCGTGTGCCCGCGCTGCCGACACAGCTTCAACGCCGCGCCGCCCGCGCACCACACCTCGTTAAAAAAGGTATATTACTCAATGACTTCATTACTATGATACAAGTGATATTATTATGGTTATAGATCTTTATTTTCTCAAAGAATACAAAAATATTCACTTAATTTAATATTATTATTATTATTATTTAATATTCACTTATTATTCCTATATATTATGGCTAAATGCGTGTGAATTAACGTGAGCGAGCGGCTCACGGTATAGAATTAGGACTAGGTTTAGTTTGTATAATTACACACCTGATTGCAAAATTTTCATCAATAAATTTTCAGGCATATTCTGTGTTAAAACTATCAATTGTGATAAAACTCTTTAGGTTATGGCAAGAGTAAAAGGTGATGAAAGAAAATTATTAAAAGTAATTTAAAATATTGCACTTTTTGCTATGCAAGTTATCATTAATATTGGATAAAAAATATGTCTCATCGAGTTAATAGATCGGTGAAGGGCGATCTGCACCGGCTCTTAGTCTACAATAGACTGCGTTTCACTAAAGCATGCTGAATTAAATGAAAGATTTTGCACATTATCAGAACTTGACGTTTTTTAATCATAATCTTTAGAAAAGGCTTCTTAATTATTCATTAAACTGTTCTAGGTGGACTTCTTCTGGATAAACCGCGAGCAACGTTCCTTCGAGTGGTTCGTCTCCCTCCTCTCCCAGCTGGAGATGGAGCAGGCAGAGCTGGGAGGCGAGCGGTTCCTGGAGATGCACATGTACATCACGAGCGCGCTGCAGCGCACCGACATGAAGGCGCTCGGGCTACAGCTGGCGCTCGATCTACTGCACGAAAAGGTATCGTAGTTGTGGTAAACTGTCAGTCACGGTAAGATGTTTGCGGTCGCTGGTAAGAAGCTAGCGGTCGCTGGTAAGTAGCTGGCGGTTGCCGGTAAGTAACTGACTGACACTGGTAGAAGCTGGCGATAACTGGCAAGTAGCTAGTGGTAACTGGTAAGTAGCTGCGGTCGCTGTTAGTAGCTGGTAAGTAGCTCTCCCTCCTCTCCCAACTGGAGATGGAGCAGGCAAAGTTAGGAGGCGAGTGGTTCCTGAATATGTACATGTACATCACGAGCGCGCTGCAGCGCACCGACATGAAGGCGCTTGATCTACTGCACGAAATGGTATCGTAGTTGTGGTGAGCTGTAGGTGACTGGTATGTAGCTAGGGTTCGCTAGTAAGTACTTAGCGGTCACCGGTATTAAGCTGCGGTCGGTTTTAATTGGCTGGCGATAACTGGTAAGTCACCGGTTGTCACTATTAAGTAGCCGACTAACTGGTAAGTAGCTGGGGTCGCAAGTAAGTAGCTGGCGGTCGATAAAAGAGAGCTATCGGTAACTGGAAAGTAGCTGGCGGTAACTGGTAAGTAGCTGTGGTCTCTAGTAAGTGGCTGGCGGTAACTGGTAAGGAGCTCTCTCTCCTCTCTCAACTGGAGATGGAGCAGACAGAGTTGGGAGTCGAGCAGTTCCTTGAGATGCACATGTACATCACGAGCGCCCTGCAGCGCACCGACATGAAGGCGCTCGGGCTACAGCTCACGCTCGATCTACTGCACGAAAAGGTATCGTAGTTGTGGTGAACTGTCAGTCACAGTATAATATGTTTGCGGTCGCTGGTAAGTAGCTGGGTCAATGGTAAATAGTTAGCAGTCACTGGTAAAATGCTTGCGGAAACTGGTAAGTGGCTGGCAGTAACTGAAGTCGCTGGTAAGTGGCTGGTGGTAACTGGAAGCGAGCTATTGGTGGTAAGTAGCTGGCTGTACCTGGCAAGTGACTGGCGGTCGCTGGTAAGTGCCTGGCAGAAACGCTAAGAACTCACGCCGCCGCGGCCGCGGGAGAGCGGTTTTATTTCCAAACTCACGAGCCCGCCAATTTTTGCGGCCCCGCAGCCGCCACGACTGCGATTTTAAAGCTGATTTCAATAAAACAACGCGACGACGCGGACTTTCATCCGCGCCCGACGCGGGCGTGAACCGCGTCGTGAGTTTTATTTTAACTTTTTACATACAAATCTACATTCTACAGAAGCAGCGTGCCCGCACCCGCGTGCGAGCACGGGAGGAAATCGTTCCGTGAGTTCTTAGCCTAACTGGTTAGTAGCTGGCGGTAACTAGTAAGTAGCTGGATGTCCCTGGTTGCGAGCTGATGATCGCTGGTGGCGAGTTGTCAGCGAGCTTTCGGTCGCTTGTTACGCGTTGTTAATATACGCTTGTTGTTACGCGTTACTAACATATGGACATTTAAATTACAATTTGGTTCCAGGAAAAGCGCGATCTCATCACTGGTCTGAAAACCCGCACCAACGCGGGACGACCCAACTGGGACAAAGTGTTCAAACAACTACAAGAACAGAACAAGGGCAAGGTTGGTTTTACTATTTTGTGTCGTAACACGTACGTTAGAAAATGTAAAGATCTCAAAGTAGGTGTAACGATAGAATAGACGACATAAAGGGTAAAAGTTAAGAATCTCTAAGACTCTTTACACACTGCGACTTTTAGCATCGATGCAAATCAAATCAAATCAAATTAATTTATTGTGGAACAGAGGTACATAAGTTCTTCATAAAAATGACGTCTCACTGTGACCTGTCTTATCAGACATACAATATTTCAGTACAATACAATACAATACAATAATAGTCAATATCAATTATTATCCATTCATATTACAATAAATAAATAATTAAATTAGTAGAATACATTTAAAATATAAATACTTATGTCAAAATATCATTCAAATAATCTTTAACTGAATAATAACATTATTCCATCAATAGCTTTTTTAATGTATTTTTAAATGTCACTTAATCCATTTTTTTTAAAACATCCGGCAATTTGTTAAAAAGTATGGGAGCCATTCCAATGCAAGCGCGATGCAGTTGCGATGCTGCATCGATGCAGTCGCAAAATGTCAACCTTTACAAACTGCGCTACTTTTAGCCTCGATGCAGTCGCGATCCTAACGCGCGTTAGTACCGATGCAGTCGCGATGCAGAAGCAAGAAATTGACAAATTATATACTTAATATTGGCGACTGCATCGACTAACGTCCGTTAGCATCGATGCAGTCACGCTTCTGCATCGATGCTAAAAGTAGCAGTGTATAAGGGGGCAAAGAATCTCACAGCCATTTAAAAAATAAAAAGTTCATCTTTTATGTTACCATCCCCAGAATACCTAGTATATTGAAAAAAAAAATCGTGTAAATGGAAATATGCTCGTCTTCTTGTCAAAAAAAATATATCTTTCTTTTGGGTAAATTTATAACACATTTTTTTACTGTCAAGGTAACGGTGTTCTACTGCGGGCCGCCGCAACTGGCACGTGTGCTGCGCGTCAAGTGCGACCAGTTTGGCTTCGGCTTCAGAAAGGAAGTCTTCTGAAGAGGGGAGCTGTCAAGATATACTGGACACTTTGGCTCTACCAGATTAAGATGGGCTCAGACATGGACTGTGATGGACGGAGGCAGGGGTAACACTGAACAGTAACTTCAGAAAGCAGTTACGTGTTCTTAATTATGGTTGGATTTGAATTTTGTATTCATATTAGGTACCTTATTAAAAGTCATGGTGCTGCAACTGATGAGTGATTGATATAATGAATGTTCTTAGAGCTCTAGCAGTCTAACTTCCACTACACTAAAAGATGTTCCGAGGTTTCAAAGTTTAATTACGGCTATTATTGCAATGAGCTTTCTTATCATTAGATGTTATCACCAAGAGATGGCGCTAACGTAACTTTAGTAAAAAAACTTTCATATTTTATTTAATTACTATATAGCAGAGGGTATCGACAACGCAACATACAACGTAAATAATAAACAGTACCTAACCATATTTAATGAATGACGAGAAATAAATGTCTTCAAGCTAGGTTTTTTCTTTCGTCTATGGTTTTCCGCAAACGTGAGAAAAAATGCTTCTAAAGCTACCCCAACGCCACCTAGTGAGAGCTATAGAGAATGATGATAGAAAACTGCTTATTTACGTTAGTTTAAATTGCTTTATTTTATCGATTAAATATATGTGGGGTTATGATGTTGTTACAATGATTTGAATGTGTTTAAGAAATGAACCGTGTTAAGTAGAATGCCATTTTTGCTTTTACGCATGAGCTTATTATCTAAGTATTACATGTTGTACATATAGGTTTTATGTAGACTACATACAGGGTTAAAATGAAAGAGTAGTCTCTAAAAATAAATCCTACGGATAAATCATTAGAAAATAATTACTCCTTAAATCACATAAATTATGAATTTATGATTGAATATATTTGTTTGTTTTTTATTTATTAAAGAGACAATTTTAATTGTACAATAATAATGACGATGCCATAAATATTAACTTATATAGTAAATCTGCACTTACCAGTTTTAATAATACTATGTAGAAGAAAGTTTTTTTTTATAATTTAAGAATAGTTTACTAGTAAAATATGATTACGCAAAATGTTCGTGATAGTTGATTAGGTAATTGTTTTAAATTTTACGTGAATTAATTATTTTAGTGAAGTACTGGTTTGTGATTTTATGCCCGATATCCGGACGAATATAGTTCATAAAGTCCGTAGTACATAGAAAAATAAACTGCTGTTAAACTAACTTCGATACGGGAATAATTTAATGAAGAATTATGATATTTATTTTGGATTTTGCATTTAATGTAAAAAAAAACAAATGTTGTTTATTTTAATTAATTCTGTGACATTCAATTAATGTGATGATAATAATTCTAAGTTAAGTGCTTAAAGTAATGATGACATTTATAAAAATGTATAAGAAAGTTACCCACTTTGTATTCAATAGGTGGTAGGAAATCTTAAAAAAATATTACTCATTTTTGTATTGTATTTATATATTTTTTAAATGTTTTAATAAATGAATGTTTTCTATAAATAAGTATTCGTATTTATAATTTGAAACCACTTGTATAATTTGAGAAGTTCCTACAGAGTACCGTTAACATTAGTTTACGTTGGTTTTACTCGCTAGCGACGACATAACTTTTTGCAAAATTTTAGTTCTGCAAGTTACCGCTAGGGGCACTGTGCAATTTTCCATAGACTTTTTACGTAGTCGCTAGCGAGTGACCATCGTTAACTCATGGTAACGGTACAGCAGTAGTAAAGTGACCGAGGACGGAAGTATTAAGTGGTTAATGTTGGGGATCGAACACCTATAAAAATAATGACACTAATATTATATTGTTTTAAATATATTTTTTTTTAAACTTAATAATTATGACCTCGCACACAAATCTATTCTTATTCTGTAACAATAAGCAACGATGTGTGTGTAAACCTACCTCAATACAACAAAGATAGCATACGCATCATCATCCGACTCATTTTCTACGTCACCTTATGATTATGACACAGTGGAATTTGATTAAGTATAAAAATTATTGAAATGAAAATATATTTTTCTAATATTTTAGAAATAACTAGTTGTAAATTTTACAACCTGTATTATAAAGAAACTGAAAAATTAAAAAAATATTAGCGTTACGTCAAAATTTCAGTGAAATGAGTCCTTCCTTGAGCACCCAATCGTGTAGTTGGGTCTTTATAACTGAGTCCTAATTTTCTATAAGATGTACTACATCCTGCCTTCTAATTAAAGAAAGAAACATCATGAGTACGTCTTCATTAGTAGCAAAAACTTGTAGGTATTATTTAAACCGTCTCAAAAAGTTAGAGTAGAGATAACCTAGTAAAAATAAGCTAATTTCCCACAATCTGTCTTAAATTACAAGCGATCCTTGTGGATCTACAATCATTGTGGTACAACGTCACATTCGCAACTCGCGTATAATAGGAAGTGACGTCACGCGGCCTCGCCCGAGGCCGTCCTAAGGCCGTGGCCTCGCCCGAGGTTGCCTCGTCCTTGCCGAGGCCGTCGGATCCCATCGCGGCCTTGTCCGAGGCCAGAGCCTTGGAGCGAGGCCGAATCCTTGAGGGAAGGCCGAATTTTGCGGCCCTGATTTTTGGCGAGGTTTGTCAGTTTCGCTTCTGACGTAGCAGGAAGCGTTGTGAGTGTTGTGACGTAGGTGATGATAACGTGTGTAGTGAATGTAGGTAAGTCTTGTGATAAGAACGTAACGCATTTATCAATCTTAAGAAGGCTGTTTTGTCGTCGTTGCCGACTTGACCATTAATTAATTAATGTATAAATATTTAAAAAGTCCTACTTAAGGTAAGTAGGCTGTAAGTGTAATATTTTCCCTATTTCGTTAAATTTTTCCCAACCATTAATTATTTTATGTTGATTAGTACATAGTTTATTTTGCAACGAACCACCATACTCAAAATCGACTTCTGTACAACCGTGATTAAATTCTTCTTCTGATTTAGCGACATCTAGCAATGTTTGTGTGAACTAACTAGTTGGTTGGTTTGTTTACAAACACCGTGTAGAGCGACCGCATAGCTGCACGTAATACTTTATTTCCTCACTAGATGGCGCGACATACATACGTGTAAATTTCAACACCTATAACACAGATATTATAATACTAGTACAGATACCTCATCTCATACAAGAAAACGGTTCCGCCGTATCGGGCTAATATCTCCGGGCTAAATTTAAGTATTGAGAGGGCTATGTAAAAGGCCGTAGATAGCGCTACGTAGACTGATGGACTTCACGGAATAAAGCATGTCGATTGCTCGCAATTAGTTCATGTGTTCAGCACGTCAATAAATGGCGCTACGTAGACTGGATTCACGGAAAAAGCATGTCGATTGCTCGCAACTAGTCTACGTGTTTACTTTCTCAATAGATGGCGCTAAACTCATTGCTGTAGTGGCTGTAGCACTAAAATAAGGTTAAAATAATGTAACTAAAATACAAAGGTAAATTTCGTTTCTATTAATAATGACACGATGGCGCAGCGGATTAGTAAGGCGGCCTCGGATTTAAAATATGCAGGTTCGAATCCCAGTACACTATGTACTATTTTAATGTTGTTTTTGTTTTTATCAGTGTTTTGAACTTTTTTCTCTTTTCTTTTCAACAAAATCCAGATATTATAAAATAATATTATGTGACAAGATGTCTTGCAACTAATACAATAAATAATTTGTAATGTTTTATATTTTATGACAGTAATTTGTTGTGTGTATCAATAAATATAAATAAATTAAAAAATGAAAACGTCGCGTTTCGTCATCATGTAAAAGTAGAGTAGGTTTCCTAAATGAATGCAATTTGTACTTCAGAAATCAAGTTCCTCCTTATCTTTTGTTCACTAGCACAACGACCGTCCAATACGGCTCTCTCAGTAGTTCAGTTTCAGTCCCCATTATAAGAGTGAGTAAAGAGTACGGATAGATTGGTGAGTTACTGCAAGAGCGAGACAGAGCGAGGCTGTTGCACGACTCGGCCGGCTCGCGTGACCTCTCGAGGAGAGCCCACGCTAGTCTCACGCCGCGCGCCGAATTATTATTTCGACAGTAGTGCAAGCAGAAATGTTATTAAACGTCTATGTAATTTATGTATTGATATTTGAGTTGATTTTCACATTCATGCATGCAATTTTGACACATGTTTCATGTTCATGTTTGTTATTAAGCCGGCGTTACCTATGAAGGAAATCAGTTTTCTTTGGAATAATATCTAATTAAAAAAAATATTTTATTCTTCATTCTAGTAGACAGCTAGAATCTTATTATTCCGGCCGGCAGCTACAGATTAGCAAGAGGAGTCGGTGGCTAAACCGGTGTGTGGCCGGTGTGGATATGGCGCAACAAATTGTACTTAATTCCATTGTTTTCATTAAGTTAATAATGGTGTTGTCAATTATATATATATAATATATACGCTCGCAGCTTTGCAAAATGCCGAAGGAAAATGACAATTTTTGACGTTAGTTATAGTTTTAGGGTAACCATGATTTAACAACGTTTACGTCAAAACCAGACTTGGTTTCAGCAATCAGAAATAAAGTCTGATTTGCGCATAGGACGAATTAGAACCAATGAAGATATTAAATAAGATTAAATTATCCGTTTTGGTTTTCGTAAAGTTCACGCCATATGGCATTCTCTACCAGTCATACCTTTGGGCTAAGCAGAAATGATTGTGGACGGTGCGACAAGGAAATGAAATTAATTATTATCATTTCAATTGTGTTCTAAGTCATAGCAATAAGACAGGTTTTTGGTTGCAGTAATTCGATATTATAACAGATCGACGATAACTAATAAAAATAACAATTTCCGTGACATTTAAAATTAAGTTTTAAGTCAGTGTAGTAAGACAGATTTTTGGTTGCAATAATTCGTTAACATATCAGATCGTCGATAAGTAATAAAAATAACACTTTTCTGTTCGCAGAACCAGTAAATTAGCATAACAGTCCAGCAAGACTAATATTATTATAACGTCAAAATTAACATGTTATTTATTAGTAACAAAAGTGTTATATTATGTTGGCGAATTCAAGCAGTTATTCTCACTCCTACTCATTAAGTCATTTTTTGTTTCCCAAATATTTTGTTGTTTTTTGTAACTTAATAATATAACAACGAACAAATTGGATAAAAAGTATGATATGTTAATGATTTCGATGCTTTGATAAATAAAACTTCATAACTCAAAAAATAAACGAAATATTTGCAACATTTTCAATCAATAGTTTAACGTTTGAGGTATAGACGCTCCTAAAGTGGTAAAATGGGCGTCCCGCCCCCCCTTCTAACCTTTGAACTAAGAAAGTAAAAAATTAGAAAACTATACATATGATTTAGAAACTTTCAACAAAAATTGGTGTGAATGAGATCGAACCAGTAGTTTTTGAGATATTGCACAGTCGTATCAACCGCAAATATAACTTTTTAGGGTTCCGTAGCCGAATGGCGAAAAACGGAACCCTTATAGTTTCGTCAAGTCTGTCTGTCTGTCTGTCTGTCTGTCTGTCTGTCTGTCTGTTAGAAGTGCGCGCCGCCGCCATATGGAGTCAGCGCGCCGCCGCCGCCGCCGGTAGTTTAAAATTCGCGCCGAGACAAAACAAGTTTAAAATCAATGGACATAAAGCGCGTGCGACGTGTGGAACATGGCGGCAACGGGTGGCGGGCGGCACGGATGTCAGCCACGAAGCGGGAAGGGGTGGGGGGAGCACCGACAAACTCGCGTCCAAGCTCAGACCGTTCGTACGCCTGCCTACGACGTGTAGCTTTAGTGTTCCGTTTTTTTAAATCGTTCGTATGATTTCCATTCTGCTTGGGAAATTATCATACCATCTTGCCTTATCCGACGTAAGATGCTATTTATAGGGTTCCTATTACAACAGTGCGCCATACTTTCGAGCATTTCTAAGACAGACACTGTGTCATCTCGTTGTAGTAGAAATTTTACCTGTAGGTATGTTTGCCAAATTTCCAAATAAGGCACTACTTCTGCCTCTTCTACCACGTCTTCACTGTCTTCAGAGATTGGATCGTTTTCATCTTCCTCTATCTCTTGAGAAACAGTCTCCAAAGAGCTTAAAAAGAGTTAAAAGCAATCCAGCAACCGAAAACACTCTTTCGCTCGGAGTGCTGGTTGCTGGAATGCATAACAGAGCCTGAGCTAATGACGATAAACGCGGGTAGGCAGATTGTCTGGTTTGCCAGAAGGACAAGATGTCCCCGTCTTCAAGTTCGTCAGGATCAGCAGTAGCTAGGTATTTCCAAGCTTCTTGGTCAACAGCATCATCGAAGCCGTAACCATGAGAACTGAATTGCATGCTGTATTTGCGCGAGAGTTGGGAAAGTATTGAAACTTTACTTGTACTCGCTTCTTCCTGGTGACCCTCCTGGTGTAATAATGGTTGATTATGTTCGTAGTAAGGGCAAAAGATACCTGACTGTTTTTGATCATTTTCTGCCTCAGGTATCTCGTTATCGAGGCAGAAAATGATCAAAAACAGTCAGGTATCTTTTGCCCTTACTACGAACGCCGCCGGCGTTACGCCGCCGCCGTGGATATTTTCGTGGCGCGCCGCCGCCCGATTTTTTTCAACCGGCGCGCACGTCTACTGTCTGTCCGTCCGTATGTCACAGCCACTTTATTCTGAAACTATAAGCATCACATAGCTGAAACTTGGTAGGTAGGTGTATTTTGTTCACCGCTTTCCGATTCAGATACAAAAAGTAAGAAAAAATAATATTTAAGGGATGGGCTCCCATACATGAAACTAAAACCTAAAAATTTTTTTTTACTCAAACCTATGCGTGTGGGGTGTCTATGGATAGGTCTTTTAAAATGATGTTGAGGTTTCTAAAACCATTTTTCCTAAAAGTGTAAGGTTTGAGATATAGACGCTTCCAAAGTGGTAAAATGGGCGTCCCCCCCATCTAACTTTTGAACTAAGAAAGTGAAAATTTTGAAAAAAATATATAATGTAGATCTCAACAAAAACTTGCAACGAAAATTGGTTTGAAGGAGATCGAACCAGTAGCTTTTGAGATATTGCACATTTTTATAAACCGCAAATATAACTTTGTCTTTCATACAAACACTATGAAAAACAAAGTTATTTTTGTTGTCGCAATATATTGTGATGTTTTCGTTCAGTGAAAGTAAGTGGACCCTGAATTTAGTTAAGGGTGGCACGGAACCCTCAGTGCGCGGGTCCGACACGCACTTAACCGGTTTTTTCTTCCATACAAACACTAAGAAAAAAACCGGTTAAGTGCGTGTCGGACCCGCGCACTGAGGGTTCCGTGCCACCCTTAACTGAAAGAATGATTTCGTTAAAAAGAAATGTCAAGATTGTTTACAATATTCGACAAGCAAAGAAAAACTGACGTATCATCCAAAAAATGCCCGCGCCGTAAGTTGCTTAACATCGGTATTGATACCAAAGCGCTGCCACCACTGCGCTACGAGCGAGCACCTCTTCTTTCTATTAACTTACGGTGCGGGCATTTTTTGGATGATACGTCAGTTTTTCTTTGCTTGTCGAATATTGTAAACAATCTTGACATTTCTTTTTAACGAAATCATTCTTTTAACACAACAATCACCACCTGCATCAGTGAGCTGTTACTACTACGTATAGAGACGCTATGCCAAGCAAAAAATGTGCGCATTTTTTGGACGTGAACTGTCAACAGACTGACGTATTCCATAAATTTTGAATTTTGAATATGAAACCGCAGAAGTGACACAGACTTTGTGCCTACTTAACTTAATTGTATTGAATGAATATTATTTTATCAAAACGTTTTAATCGTAACTTACTTCGATCAATAGTTATTTAAAAGAGCTAAATAAATAAAAGTTTAGTAAATAAAAATCTGTAGGTCAAAAACTCGAATGATATTTACTATTTTTTTGTCATGATTTTTATCATTTTAATTTTTCATACGAGATATTTCTAGAAAAATACAACTACCAATGCAAAACACCATAAAAGAAATATCACAACATCGCATTGTCTAACCTCTATTTATTACCTACCTACTTTTCCATTCTGTGCGTGTCACTTTTTATAATCTTTGATTTTCGAATAAAATGGCGGCAATTTCATACAATACATTTATAACATTTTGAAAAAATATTTTTGTTGGTTTAAGTTAACATTTTAATTTCTTACCGATGGTAAGTGACGCCGGTATCGTTTATATTCCTGTTGGTTTTATTTTCGCATGTTTTTAAAACGCATGATGGCTTTTTTGTCAAATTAATTGACCAAATGTCACATTGGTTAACGCTACGAGCGGGAGTGAGTGACTGTGATACCGCGCATGCGTTGATGGTCTGTGACCATCAACTCATCGGGCACGAGGTCCTTCGGGATGTCATTTCCATACGTAGTAATAGTAGTTCAATGACCTGCATTAGGTAATTTATCGTTGAACACTTGAGATCTTTTTAAATCAAATAGTAAATGAATGTTACTTTTTTACTGATTTCGTTAACTGATATTTTTTAAAAGAAAAAAAATGTTTACAACATTCGACAAGCAATAAAAAACGGATTATACATATTTTTATGAAATCTTCAGCACTAAGGGACATCTTAGTGTAGAAGCACATGTTTAACAAGTTAGTCTTTGTTGTTATCATTGTCATCATGCTTAATTTCTGAAATAAAATCCTATTTGTCCTACCAAACTGTTAGTCATGGTCACCCTAAATCTTCATCATTAACAACAAATCCAACGTCGTGGTGATGACGATTAAACAGTTATTATTATCAATCAATGTTATCAATTATCATTGTGCAATAACCTTTGACATTTTGTTAACTGCAAACGTTTAAAAACAGTCGACGCAAATTATGAAATCTGTGGAATTATTTTGCCTTCGACATAAAATAAACGAACAGACAACAAATTTTCGGCGAAAACCGGAAAGTGCTAGAATTGTGTTTGGTTATTTATGTTCATGTGATGATGATGTTCAGAAATCTTAGAATGTTATAAAACTATTTAAATATTTTTAGGATAGCTATTGTTTTAATAAACCTACCATTGTTTAATTTAAACGCTCACGGATGCGATTATCAACATTATTTTGTTTACTCCACCGCCAGTGGCCTATCGATGCCTGCCTGAGCTTTTACCGAAATCAAAATAAATTGCATAACCTAATTCGTACTTGCTTAGTTTTTAAAGTTGCTTTATAATCAATGGACAAAATGCGCCATCTATTACCACCTCATAAATATGCCGCAAAGTTTTATCATATACCGACAGAGGGCTCTAATGTCGTTTTAGCATGCTTTTATGTGTGCTTTTATGCTATTTACAACATTTTTACTTTTTGAGAAAAAATTGGGTAGTATAAAGTTTTATCTGTTTTAAACGACTAAAAATATTTATTTACATATTTTTTGGATATTATCTTCATGTGTTTTAGGTTTTTAATCCAAATTAATAAACCGTTTCACCGACGGCCAGACAGGTAGCGCCACTTATCGAGAAAATTTACAAGCTATGAAACCTATGTTCCGAATGAGACCCCGTGCCTATAATATTCATTCAGTAATTAATATAGGTAATCAGTTAAGATAAAGACAAAAAATAAAGATAAATATATTTAGATTATAGTTAGTAAAACAATCTATTTTCGGGTAGGTACTTTTCCAAAGAACGTGACAAGAACTATTAAAAGATGAAAGTACCTAATAAAAAGTTAAATGGCTTCAAAACTTACATGTAGGTTGGTAGTTGTAATTCATTATGGTTTATTATAACAAGTAACTTGAAAGAGTTATTACAACGAATTTTATCAGAAACTTTTAAACGGATAATTTTGACTGTTCGAGTCTATATATCGCACAAAACAAATTATTGTACTTAAGGCAGACTAAATGCCAAAGGCATTCTCTACTAGTGAAGCATAGCTCTGAACAGAGAAAATACAGGCGGTGCAAATAAAGTTATAGAGGCAAGAAAATAGAAGAGTACAGCGATAAAGGCTATTATGATGGAATGACATGGATGGAAAACATATTTTATTTCGATTGTAAGCAAATACAGAAATAAGTAAGTACTTACATTACCTACTAACTACGAGTACTCCGTTCGTTCGTACTTTCTTAGCTATCCTTTGAGCTAGAAACCAGGCAGCTTTATTTAATAAAGCTGCCGGCCAATAATATTGGCCGTAACAGAATTTAGTTTTGGCGAAAAATTTCTAAACAGCAATTTAGCCGAAGGTCCCCACGGCCCAAACGTTTCAACGCCAAACGGCGCAAATACACACAAATTTGTAAATTCACTAATTTTGTGTGCAGTAAAGAGTTATCTATCTATCTAAACATAATCACTTGCAAGTGAGACGTACCTACTTGCGACGCTTGGCGTTTCCAGCCAAATCTGCTGCTGCTCCAGCTTTAAGGGCTGATTCTCTGAGATGGGAGGGGGCTAAAGTATCGACACAAGTTGCATCCCATACTAGGACCCGACCTCGTTCCCAGGGAACGAGCGTGAGGTCATCGGGTCTCTTGCCATCATCACGAACTAAACCACGTGGTTCCATCGTGGAAGGAACATTAATAGTGGCAAGAGCTCTTCTGATGGCGTCATTAAGAGTGGCGTGACTGGCGAGACGCCCAGCGCTTTGCTGGCAACAAAGGCAGTGGAGACCAAGTTTGTCAACCTCCTTGCCATAAGGACACTTAAAGATTTCACATATAAGAGTACAAGGCGGAGACCCACTCACACCCGGAAAGACTCACTATCAAAGAGAGTGCGCAGATTTTTCAACGATAAAACATGAAGCCAGTGGCCAGAGTCTTTGCAGGAAACTGCCAAGAGCCTAGCGCGACAACTTTCTCTGACGGAATTTTGAAGTAAAGAATTGAAGGTCTCCCTCGCAAGAGGGACATCCCAAAGTGTTTGTTGATGACGTTCCTTTGGAATGTCTTCTCTAGGACAGAGACCTTGACAAAATTCCTCCGCCTCTCTCACTTCAGAAAACTGATGTGGATGTTCAAAGATTCTTCCGGCTGAAACGGAAGTGCTATGCAGAGAGGAGAGAAAAGCGGGGAGGGCAACACTAGAAATTTGACAAATGCCGATCCCACCAAACTAATATGAAGCGAGCCTGAGCCCAAAAATTACTATCGAAAGGTAAATAAAAAAACACCAAATTATTTTTAAGAGTGTTGTCGAAATGTTTTAAATAATAAGTTTTTTTTTCCAAATAGGACTAGCGCGTAGAAAGTATGTAAATTTAGGCACAAAAAGACACGATTTCAGTATAGTATGCAATGTGAGAATTTAGGTGTTCCAATTTGGGGGCTGAAAGGATAAAATTATTCAATTTTTTATCAAGAAACGATTCTATGCAGGGGTCAAGAAGAGGAGCACCCAAAAGGCAAAGCGATTTAGAATTTAAATTTGAGGAGCAAGAAAATAAATTAATCAACGATATCCTGACAAGAACCAGACGAAACGTGATCATTAAAGCTCATATTTTGAAAAGTTCAGTTTTAAGACTAATTTCTTAAATCCTTCTATAATCAGGACTAGGAAAACTACATCTGCTTTGCCTCCAAAGGAGCCGTCATCCAGATACCAGGCATTGAATTTAGAATTAAAGGATGAAATGACAGGATGGATGCCTAAACTAAAAAGAGCAGGACCTAAGGGGTCGCCTTGCTGAACGCCGACTGCAGAAAAAACTATTTGTTTAATAAATTGAGAGACAAAATCATTTTTCAGAAGCATGTAAGTAATCTTTATACACTCGTTTTCAAAAAATATCAATAAGTAACAAACGCAAATAACAAAAAAAGAAATTAACCGGTGCAACAAAAGTTAGTTTAGTTGGTTTGGCAAAATTTTGAATGTCTTTTTAAAGTTTAGCTAGACTACACGAAAAAACGTCCAAAGACTGTCTCACATCCTGGAGACAGGGATGAAGAACGATGTGTTATTCCTATATGTTTCAATGTGGAATAATTTAGGTGATTTGTCACGAGATCTATACCGAATATTGAAGTTAAGCTTAGCTAAAAGGGACGGCGAGTCAATATCAGAATGTATGATTTTATGAAGGCATGTTAGCTCATTGCATAGGCGGCGGCAAGCGAGAGAAGTAATTTTGAAGTGGTCGAGTCTTGCAGCGTAGGATCTACAACCGCGGCCCAGGTTTAGCCTATAAGAAAGAATGCGTAGAAACTTTTTTTGAACTTCTTCGATCTTATTGGAGTGGACTTTATAGTATTTCTACTGAAAACTTTAATTAATTAGATTTCCATTTCTTGTTAAAAACCAATTTTAACGTTTACTACAAGATACACAGCATGCACTTATTTTTGACATTGAGTGTACTTAAGTGGATAACAATTGCACAGTTGGTTCATGTGTGTTGTTGAACGGTGTTCTTGTCTCAAGGTCAGGTCGTTGTTGCATTTGAATAACTTCAGGTATTTTAGGTATTTAAGTTTTTCATAGATTTCCATTTGTATACAAGGAGTGATACTTTGATCGGATCTCGGTGGAAGATCGGTTTCACAAGACAAGACAAATATTTTACTTAGCTAAGTGTACCTATTTAAAAACATCATCTGTAAAAACTTTTAAAAACTCAAGTTTATTTACTCAATTTAGAACAAAAAAGAAGCTTGAAGCTGATGTGTTAAGTCAAAAACCGGCCAAGTGCGAGTCGGACTCGCGCACTGAGGGTTCCGTGCCAACTTTAACTGAATTAGGGATTCTTACTTCCACTTAGCCAAAATACCACAATATTTTGTTGACCGCAAATATAACTTTGTTTTTCATAGTGTTTGTATGAAAGACAAAGTTATATTTGCGGTTGATAAAAATGTACTATATCTCAAAAACTGCTAGTTCGATTTCGCTCAAACTAATTTTCGTTGATAGTTTATGTTGAGATCTACATTATATATTTTTTCCAAAATTTTCAATTCCTTAGTTCAAAAGTTAGATGGGGGGGACGCCCATTTTACCACTTTGGAAGCGTCTATATCTCAAACGTTAGACTTTTAGAAAAAATGGTTTTAGGAATCTCAATGTCATTTTGAAAGACCTATCCATAAACACCCCACACGTATAGGTTTGAGAAAAAAAAATTTTTTTCGTTTTTGTTTCATGTATGGGAGACCCCCCTATAATATCATATTTTCAAATTTTTTGTACCTGAATCGGAAAGCGGTAAAGAGGATACACCTACCTACCAAGTTTCAGCTGTGTGATGCTAATAGTTTCAGAATAAAGTGGCTGTGACATACGGACGAACAGACAGACAGACAGACTTGACGAAACTATAAGGGTTCCGTTTTTTGCCGTTCGGCTACGGAACCCTAAAAAGTAAGACTAGTAGAAAATGCTGTACGGTGCTATGTCCACGCTACGCTTTGTGGTATAATTCACAAAAAAATAAGGAAAATTTGCGGACAAAATCACAAGCAAGACTAATAAATAATGGTCTAATTTGTTGTTCAACAATTTTGTTTTCATAAAAATGGCCGACACAACAACGCTGTTATTCGCATAAGTTTCAAGAAAGACCAATTCATCGAATAACTAAGAACGTAAACAGTCTAATTTAAAAATACTATCTCCGATACGTTATCACAAGTTCCGCGCCATTTCGAACTTTATTACGTAGTTCATAAAGACAGCTAAATCACCGGCGTGTGCGCACAAATTCTGAGTCAGTACTAACTCGGGCTTGATAGCAAACGGCTGTGTTTCAAAACAGGAGTTTATTAGGTGGTGTCAAAAGTTCATGAATTGAAAATATAATGTGCTTGTGCTAAACTATGGCGAGATACTGGATTTGTTTGTTTATGCTGTCGTTAGCCGCTGCGAACGGTAAGTTTTTAACATTTATTTGCAAGCTTCGAAACACATGTTTGGCGATTTGTAGTAAGTGTATGTACTTATTGAAGAATCGTTCGAGAAAAGTGTCATACGTTGTGAATGATAAAGTATTTGAACTGACATCATTTAGATACTGTATTGCCAATACCTAATAAGACTTTTGTTTGATTCACACATACATAGGATGATCACGATAACGATAATGTTCAGTGAGCAGTGAACATAGAGTTTAGGTAGATGTAAAAAGACGATGCTTTGAATTGGGTTTTCGTTCTTCTTTTCCTTATCGTTCAATTGAAGTCAAAGATATTAAAACGTTGAACATCGCAATGTTGGACGTGACCGAATATTATGAAAAAAAAAAAATGTTTGCTATTGAATCTTAATGATTAAAATACTTTTAACCGATTTCTTAAAAAGCTAGATGAACCTTTTCAAAAGGTTTTTTTTAATATGAAATGAGTTCGCTCTTATCTCCGAACTAGACCAGACATGGCTTAGACGGACGACGATGGGGCGAGCTCACCCAGAAAAAGCCTGTTCACTCTTGAAAATTTTAGGGTTATACATACTCCATTGGAAATACTGATGGGATTTTTGTGCGCGTTATAAAAGTCAACGAGAAGCGCTTAGTCCGGATCAGTGGAATGTCAACGAGGTATGGGTGTGCGCAGTGCGTCTAGATGAGCGATGATAGAAGCGAGCTGGTGGAATGAGCTCATGGAGTTCCTGTGCACACTCTCCAAAATATAGCGACTAAAGCCGACAGACAGACAATTCGGAGGTGATGGGCCAAGCTATGGAGCTAAGCGCATATATTATGGTCACCAATTAAGTTCCATAGCTCTGCTCTCTACCGAATCTAGAGCAGCTAGTTGGTACATAGCCGATCCAACCCAGAGATGTGAGATACTTCGGAACGGACTTCCGCTTTGTAGAGTGTCAAAAGCTCCAGGCGAAAACTATCGCTTCACTCTGTTAAGGATGCCCAACTTTTTAGCCGCATTTTGAGCGTTGCGTTCAACGCTGGACCAAAATTAAGACTAGCAGTCAACGCCAAGTCACGATGCTCACGATGGTCGGCGACAACAATTAATGTAGCTCAAAATGCCTAAATACCTAATGCTCAAAATAGATACCTCGAAATATAAGCCTATATTTGCCCAGTGGGTATGACCCAAAAAAAAATATCAATTTTGACACAGTCTTCTAGTCAATGTTCAAAAAAGTCTTCATAATAGTTTTATATGAACCAAAAAACTATATAAATTTATGTGGGATATCTAACGATGATTTTTATTCAAAATCAAACAGGACGAGAGTGATGAAAGTCACGTATTCGTAGTCCGTATTTGCTTTAATGATTCTAACAGGAAAAGGTTAAAATCCACTTGCTCATATGCAAAATATTTTGAATATTGTACATATTTTGAATATTCCTTGTGACTAAATTACAAAGTATTTAAAACATAAACATAAATACAGCAGGCATTACTCCTAATTGCTGTCACATGTAAATGTAAATGTCACATTTCCACAATGATAAAATCTATTAATAAATACACTTTAAAGTATTTAATCTAAATTACTGTAAAACAAGTTTTAATGAAAAAAAAAAACGTATTTTATGCAGAAGAAAAGTGAGTGTACCTACATTAGAATACCTACCAAAAGATTCTTAGTAGACTCCGGAAAAAAAACTGAAATAACATCCTCGTGTCTTGTATGCGTAAAATATAAGAGTTCGCATGTAACAACTACAGTAAATCATGTATGGAAATCTGATGTAATTGGTTTCAGTTTACAATTACTTTTGACACATAAAATTAGCTGTAATTAAGTAGTTCTGACAAAAAACACATTGAAGACACACACACCATGGCTGTTTTATTTAGAATGAATAAATATAAAAAAAATGGCCAATTGCCAGTCGGACTCGCGCACAAAGGGTTCCGAATATAAGCACTTTTATTGCCCTCATAATGTCCTGCAAAACATGATTAAGATTGCCTAATAATAAGATTTTGATTTCCTTAAAATAACAAAATATCAGAAATAATGAGACCAACCGGTTGTGTCTTTTGATGGCGCTGGCTCACAATTTCTCTTTTTTACAGCTAAAAAAGACAATCAAAATCAATATTTGACTACAGTTTCAGTTTCATATTTTTTCTTAAAAACAAATCAAGTGAAAATTTACATGAAAATTATTGTGATTTTTAGTTTATGGACTACAACTCCGTAATTTGTTTACTTATCATAGCCGTGATACTTTTCGTTAATTCATCACATAATATGTTTGTGCTGTATTTTTTTTCATGTATCTACCTATTATCATTTAGAGGGTGGGGACACACAACTCTATCAAAGATTAGAAAAACTAAATGTTACGGAAACAGGCCGCTTTATTGAAAAGTAATGTTTTCAAACTCATAATCATTTAAAAAGAACTATTCAACGATACCTATCCCACACGACGTGTTTGGTTGGAGAAAAAAAAATATCCCCACGTCACATGTATGATAGGTAGTAGTACTTACTAACTTTAATATTTAGATACGCTTTTGTTTCAAATAAGAACCAACTATTCATTAGCCATGCAGATATGGAGAACAAAGGAAAATAAAATGCTGCAAATGACATTATACAGCTGTAATATAGAAAGCATGTAATTCACTATACGACAGCAGATATGCAGCAGATAACACATCAAACACTCTACCCGTGTTAGCCTCCGTATATCTAATCGGAAATCCAGTTTTATTGTGTTGCAGTCAAAAAGACAAAATCGACAGGAAATAATTCAACTAATCACAGTTCCATAATATAACTTTCTACAGTCCTATTTAAATAAACTAGTGGCTGCGTGTGGCTTCACCTAACGTAAATATTGTATCTCATTCATTATGAATTGTGGCCTATGTGTTATGCCATTGTATGAACGATATAATTGTAAAGTTTCATCACAATTCATTCGGTAGATTTTGCGTGAAGGAGCAACAAACATCCAAACATCCACTCTCACAAAATTTCCTTACAAAAAGATAAATATGAACAAAGATTGGCTTTTATCAATACCAATCAATCAAAGTTACATTCATTTCTAACGATTAATGAATTAATTAAACCGTCACAATGACTCCCTAGACTGGAAATACCGAAAGAAAGTGTTCGTTCGTCAAAAAAACCCATGCTGTGATCGTAGGGATATGCCATTAGTTTCTGGCTAAGTAAGTCTAGTTTTGGTAGTTAGTATTTGCGAAATGAATCTTCACCTTTTCATTATTTATATTCTTTAAAGTCTTTAGGCTAGTAAAATGTTGTTTCACGCAGGGCTACAATCTCAAGGGCAGGGCTCAAATCTTATCTCTACTTCTCTTAATCGTTTTGTTTAATAAAATTGAACTAAAAAATTATGATTTTTTTAATATACCATGCTCGATGAATGCTGTTCTTACAGGAGTACGTACATAATATTAGTTGCGCAACTAATGGCTTTATTCTATGCAAACTAAGCGCTTATCGTGTATCAATGACGTCATCGCAAATGAACCTAGACAAAACATAGTAATTACGCTTGCCTACGTCCATTTTAGTATAAGTATAAAGCGACGTTTCTTGCTGCTATTTTAAGACAAATTCAACATTTATGTATCGGCAAAATATTATATAAAACGAGAAATGGTAGTGCAATTCCGAGCACCTTATTTTCTTTTTGTTATAAAAAAATATTCACTATGCAAAAATCAAGAAATCAAGGCACTATGATTTAAACCTACTGAAATTATATACAAATGTTATTGATGTTTGTTACTCCTTCTCGCTAAAGCCACGTAATGGATTTTAATGAAACTTTACAAAAGTATGGATTATACATTAGCAGAGCATAAAGTTTTGTGTGTAGTTAAGCATAATTACGACCTATACACCTGAAGTTGATACAATAGTAATACAACGAAATAAGATTTTACTAGAACTAATTAATTAAAAATCAAGAATGTGATTCACAATCAATATGTTCTTTAATTAATCCAAACAGGAGATAAGTTTACGTGAATGAATAGCCAAAACCCATCGATATTATAATCTTACTGTGAATCACCTAGCTACTTAGCTATGCAAAATTTTTAAAAGGTCTTAATGTTGTTAGCAACTGAATCCATGAGGGTAAGCACGTATAGTAGTGAGAACTTTGTTACAAATACATATTCAGATTTGTAAGGTGTACTAAGTAAGAACGTTGACGTAACGTTTCGCAGTCCCACCTACAAACTAAAAATAGGAGTTCATGTTTCACCACTTATCTAGACATTTCCTGGATTGTCTGAATTTGCAAATTGTCCGCAGCGTTGGTAATGTATGCCTTGGTAAATATATTTGCATGCATTTGCGTTTATAGGTACTTAGGTAATAATGTATACTAACTTGTGCCATTGTGTTAAACTAGTTCAATTCTTTAAGAGTAAACAACTACTTATCTCTTAACGTTTATTTATTTATTTAAAAGTATTTGATGGATGTGGAAAAGCGTAGGGAAATCCTATTTTCAGCAGTGGATGTCCTTTGGCTGATAATGCTGATAATGATTTGGTTTTGTTTTAGTTAAATAAATATTTTTAAAAAATGATTAATAATCTTGAGTTGATTACTTATGTAAGTATTTTAATTTCATAATTTATTTTTGATCCATGGGAAAGTAACTTTAATTACTTAAAATGCGTATAAGGTGGTTTTAAGCTATGACATGTGGTATTCTCTACCAGTCATTAAAAATAAACTTCAAATAGTTCTGTGTTAGTATATAAACCTTAAATAGCAACCAGTGGATTTTCTATTTAAAGTTGAAATTAATTTAATATAAACAGCTGCAATAAATGAGAACAGTTTTCCCCTGTTTTGCTAACAATAGGAATGTTTGCCATAATAATAATATAATAAGTATGTTATCCTTTATTTGCGTGTCCTTGTTTTAGTTGCATTTGAATTAGAATGCATTAGTAGAGCACTGATGGGCTTCTCTATTAAAAAGCTATAATAAACAGTGAAGATCCTGTGCCATGGCGAGTAAACGCCGCCATTTAAGAGTTCCCCTGGTGTTGGGTAGCAGCAACATCAGTACTGGCAGATCAATGAAGGCTTTTGGCTTTTTTTAAATATTTTGGTACTGAATAAACGTTTTTTCTTTCTTTCTTTCTTTCTTGACTGTGCATTTAAGAGGCTGGAAATCCCCGGTTCTTGAACTGCGGTGTGGAATGCAAGAGGGAAACCATCAGACCATCTTCCATAATATAGAGTTTTTATTTAAAAGAAACTCCTCCGACAGGAGCCTCGTAAACTCTCTGCATTCCCAAGCGGTTGACTGGTAGAGAATGCCATAAGGCATTAACTCCGCCAATTGTACAACTTCCAGTGCAATAAAGTAACAAAAAGAGCCTAGCTCTTTTTTGATCATGATATTAGTACATACATACATTAAATTATATTTAGGCTTTATTAAAATTATTAGACTACGTAGCTTTCTATACCAGTCATATCTTAGGGCTAAGCAGTAGTAAAAAAAATCAGGTTAGGAACAGTATTGATCTACTGCCATGAGACATCTTCCTTGCTCATTTTGACGTATGAAATGTCACTACTACATAAGAACTTTTGTCACAAGAATGCTGATAAACACGTAACTATTTAAAAAAAGCTTCTTACTCTTCGAACTGTTGCATACACTGCGCACGGTACACTATAAATTGAGCTGACTTGTTTATATAAGCAGGTACCCATATTATAAGTATCGACGCCGACCAAAATTTCAAAAAAACACGCAAAAATTTCATGAAATTCAATAAAACCGTGGACTTGATTCCACGTTCCAAACTACCTATTCAACGACACCCTACACGTTGAGTTTCGCAAGAGAAAAAAATCATCCTAACGTTACTCGTATGAGTTAGTACATCAATTTTTTTTCTTCAAAAATTTATTTTACCACTTTAACGGGGAGATAAGAATACATTACCATGCCAAATTACAGTTTTCTAGCACCTTAGGTCTTTGCGCTGAACTGCGGACGGACAGACGGACATGGCGAAACTATGTTTATGGGTTCCTGTTGGACTACGGAGCTCTAAAAAGTAACACCAACAATGAGGTAATCTGTGGTGAAACTACAAAACCAATATTCCTATCGAAAGAGAAGAACAAGGACAAGCTGTCAAACGAAACCGATTTTAGATGATAGTAACTAAGTTAAGTAAGTTATATTTGTAACTTAAAATGAGATAACCTTTCATTTCGGTGATTTATACCAACCTTCCTAAGTTAAACATATTAGTTTACTGTATGACAAACAGTCGACACAAAGTATCGGACATGCAGCCCTAGTGTAAAACGAAAAATTATATCTTGAGACAAATATTCGTAGATATGCATTACCTGTGTTATTCAGTCTTTACTTTTTACGTAAATTAACGTTTATAGAATAGAATAATCAGTCTACCTGTTAAATGAATATTTGTTGGGGTAATTTAGCTGTAATTAATAACAATCAATCACCGATAAAGTCAACATGTTTCAGGATAACTATTTCTAAAAAATGTACACAATTTCACTTGAATTTATAAAAAATCAAATGAAAGAAATTTTCAGCGAGCCTCCATGTGCCTCCAAACTGACTGACAGCCGCCAAAAACGGTTCTGCTACATCGCATCTCGAATCTCTTTTTATCACACAGTTTACTGCTAATGACATCTCGCTCTTGTCGTTCTATTCCAAAGGGATAGTAATTTTATGGGTGAAACTTAGTATTGCGTAATTTTGTACTTTTCACTCAATTAAACGTCGTCATTAATGAGTCAAACTCATCAAAGTCATTAATATTTTAATAGTACTTTTACGTACCCGACACATTGATGAATTGTGAATCGCCTCTTTGTATTTTAATCCATTATCTTTACATTTTGCAAAATAAGTACTCAGAATAGTTTGTAAAGTGCATTTAACGATTGTCATTGACCATTTTACACTTTGAGTACGCAACCCTAAAATGGCATATTTTATATAAAGAATACACAGGCAACTACCTACTAAAAGTTTATGTATAAGCGTAACCACGCAGCTATCTGATCCATATCGATTACATACCGGTAGGAAAATACAAATTTAACATTAGCTTTTTCTAGCTTTACAAAACTTATCATATAATACTCAGCTTACAGTTAGATACTAATTGTATTTATATTGGATGGTTTTGTCCGTATGTCAATTGCATAATATTTACTCAGTGCGTCAAGAATAAACATGGTCATTTGACGGAGTTTGGGACCGGTCTAATAATAGATACTTAGACTTATACTCTATTATTTTCTTTTATGAGATTAAAATATCTTTAAACCTAACGTTACAAACTTTTTTGGATTAAACAATGTGTTTTTAAGGCTCCTTGCCACATTCCACAATGTAAGGTTATAGAAAAGCACCTATCTTATGGGTTTTTAGAGGTAATTAGATCTTAGAGGGGTTATTTGAGGTAGATCAATATTCGATACTAATTTTAAATAAAGACCTCCGCGCTTTTTTGAAAAAAAGCTTAGGGTCCTATCTTATCAGACAGACAAGTGATCTTATAGCGTTTTTTTTACTTTAGAAGTACTGAACCCTAAAAATATGTTTTCACACACAATCTGCATAATAGAAATTAAAATATTTAATTCTGTTGCAGCGCAGCAAGGTGACGACAGCTATGAACTGTACGCAGACTACGCGCCTGCGCTTGACAAGAAAGAACAACCATCACCTGATGGCCAAGACTGGAAGAAGGAAGAATGGCAGGACTACGAAGACTACCCACTGTATGACGCACTTGGAGTGATGAATAATGAAGAAGACAAGGACGTTAAAGAAGATAAAGATTCAAAGGAAGAGTTTGACCAGATAGAAGACAACAGATCAGAACAAAATGCCGATGAATCCGGTGAGATCAATGCAGACGGAGAAATCAACTATTTTGAAGGAAAATCGAAGAGCATAGAAACAGAAAACTCTGAGGAAAGCTTCGCAAAAAATGATGAAAATGCTGACGAATCAGACGAAAAAAATGCAGATGGTGATATTAATTATTATGAGGGTAAAGTAAGGACTACAAAAGCTAAGAACTCTGAAGAAATCGCAGCAGAAGAAGATGAAAATTCTGAAGGTGAAGTGGCAGTAGAAAAAAATGAACTGGGGGATGATCAAAATGAAGATGATAACGTGGATGTTTCAGCAGACGATAATGAACTTAATGATAAAGACGAAGATGATGAGGATTCAGTTTACATGGATGATCATTCAAAAGAAGCAGACAATTCTGGAGAAGAAAAAAGCGCTGTTGAAGAAGTTCAAATAGAAAACAAAGAAAATGATGAGAATGACAACGAGGAAAACGATGATAACAGTGACGAGAATGATGACGATACCATTGATAAATATGCCGAAGAGGCGGCTAAAGATATTGCCGCATCTTCTCAAGTTGATTCAATTGACGCTGATACCGTAGATAAGGTATATAACGACCTCAATGAAGACTTGGACAAGTTGATGGAAACTTGGAAAAAGTTGAATGACGGTAATAGCGATTATGTCGAGCCAGAGAAAAATGCTGATGATGATATGGATGAAGACCAGATATCTAAGTACGAAGATAAATATGGAGTGCCTTACGGAGAGAAATATGTTCTGTCTCTTAGGGAACAAAGTTACGATGATGCTGATAATGAGGAGAAAATGTCTGATGAAGTTGATGATGAAGATGAAAACTCTCAAGAAGAAAATAAAGATGCAGCTGACACTAACAACGATCGAGACGATGGTTTATTCAAAGATGACCCAGAGGCTGACGAAGCTACCTCAGAAGAATTAGATGAAGATGATACGGATGCAGTAGATGCTGATGATGACACTTTGATAGAAGCCGGAGAAGACGGTATTTTAAATGATTCCGACGAGGCTAAAAACTCTAAGGAAGTTGTTGAAGATACTGATCTACTTGTTGAAAAAGTTCAAAACCAAAAAATCGATGCTTCCTCCACAACAGAAATTCCTACAACGATTGACGTTAGCAACTTAAGCCCTGAACAATACGATGAACTGATGAAGCAATTCAAACAAGCACATGCTGATAGTTTTGACCTGACCAAATTGAATGTCGGAAGGGACGCTGCTCCAATTCATATAACTTTAACAGAAGAACCTTTGGAGGTGACATCGCCTAACTTCCCTAGTCCCTATCCTACTAACAATATTATTGATTGGGTATTCTCTGGTGAAGGAAAAGGTATGGGAGTTGAGCTGATCATCACAGATTTTTACGTCAACGGCATCATGGGTGACTATCTTCTGGTCGTGCCAGGTGAGATGTTAAAATATTATTTCCTATTTTAAAAGTATTTTAGTTGTATCGTTAAGATCCAAAATACTACAATACGCTCCATGACTGACATAGTGGACGTTGCAGAGAAGACAGCAACGCTAAAGTGGGAGTGAGCACGAGTCCAAAATGCACCCAGGTAGATGGCGCAAGTCGTCACACTATCAAAACAACTAGACAACGAAGAGGTAGACCTAAAAAGAGGTGGTGTGACGGCTTGACCAACTTTGAGAGAGACTAGAACTTTGTCATTGGTTGCTGACAGAGACCAATGAAAGGTGTTGGGGGAGACCCTTGCCCAGCAATGGGATGAAGTAGCTTATTTTTTAAATACTTTATGCCGTTAGTGTTTTACTCGTATGCAGTGACAAATACCTGCGTACCTGGTCTATCTCTGTTGAGAGGCGCCGTTATTAGAAGAATATAGTTTCTTCTTCTTTAAGATTTGGAACAAGTGTAATATTCTAACCAATGTCTTCCATTCTACAGGTGGCGTCGACGACACCAGCAAAGAAGGTCTGGTGTTCACTCACATGTTGAACGAGGAACGTCGCTACCGGTTTCTAGACGTTGACAAGATGTTTGTCAGATTCCAGTCCATGCCTGGATTCTCCTTCAGACAGGGCTTTAGGTTCACCGTCAGATTGGTTGGTAAGTGCATGAAATGTATGTGACAGATCGGATGTAACTGATCAACCATTTGTGATGAAATTTGAATGCTGTTTACGCCGATAAACCCAACATGGCACCAAGTAATCGATCAGGAAACTATCAAAAGCCAGTGTAAGAAAAAATAATAGTCTCGTAACTGTTTGCACTATAACAAAGGCAGCGGTAAAGACTATAATCATAATTGAAACTCAGTAAAATATCCATTAAAAACACGAATATCAGGGCCCAAATTTTCGCACAGTTCATATACGAAAAAAAATCGATTGACGTGAGGATCGCGGCCCTGAGCTCAGATTCTCGCGCCACACAAACTTTTTTTAACGTGTTACCGAAAATATGCAATAATATTAAAGCTAACTTATTGTAACTTTAATTGAGATATTATTTTCTCAATCTATAATTTGTCGCTTAAACCTACTACAAATGTACTCAAAATTCATCTGATTACAATTCCAGCACTACTCCCAGAAGAAGATACCAGTTCCAACGAAGTCCTGCCCGAAGCAGAGCCTCTCCTCCCAGATCCAGTAGAGACCTTCACGGTCTTGATCGGAGGCCTCACCCTGCCCCAGTTCAATGAGTCCGTGGAACAGTTCCGGCACCTCATCGCTGATATGGCCACCATGTACATTAACGCCAACGAGATCGATCCTGGGCTGAACACCACGTGAGTTTTTTTTAATTATTTTGGTATACAAAGTTAATTTTGTTTTAATTTAATTTTTTTTGCTAGACTAATGTATTTTGAGCGTGTTTATTAGCGTTTTTTTCAATTCCTACGTTAGAAGCGCCTGTCTTTCAAATGTTAAACTTTTAGAAAAAAATAGTTTGATAACCGCTATGTCATTTTACAGAACCTATCCACATGCCATTCTATACGTATACGTTTAAGTATTTTTTTTAATTATGTACGAGTATGGTGTTCTCCCTTATATATATATATATATATTTTTTTTTGTATGAGAATCGAAAAGCGGTTAACACGATATAACACTACAAAGTTTCAAATGTTTTAAGCTAATTATTTTAGAATAAAGTGGCTGTGACATACGGACAGACAGATAGACAAACTTGACGACGATTCTGTTGCTTGCCATTCGGCTACGGAACCCTAAAAAGAACACTACAATGATTGTGTCGCTAATAAATTACTTCCTGATGAAATAGAAAGTACTTTTTTATTTATATCTCGATTAAAAGACAATGAACGCGTTGAAATGATGAATCACTTCAGTTTATTGTTGTCGTTACAGTCTGATGAGTAAAGTAAATGGCATTAATATAATATTCAGTAGGAAAACTACAGCTGAAATTAACAATTTGTAAGGTTCGATGATCATTTCATTGGCATTTCTTGCCATATTCGAAATTGACTATAAAATAGCTATATGTAACTATAGATTTGTATTTTAACGATGACTAGATTTGCCTCAATTTGTTTATTAAAATTTTTGTTTGGTGCAGTGTTTAGCGCTTCTAACTACAACGCCAGCCGTCGCGGGTTTGAATACTGTAAGGAGCAAATGTTTGTGTGATGAGCACGATTGAACCTAAGTCAAGGATGTTATATGGGAGACGCTCCCGTCATAATCGTTCTGGTATTCATAGCACAAGGAAGGAAATTCCTTACTTATAAGTGCATATTTATTATTATAAAAACGTTGGTATACTTGTAATATTATAGTGATATGAGTCTTTCTACAGTAAATTTTTTAAATACCTAGTTTATCAAAACCCGGCACTTGAAAACGCCTGCACATAGCGTGTTAGAGATAAAAACTATTTAAAACAGATATGTAAGTGTAAATTCTTGTTATTATCGACTTCGAATTTATCGCTCTTTGTTACAAATAGGTATTCTAGCGAATAACTTGCCGCCGTCTGATAAATAATGCTTGGAATTTGAAACCACAAAACACGTACTTACAAGAATCGTTATCATCACATACTTTCCGCACACGAATGTCTGTATGTCTAGAAATATCGAACACAGTGGAGTTTACCACTATACAAGGTGATTCAAAACAACCCGTAAAAAATGAAGGGAGCTACTCAGAGTCAGTAACTTAACAACTTTCCCCTAGAAACATAGGTCGAATAACGCCAAAAAAATGTCTTTCCATATTAAATCGGTCGGCACAGTTTTATTTCGATAAAGAGTCTTCTTTTTGCATATTTCGACCCATTTTTCTAGGAGAAAGTTCTTAAGTTACTGATTTTGAGTGGCTCCATTCATTCTTTACGGGTTTTTTAAAATACCTCGTATTTTGGTAGATAAATACCTGATATCATTTTATTAAAGAGCCGTTTTTTACGAAAGGTTGAATGGTTTTCTACAGACAGAAACTACTTTTCTTTGGACTGTGACTTTTTCGAACTTTTATATCAATATAATGGCAGAGAAAACACGAGCGGTTGAGTTATGATGGAGTTAAAACTATTGATGTGGTGATTGTTATATGAAAGTAGGTAAGTAGCCTACTACTTAGTAGCTACATAATGTAGCAAATGAACTTGTGTTATGGAAATCAGAAATAACGGTGATACCTAACTCCCACATTCATAAATTATGTAACAAATCACTCAATGACGTACAGCTCATTTTACGATACCGATAAAAATCTATGATTAGAAACGATAAACCCACTAGTTCTAAAAACAAGCAAAACACAACTCATTATCCAAAAGGATAATGCAATTAATGTTATTAATATTCCCAGTGGGAAAACAATTGCATCTAATTAATATTGTTAACGTTTTGTGGCCTTTACCAATAATATTGAAAACAAAATGTTTTTCGTGTTACTCAGTTTGTTAAATGTGTCATATCAGCAAAAGTAGGCAGGATATCTGATGAAATTACTGTAGTACATTGTATCTTTTAAACTCACATGATTCACAACTATACGGAACTGTGTTTGTATAAACAGCATTCTCTGATAATACCATTTGACCCTTGACTCGAGACCTGCGTCTAATCTCCGAGATAATACCATCAAAACAAAGTTATTCTGCACCAATCGGAACTCAGTAGACTATGCGGTAATTCCGATATATACGACAGGTGCCCTACATATCTTCCGTCTCTTTCTCTTGACCTAAATATAAACAGGTCAAAAATAACATCGCAAAAACATTGCAGTGTTTTTTAGATGTAACGTCTCAATAACATTGAAAAAATATTACTTGATTATAGTATTTAACAAGAATTAAAAGAAGAAAACACGTATTTACGTAGCTTTTAAAACACACGCTCACTACGCATGCGTAAAAGCTCGCACATGCGCAGTGTAAACGTCATATCTATTTCAGTAAAGCACACGGACTGGGCCTCACAAAACGCTTTCAACATCCACACCCAGCAAAACAATATCAAATCATTATTTCACGTAGCGGATAGGCGCGTTTAAAAAACAAAACACAATCAAAATTATCGAAAATGAAAAAACAAGTGACAAACGCGAAAACGTGAGTGCTCCAGGCAAAATGCGGCAATGCGACAAACAATCGATGCAACCAGTATTCCCTGATGCCAAAACCTCAAACATTTAGTGTCAAAATTAAAAAATGGAACCCCTCATAGATAGGAACAACTTCGCCATCAGCGCGATGGTGACAGTTGCTATGCAGATCTTGTTCTTCACTATAGCATCTCTGTTCCAAAGTGATAAAGTGACTGACTTCACCGGCGGTGCCAACTTCATCATCATAGCGCTTCTCACCTTCTTCCTCGGACAAGGAGGCAGCCATTTGAAGAGCTACGACAGCAGACAGCTCATGGTCACAGCGTTTGTCTGCGTCTGGGGCTTGCGACTATCCGGGTATCTCATTTACAGAATCTACCACATAGGCAGGGACAAGCAGTTCGAAGATCGCAAAAGCAACACATTAAGATTCGCTGTGTTTTACACTTTTCAAGCAATATGGGTGTACGTGGTCAGTCTGCCTGTAATCATAATCAATTCCCCGCACCACTCCTTTCCTAAGTCACCTAAAACGATGACGACATTAGATTCTGCTGGAGCTGGAGTTTTCGTCATTGGTTTACTAATCGAAACGTACGCCGATCTCCAAAAGTTCGCATTCAGACAAGAACCAGCTAATCAGGGCAAATGGTGCAACGACGGACTATGGGGCTTATCGCGACACCCAAATTACTTCGGCGAAGTGGTCCTTTGGTGGGGGATTTTTATAATATCATTGAACGTTATCGAAGGCGTCGAATGGGTAGCAATATTATCGCCTTTATTTACGACGGCCATCATATTGTTCTTATCTGGAATACCGTTGCTGGAACGATCGGCGGACGAAAAATATAGAGATAACCCAGATTATCTTTATTATAAAGCATCCACGTCACCCTTGATACCGATCCCGCCAGCCATTTACGTGGAGGTGCCGAGGTTCTTGAAGTTCGTGATGTGCTGCGAGTTTCCGATCTATGATTCGACAGGGGAAGACTTTCCTGCGCCGACAATCGTCACTGAGACAACGAGCATATCTATGGTGCAGTCTCAAACATAGCTAACAGGCGCCGCGCGCGAAAACGGCGCGGCTAAGACCGAAACGACAGCCCACAAGAACCCGCAAGCCAGCAAGCAATTGTGATACACAGCCGAAGAACGACCTTTAAAAAAATTGCCAAACTCCTTACCACTTAAACAAAGCAACACAGTTGACATGAATCACTATAACACGTACATGGATAACCTAAGACGAAGCAAAAAAATAGCGTTGGATCTATTAGAAGATACTAAAGATATTTACGATGGGATATCCGTTGAAAGTCCGACGGATCCTATCAAAAAAAGTAGTCATAGTGTAGATTTAGAAGCTGGGCCGAGTACTAGTAGAGATAAAGCGAAACGGCCTACCGAATTCGTTAAGTATGGTAAGATAACTTTTAACACAACTGCCATTCTTCATCATTACCCACAAATATCAAAGAACAGCAGTGAACCCAGCAAATCTGTGGCAACCAAAAAATCTGATTTAAATCTTCCCATAAAATCGCAGACTGACAACAACAATGACGATAGTGACAAAACTAAACCAGGTGAAACTGATAAGAAAGATAAAGATAACTTTAATAACAATGAAACAGTAGTGAAGTCTAACTGTGTGGTCAAAGCTGACAATACGATAGAGGTATTGAAGAAACCGGTGAAATTTACTGAAGAAAAACTTGTATGAGGTTTGGAGATACGGTTTTTTTCAATACACTTTCTGATACGAAGACTATGGCACCAAACCAGGTGGCCAGCCAAAGTGAAAAGAAACATATCGCAAATTGAAATGCTGTAAATATGATAAAAGACTGGAAAAGATATTATGATGATGAAACTAATGAAACTTAACAAACATGAGTTTAAAGTAAAGTTTGAGCTATCGTTTTGTTCTTATGAATAAGCAAAGTTGTTGTAGGTGAATGTTTTAAAAATAATACGCATTTTCCCAAGTAACTAGTAAATATAGTCTCAAAATCCGTCTCATTTAGAATAAATTTGTGTCTTAAATTAGATAGATATAAACGTTATACTTAGAAGAGATTGCTGCACTGGTTGCACAGCAGTCGTGGTAAGTGGCTTTCAAATTATATTTATTTATCTGCATAACGAATCTTAAAACCTGTGTTGTAATTTATTGAAATTCATTTCATTTTCTGCATTTATGCATGATTTTCCTTTTTTCTTATCAAAAAACAGTAGGCCGGGCGTTGGTACGGATCTAATCATTATTTGATGCCGCAAAGCAGTAGTGCTAATGCAGTCTTTTGGCACGACTCCAACTGTTTTACGCCTAAAATATGCTTCAAACGAAAGATTGCTAAAATAAAGGAAGTAAAAATTTTGATGTGAAGTAATATCATAGAATAGTATTTTCCTCTATAATGATAGCTTTTTTATTATTTTCTGTGAATACTTTTCACTGCACCCATTGCCACCTCTCTGCATGACCTAATACAACTTTAGTCTACAAATTAATAAATTTATTTTTATACTGAATAAAAACATTATTTTGATTTAGTGTTGAGTTGCAATAAAAGCACTCATGTTTAAATATCACAAACTAACTCTGACAGTTAAATATTTTATTTAACTACTTAAATACAACGTATATTAATGTATAGCAGTAATAAGTTCGTGCTTAGGCTATCTATAAAATTGATTTTAATAGACTATACTTTTATTTATTTGAAACATCTTCAATACAATCAAAAATCTTACAATCTATTGGTTTCTGAAAAGGATTCAAAATTTCTGTTGCCTGGAAGAGATCGCTTATAGCGCCAGCTTAGAAGACCGCCTTAATTGTAAATTTCCTTTAAACTAATTTTTAATTATCCTATTTGATGTGCAGTCAAGAGTTACCTTTCTTCTTTATTTGCTTAATATCTTAATTTTTACAAAAAAATATATTTTTATTCTTTACAACACCTTTTCAAATATTTATTAAGACTTAGATTATGAAGAATGCAAGAATTACATCCTTAATATTTTGTAGAGTTATCTACAGACAAGCAAGTTGCTACTGACCTATCCTCAATCCTCATATCAGTTGTTTTAATATTTTAAAATCAATATTTTTAAAATCTCCTAGCTAGCTTACTAGCAGACAACTAGTTGTCTAGACACGTGGCACAATAGGCTCGGCGCTAACGAAGTACGCTGAGCACCTCTCAGAGCACAACAATGCCTGTCAGATACGAGAGATAGTAACACCGAGTTATTTATAGATATGATAGAAGATGCTGATGATTTTTTAAATTTGTTTTCTTTAACCCATATCATCCCACTGCTGGGCAAAGGTCTCCCCCAAACTCTTCTTCCTATCTCTATCCATGGCCAACGACTCCTACCTAATCCTTAGAAAAACTAACCGAATCGTCACACCAGCGCTTTCTGGGTCTGCCTCTGCGGCGATAGTCATCTGCTGGTATCCAGACGATTTGAAATTATAGTGATTACAAGAAGTATAGAGGTTGCGCCCTTTTTTTTTTTTTTTTTTTTCGACTGGGAAATGCCTTACGCATACCCTCTGGCCCCGGGGGCGACCAAAGGGTTATGTGGGACTCCCCCACCCAATGATGGCGGGTATACCCACTAAAAACCAGTCGGTGTCCTCTAGTGCCATATAAGGAGGGGTGCTGCGGGTTATCGCCCTGGGCATACCCCTGGGCATTCTTCCGCAGCCCCGCCTCTGGCTGTGGCTCGTAGCTTTGCGAGCACCACTCGGTTTCAAGGGAATACGGTATCCCCTTGACCATCAGGATCGTAACCCACATTCAAAGAAAGGTTTTATTTCTAAAACATATCACTGGTTTTGATAAAAAATAAATTATTTTATATTCATACCACACAAAATCAAACAAGCGTGAAATACTATATAATTTTTTTTATGCAATTGGTAAAAATATGACGGTTTTAGCGATGTTGAAAATAACACGGATAAATTAAAATTCTCGTCGTAGGATTTGCGATAGATTCTTTCGGTTATTATGATAAGAAAAGGGTTCAAAAGTGATTTTTCAAGTATCAGAGTCGATAATATGCTACAAGTACCTACTCAAAGAGTCATCACGCTATTTTCACCCGAATACAGGAAAGCCAAAATGGGTTATCTAATTTTAGAAGTATAAGTGCGCAAGTTGTTTCCTCCATATAAGCACTTACTTCGGAAATTAGTTATATGCACTGAGGGAATATTTTATTTTTTTTATAATGGCTTTTCTCTCAACTCTTACTTAGACCCGCTTGGGCTTAGACAGTCAGCGATGGAGCGATTTCACCCAGAAGAAGCCTGTTCACTCTGACATTGAGAGTCCTCGGGTTATTTCTCTTAAAATCTCGTTACAGATTTTTTTAATGTTTTATTGTTTATTTTTGTTTTTATAGTGTTTTGTCACCATACAAACTTAATAATATAAATTGCACTTGTAAAAAGACAACTGTGAACCTGTGACAGACGAGGAATTGACACCGTGTCTTACGCTATCCGGGCGTATGCCTATACCACTCGGCCACCGTCACATTAACAAGCCTGTTGAATTTTACAAGTGCTTTTTAACGCGTAGGCTGCGTGACATCATCAATGTTGCGAGATTGCTCTCACAATATCCGAAGGAAAATATTTTTACAAGTATTTTAACAATCAGTTAGGATGATGAAAGCCAATTTATAGTTTATTTTGTAAGTTATAGTTTGTAATGTTTTATTTCTATCTTATTTATAAGTAGTGAATATGAAACATTATTGACAGTAATTACACTGTTTAAAAAAACATCTGGTCTCTTTTTAACATTTGAGCTGAGTACTTGATTTGGTCTGGAGTCAAGAGCCAACCCATACTAAATTTTGAGAAAGATTAAATATATTGTCAAATTCTTAACTTTATAATCCAACTCTCTTCCAGGCGCCAAGTGACCCAGATCACGGGCGTGGCAGTTTGCAATCTTAACTGGCCGAACAGCGACGTCTGCTCCGAAGTTTCCTTCGCGGTTCCACTCGTGTATGACGATGAGGACGCCAAGCCGCGCCTGACGGAGGGAGAGCTGAGGGCCATGTGGTATCTGTACAGTGTGCAGGATCCGTTTGCTTTGAGGCTCAGGAATATGGGGATGGAGGTGAGCTATGTTATATATTGAACCGTAGGTGATCATCGCAGAAGGTATAGTCCACAGATATGAGCGCAATACATAATCAATCTACACTCTTTCCTTCACTTTGACTACGGAATGACGTTTGTCCGACATGACCGGGGAGAGATTACGATTTGATTAATTGGTTCTACCTACATACCTTAGATCTCATCCACACCTGACATCAGGTGCGATAGAGCTCAAATATCTGCTTCATCTAAAAATAAAGAACAAATATTTGCCATAAAATATCAACTGGTTTTTTGTGCGTTTAATGACAACACCAATTCTCATCACTACCTGATTAGATTCGTTGCTGTACTAAGACACCTCAGCTGTCTCTCCAGCCTTCACTTTAAGCTATTATTAGTGACTACACACACAGGAGTCGCATTACTCCACTGTGGTGGCAATACTGCTGTTTTTTTGTGCCTTCATACTTTTGTTTGTCTATGATCATGGTACTATTCTGAGCTTAGGTTCTTGGGTATCTGTGTACTGATCACCGTCCTATCTGTTTCCAGGAGTTCATGTCTCCGAACGACAGCGGCGTGCTGACGGTGTGGCTGGTGATCGGTTTCGGGCTGCTCATCTCCATGGCCATGCTCGCCTTCGCGCTGTGGCGGTTCAGCTGCTTCGAGAATTACGCCAGGTTTGTGAGACATTTAGTAATACTAACAGAACGTCCAACCAATTGAGTAAGTGTCATTTCCACTTCGACTACAGTGATTACACTCCCAAAACAATATATTTACATGTTATAAAATGGCACTGCCAAGTGCTAAAATCATCAAGGAAACTGCTTTGTTTATCATCGTTTTCAAGAAATCATCCCTTATAACGAAATCTCATTTCCGTAATAAGCAGTAAAAACGTACGTGGGTAGATCTAAGGATACCATGTTAAACTGGGATTTTCTGATGGATCCGAACTATCATGCATCTGCCGTTACACCTCGTTAGACATCCTCCG
Organism: Pyrausta aurata; assembly: GCA_963584085.1. Lineage (NCBI taxonomy): Eukaryota > Metazoa > Arthropoda > Insecta > Lepidoptera > Crambidae > Pyrausta > Pyrausta aurata. Next base: position 9,932,462 of record OY757276.1, read on the forward strand.
CCTTTTATTCTGTCCTGCGTGCCCTGATTCTTGCTCTTTGGAGGACCTTATGTGTACAAATGACAAGGCAATCCGCGTCGCGAATTACTGGGCACAACAAATCTAAGTCGCTTTTACCATCGACACTCTAAGAAGAAGTTAACAGTCGACTCAAAATTGAACCTTCACCTTCCAGAATGCCGACGTACAGCGACCGCGACAGCGTGTACAGCAAGCAGGGCCTGGACTTGTACCCCACCCCGCACCAGACGCTGCCGCCGCTCTTCGCCGACGCGGAGTACAAGTGGGACGATGCCAAGTTTGAGGACACCTCTAGAGGTATAACACCCTTCTGACCGAATTGAACCAAGCGGTTAACCTCGCGTAAAAGTAGCCATCTGCGAGTTAACTATATCTAATGCTCAAGTGATTGCACAATTTACAAAGGTACTATTTAGTCCGACGGTATTTTCTAAGAAACAAGGTCACCCTAATCTCCTGACTCCAAGCTCTGTAATTTAAAAACAGTAAATCCCAGACATGAATCCGGCCGGACCTGGGACTTTTTGCGCGGGAACCAGCTAACTTACCACTAGACCAACAAGACAGTCAATACAGAGTGAGAGTTAGGGTTGAATTTTCCCCAAGTATAGTAATAGTACTTAGATTTCTATAGAATAGTCAAGTTCGAGGTCAACTCTAGAGGCAACTATTACTAGTAAATAAACTATTGAATAAATCTGCAAGGCAACACAGTAGAGCTGGGACAGTCGGGAGAGTTTGGTTAGCTAGCTAAATAAACCCAGCTAAATACTACCACGGCGGTGGTCAAATTCTGTTGATCAACTTTCAGCGCAGGTGGCATTACAACATTAAAGTGCTGACGTGTGTGCGTAAATCAATATACAAATGTATAGGCTGTTCTCTCACTCTCATGATTCGGTGTGATGGCTCCGCGAAGATCGGAAGGACACCAAACGTTTCAAAAGCAGTTCATGACTCTATCTGTCAAACCGCATAAACATCTTATGTTCTTTTTTATTTTAAATATACTTTCACTAACGCGCGTCGTAACTTCTTTTTCCGAAATAATAATGATTAATAAAATCGATGCAACGCTTTAGCTAGTGTTATAGTATAAACAGTATTTCAGGTGTAGAGTACCTAAATATCAATTTCAACCTCGCTCCTATCATTATTAACTTCATATAATAATACTTATATACTTAATATAGTATAGACTAGCGTTAATCTTAACAGTCTGTATTCATTCACTCATCTACCATTTCTCTACTTTCTGATTTCAGCGGACATGGGTTTCTCCAATAAGAGCTACATTAGGGATGAGCTCCTGGACATCGATTCTGACGATGAAGTCATCCCGCCTAACAAGCGTGACAGGTGAGTGAGAACAATATGAATTAGAACATGTTGTAAGTATTTGGTTATGTTGTGTTAGATGCAGTTAACCTAAAGGTCAGCAAACTTACTGGTATTTTTTTATGTGATAAGTTATGGAATTTCATACTAGCTGAGGTGTTTTATTTTATTTTCTTAAGAAACCATACAGCGTGACAAAAAGTAAATGTTGTCTATGATAACTTATGTGTTGTTCCCAAAACACTGTGATTTGATGGTCTGCTGTTGCATAAACAGACGGGTAGATGGCGCTAACGCAATGACGTATCGTAGACCGACAGCACGGTAGCTCAATTGGAAGAGCAGTTGGCCCCGTAAGCCAGAAAGAAACTGGTCGAGTCCCGCCCGTGCGCAATTTTTGGTTTCTTATTGCATCTTTTAAGAACTGTGATTTGAGTTTTTTTTTCAAGAAATGAGTGAATAGGCTGATAAAAGTCCAACATGATTCATCCTCAGCCACTACATTATGACTTACCACCAAATAAGAATATAGCCAAATGCTGGCTTTCATATAGAAATGACAAAAAGGTACACTTTTTGTACGACATTACTTCACGTGGTAAATACTAGTAAGTTCGCTGATCTCTATAAAATTTTGTTGGACGCGAATTTTTTTGTTGTCCGCAATAAATGAATTTGAATTTAAAAGGGCATAGAATCTATGAATCAAAACTATATAATTTCAGGTACACCACAGACGTGTAGCCGAATTAACATAGATGCTATAAACTTACAGTTAAAATAGGTATGCTTACTTCACTATTACAAATTGTCATGCTTTTTACCAAATATTTGAGTGTATATTCATTTATTTATATCACATAATATTTCTGCACATTTACTGCTTTTATACGCTCATTGAGTTTAATTTTGTCTAACCGTATTACCTGCTTCTTATTAGAAGTTATAATAACCCCATCAAATGACATTTGTGTCGGGAATCTCGGCGCTTGACTAACAATATAATGTAAAGTGGACGCCGTAAAAACATACATTTATTTATTCTTTAAAGATTACAAGATTATCAAATCATTAGTTGACATTTGTTTATTCTGCTTTTTCAGTGGCTACCAAGCAAGAGGCTTCGAAGTGTGAGTCAGAGAAGTATGGCATAGTTAGAGTAACCGAAGGACGCGTTTTATTGTGATTTTGCTAGTTCCAGTAAGAAAGTCGTAAGTTTATCGTGTATAAGACAAAATATACAATAAAAAAAAAAACAATAAATAATGAAAACAAAACCGTATAATAAACGATGTGAAAAAAAACACATCACAAACAGATTTTGCATTAAATTAATTCACCGTGATGATACATAATTTGATATATTTATGCCATAGTAAACCTGAATTTACTTTTTTTTTTAGAAAGTTGCAGTTATTAAGAGGCTATTTAAACGTCCATTTAATAAAATATATTTTGTCTTCCATACGATAAACGTTGTAAGGCTTAAGTTTCAAAATATACTTGTAAAAATTGCTAATAATATCTAGTAACAACAAAAATGCAAATATACAAAATTGTATTCAAAAGAATAAAATCATTATTAACAATGTTTATAAGAATGTTAACTTCTTGCTCTGATAACATAGTGCTAAAGCGAGAGGAACATAAAAACGGCGCCATTTAAAACCCAATCTTTAACTGCGTAGAAATACTCGTATGTGAGGGTAATATATGTTGTATATTTCATAGAATTTAATACTTTAACGTAGTATACTTGAGTACATAGCCCAAAGTAACCCAAAGTTGTGATTATCTGTTGTAAATTATCTTTATTTTTTTATCTTTTTGTTTATTGAATAAAGTTTCTTTATTTTTATTTCTTGTTTTTTTTTCCATTCATTTTAAAGTAGCTTAGATTTATTATTTAAGGCAAGAAAGATATTTTGGATATTGATAATACAAAATATGAAAAAACACCATGCGAAGTTTGGTTGAGTCACTTCAGCCCCAATTCATTTCATTTACCTACTGAAGTTTGCAGAGTTTTTTTTAATAAATTAATTCAGTGTTTAGCCGTTTTCGGATGTTTCCTATATGATAAAGTCAAGAATTTCTTATTTTCTAAGATACAATTTTTTAGAACGCATACGGTTCTTTTTAAATAAAATAAAATACCAGATTAAAATCCTTAAGTACGGATTTCTTCCCGGTTGTGTTAAAGAGTTTATATTACGGTTGTGAATAAATCCCATTTTACGTTTAGGTACTTACTTATTGTCAAATTTTAAAGCCAAAGAATTTTATCCACATAAAGTATATTTACAATTTAACTAAAACTATTTCCAAAATGTTAGAACGGGAACTCATTTTTTATTTTTAATGATTTATTTAATACAAATTACGCTTAATAAACGAACTTATGATTTTTATTTATCTTGCAAAAAAATCCATTTACGCGGACAGATTAGCATAATAATTACAATAATATAGTATATAAACATATCTAGAAGTATAATGCATATAAAATAACTATAATTTAAAATATTATATAATGTAGAATATAGTAACTAGGTACACAAAGTTACGCAAATTCTAAAAAAATATTTATTTAGTAATATTATATTGAAATAGCAATCTCAATGTCACAATGTTACCTGATAGATAACAAGTAACATATATAAAATTTAAATACCCACTATTATGTAAATATATGTCCAAATAAATAGGCTAACATGTACATTGTACATATATTAATTATATTAACATTAAAGCTTAATATATGTTTATGTACATACATTCACTAATAATTGTTAATTCCGACCAAATATATCAACAAATATCCTCCTAAATAATATATGATCGCTAAAACTTTATAATTTTTGCACATGAAAATAGATAGATAAAGTCCTAAAGTAGGTATGTGTTAAATTATATTCTATGCCAAAGTTGAATAAACGTAGCTAAAAGTCAATTTAGAATGCCAAAGTATAAACCTTGCTTTAAAGTTATACATATAATCATCTATTGGTCGTTGATTGGAATATATGTAAATGAAATTGAAATTATTGATATCAAAAAAGGTTCGAGGCCTTCAGCAGGGATGCCTTTTGTTAATGCAATAAATACACCAAATAAAATTTTATAAATGTATAAAAGAGGCAATATAGAAGGTATAACATTATTCCCGTATTATCAACCTTAAGCAGCGTGTGGCCTGTAATAGGAGCAATCATTGATTAAAATTTGAGCATTATTTTAGAGATAGTAATCTAAAGTTATAATCCCTAATTAATGTAAGTATATCAAAATCGCTAACTCGTTGCAGTAAATGACAGTGTGAAGTTTTATGACTAGACACATTTATTTACAAAATGAAAATATCAATAAATTTAAACAATTTGCAATTGATTACTGGTTACAAGGGTCTATATTTAAATTTTTTGCTCCTATTACAGGCCTCACCATGTATATAATTATACTGCGTGAAAATTATTAAAAACAAGTCTATCAGATTAAAAATGGAATTTTCTGTCACATCGGATCGAAGATAAGATGATTGTTTAGTTAACACGTTCCGGGACAGTGAACGCCTACAGGCGTGAAAACAATAAAACATCTATTGTGTCTGGAGTAGTGTTCCGGAACGTGGTAATATGAAAACTTGAAAGTGTAATAAATTAAATTAACAATTCATTGGAATTTTGAGCTTTGCTGCAAATCATAATCATTGACACTAAGTTTATGTATGATGGAATGTCTTTAGGGATATTGTTCACTGAAAAATCACAGTCAAGATATTTCAAGACCAGTTATCAACATAAAACTGGTGGCTAATGTGGTTCACTTATTTAATTTTATTTTTGCTAAACAGTTCTTGGTGTATAATGACAGAAACAATACCATGATATAAGATTATGTCGTGGATTTATGGGTGTGGATTTTGAGGCGAAATAAAACATTGCCAAATTATTATCTTGTGTTATTTCAGTAATCCTTATATTTTTTTGTGCTCAGTAACATAATTAAGTGTAGATGATAATTAATTAATTTTGAAATACTAAACAATATGTGGGTGACCGAGAGTCACTTGGTATAAAAAAGATAAGGAGAGAAAGTTCAAAACACTGATAGAAAACAAAAATATATTTAAAAACATAATGTGTTGTACTTGAATTCAAACCCGGGGGTCCGAGTTCAGAGACCACCTAACATAACCGCTCAGCTATACGCTATGCGATCTAGATCGACTTTTCCTTCGAAATGTCATGAAAATTCTTTAAGCCGTTTAAAGTAATATAAGTATCTCTCTATTTGTAATGATGATACTGAATAAACATGTTTTCTTTCTTTCTAAAGTAATAGTAGTAGGATAGTAATAGGATTTAAGCAATATAAGACGAAAAGGAGAATATAATATGAGAAGTATTACGATACACGAAAAGTCCCTGATATTGCATCAAATAATGTAAAGAGGCACGTAAAAAGGGATTTCAGAAAACACTACTTGTACATATTGAATAAGCTTCTCTTACGCCATTTATTCCTAAAGTATAACTCGTATAAGTTTTACAGGAAATGTACAGACGACTCTACATGTAGCTTATTATTATATGTAATACAATAAAAACAGTACCCCAATCACGAACATTTGACGTATTCGTCACGTAATCGTATCGAGTTTTAGTCAGTCGGCAGCGCGAAGTACTCCCGAGTCGTGTAGTAAGCTCAACAGCATTACCGCAGATGACATCATACTAAAGTTAGTATTTAAGTAAATATGGCACGTCCAGAAACAAGTGAAGCGATCTATTTAATTAAAATTATTGAAATATATTATGTTATTCGAGTGTCAAATTATTAGTTTGTTTACGTCCGATGGAGGCGCTTTCAAAATCTCATGCAAATGATTACGTTACTAAACGAATACTTTGACGCAATTATTCGTGATAGGAGTACAGATTTTTCAACAGCATCGTACTAAAAAGCCGAGTAGGTACACCATGCTTCAATAAAGTCTGTGAAGTGATGAAGGTATATTGAATGCGTTATATTTTTGATAATTTTACGGAATGAAAGGGAGTGAAGGAACAGAGTGCACTTGTGTATTGTGGGCACTATACCCCTGTATAACACCCTTGTTATTGCAAGGGGGTGCCAAATTTTTGGAGGTGAAAGGGACCATCAATATGAACAACTTTTACTATGGGACCATCGTTCAATTATAAATTTTATTTTCTGCCTCTCCATACATTATTGTCAATGTAGGTGATTGATTTTGTATGGGGAACCTGAAATTTTATTTAAGATTTTGACCATGATCCCATAGTAAAAGTTGTTCATATTGACGGTCTCATTCACCTCCAAAAAATTGGCACCCCCTTGCAATAACACCCTGTATATCTCCTGCTTACCTGACCTATCTCTATTGAGAGAGGTCGCCATTACCGAAAATCGGTAGGCGGATACATTATTATAATTTTACGGGAAAAAACAAATAAATGATATCACATGCATTATAGTTATTCTCACATAATGTCTTTTATAGGAATTGAGCACTTGTCGTTGCTACGCCACAAGACATTAAAGTAAAATTGCAAATATAAAAATAAAAACAGTGAATGTTAAACAACGCCGAAAACTAGTGTATGGCAGTTTACGATCTATTTTTACCAACCAAATATTTACATGTAGATTTAAATCGTCAGGCCTGAACATCAAAGTCAAAAGATAAGGGTGTAGGTACCTACTTCTGGTAATATAAAAGTTAACATTGATGAAAAGACTAGTGTTTCTATGTAAATTAAAAATGTAATGATACAAGTAATATTAGCAGAAGTTTTTTTCTTAATTAATTATTAAATTAAAAAATACGTGTCGGTCATAAAAAAATGGCTGAACAGATTTTCATGAAAAATGGCCTTGAGCCTCGAGACAAAAAAAAACATCTAAGAGTTAAGATACCACAGACTGATACACGGACATACACGTTAAACTTATTAAGACCTCTCTCTTTTTAAGTCAGCGGTTAAAAAGAGGGAAGTAGACTGTAGTACTGACTGGTCATTAGAGCTAAGGTTTTGAATACTTTTATTTTACAACAAACTACACTCTTCACCACAATGACATTAAGAAACTTACTTATAAAGAAGTCGAAGATGATATAAATCTATATATATAAAAGAAAGTCGTGTTTGTTACAACACTTATAACTCGAGAACGGCTGGACCGATTGCTATGGTTTTTGATTTGTTGGATTTGTTTCCGTCCCGAATAGCAGAATACATTTAAAAACAATGAAAACTCGAATAAAACGGGGCCAGGGCGGGACGGGGATGGAGGCGAAACGAAGTTCGCTAGAACCGCTAGTAATTGTATAAACATAACCCCGTTTTGAATAATTTGAAAAAAACTCAAATGTAAACTTCAAATGTAAGTATTTGGTCGTGACAAATATCAGGGTTTAATTATTGTCAAGAAAGATATAAAAGAAAGAAAATCAAAATATACGACCGAAGTAACATTACATTTTTGTTGAAAGCTAGCTCATATTACAACTACATAAGATACCGCAGTGATTACCTGACGTGCTGTTGTCCGAATGTGCATGTGTTATTTTTCTATAGCATGATTGTTAATTTTTCTCTCTCTGTCGATTGTCTATTTGACTTATCTTGTAAAATCCAACAGTGGAAACGCATAAGGCTAGTGTGTAATTTAATATTTACTCCTTAAGAATTATTGTAAAGCTGTTGTTTCCTTAATAAAGAAAAATAAAATAAATTTAACAAAATTCTTAAGATAAAATTGACTAAAAGTAGATAAGTACACTTAAATCGAAGAGGCACTCACTCAGCATTGGTTGTGGCAGCAGCAAGCTTACTACGAATCTGATTTTCAGCGAGTTTAGTTGTGGGTACAGACAAAATAAACATTAAATTAAGGTACAAATAAAGAAAATTAGATTTAAGAATATAATTTAACATCTAATAAAATAACTAAATAATAAATAAAATAAGAGAGCACCTATAAGAGATTTGAATCCGCGACCGCCGGCGTAATAGTCAGGAGCGCTAACCAATACACCAAACGCGTCGTCAATATGATCTGTCGTCAGAATGATCTGGGAACTGAGTTAGGAGCTGTCTCTATAAGTTCGCAAGCAAATGATTTGTAACATTAGCTGGGAAGGACAATGACGCATAACTGTATGCACACAAATGTAACAATCGACGTACTATGTTATATAATGGATCATAAATATCATTAGTTAGCGGGCAAACGCGAGGAGATTCGCGCGGCTTATGAAGATCAATGAAAAGGAGCTGGGAGATTCTGAAAATATTTTGTTTTTCAAATTTTAACAAACATTTCACGTTCGACTTTTTCGTGAATCAGAGTGTCACTTTTTATTTACACGAAATAGATTTGATGCAAACGTTTTTTTTTACTTTCTCAGTTACTGGTAAATAAAGTGACTTATTTGTCAATTTGATGTCCTCATAGAGACACGGGAGATGAAGAGGAGTAACCGATGCAATAATGTAAGCAAAGACTGAGAGAACCACAATTACAATGCATTTGTCCTAAACATACGAAAAACACTAATCGAAAAAAAGCAGTCACATTTTTCAAACACCATTTCTAAAGATTTAGTTCTCTTATTTCAGACTTTGCGACAACTATCTCTTACTAATCACAAACAAGTAACAAACGCAAGCTAAATAATTCTGAATCCTAGTTGATTCACAAACGCAGAATAGCCCATCAAACTCAGCAAGGTCGCAACCAATCTTGGGGCTTAGAGCTCTCCACAATTAGCACTGATAAGAGATAACGAGATAGCCGGCAGACGCAGTCATCACTGACGCGCTCAAGACTAACGCAACCGAATCCGGGAAAAGGAAACTGAGTTTTGGAACATTTGCGAATTACCCAGATTTTTGAGCATGGTTATTCTACCTCTAGTAAAGAGACGTGTCTACTACAAGTGGTAAAGGACTAACTCTGTGTTTTTAGTGAAGATGATTCAGTGAATGACAGTGAAGTGTTTGATTTTTTATCATTTATGTAAGTACTTTCGTGTTCTATTGCTAGGAAATAAGGTACTAAAAAAACTTTGTTAGTACTGAAACTAAATCTTTGATTCAATAGTGAAAATAGGATCTGCGGAAGGGATTCCGTTTTTGATAATCTGCATGATTTAATCGTTTTTATTAATAATTTATCCAAGAATCCCCAATAAAAAAACTTTTTAATTATTATTTAAAATTATATTATTGGAGGATTAACCCAACAAAGGCTGTTTCTTTCCGACATCAATTGATTTTCGATATTTGATTTTAATAATAATAGGTACCTTATTTATTTAGGTGAAAAGACTTCAATAGTTACAATGGAAAGTGAGAAACTAATAAAAGATGTAGAATTTGAAAAAATAAACAAACTTTACGACGAGTGCCTGAATTATTTGAAGAATTTCAAAGACAATGATATTTTTGACGTAAACAAGACTCTAATTACGGGTGATTTAGATCCGGACTATGAAACTATTGCAGAAAAAGATGTTAATAGTACAGAAAAGGAACCTAAACCCAAAACAAATAAACATGAAAACCAAAATGGTTTTTATGATCCAAAAACAGATTACAAAGTAGAAAATGAATTAGCATCAGGAGAGAGTGCGAATTCATTAGATTATAGATCGGAGAGATTGAGGAAACTATCACAACAACTACCAAGAATCATTATAACCCAGAGTAATACTAGTTTGGATTTGAAAGAAGGAAAGACGAGAGTCGATGATTTAGTTGCGCCGAGCAGAAATGAGCAGAAGCCTTTATACAGATTTAACCAGTAAGACGTTTATACAATTTTATTAGTTTGTAATACTTCAATAATCTTAGCGTCAAATGGCAGCCCGTGGCAAAATGTTTTACAAAATTTTTTAGAGTGTTTTCTTACATCCATATTGGACATCCATTATACATCCAAGACATTACTTTCATTTATTGAACTTTCTCTATCTCCAGATTTGTTTAAATATTTATTTAACCATGTTGCCAGTCGACAAATAACTTTAATACCGACACTGACGTTGTTTGGCTACTAACGTCACCATTAGTTGAAATGTTTTCATGCAAAACCAAACTTCCCTAAACTTTAAACTTTTTCTCAACATTTACTTTCGACGGCATCAGAGATATACAGCTTTATTTTTGAATTACTCGCTTTAAGATGGCGAGTGATTTTCGTTTGGAGACGAATTAAAAGTCAACAAAAATAACTCCTTTTCGAACAAAAATCACTCGTAATATTTACACGGGTGATTCAAAAATAGGGCACACATAATACGAGTAAACTAGCGGCTCCTTGCGGCTTCACCCGCGTCTATAATTGTATCTCATTAAATATCATTATGAATTATGGCCTATGTGTTATTCCAGTGTTTTAACTATATTAATGTAAAGTTTCATTAAAATCCATTTAGCAGTTTTTGCGTGAAGGAGCAACTAACATCTATACATCCCCATCCTCACAGACTTTGATATTTATAATATTATTATGATTCTTAATACACCCTTATATTCTTTTTACACCTTGTTGTTACGGGTTCATAAGATTTTAGTTTAACTTTGATTAACTTTTTTTTTTTTAATATTCTTTATTCAATAAAACAAATCAATAACAAGTAATAAAATCTGCCAAACTGCGGACGCAGTTTATCGGCAGGTGTTCTCGTTCCTTAAATATCTAGTTATCCAGTGCTCTCCAGATATATGTGTATTTACTTTGAACAGTGTACAAAAATCGAGAAAATCACCCTCGTTCCGGAGAGGGGGCTACGGAGAGTTCCCCAAAAGACTCGTCTCCAAGAGTGGCTTGGAGAATGTGGCTGTCATATCTAATGTACCCTTTGAGAAGATTCGCCTTCTGAACGACACTTTCCACACATTGGTAAGTTGATGAATCCTATGCTATGCAGCCGTAGAACTAAAACACGACCTTGCAACTGATGAAGTTCAAAAAAATTACGTGAAATAAAAGTTTGGAATGGTTTCAGTTATTGGCGAGATTGATAACTGTCTGAATTGACTAATCTGTAAGAATATACAGTTCAAAAAATATTATTTGATTAGTAAAAATATATTAATCTTAATACCTATTGTTCTCTAAAAGTAGCGTATAAAAATAAAAGTTTTATAAACAAAAAAAATACTGTGCTGAATAGGCCCTATTCATATGTTCCGAGGTGACATCTTACGGCTGATTATGATGATGATAATGAACTGCTTCACCTACGAGACATTAAAAGCATCTGTGCAATAATGACAAAAACTTTATCATCAAAACAAAGCTGGAACTTTATTTAGATTTAGGCTTTGACTGCCACGATACTAGACACAACAGAAAAATATTGTTTGGTGACCAGTGACCACCATGGCGCCCAATGTGTTAAATATGTTAACTAACTACAAATGGATTTGCAGATCAACCTCCAATGGCGCTGGATAGTGATGGGTACGGTGCTCCTCCACTTCGCCATCTGGCTTGTGTTTGCCGTGTTCTGGTATATAACTGCGCTCGCACATTACGACTTCGAGCCCAATCCGCCGAATAAGACCTGCGTTACTGGAGGGAAGGACTTCGTCAATATCTTCCTTGCTTCGGTTGAAGCTCAGGTAAGAAGCGGAAAATAAAGTATCAGCCTGTGACATTCTATTGCTGAGCCAATGCTTCACCTCAAGTATGATCCAAACGACGTGGACGTGTTATCTAGTTACGGTGCAAATCCCCAAGGTATCTTTTGGATTGACCCATTGCATAGACTACTGCGGTGCGAATAACCCCATTCTGGTACAGCTTGGGCAATTCGACCCGCGGTCCGAAAACCTCGTGGTGCGAAACGCCCCCAATACCCTTACAGAAGGAGGTATCATCCTATTATCTGTTAATAATATCCTCTTAAACTTACATGTTTTATTAGTTTCAGCTTTCGTCATGATATTGTTAATCAGAGATTTATATAAATTCTATTACACAAAAGAAAGTCGTGTTGTACATTTTACTCGAGAACTGGTGGAAAGATTTTCATGATGTTTACGTTGTTGAATTTTTCTTAATAATAACCAGAGGCCGGGGAGGGTTGGGGTGTACATTTTATTTGATTATGGCTTTTCTGCAGGACTTCCTAGCAACTTTACAATATTTCTCTTTTCACTAATCAGTTAGACTTCTAGATAGCTAGGCTCTCCTATAAACGCGTTCAACCGTAAATACAATAATCGCAGGAGGTATACTCCCAATGTAGATCCCAAGTCTATTCTTTGTCGGCGCAATTTCACCGCCTGCGCGCGCGCACGTCAGCTGTTAGTTGGTTAATTCCATAAAAGAGGAAGCCCTCCCAATAGGCCTTGATTGCTCAATTTGCTCCAATCTTTATAAAAAGGAACCGGTTGGCCAATGGACTGTTTTATGATGTTGATGTTTGTGTGGCGGTTGGGAAAACTTTGGTTGTAATTGTAATTTGTGTAGGTACATAAGTAGGTGTAATTGATTTCAAACGATTTTATAGCAGACTTTATTTCATAATATGACTACTTAACGCTCGTCATATGTCTGTCGTTAAACGAATGATAAGCATAAGTATAAGTGAGCCTGTCATTTATTTTTAGAAAGGAATAACTATTATTTAAATTGCTATTGACACCACTATAAGCTTTGGATGTAATTTCAAACTTTCTTTACCTTTTAATTTTGCGGTTAGTATTTCAAGAAATAATCAATTTGGCGTGGCGGGGCCTTTTTTATAATTTTATTATGTTAGATAATTTTAGTAGAAGTCTGAAATTTCAGATCAAAACAAAAAGGATACATTTAAGAACTAAAGGTTTCTTAGCCATAGCTCTCGTCAGTCATAATTTGTATGACAGTTCTAAACATAGCAGAGTGTGCCTACTGATTGGATGATCACAAAGGCAATGCCTAGTAGAATGTCATTCACATCAAGCAGAATCCAAGGGATAAGATACAGCGATTCTTAAACGTATCTAATAAATTCAATGATTTTTGATAAAATGATCAAATTGAACTTACACTTTTTATTCCAATAATTAAGTTCTCAGGCTTTAAGATAATTTACAGAAGTGATTTATGTAATGACTAGCGGTCTCGGCGAACTTCGTATCGCTCCCGGCCCCGTCTTTTTAGGCTGCCTGTCCACCGGAGCAGAGCGATGCCGCGGAGTGGAGAAACGAAGAAATAGTAACCTATAGGATTGCTTATAATCTCCGCGATCCACATCCTACTGGTTGATATTTCTCCGTTTCTCCGCTCCGCGGTCCACTCCGCTCCGTTAGACAGGCAGCCTTATTCGGGGCCGAGATAAATCCAACAAAGAAATATCATGATATCAGTCCACCATTTTCGAGTTAGAAGTAGTGTAGCTAAGACGACTTTCTTTTATGAATATAGACTTCGTCAAATAGAATTGAGATTAATTGATTTTGTCAAATATAATTGAGACCATGATTAAGTATATCGACTTTAAGAGAGTCATTCTTCTTCAGAAAGTCCGTTGCTATACCCATGTCAGAGTGGTTTAAAATACGTAAGAAGTTTATAAGAAGAATTAAAGCGAGGGTTAGGGTAGAACTACAGTAATCTAAGAATACGTGGCTTGTACCACACATAGGTCGTGGGCTCAGCTGTGACAAATGATACTTGGTGTACTACTCGCTTACTACATTATACCACACTTAGTTTCAATAAAATGTCTTTGGTTATAACCTAAGCATTTGCATCATATTTTACTATAAGAGATTTTTTATAAAAGATAGATAGAATCCTACTACTATTATAAAGGCAAAAGTTTGTAAGTATGGATGTATGGATGTTTGTTGATGTTTTTTCTTTCACGTAAAAACTACTTAATGGATTTGAATGAAACTTTACCACAATATAGCTTATACATCAGAATAACATATAGGCTACAATTTTTGAGGTTTCTAATGTGAGGTCGTAAAAAAACACATTTTTTGCGCTACTAGACGGGACGAACCTGAAGTCCACGCGAACGAAGTCGCGGGCAAAAGCTAGTACTTTATAAGATAAAAAGATACAGGTAGCTACACAAGTAAATTAGTTCATTTAAGAAATATAATTAACAATACAATTATATTATACAATAATATTTTATCGATTTTCAGACGACTATAGGCTTTGGAGACAGAACGATTGATGAAGAGTGCCCAGAATCCATCTTCCTGTTTGTTATGCAGGTAAATTATTCTTTTTTATTTGTAGTTTGAAGAGGTTAAATTTTATAAAAATGTTTTCATAATAACTATGATAAAATTAACATTTGACAACTGAGCTAGCGGTCGCGCGTTCAAATCCCGCAAGGGGCAAATTTTGTGTGATGATCACAAACATTTGTAGGTACTTACGGGAGTCATGGTATTTAAGTATTTATGGGAGACGCCCCCGTCATAATTATTGTCTGATAACACAAAGAAGGAAATTCCTTACTTAGAAACCAGACAATTAGTGTGTTGTCTGGCATATTTATTTATTTAATATTTCAGCTTATCCTAGGCACGGGCTTGTCTGGAGTCTTAACGTGTGTGGTGTACGCAAAACTAACACGTCCCGAGAAACTATCCAGAGATGGTGTTGGATTCAGCAAGAAGGCAGTGGTACGTTACATAATACAATCATAAAATTATGGCATATTTTTCAGTAACGATCATATCTTTTCATAAGTTCAATCCAGATTGAGAGTCAATAGTTGCAACTGTGGTCGGTGCGTAACGCCTAATGGTTTTCAATAGCAATTGCCAGAGCGTAACATTGCTAATAGTTTTCAAAAGGCGTTTTTACATTATGTACGACTTTGTCGAACTATACACAATGTTTGTTACAGATCAGCCTTCGAGACGGGAAGCTGTGTTTGATGATGAGAGCCTGGGATCTGAACTATGATCACATCATCAGTTCGGAATTCACTGCACACTTTGTGGACACGCACAGGTACACACATCACTGTCTAGAGATATTTTAGATTTACTCACGTATTACTACTACGTATTTAAAAAAAAAACATTTATCAGAACTTCATACAAAATATCCCTATACAGTGTTGAGTAGTATATTTATGTCTCTAGTTTATAAGTAAACGTATAAACCGAATGACGAACGAAATTTTTGATGACATTAACTTTGAGGAGTGTAGAAATAACGATATTATTTTAAGTACTACAAACGACGCCATGTTATTATTTATACCTTTCGTAACATAAATCAGTTATTGGATAACAAAGGCCCTAAATAAACTTGATTTACACATTCTATTAATGAAAGTAACAACGGCAGACTATATTCTCTACCAGACATAATTCAAAGTGGCTTTTTCTACTATTATTATTTTTAAATCCCGGCATGTTCTACCAGTCACCATGTAAACTATTTCAGAACTAAGGAGGGCGAGATGCTGAGATACTACGCGCGAGTGCTGACATTGCAACAGAGACAGTTTCTACTGTGGCCGGTGACGTTGGTGCATGAGATTGATGAGAACAGCCCTCTTTATCATTTCACACCTCATCATGTTGCTAATAACAGGTAGATATTAGACTTTATTATTTAAGTAGATCACCTCTTGACTGACAGTGATCCTTACATGGATCCGCCTTAGTATTTTTTGTGGTATGAACTGGGACTAGGCATAGTGCCTAGGTTCACACGTCGATCGAACTTTTTTGGTGTTGGGAAAAGGGATAACTCGTAATTCGATTGCGAGTTAACGTTTTCCCCTAAAAAAACAAAAATAATATATCTATACGTAAAATAAAATACCGCACAGAAGTAATCTAAATGCATAGAAGTCGCGACCCTAAGAAATAAAAAACAATTTTTTAATTTGACAAAGAACATTTGATCGGTGAAATTTCTCGAATGCGAACTACACGAGAATTGCATGGAACCCTGGTGTGACCCTGATAAAAGTGTGCAGATTTCCTGACCTTATTTGGCATACGGATAGGCCGCGATACTTACAAAGTGATTTTACACATTTATTTTGTGATACATGCCGGGAATAGAACTAATACTATCGATATTACCACCGCCTAACCATTTTAAGAGTCAAAATCGCTTGCACATCACATCGTCTTTCATCGTCGGCATTTTTTGTAGTGTGCAAGAGATTTTAGTTTGAAAGCGTTAAGGCGGCAGTATTCGCATTCGTACCTAATAGCACTTTTTTAAATCCATTGATCAACAACAACATAAGCTTAAGAACCGATTTATCTTCCAGTTACGAGATCACCGTGAGTCTCAAAGGAGCCTCTGCGTCCATGGGCACCTTCACTCAGAGCCAGACCTCGTATCTGCCCAGGGAAGTCGTATGGGGACATCGCTTCCCACCTGTGGTCAAGTAAGTTTCGAATGATTTGACTTGTACCAGGGAGATTATAATCAGGGTTGCCACCCTACACTATACAATGAAATATTGTACGTAATTTCAGGTAATTGTACTGTCTTACTAATGAGAATAATAGAAGTACACGAAAATACTTTGTTTCGTATTGTTTGCGGATTTTAAATTTTGAAAAGTTTAAGCGTAGGTAAGTCTTTATCGTTAGATGCAAATATATATATATATATGGAAAACTTATTTATACTTTATTTTGATACTGTGTAATTTTTTTTCTTAAATATATTAACTGATGGACTTTACCTAAAAAAAAGGTGGCAACCCTAAGATTGATATACTCTAGCTCTACTTTAACCCACCTATGTGCTGTCATAAAACTAGGATTTGGTGACTTGACCGCTTAATCAATCCGTTCTAACAATATTTAACTTGTAGCTTTTGTAGTTAGTTTTTTACGAGAGTTAAATAAATTTATTTTAAATGCGGCAGTAACGGCAGACGAATAATATTAAAAAGTCATAAAAGTAATTTATTTTTGCATATAAACTCTCTCGGGGCACTTATGCACGTCCCAATATAAACTCTACCAATGCTTCGGGACAATTGTGGGCTAGTGCTGAGAAGAAACAGCGCAACAAACTCAGTCACAAATTGTCAATGGATACTGATGGTGATATGTAACATGACAAAATACAATACACCAAGATGAAAGTATTGCGACGACAGCAATGATGATATGATACCGTTCTATCTTTACTGAAACAAAGTCAACATACACTTCACCTAATAATAACCAGAAGCATTTTTATTTTCAGATACGACACCAGAAAGCAGAAGTACGTAATAGATCATAAGAAGTTGGATGCTACTGAAGCTGTGGACACTCCGGATTATAGCGCTAGTCAACTTTACGGGTAAAGCATTTAAAAAGTCAATAATAATTATTACATTAAATTAAAAAAAAAAATCGGCCAAACAGATTTTCATAAAACATGGCTAAGAACAAAAGGACACAATTATCTATGATACAAAAAAATCTAAACGAAAATCAGTTCATCTGTTTGGGAGCTACGACACCACAGAAAGCAAATTCAAACTTAAAACACACCCTCTCTTTTTGCGTTTGGGTAAAAAGGAAGATTTTAACCAAATAAAACGTCTTTAAAAAATCGATCGCCTTAAATACCTAATGAAACTAAAAAGGAGCAACTTTATTTGAAATATGCGTATTTGTCCCTCAAACCTGACATATTTTTTTTCTCTATACGGTTTTCTTTACGCGCGCCGCTCTATGACCATCGAAGGATCGGTTCCAACGAGATACAATATCAAAGGGACACTTTTCCAACGAGACACATTTTCAACTAAACTAAACACTTTCCCACAAGGACACATCAATTATAGTATCATCAACAGTTAAATGCTAGCAAAGCCCTCAAATATGATTATCTCCTCTCCACAGCACACAAGAAGACAAAGACCCGCAGTGCCCCGGCACTCCTAGCAGCTTCAGCGAGAAGATATCTGCCTTCCATCTTGAGAGGAGCTCCTCATTTAAGAGGAAGGGGAAATGAGACAGGACCCTGGACCAAAAGAGATACTAGCCACGCACTTTCCAACTGGAATCAGTTTCTAATTGTTAACTAATCTCGATATTATCTCATCTATACTAACATTATAAAGCTGAAGTTTAGAGCCGAAAAATTTTTTGTTTGTTTGAACGCGCAAATCTCAGGACCCACTGAACCGATTTAAATATTTTTTTTTGGTTTGGATAGCTTATTTATCGAGGAAGCCTTTGGGCTATAAAACATTTTACTGCGACGGGAGGGGTGGGGAAACTCAAAACGCGCGGACGCAGTCGCGGGGCACCGCTAGTAGTAAATATAATGGACTTTTTCGTCTGATGGATAAGAGTCAACTAGTGATATTGCTATGTTACGATTGTCTTATTTAATGTGTGATTAAAAAAATAATGCAATATTGGTACCGAACAAGTAAATCATAAATATATCTAATTATCGTGAATATTGTCGTTGTAGATATATTTTACAACTATACATACAATTTTACTAAATTAATTAAATATTCTAGTTGCTCTAAACTTATCATAATTAATATTTTTTATTTCTTAAAAAGCTATTGCAAACGTGTACAAAACGTGGACTTGCTACAAGCGTTATCTCCCAGTATACCTTTAGGTCATGCAGAATGCGTTATGTTTTGCAATAGATCGATACGTAAACTATGTAAAAGTATTTATTAGAAAATACACAAAACTCCTTACAAGAAATGTGTTTGATTTGTGATTATTATAACTACAGAACTCATATTTTCTAGTAACGATAGTTTATTTTTTTCATCTGTACCTTTAGGGGATAAGCTCATACCTACTCAAAGTTAATTTAATAGCAATAAATAATATTTATGTATTTGCTCTCTAAAAGGGTACTTTTAGATGGTAAAATTATTACAGTTAGTACAGTGCAACTATTTTCAGCTATTAAAAATAGCATGCAAATATTTTACACCCATATTTAATTACTAACTTCCTAAGAATTATAACATTACCACAATATCTGGGATTCTTCTACGATTTTGCGAAATCTAGGATTATTGAGGGTATATTATTAAACTTAATCTGTACCTAAACATAGCTACCTAAGTATACTATTGATAATATATTGCAAAAGCACAGTGCACATTTATATGTGCCCATTCAATCTTTATGACGTCACCAGACATAAAGTGAGAAAACTAGGATTGATATGTTTGCGATGTCAACGCACCGTCAAGTTTCTGGGCCAATTTGATCAAAACACAATAGTACCTGTGTAAATATGTCTTATCACGAACGGATAAGGTGTGTTATCACTTATCAGTACACGGTACAGATAACTTTGGTTATTTCGCCGAGAAACGCGAAGCCCTACATAGCAAAGTTACATTGGAATATTTATTTAGACGCGACATATTTCGTGATTTGAAATCAGTGATAATTGATAGTGAAAGTATCATTAAAAGTGGGTTAAGTTGCAAATAAAAGTGTTAAAGTTGATGATATCACATTTTTTTTAAATCAATATAAATAAAAATGACATCGGTTTTTGGAAATGAAATGAAAATTACAAAATAAATAACAAAGAAGTCATTGCTAAAGACGCATGTGATATTACCAGTGACAGTCTTGAATCAGATAAATAACAATGAATTACGAATACGAACCACAGAGAAGAGGAAGCAGAAGTAGAGCCTTAGAAAGATCTTTAAGTTACAGCGAAGCTATTGGCAATGCCACTGACAGCCCTCCTATAGAAATACCAAGACTCGACAACACAGATGTGTACTTCAACGAAGAACTCAAGAAACAGTATCGCATTTCCCAAACCTATGTTGAAGGCAAAGAGATTGCCTTCCCTTCTATTATAACTAACATAGATACAAACGACCCAATACCTTCTAGTGGAGATGGGTTGCAAACAGATGGTTCTCAATACTCGAGTGAAGATGAGCAGGCTGGATGTATCATGATGACAATAGACGTGGAAAACGAAAGCCCAAAAACTTCGAATTCTACAAGACATTTCTCCAACGCCTCTACGCAGCCTGTCAACAGTTTAAGGACTCCAAGCAGTCCCAGTGAATTCTATGACAAGATAGATCAGGATTATGACAATGACATCTATAGTACGATAGGGAATACAGATACAATTGGACCTTCAGCTTATACGTATTCAGCACCATATACTAGGAGAAGCAAGAAAAGTAAAGTTCATAGGTAAGTAAGTATAAATCATGATTCCGGAAAGAGATTTGTATGTACATAATATTTTCATAAATAATAATTTTACTAATTTAAGGCTTTTGATTATGCTTGACTATAAGTGTAGCTAAATCGAATAATTTTAATGGTAGTGGAAATAAATACAGGGTGTTATTGCAAGGGGGTGCCAAATTTTTGGAGGTGAATGAGACCGTCAATATGAACAACTTTTACTATGGGGTCATGGTCAAAATCTTAAATAAAATTTCAGGTTTCCCATACAAAATCAGTCACCTACATTGACAATAATGTATGGAGAGGCAGAAAATAAAATTAATAATCGAACGTTGGTCCCATAGTATTCACCCATAATCTTTCACCTCCAAAAAATTGGCACCCCCTTGCAATAACACCCTGTATTATTCGGTGTTGGGTGATCAGCTCTAGGGTGATTAGTTTTGCGATTGACTTCATGCTTAAATTTAATTGCAATTGATTCAATTATAATCAGATGGAGTAAAATAAAGTAATAAATATATTTATTAATCAGAAAGGTACATTTCTATGGTTTTAAAAAACACATAAGAGTAATAAGCGTTGGAGGTAGTATTTCAAATACCCTATAATTAATTAGTTACAGTAGATCATAAATCATAAATATTTGAACGCTTAAAGGGCCTGATACATAAGATAAATAAAATATTTATCACGGATTTCGATAACATCGATAAATATGTGACAGGACATAGTGAGGTATGCTTTGTTTTCTATTCGCGACCTTCGATATGATGGACGAGTTTATACGATAGCGTTTTTGAGGTTAAGGACATTACTCAGAAGTACTAGTATTATATGTATATTTTTGGTTAATTCAGAACAAGGCAAAAAATGCTATGATTAGATATACTGAAAAGAAAAAGCGTTTCTTCAAAAATATTTTTAAAATAACTTTTAATTCCTGGTGTAGCCTGCAGTAGGTATGTCTAACTAGAGCATGCTAGGAATGTACGAGTATTCAATAAACAACATTCAATACAAGTTTAAGACACATTTATCAATATGTTTTAGTCACGCGTAATGACGTACTCATAAGAGATCAGACATTTCGCGCGGGTAAGGTATCGGCACGGTAGCGGAATTGGAGTGTTGACCTGGTTAGCCAAAGGTTGCTAGTTCGAATCCAGCTTTATGAATTTAAGTACCTACCATCAAAACCACTGTACAGTATTAATGCTAGAATTATCTTAACGGAGCTTTTCTTTCGTAACTAGTGCCTTTAATTGGGTTTTAAAGTTAATACTGGGAATAAATTGAAAGCTTATCTTGATAAGATTTTGATAGTGCTAGGATTTCAAATTGAGGGAGGCGAGAGAGGGTTGCGTACGCTCACGCACCCCTGTACCCCACATGCTAGGTCTCAATGAAGTGGTTTACCTATAGGTCACAATTGATTTCATTCCTATTGTTTAACATGGAACAGACGAAAACGAGGTCCACCAACTCGGTCCCGTCGCGTGGTTCACAAGAATGGAGATGAGAACGTGCCCGTCCGAAGCAACATCCCCGCCAAGTCCATCAAGTACATGAGAGATATCGTCAACACTGTCGTAAGTAAATACATATAACATGGTATTGTTGACCATCTGATAAAGAATCGGGGGAAGCAAATGGATCTTGTTCACGTGACATAAAAAGTTCATCAATCACATGTGTCATGCGGAACAATCTATCATTAAAATAATATGTTTTCGTAAACCAATTTGTCATTGGTTTCCTATTATTACTCAAAAGATAATAAAACAGATCTTTTGACTGATTTCACATGGCTACCCTTAAGCTTAAATCAACATCTGTATCTTCTTTATTTAAATCATCAGGAAAATAATCGTCAGACTATTTTAATCTTATGAATTATCAACTTAATCCATCATATGTCTGTAATAAATTGCATAATATTGAAGTACTCTTGCAATAGTTCTCCACGGTTAAAATCGCTTCTTCTCACTAGATATCCAAATTGTACCAGTTTAGATTCAAGGTCCATTCCAAAAGATACATCTATCTAACCAACAGATCAACAGCAAATGGCGTTTCCTTCTTCTCACGATGGTGCTAGCCCACTTCAGTTTCTGGTTCATATTCGCCGGCATCTGGTACGCAGTCGCCAACTCCTACCAGGAAGATATTGGAGATGGGAAGGAACATTGCGTCACTGGCACTTCGTCTTTCGCCGGTCTTCTCATGATGTCAGTGGAGACTCAGGTAGATGTTACAAACGTTATGTTGACAGTTGATTCCAATGACCGTTGATTCTCTTTAGCGTTTATTAAATTTCTTAAATTAATAACCTCTTCCCGTTCTTTATCTTTTGAACCCTGCTAGGAATTCCATACCAGCTATTTACATTTTCTGATATGAAATCTGACTAGCGCAATAGTTTTCAAATAAAGACTTTGAATCCGTACATTTTGTGTTTACCCCGTTGAGTTAGCATCAGACGCAATCAAATTAATTACACATTAAATGAAAGCCTTGATTTTAAAATTTCAGATGACCATTGGATATGGAATCAGATACCCCAACGAAGAATGTCCTGAGGCCATCGTCGTTATGGTCTTAGAGGTGAGATGCGCCAACCACATTGGCTATGAGCCTAATAAATGTGCTAATTTTACGCTTTGCGCTCGCTTGGTCGGTAATTCAATTAATTGAAATCCCTGTATACTAGTATCTTCTATATACATAAAAGAAAATCGTTGTTACACCACATGAACGGGTGCACAGATTTCATGATTTTAAGTTTGTTGGATTTGTCTTGGCTCTGAATAGGATAATAATAACCAACCAACCAAACAGGGCCAGGATGATACGAAGTTCGCTGGGACCACTTGTTAATACTAATGATTGAACCATTTAGATAGTGGCTGGAACAGCTCTCTCTGGTGGTCTGGTCAGTCTGCTGTATACGAAGCTGGTGCGCCCGAACAGACATGTCTCTTCTGTTGGATTCAGCAAGAAGGCCACGGTAAAAATTTCTTATTAAGCTAAAGTAGTTTCAAGAACTTGCAGTGCCTGATTTGAATTAATTTATACTACAGGTAGACCGCGAAATTAAGACAGGGTGCGCGGGAAGAAGCGAGAGTTTAAGTCACTCTACACTTCCGCGATATCTCATTAAAGCGGTTTAAATATAATTAATATCTGAGGAAATTATTTTTCTTTTGAATGAAGCTACTAATTTAATAGGTCGACTTCTTTTTAATATTGAATAATGTAACAGATGAAGCATTGATTCCATACTATGTGGAATTTAATATTACAATAATTTTGCTTTTGTTTGTTTTAAGGTATGTCTTCGTGATGGCGAGCTGTGCCTTCAGTTTAGAGTGTGGGATCTCATGAATTTACACATCATCAGTAGTAGCATCACGGCTTACATATTAAAACCTATTCGGTAAGGAAATGAAAAATCTTATATCCTTCAGTTTTTTTTTTCTCCATTAACTTAAGCTACTTGAATCTACCTACAGCTACTTGTTTTGCCACTTCTGACGAATATTGTTTGCACACATGACACAAACGCTTTTTTTTTCCTTGTCTAAGTAAGAAACTACTACTAAGTTAAAGTAACTTAACTCAAAATATGTAATAAAACTTTTGTACTAAATCTTCGCTATGTAAAATACCATCATTAGAAACTGCTTTGGCTAATGTACTATCAACATTAAGAATCTATTCAACAGTAATATAAAAGCTGTATGTTTCTTTAATAAATAAAAAAAATAAAATAAAAATAAAATAAAACGAGCGTAACTTAAATAACAAAGCCGACGCGAGGTGCAAGCTAATTTGGCTCTTAACGTGACAAGGTGGCAGTGACCGTGATAGTACCTACTGGCCTTAAATGTATACCCTCAATCCCCAGGACCCTGGAAGGAGAGATGGTTCACAACTACATCCATCAGCTGAAGCTGAAGAATGCGAACGCCTTCCTACTGTGGCCCATCACCGTGGTGCATGTCATAGACTCTGACAGTCCGCTGTATGAGTTCTCAGCTGAGGATATGATGGACTTCAGGTGAAAACACCGTAGTTGAACAGCAGTTTCATCATAATTCTCCTGGCGCATTCCCTATTTGGGGTCGGCCCTCCTGATACTTGACCGCCACTTGTGGCGACCCTGGGTCATTGCTGGAGTAAGGCCCAGCGTCGACAGACATATCCTTTGAAATGGTTCCAATCCAGGTAGTCGGTGGGCGACCTCTGCTTCTCTTTTCTTCGTCCATTTCCATCACAGTCGCATAATAATTAAATAACGATTTGATCTATGGATATCATGAGGCTCCTTTTTATTGATGATTAGATCATTTAGAAAGCAAACAGATTTTTACATTAATTAGTATCATTTCTTGTGGTAACCAATTCACGACTCAGCAGCTATCGCGCCGACTATAGTTTATACTATTATGAAAATCCGTATTCGAATTCAGACCAAAAAACCTTAATAAAGTTATTAGTGAGAAATACTACGTATACAGTGATTTTGTTATTCTATTTGTTTCAGATTCGAAATAGTGGTGTGCCTGACGGGATCCTCAAAGAACATGGGCACTGTCACTCAGAGCAGGACTTCATATTTATCCAAGGAAATCATTTGGGGCTACAGATTTAAGAATGTTCTTACGTAAGTTATTCAACGATTCGTTATCTATCAGCTCCAATATGGTCGTGAACCAACAAATACTGCCGTCTAACTTTCTTACAAATGTTTCTAAAATGTAATATGTAGTGTTTTTAAAAGTGAATTGGTGTAATAAATAAATGTGAGCCAGACAACATACCAATTGCCTAGATTTCGAAGTAAGGAGTTTTTTTATGACAAGGGGCGGCTTAAATGCTCAAGTACATAATAACATCCATGACTTAGATACAAATGTTCGAGCTCATCACATAAACATTTGCCCTTTGCGGGATTAGAACCCGCGATCACTGCACTAGTATAGTAGTCAGAGCGCTATAACCACTACACAAAACGTGTAGTTACTTGAGACAATCCAATTTAATCAAGTCATAAAGTCGTTTAGTTTTGCATATAGACTCACTGGGGGTACTTATACACGTCCCAAATAGACCCTACCACAGCTTCGGGACAATTGTGAGCTAGTGCAAAAAAAAAAGCGTAACTAATTATCATATTTATGAATGTATCATAAGACGACCATAGATGAGTGAAAAAAGTCTTTTTTATTTCAGCTACTCAAAGAAACGCGAAGCCTACGTCATAAAAGTGGAGGACCTCAACACTGTAGAACAAGTACCCACACCTCTCTGCAGCGCGAGCCGACTAAAATGCTTCGAAGAGGACATCAAGTCCTCCACCCAGATCATATCCACCCCCACATACATGTCTGCTACCCCTACTGACCTATCAAGTCAGGACGAGGCCTCACACCCCACGGAATCTGTTCCGTCATCTCCAGTTTTCGATAGAAACGGAACGCAGAGGAGTTTTGGGTGGAATTTTCAGAAGTATCCAGAGACTGTTGTGCAGGGTAACGATATTCGAAGCCATTTTTGAAGTTGACGGATGTCTCAAATGGATGTCTAACCACGGTTTACGGTATTTTGGTTTCATAAGATATGGCAAATTAATAACGACATTTTTGTAGCATTTGCAAAATGCCGTAATTTTTCTAATTCTAGTCTAGAAATAAAATATTTATTTTCTCAAAACATGGTTGCAATAGGTGGTAGGTACAGGTACAACAATAAGTCCTCACATTTTACCTAAAATTATGGCATGCAAATTGTTCTTTCAACATTAAAATTCGTATTTATGTAACTACAACGCATGAACCTACCATGATATCAAAGAAATGATGAAATTTAAGCAGGTATTAAACATGTATGTTTGTGATATGGTTGGAATTGGATAATAGTTAAATATGATAATCTAGTTAAGCTTCCTAAATCGTATGCCAAGTTACGTAAGTGTATATGTATGTTTGTCCACGGATTTCTCGAGAACGAAAAGTGATAGATGTTTTATTTTAATTTTATTTAGGCAGGTATATTCTAACTTACTTATAGTGTTAGTTCAATCAAAATTGGTTCACTAGTTTCTGACATATGGGTAAACACGGATTGCGTAAGACACGGGGTTCAATTCCTCGTCTGTCACAGGTTCACAGTTGTCTTTTTACAAGTGCAATTTATATTATTAAGTTTGTATGGTGACAAAACACTATAAAAACAAAAATAAACTATAAATTGGATTTCATCATCTTAACTGACTGTTAAAATATTTGTAAAAATATTTCCTTCAGATATTGTGAGAGCAATCTCACAACATTAATGATGTCACGCAGCCTACGCGTTAAGAAGCGCTTGCAAAATTCAACAGGCCTGTTAATGTGACGGTGGCCGAGTGGTATAGGCATACGCCCGGATTGCGTAAGACACGGGGTTCAATTCCTCGTCTGTCACAGGTTCACAGTTGTCTTTTTACAAGTGCAATTTATATGGGTAAACAACTAAAAATAAAAATATATAAAGTAATTCAAAAATATGACGCGTTATTTTAATAATTTCAGTGAGATATTTTAAGGCGGGTAATTTAAGTTTACGTACCTACTTAACCTTAAATAAGACATTGCTATATTTTAGATTGGTAGCTCTATTCTATAAGAAAATAATAACCAAGTACTTGATGTAAAGAAATACTCACTTTTAAACAGATTTATTAATATGATTGTATAGATTAGATTTACGAAAGGTATATATGTAGTAGAGATTAAGTTTAACCGAATTATAATGTTTGATGTATTAAACAAATTAATCACAGCAGTATTAATTTATTTGCGCTCTATGATGCATCATTGACTTCGTTCATAACAAATACGACATACTATAAGTCCAACCGCTGAAAACCTAGTTAATTATGGGAGTATAAACATAGAGAATATAATATTTGGTAAATAAGTGTACCTAGTATGTGTTTATGTTGACACATTAATGGATTTATAATTTATTTTATATTACCTACTCAGTTATTGCAAATGTTCGGCCACTGATTCAACTTTCGGCATTTCCAAACGATTGACTGTTAAAGAATTCCCTATAATATAAGGCACTAGCGCTCCCAGCAAACTTCGTTTCGCCCCCAGCCCCGTCCCGCCCCGGCCCCGTTTTATGCGAATTTTCTTTACTATAAACCTCACGGAGCCCGAGACCTTTTCAACGAATGCAAAACCGTGGAAATCGGTTCGTGCGTTCTGGAATTATAGCGTCAGGAAGGAAAACCCGACTTATTTTTATATAGAACTAGCAGTCCCAGCGAACTTCGTTTCGCCCCCAGCCCCGTCCCGCCCCGGCCCCGTTTTATGCTATAAACCTCACGGAGCCCGAGACCTTTCCAACGAATGCAAAACTGTGGAAATCGGTTCGTACGTTCTGGAGTTATAGCGTCAGGGAGGAAAACCCGACTTATTTTTATATAATAGATATTAAATCCGCCAATTGTACAACTCACGGTGCAAAAAAATTTCTACTTATTTTTAAAACCTGGACATAGAAGAGGCTGCTATAGACATTTATGTTTAGGCAAGTAGATAGGTAGTACTCAAATACGTATTTTAGTCCTGCGGCTGTAGTCTGGTGCAGTAAAATATTACATTTCACAGGAGAAAGGGTTAAGTTTAACGTGCCTGTCTGTGGTATAGTAGCTCCTAAGCGGATGAACCGATTTCCGTCCAGGTTTTGTGTGTTAGATATAATTTTATCCCGAGTGTTCTTAGCTATGTTTCATGAAACTCTATTTAGCCGTTTCTTTATTCGAGACGTTCTTTTGTTTTAATTTGTAATGTAATATACTTATAAATAGAATAGTTTTAAATAAATAAAATGAAAACACAAATTTTTTGTCACTGTTTTATTTTTCGAGCGCCATCTGGCAGCTAAAACTCGTCCAACAGACAACCGCGCCTTTGTTATTATTTTATTCGTTGAACATTATCATAATCTTTTATGATGGAAATTTGCAGAGAAGCAACAAAGAAGATGATCTGAAATCGACAACCTTTGACTTTCAATGTCCTAAAAACACATTGTAATCATTAATTTAATTATTGACTCAGTTCATCTGAAAGTTAGAGTGTCTGCTATTTATCTCGCCTGAAATAACAACAACTACTAACAAACTGGGTTTACCGCCGGGATGATATGATGATTATTATTTAGAATACTAATATAAATTTATTGTAACAAAACGGGTAAAGATATATAATTGACAAGTGACACAATGATATTAATCATGTATAGCACTCAATTAATACCTGTTTAGAAAAATGATAAACATAGTAGGACTGAGCTGTAGGCTACTAGCGGGGCTAAGCGGGGTCATAGGCGGATAGTGGATGGCCACCAGATATGGTGGTTAGCTGCGAAGCAGTCCCTGATCAAACAAAGCGCTGCCATTTAATAAACGTTCCCAAGTGTTGGGCAGCAGCAACGTTAGTATTGGCAGAAGGCTGAAGATATAGGTAGTATATCAGGAAAAGCTTTTGACTGGGTTTAAAGAGGCAATTGCGGTGAGGTAGGCAAGAGGGAACCCATAACACTTCTCTAAATTTGGAGTTTTGGAAAAATCTCCATCGACAAGACCCTAGGCTCTTAAATTTGATCAAGATCATAAAAAATAAGAAAAACAAACATTTTGCAATGAATCCATAAATAAACAGTTAATACGCTGTTGAGAGGGCACTTGAAAAAACTCCAGTTCAACGCTCTTAGCACGTGGCTTTGTTTATTTACAACGTCGAGAGTAACGCTCGTTAATTAAAAAATCTGATAAATATAAGAAAAAAGATAAATATACGGCGTGTGTTGCTTACAGCATATCAGATTGTGAATTATTTTAACTAGAGGGTAAGTCAAATGGCTTTGAGGTTTTATAGAAAAAACATAGGCGTTGATTATAACAGTGTCATTTCAGACCAAGTTTAAGAAATCCAAATCCGAAGAGTGACAATCCAGGACCGATTATCATGGAGTCACAAGACACGGAGCCGACTCCAAACAAAAGGGGAAAGGGTCAGGCAAAGAACAGTGTCTGTGTGATCATGATGAGGCCTATTATGTATAGGTCACACTAACTCGTATTAGGTTTAAAACAAACTAACAGAGACGTTGGCTTTTATTTTTACGCGACATTATAGAGATGGGTGTTATTAGTTAAATTTTAATAATAAAAAATAAAACCTCAAAAGAGAGAATCTGTCAAACATATATAAAATAATAATAATAATAATCTTTTATTTCGGACAGGATCCATAAATTATGTTAGTAATAATTGGCTTAAAACAACTATGGTTAGTATTCTTTTGTTTAAACATTTTTATTTTAATTAAACATTTATGAGCTGCGAGTCAAGGCAGCTGAGGATAAATGAGTAACAGCCCAGTGTCTCAAGATAGGACTATCCTCCCTTGCAGCTATTGTGTTTCTGTTTGTGGTATCGTAGCTCTAAACGGATGAACCGATTATCGCTTAGTTTTTTTTGTGTCATAGATAATTTAATTCCGAGTGTTATTTGCCTGATAGAGATTTTCGTGAAAAATTCACGAGAATCTGTTCAGTCATATTTTATTTGCGCGGAGGGCTTGTAAATTTGAAAAGGTCATGTCGGGCTGCCAGTTCACTAAACTAATTAGCACACTTGTGTATTGCCTACCTGTGCACATACCGACACACTTGTATCTACACTAGTTTCTCATCTTTCAACAATTCTTTCCCTCCGAAGAAATCCTTAGTTACAGAACGCAAAGTAAAGGCGAAGTCTCAATCACGTGTAAGTCACGTTCTTGTTAACGTAAAATGAAACAAAAATGCATGACTGCAATCGTAGTAAGGCATTGAAGTCTAGATTGTAGTAGCAGTTTTGGTATTTGTTACTTTTTTATTAGGTAATTATTAGTCTGGGAAAGTAAAGACCGCTTTTCTATAAAAAACTATATAAATACAAAACTCACAATTGTTGAGCACTGAGATCTTTGCAAAAACAAATAGTAAATAATTGGATTCACTGATATTATTTAAAAAAATAAAAGATATTGTTCACAACATTTGACAAGCAAAGAAAGAGAAAGACTTTAACCTGTAGGGATAACGAAACAAACATTCAAATCACGGAGCAACCCTATACGGGCAATTTTCTTACGGGACTCTCGAATTGTATCACTAATTCCTAATAATAACACAGGTAGGTTTTAATTACGCTGAGTAATTGAAATATCAACACCGTCACAACAAACTGTGTTTGTTTACATATCAAATGTCGTGAGGAAATTATGTAATTGACCTACCTACATCCTACTAAACAAAGCTTACTGAGAAACGCAATGAGCCAATTGGTGTTAAAATATTTTATTTATTTTAACAATTATGCCGTTTACAACACTAATAGGTATTTTATGCCTTGCAACAACATGGATTGTAGACACAATTTCAAAGATACAATAGAGCAACACATATTTTAAGAAGAAAATTAAAAAAAAGAACTACAGAATGCCAACCATTTCCGAAAGTGCAAATTATGGAAACGACTACATTACTTCAAATTTTTAGTGCTAAACTGTACGTAAGCGCGAGTACGCGTTATCAATGAAAAAAAAACGTAATAAAACGTTTCCACTTGCCACACAATTTAATTGTTACAATTGTACCAATTGGCGTGATAATGAACATGAAATACACCGTATTTACGAAACAATAGATGCCATGTCTGTAGTCTGATACCTATGTAATGTTTTTTCATACGTAAAATTTTAGCACATTATAAAAATCTCAAAAAATGGTAATAAAAATCTACGAGGGGTGCACGAAGAAACTTGGTAAGTTTCGTTCAAATGTAAGTCCACCTTTTGTGTGCAAGTATCTACCAGTCATACCTTTAACACGTTCCGGGACACTACTCCAGACACAATAGATGTTTTATTGTTTTCACGCCTGTAGGCGGGCACTGTCCCGGAACGTGTTAAAAAGGAATGGCGGGCAAGTGGCGATGATACAAGAATAAATTAGCTAAGTTTATTTAGTGTTAGAATTATGTTTTATTTAATGCTTGAATTTGTTTGAAAATGACAACTGGCGGTAAGGTAAGGCGGTAAGCCCAAGCGGTGAAATGATCCAATAGATGCAATGAGGACCTTTTTGCAAAGGCGGGTTATGAAGTTTTACAGTGACTTGGTATAAAGTGCTCGGTTAACAAAAAAACATTAATGTCTTCACTTAGCAGCTTAGTATAGATTAGAAAACGTTAAATTAATGAGTCAAGTGTAAGGATGTGTAGGAACAACTTTCTTCGCTTATCTATCAACATACTTAATTTGGTTAGGCATAGTCAAGGAGCTAGAAAGCATTTACAAGACCTAAGTATATTTAGAAAGAAGCAAAGATTTGGAAAACCTTTTTTAAGATTGATGTATTTCTTAAATTTTTAAGTGCTTCTTGGTATAAGAATAATATATATGGCAATAAATGAATCTAAATCTGAGACTTTTCGTGTTTGGTTTGTGGGCAAGCATTTTCATTTTCTACATAGGGAAGACCCCTTAGTAAATTTCAAGACGTAGTGTCATTCAATTTATGTTTTTAGCTTTGACGTTTTTACAAAACTAACTTACTTATGTTAACATACGTATTATGATTAAAAAATTGAAATATTTGCAATTCACGAAAAATGTGACTACCTACATAGTAAACAAACCAATCTAAAGAATCAGCTGTAATTTATGCAATTAATAACGCGTTATGGAGATGACGAATTGAAATTAGTCACACATTTTTTTTACAAACTGTGCGGTTTTTCCTAATTTTTAATTACTCGTTTACAGTGAGAAAGCGTACATTCTCGATTAGTCTCAACATTTTTCAATTATTATGTTTATGTTTTATACATTAACATTTGACATTATAAGCTTTGACACGTGAGCAAGATGGAAAAAATTACACTTTTTATAGTTTTGTACATAAATAGAGCTGTTTATTGTGATATTTATCGTTACATTAATAGATACGCGTCTAATTGTCAGAGGGCCGAGATACCTAGCCTGCACATGAATGAGTCACTGTGTGAGTAACAATGCTGAATGGTCAAATACATGATCTTCCGGTTGATCGCTGAAGGTATTGTGTATCCAGCAAGCGTCCGCTATACGATTGCATGCCAGTATAGCTTAGAGGAAAGCAATAAAGATTTAAAATAAATAAATGAGAAATGTAGATCGGGAACGTTTTTTGATGCATATAGGTATTGCAAGTATGGCAACGACATAATGCTAGAAACGCGCCCACGTATTGTATTCTGATGATGGAATGGAACTTAAAATTGAATATGTCAGACGCAATTAAGCATCGTGCCTATGAGTTTATTTGCTTACATGCTAGTAAGCGCTTGATTCGGAGTTTTTTTTATTAACACATATGACATCATTGATGATAGAAATACTAAAGAGATACAGTTATGTAATAGTCCAGTGCTGTGTAAGGTAATTGTTCTGACCTTGCAATATAGTTTAAGAGTTAACTCTTACGAGATCGATACTTGGTATTTGAATGGACGCGTGTGCGAAATGCGGGATAAACAATAAACATTAATTCTGCGCCGTATAAGCGTTTTTAGTCCTGTATGCTTGTGACTGGCCTCTACGGGTGTTATGAAACTGTTTTTAAACGTGCATTTTAATACTTAGTATTTTAATCTAGATAAGGATACTAAGTAGGAATTTATTAGAAGCTGTTTTGCTATTGTTAATTTTTTCTACTATTAATCAGTCAGGTATCAAACGAATGCCGAGAGTCGCATAACAATGGAATTTTTATTGTGTCTCGTTTACACATACTTGACGAGTTAATTAGTTACAATTCCAAACGATCCATTTTGTTTCATTTATTTAAGTTTCTCTACCGCATTGTTACCATTGATTATTACATCACATAAAATCGTTGTGTCTTCAATAGTTATTGGAAGTATATTACTATTTAACTGCAGTACATATTCGAGAACTACCTCCATAAATATTTAAAGTAATTCCAAGGATACAAATCACATATTCATCTCATACTTTATACAAGATGTAGCATCCTTCGAAACAAATACGACGTACTAGTCTGAAAACTGTCTAAATGAGGCGTTTCTCTGTGCAACAACAAGCATAGTATACAGTTTTGATTAGGTACCCGGAAATAAATTAATAACAATCATTTTTTTTTAAACTTATTAAGTTATTCAAAAGACTTTATTGTATTTCAATAAATATTTTTTTAAAAGTGTTAAGAACTAGTGGGAGTAGTTATATATTATTTATTTGTCTAAAGATCAGTCAGGTCAAGTAACCTGTCGTCGAAAGCGCCAGTGTGCTTTTTCGATCTCGAACACTCGAAACAATTTGGGCACATCCTGTGCACGGACGTACATCATCAACAATTTATTGTTCCTTGAATCGTGTTTCGCTTTCTTGCTCTCAACGGAACACGAATACGAAATAAAAGGCCTTTTGCTTGCTCTCGCATTACCATAACAACGTGTTTCTATTCCAGTTTACATTCAATGTCAACTATGCTCGTAATGTTTGTAGAAACGCATTAAAGTAACTTTGATGACGCCAAATTATAGTGTGAAATAAACAAATATACCATAAATTAGTTATGAGTTATCAGAACACGAAAACGGCAACACAAATAACCTACATTCAGTTTTAAGCGTAAACAAACATTTATGATAAGAAAATACGGCTATGAGTAATCTTGTGAAACTGTTGATATGAACTTATGAAAGATTATGACAAATAAAAATATACAAATAGAATTTGTTACAGACGATAATACCTTTACAAATAATACTAGACGCAAGATGCAACAACTTAAATTTATCCGTCAAAGAAAATTTAATGGCAATATTATTTATAATTAAGTATAAAAACTTGTACAAAAATGCACGCAATCAGCTAAATTAAAAGCATAACCTGATATTCAAATAGCAAATTAAAATAATTATGATTGTAACGATAGACAAAAAGGAAGTGCTGAGATACAAAAATCAAGAGAGGTCAAAATCATTTATCAAACCAATCAATAAATCATTCTTCGATCTTTATTTTGGAGGTTACAAAGATGCAGAGTGCAGCATCGAATTATTAAGAAATTCATATCACGTAAACATTTTTGTTATTAAACAATCAGACCACACCTGATAAATATTTAGAAGTATTGTTGTTAAAGCTCTGCTTAATATCCTGTTTAGTATGAGCTTATTAACATCAGAATGAGCGCAGCATGGCTCCTAGCCTATTCTCTGAGTCGGTATTTAACTCTGTCATATCAAAGCAAGCATGTGAGTCGGAACGTTGCGCGAGAAACGAACGCATCGAGCGAGCGTCAAAAATTGGCGCGAAAAATTACGTGACCGCAGACGATAAATCGAAAAAGTTTTATTTTGTTTTAAGAACCAGTCAGTCAAAACGTGAAAACATACGTGAGCACAGAAAATAAATGCAAAAATTGTTATTCGTTTTAAAAACTAGTCAAATACGTGCAGTATTATTTGACAGTGAATTAAAAACTTTTTCAGTATTATTATGTTTAGTTTCTAGTGAAAATGAGACCGTTACTGTTTATTATTTTGGCGGGATATGCTGTGAGGTGCAACGATGCAAGGTTAGTTAGTTTTTATTCATCTAGTGCTATTTAAAAATTGTAGTGGTAGTGTAGGTATTATAAGGATTAAATTTTTAAAGGACAACATGCTAAATATTTATGTAAAACCTACCTATTTTTGTTTTAAAAATATCCTAACAAATGACGTATGAATTTTTTTATGAGCAATAAGTTTTTAATCAGTATTTCCTTTGTGTTTCCTGGCATTTTTAAAACAGCAGACTGAAAAAAAAGTATGTATTTATAATACGTCCATGAACCAGAGAGTATGACACCTTTGAGACATTATCGCTTGAGTTCAACGCATTGTATGTTTATTTTTAAAGATAAATATTTTTCTTCTTTTAAAACTTAGCCACAAATAAAATAAATACACTTGGTTAATCACGCTTACCAACAGGAACGTCAGGGTCTGAAAACATGTCATTCATCCCCCAGCCTACAATTACGATAAAATCTTAAACGCAAAGGGATTGATAGGTCGCTGGCGGTCGCGTAAACAAATAAATGACAAAATAATGCTGACATCTGTGCGGCTTTAATTTCATGTTATTTTGTTAAAAAAAAAACTAACTTAAAACGCAACAATATTTTACATTTAACATGGTTTCTTTTTGTTAAGTTTATCAAAAAAGTATGAAAAAAGTTTGCAGAAAAAACATACTTAAATACAATTAAGAAATTTAGATACTTTATGAAATGAGGAAAAGGTATAAAAAATTCAATTACCTAAGTAAGGAATATTTTAATTGAATAACTTTAAGATAAGTAACTATGAAAATGGGTTAAAAAGTTATTAACCGCTGGTGGCCGAATGAAAGTGATATCTCAAATAACATTATCTTCAGCACTGTTTACTGAAAAAGCGTTGCTTAGCAACGGCATTATGACAGTATAGTTTGACACACATAACGATGCAAGTGTATTCATGTGAAAATTATCTTTAATTCCATAGAAATACGTCTCGAACTTAAAACTCAAACGATATGGATACACCGTAGAGTTTAAAAATAAACTGTTCTTGTAAGTGACCTGTTTTAAAATCTAAATGCAGTCGCTTTGTTTTGATTTAAATATTTTTTTATAAACAGTAGATATAATTTCTACACCTTTATGATGTGCAAAATTAGTAATCTATCTTACTAATATAAACTGGCCCAGATTTAGGGTCAGCCTAAAAAATAATACCTATATAAAATGAGAAGTCTCATTTATAGAACCATAAATAACCCAAATGATATAGGTACATATCACAGACAACAAAATGTCAATGGCGTCATATACGACCGATCCCTATCATAGAAGTCCATAAAACCGGGAGTTATGTTCAATTGTCAGAATACTTCGCGTGATACATTCCTATCGTCTGCGCTAGGGCATTCTGTCTAGCGGCCATGGTTTGTCCAAGTTAGGTTATTTGGAGCGTTGGCTAGCTGATGTCATTTTTTGTCTATAGACAGTTAATATGTAGGCTAGAGATAAAAATTATCATACTTAATTAACTCATTTTTTATTAAAGTCGTCCATAATGGCATACTAACATAAGTACTTGATACAATAACAATATCTACCATAGACATAGATCTAAACCGAAGATTGTCACAGAGTATTATATTATCTGTGTCACAGTCACTCCCGGCTAGTGTGGACAAAGGGTGTTCAAAAGGAACCAAGCTTCCATTGTAAACCCATTTTTAGGGTTCCGTAGTCCATCAAGGAACCGTTATAGTTTCGCCATGTCCGGCTGTCCGTTCGCAGTTCAGCGCAGAGACCTGAAGTGCCAGAAAACTGTGATTTGGCATGGGTGTGTATTCTAATCTCCCCGCTAAAGTGGTAAAATAAAATTTAAGTTTTTTTTACCGGGTAACTGATTTTTTTCTCCTACCAAACCCATCGTGTGGGGTATCGTTGAATACGTCTTTCAAAATGATTGTGAGTTTTCTAACAACACTTTTGATAAAGTGGCCTGTTTCCGTAACATTTAGTTTTAAAGGGCTAATTTTTGTTAGAGTCCTCCCCAACTAAACGGTAGTAGATAAAGACGTGAAAAAATCTTAGCACTAGAACATATAATGAATTAAGAAAAAAACTATCACGGCTTTGATATGTAAATAAATTACGGAGTTGTAGTCCATAAACTTCAAGCAAAGTAACCCCATATTCGATGACAAATTTTCAAATTTTGCTAAAAAATGTTCGATGTTTCTATTACTAACGTTCATAGCGACTCAATTTTTTATATAAATAAATATGTGAATGTATTTTTAAAGATGTGAATGAGCACGGGGGGAGAACATTATGAATATCATGGCGAATTATGAATGGTTCTGAAGTTAACGCGAAAACTAATCATTGATCTAAAGGCTTAACGGATTTATTTCGTGCACATTTATTTGTAACTACATTAACGCCTGACGTTTCGAATGCTTTACAGCATCTGTGGTCACAGCCAGACTGCCTGTCGTTTTGCAGGTCCGTAAAGTGTTTCAATCATAAAATTATGATGAATATCAGTCAATTTAATATTTATACCAAGGAATCCCCAATATAATATACCAAGAAAATACCAAACGTTATAAAGCGCATACTTCGGTATCTGTATATGTATAAAAAATTACAAACTGACTGACTGGATGATATATCAACGCACAGCTCAAACCGCTGGACCTAGAGAATTTTGCACATAGATACCTTATACAGTGTAGGCATCCACTAAGAAAGGATATTCCAAAATTCCATCCCTAAGGGGATGAAACAGGGGTTGAAAATTTGTGCATAGGTTCCTTAAATGATGCAAGTGAGCACCACGTTTTTTTTTTTTAATTCCATCCCTAAAGGGGTGAAACGGCGGTTGAAAGTTTGGATGAAACTTCTTATTCCTTGATTGGATTCTCTCTCAAAAAATTGTACATAGGTTCCTTAAATGATGAAGGTCAGCACTATGAAAGGAATTTTCGAAATTCAATGCTTAAGGGGGTTAAATGAGGGTTGAAAGTTTGTATGAAGTCTGTTAGTATCAAAGTTAGAATCTTGAATTTGTGTTTAGGCTGAAGATTATTAGATAAGGGATGGGAGAGGGGAGAGGTAGGGGAGTAATATATAGTTATTATGTATTGCCCCAACATTGCCCCCGAATTGTAAGCACGTGCATTGTACAATATGTCAACGATTCAAATTCAAACTATGTAACTATCAAATATACGGCCTCTAAAATTGTATAATGGTACAAGGTTCCAGGTTATAGCTCTTCGACGCAATGTTATTGAGGCCAAAATATTAACTGGATCTGCCAGAGGACAAACAGTATTCGTGTTCCGTATATTAACCCAAAATGACCTCCCGTTAGAATTAAGAAGATTGCAGTTACCCATCAAGGTGTGCTTCGCCATAACTATCAATAAATCACATGGGCAACCATTGAAATTTTCTGGGATTGATTTACGGTAAGATTATTTCTCTCATGGACAGTTTTACGTGGTATGCTCACGCGTGATAGCTCTTCAACCGGCCTGGTTGTTTTAGTGCTCTCCTCTGAATTAGTGAAAAACATTGTGTATAGAGAAATACTGTAACCTGAAATTTAGTGATTCACGTTGGGAGCCAACTATCACGGTACCGATCCATTCATGTTTCGGTGATCGCAGATTGGGTAAAAGTTAAGGCTTTTATTTAAGTTTTCATCATCGAGGTGTGTAGAGTAGGGAGATCTAGTCGGGTGCTTGGTATAGGGGTATTACAAATGTAACAATATGCAATGATTATTACATTGATTTATTCTATCGTTTCTGAACAGGTTGGGGAAGGAAAATGTGTACTCAAAAATGCATGCACACAAATAAAGAACTAGAATGAGTAAGTACAAGAAAAAGCATGCACACAAATAAAATAAAATAAAAAATACATAAGTCCTTCAACAACAAGGTCAGCCTGATCTCGTCCTTAAAATTGCTGAAACCGTTTTCTGCCTAAATTGTCTACTCATAATAAGTACCTAAGCTCTAACTGCAGCTCATCTAAACTAGTATTATGAAGCTAAAGGATTTTGTTTTGTTTTTTTTAAAGCGCTAATCTTAGGACCTAATAGTCTGACTAGAAGGTTATAGGATATACAACTTCACGCTGCGACCTACAGGAACAGAAAACCTAAAACAAAACGCGCGGAAGAACTCTCGGGGATTGCTAGTTAAAAAAAAAAATTAAAGTTCACAAGTTAAAGCGTACTGTGCCTAAAACTTTCTGGGAAACTATCTACTAATAAACGAAAAAGCTAAAGTAGTTGTTTACCTAAACAAGCAGGTACTTATCTGAAAAAAGCTATATCGCTTATAGCCTAAAAAAAGCCTTTGCATTAACCTACCTACATTGTAGACAAAACTAAACTTATTTCGAAACTAAAACACTCCTATACTTATGTACAACCGACTACGTAAAACTCTGCCCTAGTTAGTCCTTACATGATTTAAAAACAAAGTCAAATAAAGTGGCTGACCTTTTCTGTTGTTAAAAAAGCATGCTACGTACCTGCAACAAAACAAAAAATATATTAGTGAGATACTTAATGCATGTAATGATTTAGTTATAATATTTAATGCGTTTAATATACAGGGGTAGATTTTTATCAATTTCATTGAAAAAGACAAAGCACAGCATGAAATGTCGTTTATTACTTTTTGAAATTACTTTACGTGTCTATGGAAGCAAATCATCATCTTTGAATCAGTCCACTTATTTGTAGGTATGTAGATAACATTAAATATTCAAATAAGAGTTTAAATTAATAAGAAACGAATGTAAAAGGAAATTTTGAAACGGCATTTAGACTTTTAGGAAAAAAGGGCTCCTCACCTTTTAATCTTCAGATGATTTCCACCGCTGGCAGCCGCAGCAACGATGTCTCGAACACAAGCATGCCCTTACCTACAACAAACAACATTTTTATACAAACAGCCCCTGCACCAAGAAATCATCTTTCTGGAATGACTAACGGTGATGCTTTTGAGATAGCGGCGTGAGATATTTATAAACATGAAAGAGTTTGAAAGAAAGAAAGACCGAAAGAAGCGTTTATTAATTATAATTAGGTTTGTGTTGTTTAACGCGTTTATATCAGAATCTAGAATGGAAAACGCGGCAGCAGTGGGGCCTTTTTAGGGTTCCGTAGCCGAATGGCAAAAAACGGAACCCTTATAGTTTCGTCAAGTCTGTCTGTCTGTCTGTCTGTCTGTCTGTCTGTCTGTCCGTCCGTATGTCACAGCCACTTTATTCTGAAACTATAAGCATCACATAGCTGAAACTTGGTAAGTAGGTGTATCTTGTTTACCGCTTTCCGATTCAGATACAAAAAGTAAGAAAAAATAATATTTAAGGGGGGGCTCCCATACATGAAACTAAAACCTAAATTTTTTTTTTAATCAAACCTATGCGTGTGGGGTGTCTATGGATAGGTCTTTGAAAATGATGTTGAGGTTTCTAAAACTATTTTTTCTAAAAGTGTAAGGTTTGAGATATAGACGCTTCCAAAGTGGTAAAATGGGCGTCCCCCCCATCTAACTTTTGAACTAAGAAAGTGAAAATTTTGAAAAAAATATATGATGTAGATCTCAACAAAAACTTGCAACGAAAATTGGTTTGAAGAAGATCGAACCAGTAGTTTTTGAGATATTGCACATTTTTATCAACCGCAAATATAACTTTGTCTTTCATACAAACACTATGAAAAACAAAGTTATTTTTGCTGCCACAATATATTGTGATGTTTTCGTTAAGTGAAAGTAAGTGGACCCTGAATTCAGTTAAGGGTGGCACGGAACCCTCAGTGCGCGGGTCCGACACGCACTTAACCGGTTTTTATAAATTGGTGCTTACCTTATCGACGCTGTAGCCGTGCGTCCCCGCAGCCGCAACAGACGCAGCCTTCTTGGTAGTTGATCCGTCTGGAAAAAAAAATAGTTATCACTTGCACTCAACAGTCTAACACAGTCCTTCTAATCAAGTTCAACGCTCAACACTAACTTAAGGCTAAATAAGCCTGGTTTGGAAAGTACAAAAAAAACAAAATCTGATATGTATTTCAAATAAATACACCGCTGAAGTGACTTACAAGGTGGAAGTCACTAAGAATAACGGAAAAGTTTTAATAGTTTCGATCAAAGATTATAATTGAAGTAAATAACTATGCAAGAGTACATTAATTAGTTGTAATTTTAGTAGAAATAAACCTTGATTTACTACTAACCTTGCTGC
Source organism: Pyrausta aurata (assembly GCA_963584085.1). Taxonomy (NCBI): domain Eukaryota; kingdom Metazoa; phylum Arthropoda; class Insecta; order Lepidoptera; family Crambidae; genus Pyrausta; species Pyrausta aurata. The sequence continues at coordinate 9,973,954 of OY757276.1, forward strand.
GATGTAACCAAGGAGGTATCTTTTCATATCAGCCCTGCGTGGGCGCCGACTGTTAAGTAATAATTAATTTTGAAGCTGTAACAAAATAAACATTAATTATAATACCTTTGTAACGTCGCACCTATTGTTTGGTAAAATACTTATATAAATGATAAAACTTTCTGCTGATAAAACCTAGATATGGACAGGGAAGTGATTTCAGTGAGAAACTTATTCAACAAATTCGTATGAAGTAACTTTGATTTGTGTGACAGGTAAGTGGGAACTCAATCATGTTTTACAGGAAATTATAAGGGCAATAAAATTGATTAAATACATACCCCCTTATCTATATCTATACTAATATTATAAAGCTGAAGAGTTTGTTTGTTTGTTTGTTTGTTTGAACGCGCTAATTTCCGAAACTACTGGTTCGAATTGAATAATTCTTTTTGTGTTGGATAGTCCAGTCATCGAGGAAGGCTATAGGCTATATAACATCACGCTACGACCAATAGGAGCAAAGATATAGTGGTAAATGTGTAAAAAACGGGAGAAAGAAGTCACGATTCCACGCGGACGAAGTCGCGGGCAAAAGCTAGTTAATAATAACTGAAACGGTATTTTAAACCTATTTTAGCTTACACTGTTTTGTCAGTTTCTGTCAAATGATGACAGCGCCAAGAAAGAATGAGACAAAACAGTTTAAGCGTTAAAACAGGTTTAAAAGACCGTTTCAGTTATTATTAATAAGGGGGTTAGTAGATAAGGAACCCTTCGTGCGCGAGTCCGACCTGCACTTGGCCGGTTTTTAGGACATCTGAATGAAAAAGCGAAAAATCTCCCTTTTCCTGGGGAAACCTCCCCGACTGTATCACTCCAAATGACAAACAGCTGTCATATTTGAAAGAAAATAAAGATTGATGGCTTTTGACAGGTGTCCATACAGCACCATTCACGGAGACGTCAATTCGGTCACGTGACCTCAAATAAATAATGAAAAAAATGCAACATTACAAGATATGGGCGGTAAAGTTGAGGACCGTGAGTATATTTTTACGAGAACAGAATATATAAGTTCGATTTCCTTGGAAACAAAATAATACTATAACTGCCGACAACCAATTTCAAACTCAGCTAAGGTATTTTTGATGAACGTGACAGACAAAGATATGATAAAACAATGGCAACAAACATTCCGGTGACAATTCATATTCGTCGTTTCTCAAGTTATGCAAAAAAACCGGCCAAGTGCGAGTAGGACTCGCGCACAAAGGATTCCGTATCTACTTAACTAAGCTCGTACATATCCTGTAAGACATAATATTATGATCAACGAAAATAGCCATATAAGGTTTGATTCCCTTAAAATAAAAAATAAAAAACGATATTTTTACAGCGATATTTTAAGAGAATCAAAACCAGTTTTTGAGTTAGGTTTCAGATTGATATATTAACGCGTTTTGGAGTTTAAAAATAGCGTGAAAATTAATGTGAAAATCACTTTGCTTTAGGGCATAGCTCTGGAATTTGTATATCTATCATAGCCGTGATAGCCCTCATTCTAAATTCCTACATCTACTACCGTTTAGTTGGGAGAGGGTGGGGACACGGGACTCTTAACAAAAATTTGCGTTTTAAAACTGATGTTACAGAAAAAAATATGTTAAGTAACTCAAAATCATTTAGAAAGAGCTATTCAACGAACAAGACAGGTTAGGCGAGATAAAACACCCCCTTTTTACTTGTGGGGGAGGTACCCAAAAAAATACTAAACTATTCAAAATGTTATTTTACCAATAACCATGCCAAATATTTTTTTTTTACTTACGGTCTTTAAGCTAAACCTCGGACCGACGGACAGAAGGACTTGGCGAAACTATAAGGGTTTCTAGTTGGGTAAATATTTAATACAAAAATAGTGCAATACATTTTTATATTTGTATCCATATGTGTAAATACAACTTACTACCGTTTCGAAATTTTAGTAATAACAGTAGGTACATAAAGCTTATTTATCGTAGTTATTATAATAACTGTACTTATTGCTTATTTTTCAATCGTTTGTGTATTTGTCACCGTAAAATTGTGAATACCGTTAGATTATAATCTCTCGCGATATTGTAAACTATTCATAGAGTGTGAACCTTAAAATATTCCTTACAATTCATCGCATTATTTTTCGTTAGATTATAATCTATCGAAATGAAACTATTAAATCACGAATCAAGTCGAAATGAGTATAATTTTGAAGACCGGGTTTGTAACTCGCACTATTAAATTTCAACCACAAACCGGCTCAAAGGGAAAGTTTGTAGTATCTGCTGGACATGTCCGGAATGTAGAAGAACGAAGAACGAAACAGGGAGTCTTCGTTAATTGAAGCCAGCATTATAATAAGACAGACTTCTATTACCTACTATGAAACCTCACAAAACATCTATGAATACGAATATTCATTTCCGTTTGAAATCATAATCAGTTTGAGCTTTAATAGACTTGTATTTAATTATTCGTTGCATTGCGGGTGAATACAGCACGAGAAGTCACAAGTGTTTGTTGGAACACATTTCGTCGCTACGTAACAGGGGCTGGCTGACTCGTCTATTATCTTGCCATCAATAAAATGATCCATCACCACTGAAACAAAATAAAATTAATGTACGTAAAATGTGTTATATGAGAACAATCCCAATGATTTAAATAAGGTTATGATGTACTTACTTTGTTCTCCTGAATGCAGCTATCCATTTTTACCATTGTGCTACTTTCCAAACGGCTAATTATTAATTTAAAATGTGTAATTTTGTTATAATATTTAATTTCTATAACTTTTGAATTGCAATTAATAAATTATGATGATCCTTTGTAAATTATAAATAAAATATATACAGGCTGTTTCTTAAAAGGTGCCAAGCCGATGCACGGTGTTAGGTGCGCACCATACCTATAATAATAACCCTTTGTATATTCAGTGATTTTTCGTAGTTACCGATAAGTATATTTGCTAATAAAGTTTGTATGGAAATGCTACTAAAAATCAGTTGTATTATTATTACAGAGCACGCTATTCATATTGAACTAAAATCTGATTCATAATAAGTATATTCAGCAATAAAACAAGTTTTTTCATTTTTTTTATATGCATACACTTAATACGGAACTTTATTATGAAAATATCTCTTTAACTACCAAAAATTGCGAAACATATATAGGGGTTCATTTGATAGAAATTGTGGTCATATATGATCACGCGTCGGCTGACGCGTTCCATGAAGCATACGAGGCCGCACCTCCAAAAGTGTCCGGCCTAACAATGAAAACAAGTAGATATATTTACAAAACCTTTTTTATTTTTCTATATAGTCTCCCTCTATTTCAATGCACTTTGCAGATCTCTTGATAAGCATTCCTATCCCCTTAAAAAAATACTCTGAAGTTTTGTCCTCAAAATGGGCGAAAACCGCTTGACCCACTTCATCATCCGAAGAAAACCGTCTTCCCCTTAAGTCTGCCTTAAGTCTTGAAAACAAATAATAGTCGCTTGGGACCAGGTCAGGGCTGTAAGGTGGGTGGCGAATTTCCTCGAAGCTACATTTTGCTACAGCAGCTTTGGCAATTGCAGCAGTGTGAACGGGAGCATTATCGTGGAGAAGCCGCACACCTCTACTGATTTTTCCACGTCGCTTCTGCTTGATTGCCTCTCGTAACTGCTCAATAAGGGTAATGTAGTAGCTGCCATTTACCGTGGTATTCCTTTCTTTTATGTCAATCATCAGTATTCCGTAACAATCCCAGAATACCGTTGCCATTATCGTTTTGGTGGATTGCGTTACCTTGGCCTTTCTAGGCGGCTTTTCACCAAGACGACGCCACTCCATCGATTCCCTTTTGGACAGGGGATCATAGTACAAAACCATGGTTTCGTCTCCCGTAACAATCAACTCCAAATAACTTTTTCCGTAACGCCTATACGCGTCTAAAACTTCTTGAGAACACGCTTTTCGCTCTGTTCGCTGCAAGCTCGAAAGAAGTTTGGGTACCCACCTAGCACTAACTTTATTCATGTGAAGATGTTCATGAAGAATCCTAAATACTGAAGTTTTCGAAAGCCCGGTTCTTGCCGCTATTTCTTTAGTCTCAAGTCTTCGATCACTCAGAACTTCCTCTTCCACTAATTTGACACAGTCCTCGGTGAGTACTGCCACAGGCCGGCCGGGGGCGAGGTTCGTCGTCAATGGACTCCCGTCCTAAACGAATCTGCTTACGCCATTATTTAACGGTGGAAAACGACGAAGAAGAATCCCCGTACACGGCATGTAACCTTTTTTTTATATCAGTTGGACCGATTCTTTCCTTGGTCAGGAATTTGATCACGGAACGATATTCCAATTTGAACATATCGGAAATTTACCAACTTCCTATAGTTTAAACACCGTAATATCAAAACCACAAGCAACAGAAACACCAAAATCATACACGAAACAGCGGAATAAATGACAATCGCGATGACATATTTTTTATTTTATTTTAAGCCGCCAAATTTTTCTAGCCAGAAACTTTTTGACCACACCTCGTACTGTATATAAGACTAGGTTTGGCCCTGCTTAAATATTATGATGCGACTAAATCGAAGTGTACCTATAGCAGCCGTAGTATACAAGTTGCAACAAAAGGCTTAACGAAGCCTTAAACCTCGCATTCAGTACAATAAAATAAATCGTATGTAACATGAATAATCGCTGGGATCAAATAGAAACCAATGAAACGCAAACAATTTTTTTTAAGATTTCTACAACTTTCTCAAGAACAACTCGTCTATTTTATGTTCTTATATTTAATTGATTTATCAAAATTAATTACATCAATTAAGAAGGCAAACCTGTTGAACTGTCTTTTTAAATATATCAATTGGTTAGTATCTTAGGAATTTTTTATATCGTTAGAAAGTAACAGGTTTTTGCGTCGTAATTATTGATGTAATTAATCTCATTTAAAGATAAGCGGTTGAATATGAAACCGGACGCGTACTTTTATTATTTTAACCCCCGATGCAAAAAGAGAGGGGTTTTATAAGTTTGACGTTTGATTGTCCGTCTGTCTGTGTATTTGTCTGTGGTTTCGTAGCTCACAAATGTACCGTATAATTTTTTGTATCATAGATTTATTTCAAGTTTTCTTAGCTATGTTTCATGAAAAACTGTCCAGCCGTTAATTATTGGCGCCGATTTTTTTAATTAAATGTGATGATATAATTGTCAATATTAAATTGTGTATGATTGTTGAATGTGATGTGATAATTATTATAATTAAATTACTTAGCCTTCCACTACGACCTCATCAGCGCATTTTATTGATTGTTTGCCCATTATTAGTAACTCTTAGTATCCAATCATAGTAGGTAGTGAGTATTAGTTCCAATGACATTTACGAGTATTACTAACATCACAAATTGTTACGATTATACTGACCTGCTACGAAACATTGAGTTACACTTTGGAAACTGTTTATAAACGTAGTTTGCTTTCGCTCCGATTCGCACGTTATCAGATTTAAACAGAGTTAGCTAAGTAACAGGGTTGACAACTAAAAGTAGAAACTAGTATTTTTAACAGAACTTATCATAATGAAATTTAAAATAAATAAAAAATAAAAATATTTTTTTTGCTGTTTTTTTTCAAAACTTCAAATAAGGAAAGAGTTTTCTCTTGCCTTCTACACCGCAATTCAAGAACCGGGGTTTTTCCCGCCTCTAAATGCCCTGTCAAAAGCCTATTCTGATAAACTACCTCTATATCTATCTTTAGCATACTGCCAGTACTGATGTAGCTGTTACAACACCAGGGAAACACTTATTTTATGGTAGGGAATAATGGTGACGAGACAGTCAACTGATTCAGGTTGTCCAAAAAATGGGACTTCAAAAGGATATCTTACATAGTTCTTAGACTAGCTAACACTACATAATGTAAAGCCCTGTCTGCAAAAATGATCCTTCTTTGCGATGAGAAAAAGTATACAGGTTTGGTCCTTTTAAGGGACAGAACCCTTATAGTTTCGCCAAGTCTCTCCGTCCGTAGGTATGTCACAGCCACTTTATTCTGAAACTATTAGCATTACGCTGTTAAAACTGAGTAGGTAAGTACATATATCCTGTTTATCGATTTACGATTCTCGAACAAAATTGAAATCAGCAAGTAAAAATTCAAAAAAAAAATATTTAGATTTTTACAAATACTTTCAACGAAAATTAGTTTAAACGAACCGTACTGGTATATAGTTTTTGAGATAAAGCACATTTTCAACAACTGCAAATATAAATTTGATATATTTGTCATGTTTGTTTCTTTCATAAAAACACTATGAAATACAAAGTTATTTTCGCTGTCCAAAATATTGTAATATTTTGACTAAGCAAAAGTAATTCAAACCCTGACGGAACTCTCAATGCGCGAATCCAACTCACACTTGGCCGGTTTTTTCTTTTTATTTGCCCTGCTTCTCTTTCGACATCTATAGGTAATCAATCATAGTTAATCTTGATGTGTTTGCTCTTAGCACTCGATTACACTCAGATGCAGTAGAGAATCAAAAATGGTAGTTACGCCGGCCAAGCATATTCTGTAGTTCGTAAACTAAATCCATGGCAACCCTAACTAAAGTCGTTGCTGAGATTTAACTCTCAGCTCTAAGCGATTTATCTTATCACCCAGCCCTACGCTAACTATTACTCACAATTCAGTTACTAACCCGTGACCTAGTTAGCTGAATCGATGTTGCACAGCAAATATTTATTCGTACGAGTACACAACGTGATGATATTGCTTCCGGGACTGTGACAAATACTACACGATTTAATATGAACGTGATGTAACAGGTGTGGGCCACTGACAGTTAATGGTCTTGCAGGTTTGTCAATTTGTTGACTGATTATTTAGAAAGCATACAACCTTAATGTAAAATATTCATCATCATCATCATCATTATCAGCCGAAGGACGTCCACTGCTGAACATAGGCCTCCCCCATGGCTTTCCACAACGACCGGTTGTGAGCGGTCTGCATCCAGTGCGATCCTGCGATCTTCACAAGGTCGTCTGTCCATCTTGTCGGCGGACGTCCTACGCTGCGCCTTTGGTCGAAGGGTCTCCAATCTAGAACTTTTCTGCCCCAACGGCCATCAGTTCTTCGCGCGTAAGTAAAATATTATTAAAGTTGTAAAAAAAAACAACGGGCATTCGGCAATTTGGCATCCATAACTTCCAGAAGCGGCCAATGAGCTCGATTCCGGAAATTCCACCGACCAAAATTTAAGTTAATATCTCTTCTTCTTATAAATAAATTAAAAGGGACAGACTGCAAGGATTTAAAATCGACAATACTGACATAGTGATCAAGACAAAAGTAAATAAGTGTAGACTCTCTTTTCATTTATTAAGAAAAGAATGAGAACTATTTTATTACTAATGTTTTCATAGTTTGATACACAATTTCCGGATATTTTTCGCGAAGATTTATTAAATTTGATTACATTCTATCGAAGACCCACTCCAGACCACTCACTGAAAGATTTCAAGACACAGTCAGCTCTTTCTGCGTGGATAAGTACGAGAATAAGAATAATACAAACTAATATTTTAAATAGCACTATAGCGTAAGCCACAGTGTTTGATTCCTTGTCTGTGATGATCACAGTTGCTTTTTACAAGTGCAATTTATAATGAAAAAGACATAAATTTAGTTTTAGTTTTATTCCGTGGCATGTAGTGTAGTGCATGTAGCTGAACAAAAGAACTTGGTTGTTTAGGCAGGTTTACGCACAAAGCTCAACATACGGCATTAAATAATAATCCATCAATAGGCTACTTAATAAATCAATAACATATTAAGGAATGGAGTCGTTTACGATAATTCCGTCTTTAAATTTTAAATACATAAATATTCGTCGTGATTGACGAATAAAGGTAAACTTGACTTGATAAACATAACACTAATTTTGTAAACAATATGTGCCCTCAATCGGATCTGTTGAGTCAGGTCGCAAGTCGTCATTGACCTTGTATACACACGTAATGTACAAATTCTAGTAGGTGTTATTATAGTAAAGCCGCTTTGAGAATGCATTTTTGTCGATTTTAATGTTGACAAACCATACATTTTGTGTGAAAATCGTAAATGTCAAAATGAATAGCTTTTTCAAAGCGGTAAAATTATAGTAAAATGGAAAAAATATAGTGGTAAAAGCTAACGGTGTAGTCGGTAAAAGATAAACGCTACTAATTTGACATTAGCATTATAGCACAAAACGAGTGGTTTTAGTATGATATGATTCTTATGAAAACTTTTAACACGTTCCGGGACAGTAAAACATCTATTGTCTGTAATAGTGTCCTGGAACGTGTTAACTAAATGTTGCCTACATTCTGATGTTTAATTAGTAGATAGACCGAAATCACAGGTACGAATGCACTTTGTAGTGCAATAGTGCTGTAACAATTCAATTGTGTGATTGTGATTGATTGAACTTGTGATATGAGTTTTCAATAATGTAATTTACTCATTTGGATAAATAATACATTTAAAGCATTGCATGCATAGAGCTTTAAACAAACGTAACACATGGAACAGTTTTTCTGATGGGTAAAAAGTCGAAGTCTTTGTCGCTGTAATGACAATATTTATGATAAGTTTAACCCCTTTGTACTTTTTACTACTTTCTATAAGAAATTTGTTAGAAATTGTGATTCAAATTCAAAAATTCAAATTCAAAATCTTTATTTCAATTTAGGTCATGAAATGACACTTATGTCTTGTAAACGGTAGTTTATCACTTATAAGGTTTTTAAATTTGTCCTTACGAGATGCAGTGACCGGCCTGCATTTTATTTCAAGACGGGGTGAAATTAAACGGTTCTGTAGTGTAACTATCTGCCCGCAATGATCCGATTTTACAAAATAAATAATAGATTGATTGATGATTTTACAGTTACAAAAAATATTATCTAAGCAAGTAGCTGTTGTAGGAGTTACTCTAGTGGGCTCAGCAAATAATGGAGTGAGGTCAAATGATTTAAAAATGCTCAAAAACCTAACGCGATGTTCCTCCGTAATATCTATTATGTCCACATTGAAATCTCCACATACAACTACTTTCTTTGTAGTTTTGCATATTTTATTTAACACATTTTCCATTACAGATTCAAATAATTTAAAGTTTCCACTTGGGGGTCTATAAACACAGACAATAATGTAGTCGTCCAGCTCCGCACACGATATCTCAATAGTTCGCTCAATCGTGAGAGACACTATGTCTTTTCGCTCTTTACATTTAAATTTATTATTAATTAATATAAGTGTCCCGCCGTGAATTGCAGTCTCCCTAGTGAACGAACTAATAAGATTATAATTATCTATCGATAACATTAGTTCATGCTGCTTGAGCCAGTGCTCAGTTATGCAGAGAACATGAATATTCATTTTATTTAAAAACAATTCAATTTCCAAATCTTTTCCAGAAAAGCCTTGAATATTTTGATGTACTATATTTATTTGATTTGATTCTACAATTTCTGATAAGCAAGAGTTATCCTCTATTGTCTGATGTTCTAATTTAAATGATTGCTGGTTATTGGAATTGATTCCAATGGTTGAATATTCATGTCAATAATCTGCTCAATAAAAGCAGATTTGGTAGCCAAGTTCTTGGCTGAATAATCAAAATAATATGATAGCGACATTGCTATCTGTCGTTTGAAATAATTATTGATATAATAATTATCTCTCGTCAAATACACTTTATTTTTAAAATAATTATTAATGTCAAGTAGGTGGAATTTATTCACCTCATAGGATGTCAATTTGTGCAGTTGCAAATTCAGTTTATATCTTAAATCATTTTCTTCATCTGGCAATCCACTGCTATAAGGTAATGTAAACAATAGTATTTTATTCACATTTAATTTTTTTAAACTGTCAAAGTATGTATTTAGGTTTTTCTTGTTCACATTACCTCTGTTTCCTATAAAAATAATTAAATCTGAATTTTCTTTAAACTCAAAAGAAAGCACTTTCTGTACTATTTCTGAATATGATGCCCCTGGCATGCAATGGTTGATCACATTTTGTCCCATGTAGTTTGATAATAAGTGGCCCATGTTTTTCCCAATCTGATCACTAAACAATACTATATTATTAACAGACTTGCTCAGCGATCCACTGGGTTGAGCATAAGAAGGATTAAAACTACACTTATTTCTAGCAATCTTATCAGTTAGTTGTGATGACTCAGATCCAGATATATTAATGGAGTTTTCTGAAATTATAGTATGTGAAGAATTACATTCACAGGAAGCTATTATATTTGTTAAAGCCTGGATATGTTCACCACACTCCTTTTTTGTACAATTGTAAGTTTCAGTCATTATTTTCAACTAGCGGCCCGCCCGCGACTTCGTACGCGCGTGACAGCGCCCTTCGTAGCGTAGTACGATGACGAATATGACGACGTAACGATGACTGTTGTAGTATAAGAGGAGTTGATTATAGAGACTCGATCTGAAGACATCTCTTTAATTTATCCTACCCCTTCTGTCACGCGTTTTAGTTTAACTCCGTTCCCATAGATCGTAGCGAAAATTTATAAGCCTATACGCATTAAACTATGGCCTTCCCTGATAAATTAGCTATCTATCATATTTTATAACCTTACCAATAGTTCCTGTGAGTAGCGCGTTTAAACAAACAAACGAAAACATCCAGTTTAAAATATATACAAAGAAATGCGTACAGACAATAAATGTTATACTTTATGTACACACAACATGTAGCCCGGTATAATGGTCAAACTTACACAGGGATATTATTATTTTTATTTTACAACGAAATGGAAATACTTTGTACGCCCTATCGTCAATAGTATATTTATTTCAGGTACTACAATGACCAGGCTACTCTCTGCGCTTACACAGCATCATGTCACATACAGGCTGTGAGAGAAGCAAATTCCCTCAAGTCTTCTCTCGCTACCTTAAGAGTTTGAATTTGAGCTTTGTTTATGGTTATTGGTTATAGCGAATACCTACTCTACTTTCTTGAATTCAAATCGTAAATTGAAAGGGACAATTCTATGTAAAGATCTACGTCACCATCATCATCAACATCCAAAAGCCGTCCACTGCTAAACATAGGTCCCCCACGAAAAGTTTGCAGAAAAGTTACAGATTGGACACCTTTCGACCACAGGAGCAGCGTAGAATGTCCACCGACAATATGAACATACGATCTGCAATCTACACTGGACACAGACCGATTGATACCTACGCTGTTTAAACACAGAAGAATATTATTTACTATTAAGGAATAAAATCTCTTCTCGAGAGCAACATCAATAACAAACATGTGTCAAATATTCTGTCTCAGATTATGTCAAATGACTGTCAAAAATGAAATAAAAAATATTTTAATCGTAAGCACTAAAGAGTATTGACATCAAATTCGAAGCAAATCACCCCCGTAATAACTTTGCACCCCTTTTTAACCCCCTTAGGAGATGAATTTCAATAAAATACAAAACAAGTCTTCCGTCAATTTTGTAAAATAATGTGTATGCAAAATTTGAAGTAGATTGGACCAAGGGATCTGGTTGTCCCATACAAACTTTGCACCCCTTTTTGACCCCCTTAGGGGTGGAATTTCTGAAAATCCTTTCTTATCGGATCCCTTCGTCACACAAAGAACACACCCTCTCAGTTTCAGGTCTCTACAATCAGCGGTTTAGGCTGTGCGTTGATCCATCAGTCAGTCAGTCAGTCAGTCATTCAGGACAAAGCATTTTATTGGTATAGATGACTGCCTAGGGCCAATTTCACCATTGAAACTAAACGCGATCAGTTTAAGTAAAACTCGTTTATGCACCTAACTGAGTTCGGATGCTGCATTTTGGATTTCACCGACAACAACTAATCGCAGTTAACGCAAAACGCGTTTTACGTTCTGAACGCCCGATATTGGCCGTTTAACGCCTTTAAACGCGTTCAATCAAACAAATGTCAATGCCGTCACATAATGCGTTTTGCTTTGATATTTTGAATTTACCATCAGTTTATTTTGTGCACAACAACAATGAAAAGAGCATTAGCACTAGCTTTTGAAGATAGTGATGATGAAGATGTATTTGTTCGACGTCCAAGGTGGATACGCGTCAGGGAAGAATCCTTTGACTGTCATTGCATACATACTTTTTAATTTACGCTCCGTTCCTCCAAAATTCATTACCGGTTTTTAAAATCAATTAGTTTTGCTTTATTTTTTTCTGCGTGAAATGAAAACTTTTATAAGATTTTTACTCTAATCTGTGGTTTTTGTCTATGAATTTAGGTGAACTTCGTTTTCGTAAACGCGATCAAAACATAACTACAAAATGTCGGTGAAATTCATTTGACGTTAATCGAGATCAATTCAAACATTTGAACTAAGTCAAGTTAAACTCAGTTTTGCTAAACTCGTTTAACAATGAAAACGGTGAAATCCGCCCTAAGTTCCCTAATTTGACATTCTAAACTCATCACATCTTTCTCATATTTACCTACATTTTGTTCTAAAATTAATGAATACATATCCAGTTCATCTCCAGTCCAGTCCAGTCTGTCTCCGCTCATTTATGTATTTTACTTTAGTGTATAAGGATTTTTGGTTTTTGATTAATTTTTAGTTTTTTTTATGAAACGGTTTATTCTAACATATTTCTTGAACTTATTTTTGCTGCACTTAGTAATACCTTTAGAAGGTATGTCATTAGTTAAATCTATGGTCAAAATTGGTTGATTACTAGGTGCAGCTGTTGTCAGGCTGGGCGCACTACCAACCAACTTATTAAATAAAAGGTTGGTTTGGCTGTCTATTTGGTCCTGTTTCTCCGTCTCCAGCTGGTTGATATGATTATGGGCATCACCAAGATCTTGTTCAAGAACAGATATGCGCTTCAGGTTCCGTTAATACTCCTCACAGCACTCACCGAACCCTTCTATAACCAATTTCAATTGGTCCCTTTCTTTGATAAGTAAGTTATAGTTGGTGTGCAGCTCAGCCATCTCTTTTCTTAGTTTAGAGTTCCTATCAAACTCACCTAACATTTCCCTTTCATTGTCATCTCTTTCCCTATGCAGTTGTTCGATCAACTCCTTGGCCGCCTGTAGTTCGCTCAAAGCCATCCTGAGCTTGGACTGCTCCTGGCGAGCGCAGGCCTTGCGAGTAAGCATATTTACGTCAAAATAATAAGGATCATAACAAAACGTAAACCAAGGTGCCGCTCGACCAACTCGAGGCTATTTATAGAATGTAAACAAAGTTATAACCTCAACACGGTAGAAACACAAACTCGTAGCTCAGGTAATTGATAGTTATTTATAAAAATAAGCTTATAAACGTGTGATATGTTAATTACACACGGTTACAATGCTAGATTTGATGTAATGAAAGCGATGACAACGAATCACAATTTGAATTTTGCTATGTCATTGACCGGTTATCACTGGCGTAGCACTTAGCACTAAATACGTATTTTTAAACACTGATTATCACAAAACACTCACAGAATACTATTATTAAACGTTTTTCTTACGTTTTTGACCTATTAAACACTTAAAAACTAATTAAATTAAAATTATTTTAAGGGACAAAAGTTGATCAGCTGTTAGCTGTAATGTTGCCAGATGAATGAAATTGTAGAAAACATGATTCTAAAATCAGTTTTTTGTAATAACTCTGTTATAATTTATGATATAATACATCTGCACAACACAAATTTAAACTTTTTAACTATAATCAATTAAAAACAACGATTGAATATAAATTAAATTTCTTCCAAACACCCCTCTACCAATCCGCACTGAGCCCGCGTGGTGGAGTATGGCTAAACTACCTCACAGTTGAGGCAAGGCCTTTGCCCAGCCGTGGGACGTTACAGGCTACTTTTACCTTATATTTTATAATTATCTAGATAAAAACCTTTCAAAAGCCAAGAAAGATAACTACTAGTAATAAAGACATAGCAAGAAATTAAATACTAATTGCTAGATGTACAAAGTTGACATAGCGTAGGCGATAATTGATGAAACAGACGAACTCAAATCATAGTTCGTAAAGATAATGACTCATGCGCAGAAAAAATGAATGAGTTTTATTTTTATTAATGGAGTGTTTGTGGCTTAGATTAAACATGTGGTTGTTATGTCACTAAATATATACATACACACATATCTCAATTAGGAAAAGTGCTTGAAGTCAATATTAAAATAAAGATTTTTTTGCTATGTTAATCACTGCCACAAAAGTTTGCATAAAAATGTATGAATGATAAATATCTATTTTTGTACTGGGTGCTACAGACATGTCTTCCCCCGCTTCTTTAAAGACGCATTTTTAATTTTTTTAAATAATTTCGTGCTTATTTTTATGGTAGGTAATATAATGCGAGAAATTCAATTAGGGTTTTAAAGAACTCAATGAATTTAGTATAACTTGAGTTGAGTTAAAAAGAACATACAGCCAACATCATCCATTTACATTTACTATTTACAGTCAGGAAAAAGGTTACAAATTGTCAATATTACAAAATAGCTTTGGCCTCAATGGCCACTTTACATGCAGAAGTAAACACATTTCACAATTACTCCGGATCATAACCGCTTAGGATCAGATGATTGCTGAGATTTGAGCTAGTTTTGTGCGGATAACAATTTAACTTGAGCTCGGTTAAAAGTCAGTCGTAACTGGACTAGAATGTATCTTGAATACGACATGTACGTAAGCGTTGAACAAACAATAATATTTATTAGGGACGATTTTTCAGTGGTCAGATAAAACTTATGAGACTGATCAATTATATTTTAGGAGACGTTTTCAAATAAGCCATATATTTTGTTGGACGAATATTTCTCATCTGACTATTGAGAAATCAGCCTTTAGAAGAACATCATATATCTACACTACACTTGGAACTTCGTTCTGATCCCAAAGTTAAAGTACACTTGTATTATTGTAAATCGCCCACCCTACACGCAGACCTTAGAAAATATAGTTTATTTATCGAACCCAAGACCCCACAGATGGTGACACCTTGAAAACCGGTGTGCAAGCTAGCAACTCAACTACGGAGATTTATCTGGCATTTGATAAACTAGGTTAAATTCACAGTGTCACTGTCGCAGTGATCTGGTTAAATCAGCCAGTTAATTGAATATCCATTTAAATGGCCTGGCCGATGATTAATTCGACTTAAAGAAACACTCTACGATAAACGACTTGGCGAATTAAAAGTTAGCTCTTAAGAAACGGCTCAACATGAATTAGTCAAATAATTACAATTTAGTTCAGTATTTTGCCACCGCAGCGCCACCATACAAATATGGCGTAATAATCGTGCTAGGTGCTTTTTTGCATTTTTGTGCAAACTAACCAAACATTACAAATTCGTCAATAACTAATTTAACTAAATTACTACTATGTTCAGCCATCTGGCTAGCCGTTGCGTTCAATGAAATGGCTAGGTATTTAAATAACTGGCTGATTTTACCAGATAGCTGCGATATCACTATCAAGAAATTCCACAATCCACTACTAAGAACATCAGCAACATTTCATCGCACACCTAATACCTACAGTATTTATTTGTATTTTTCTATGAACGGCATCTAAACATAGCCTTTCCTAAGAACAACAAAAGCCAAACAATCGTACACTTGGCGATTTCTTCGAATACTTCACCCTACTAACGTATTCCGCCTATACTCCGTCGCCTTGACATTGGCGTTCATATTTCACGTGCCTTGCCGGCTATTGAACTGAGTTACATCATGCCACAGTGTCAGTAGGATCAGTAGAACAATAACGAATAATGTTTGTTGGAGCATAGAGTAATATGCTCAAAATTCAGATTTGTCAAGAAGATATTTTTATGTAAGCTTAATAAATTACAAATATTATTTTACGATTTATTAAAACTATAGCTTACATTGTAAAATTACAAATATTTTTTTCATTTTTTTGTAATTTTTAAGCGTAATTAAAAATAACGTCATACATAAGTTAAAAGGATATTTGATGCAGCAGAAAATCGTTACAGGCAAAATGACAATAGTTTGACATTTCTTGTGCTTCAGCTGATATAATAAGTAAACGAAAACATATAAGTCGATTGTAAAGTTTCATGTATGTTATTGTCTGCAGAAAAAAAATGTTTTTAAAATAAACGATTATTTGATAGTCAATCAAATTCTTAAAGTATTTGATGTACTTTAGTGGAGTAGAAATGCTGTTTATTTTAAGAAGCTTAAAAATGTGTTAAGGTAAGTACCTAGGCTTGAAAGATAATAAAGTTGTACGATTAATAAATTAATTTATCGATTAATAGTTCTGTAAAGTAGGGATACTGAGTCTGGCTACACTGTGGTTACGTCACAGTTTTGGCAATAACCAGCAATTAACCAGTGCGAATTACGGCCGTTCCCTATATCCATTCTAACTGTGGTTTTGCCCTACTAGAGATAGAAATGGTTATCCACTCTTAGATTATTTGTTTCTATAAACCTTTCTGGCAGTAGGATACCCTATCTCTAGATGCTACTTGTCGATGGGAGCGCGGACGGATAGCTTACTGGGGATAGGCATTTGTATAAAAATTTCATTTATTGCGTTTCTATAATGTTTGATAGGTATAATGAATGTCAGTCAGTTTTACTATCTCTAGTACTTAACCTCAGAAGTCAATCCTAGGATTTTGGGGGATAACGCTCATGTTTACAACGGCAAATTACAAGTTTTAAATATTTTATTGATTTGTTTATATAGGTACAGACGGGTCCAGTCTGTTCATTATAAAATGTTAAGAAGGAAAGTAACTCCCTAAACTCAAAAAGATAGATGCGGCGTAGATGTCCCTTTACCCCAAGACACTATCCCTAGCCCCAGACCCGCCTAACAATAGAAATATAATAAG
This sequence comes from Pyrausta aurata, assembly GCA_963584085.1. NCBI lineage: Eukaryota > Metazoa > Arthropoda > Insecta > Lepidoptera > Crambidae > Pyrausta > Pyrausta aurata. The sequence goes on from OY757276.1 coordinate 9,990,925, forward strand.
GATGATGTGGTAGGGGAGCTGCTCTCAGGTCGCCCAGGGTAGCAGCGTTAGGACAGTAGGTAGGTGGCGTGGGTGGACCCGCTGCCAGTCTGGCCAGACTAATCATAGTGACGAATAAAGGTGTCTTGATCACAGCGGAGGGAAATGAGAACCAACACGGACGGATGATAACTGATTTATTGGTAGTAAATTAGTTGTAATTATAATATTGTAATGTAAACATTGATAGGTGTCTCGATGTGTTGCGCTGGTGTGAACGCCGACCGTGCTGGTTTCTGCTATGCAGGTCGCTGACGTCGCGGTTGGAGAAGTTCCACGTCGAATTCAAGTTCAAGCAGTCATCTTTTTCTGTCACTGGGAGTTCGATGCTTTGCTAAATAGCATTAGATGAGCCTGAAATAATCCCACCAGAATCATCATCTCTTCCTTTGTCAAAGGCTTTAGGCTTTTTGGTGTGGCTGAAAGAAGTAAATAAAACAAATAAGTATGTCATGAAAATAAACGGTATCTATAAGTTAAGCAAATAATGTATATTAACAATAATATGATTTTTTGTGAAAGTACAATAATGGAAATACTTACTGCATTCATTTTATGGAAAATAATTATGTAATTCTTGAAAATATCGTTCACGATGTTCACATTTAAATTGTTTTAGCAGCTGGATCCGGCTGATAGCATACTGAAGTGTTTTCGAAAATAACTTGAAATTCTATCTAATTCTATTTCTTTCGTATGGCAATAGGTCTTTTTGAATCTCATAACATAAAAATATGTATTACGATAAATAGTAATAATTTCAAGCAATGCAAACAAAGGTATGTCAATCATTTAACGCCTGATAGAGCTAGAAACGTTCCATTGGACCTAAAGTTTATGCATGCTTCACAATACTTTTATCCACAATAACGTAAGTAGGTACAGAGGAGTAGAAAGTATCTGTAATATAGTTAAACAGCTTCTGAAGGTAGATAGTGACAACATTGAGGATAGCTATCATCTAACTCTGGTTTTAGTTAGCATATAGAGAATGGCTGTTAGTACGCAACCCGAGTACTAGTATCTGTGTGTAATAAATATAAAATGAGTAATATCGAGTCGTGTGGCAAAATCTAGGTTAAGCATACATGGGCGTGTTAGTTAGACTATCAACTGGTACATGAATACAGAATTAAACATGCTCAGGCGAAGTCAACGCCGCCGTGAGCTGTTAGCTTAATTAGTTCAATTAAATACATCCATGCTAAATGGATGGGCTTTTGATATACAGTACATCTCTTGACTCCTCTCCCCAAAAGTGCCCCCCCAGTGGGTCCATTTGCAAAAATAAATTACTTTTATACCCATCAAGTATTTTTTTTTTTCAATCAATATTTACCAAAGGCAAAAAAAATTTTTTTTTTCTAGTGTGCTAACTCTTTTCGCAGTTACTACGTGATCGAGATGCCCGCCGCGCCGGAGGCTGTGCGCGCGCAGAAGCCTCTCCGGGTGTACTGGAACGTGCCGACCATGCAGTGCAAGTCAAAGAGAATACCCTTCAGTGATCTGTTCGAGAAATTTGGCATCATACAGAATAATGGAGACAGGTATTTATCATCATCAAATTTAGGAGCTAGGCTCTTGGCGTTGGAGTTTTTTCCATTTTACAAGGTCGTCTGTCCATCTTGTCAGTGGACGTCCTACGCTGCGCCGAAAAGATCATCAATCTAGAGCCTACCTGCCTCAATGTTCCATTAGGTGGTAGCCTTATTTACAGCCTACACACATCCTGCCTCGGTAAATTAACTATCAAACACATTTTCAATTGGACCCAGTGGTTCCTAAGGCCTGAGAAGAGCGCATTCAAATAAGCTATAAACTGTTTCATAAAAAGCCTGACCTTAGATTTTCTTTTATGTTCTCATGCATCTTAAGTCCGAACAAACAAATGATAAACTCTTTTTTTTTCCAGTTTTCGCGGGGAAAAGGTTTCAATCATGTACGACCCGGGCCTGTTTCCCGCGCTTCTAAAAAACGAAACGAGCGGGAAATTCAAGTTCAGAAACGGCGGCGTGCCCCAGGAGGGGGACTTGGAGAAACACCTCGTTGCGTTCAAAAACACGTTGGATCAGAGCGTGCCGGATAAAAATTTTGGCGGTAAGATTTTAAATTTTTTCTTTGATTTTTTTATAATAGCTCAAATGCAGACAGTTTTCTAATGGATTGCCTTGTTTATTTTTCTATTAGATGAACTGAATAGATAATTATCTAGGCTTTAGTGTCCAAATAGCGAGACAATATAAAACAGGCATTCTATAGAAACTCGTGACAAGGAAGGTGATTTTCAATAAATGTGACGAGTGGGTATTATGTAACAGGGCGGACTCATGAAACAAATTAAAACCTATTGCACACCACATACAATGAATGATACAGGATAAAATCGTAAATGTCTGATAGTACAAGTACAATTCAGGCGGTCTTATCGCTTGTAGCAATTTCTTACATACAACCTTCAGTCAAAGAAACTCTTAATGAAACCAATTAGGTACAGTTCTTGAAAAAAAAATACAACTGCAGTTTAATGATCATCAATTACAGAAAATAATTGGAGTCCATTACGAGTACGTTATCATAACCCAGATTCGAAACATTTCCTGATCTGGGAATCGAACTAGTGACCGAGCGCGATAATTCTCGCCGGCCTTGCGCGAGTAGCACGGTTGCTCTAATTGTCTGTCTCTGTGATTTATCACTTGTGTAATCGCGTTATGGTTCAGGCATTCGCTGATGAGCAGGTACGTTTAAAATAAATGTGAAATGAAATTATAGAGGATAGCGTTTATTTATTAGAACAAAATACTATTAATAAAAAACGAAGTAGACGCTCAGAGATCGACAGACCGCCGGTCGCGTAAATAAAATAATGACAAAAGTATGTTGACAAACACATCCGTGAGGGTAATAAAATATTTCCCGTTAAGAAAAAAAATAAAAAAGGTCCGGTCAAGTGCGAGTCGGACCCGCGCACTGATGAAAGACAAAGTTATATTTGCGTTTGATGAAAATGTGATATGTCTGTGTCTACTGTAAATTAGTAGTTTGATCTCGTTTAAACCAATTTTCTTCGAAAGTATATTTGTTGAGATCTACATCACGTATTTTTTCAAAATTTTCAATTTCTTAATTTAAAGGTTAGAGGGGGGGATAATGCCCCATTATACTACTTTGGAAGCGTCCAACTCTTAAGTGTTAGACTTTTACAAAAATGGTTTTAAGAACCACAAACCTCAAGAATAAAGTTTAAGTTTCATGTATGGGAGCGGACGCATAAGTGTTGGTAGTATTACGGTATTCAACTTAATAATTAATCTCAATATCAGATCAATTTCATTAGAATAAAGAAAGGAGAGCGTACGTAGTTAAGTAGGTACTGCTAAAATAACTAGATATAAGCTTGTTTACGTCGAAAATAGAATGTTTCATACAATATAAATGCATTCAAAGAAGAGTTTGTTTTAATTTGTGGATCGAATGCAGCCGGCATCATCGGGAATGCGTCCACCCACACTGATCGATACTACGATGTCTGCCAGCGAATATGTATGGTACTTGTGTATGTAAGTACATTAGAGTGGGTGCAGGCCTTGACGATAAACTATTATCCTATTTTTTTTGTTTACCAAAAACTACGTACTTATCTTGCCATTACTTCCGTATACCAAAAGGTACGGACGAAACCACTCAAAATGATAAGCTAAAGGTTTTTGGTTTTATTTAGTTGACAACAACGCATCACCCATAGAATAGCTAGCTAGTAGATCCTACTTTACATCATAAAGTGTAACCACTAAGGATAATCATAGGTAAGTTCCAAAGATGAGAATCATAGTTATAGGTAATCGTGGGTAGAAATCTATAAATAAATTATTCACTGAAGGCCATGAAAACGATATAATATCAAAGCAAAAATTCCATAACACCACATGAGTGTTTATTATGCAAATTAAATAGATCAGCACAAGGCTCCCGCATCTTGCAAACGTCATCATCACAAATCAACTCCACAAAACATACTTTACGAATGTAGGTAGTTATATATGGTAATGGCATAGATACCATGAACTGATATTGTGATAATACACACAATATCAGCTATTAAGGTGAAAGTCATTGAGGTTATAGTGGTAATAAGGTTAAGAACTAAAAATAAGTTCCATTCCAGTACAGGTTTGCATTATGAAAAAGTAACAAAAAACTGTTTTTTTTTAAATAAACATTTAACGCCGCAAAAACATATGTAAAACAAAGCATAAGAGAAAAATCTCTGGTGTAAAAAACATAAACTTAGCCCGAAATCAAAGACTATGCAACTGCGTTAAAAGTTAAAAAAAGATATGACCGTCAACACACAAAAACACAATCTAAGTATATACCTAGAAAAGCACACAAAAAAAACACGCAAATGATATCAATAAAAATAACAGTGAAATATACTAGGCACTTACCTTGCGATGATCAGCGTTAACCAAGAATCAGCCAAACAGGCAGCAGGAACTGCATACAAGAACCTGAAAAAAAAAATAACTTATTAAAGTTCTATCTCACCCAATGATTGCCACAAATAATTTTAGAAGTACTTGCAAAGAAGTTTGTCAAATACCAATTCGTCATATTAAGTATTTTCACAACAGAGGTCGAACCCAAGACCTCTTGGGTAGTGACCAGCGAACTACCGCTACACCAACGAGCTAGTCAATTTAGTCACATTTAAATTAGTCAAAATACAATAAGAACCCATAAAAAAGAGCAAGAAATTTTGAAAATAAGCGTGCCTACATTAACATAATAAAATAAATCTTACCCTTTGTCGTTTCTGCTGCACTGCTGATCTGCCACCATTTGTTCTGTCTTGGAAATCTTCATGAACTCTGTAACAAAAGCTACCCTAAGTTTTTACCCACATATTTTTTTTATATCGCTACTGCAGATTTTACCCGAATAAAAAACTGCCTTCCTTTGCATCAAAGCTGCCCACCTAACAGTGTGCACAATTTACCCCTAAAATTACAGGTACTTACTACCTTCTCATTTATAGATCTAGATGGTATCGAAAAACTGGAATCATCCGTGCAAACGTACAAGTACTATACCGCACACACAAAATAACAGGCGTCACTTTATTTAAACAAAAGACGACACAAGGAGCAAGCGATTTTGGCCCTAAAACTATTTACAAAAAAGTTTGTCTGTTTGTTTCAACGCGATAATATCAGGACCTACTAGACCGATATGAAAAAATATTTTTGTATTCTAGGTATAGATTATCGGGAAAGCTTTAGATTATAAAACATCACACTGCGACGGGAGGGAGCAAACTCAAAACAGAGTCCCGGGAGACCGCTAGTTTATTTATACAATGTACAGTCGAGGTCTCTGCCGCTTGACCACTTTCAAATAATAATTGCATACACGGCGGCAGTGGCCTCGATAGTACTTCTATCAAAGAAAATGTAATGTGTATGCAATTATTATTTGAAAGTGGTCAAGCGGCAGAGACCTCTACCGTACATTGTATAAATAAACTACGGGTCCCCCGAGACTCCGTTTTGAGTTTGCTCCCGTCGCAGCGTGATGTTTTATAACCTGAAGCCTTCTCCGATATATAAGGTTTACAACACAAAAATATAATTTACAAATCGGTCTAGTAGTTCCTGTCCTGACATTAGCGCGTTGAAACAAAAAACAAACTCTGCAGCTTTATAATATTAGATTTTAAACTTAGTTGCATTTTTAACTAACTACCTTACCTTCTACTATCCTTCTACTGCTTACTTCACCTTACTTCTACCTTCTAACCTACCTTAGCTTTTAAACAAATGAAAGTTGCATAAAATCGCGTTAAATTGTGAAGTTTTTTAATATAAGTACAGATAAAATAAAGCTTACCCTTTGTCGTTTCTGCTACACTGCTGATCTGCCACCATTTGTTCTGTCTTGGGAATCTACATGAACAACCAGAGTCTGTAACAAAAGCTGCCATAAGTTTTTACCCACATATTTTTTATCGCTACTGTCATAAAGATTTTATCAAAAAAACTGTCTACATAACAGATTTTTGAATATACCCCCGAACTATAGGGTGCAAAACCTTCTTACCTATAGGAAGATGGTATAAAAAAACTGAAATCAGACGTGCAACGTACGGTCGCGAACATGTAAAGCAACACGCGTCACTTTAAATAAAAAAAACGCAAGAACAAGCGGTTTTGTCCCTGATACTGGTAATGCAGTGCAGTCACCGCCGCTGAGTATGCGGTTATTATTCGAAAGTGGTCAGGCGGCAGAGTCCTCGTACGGTACTAAATATTGGGCGCCAATCACATACATTGCTATGATACCAAAGTAAGTAGTATATGCACTTGTGTTATGGAAATCAGAAACAACGGTAGTATCCACATATACCTACTACCTATCATGCTACATCACGAAACGAATGTTCACAAATTCAAAACCAAGATACGGCTTTAATCGATACCCGCCTCAGTAAAAAACTACTAAATTCTAAAACATAAACACATTAGGTACTCACCCCGCATGGACTTCAACTGATCCGCTTCATTTGAAACTCCATGAATTGAATCTGTAACAAAAAACATTGAAGTTTAAAATCACTGTCTTTTACCAATGTTCTTCTTATCCGTACCAAAAACTGACATAGGTAATGCACTCATTTGAATTTCGTATCGGTAGTAGCCAACACGTGAAACTACTAAACACGCGAGATAAGAAGCTGTTTAATGCACCTTTTAGAGACGCGAACCAAAATTGCATTCATTTACTAGGATAAGATTCAAAAATAACTCACCAATATTCAACTACCAGCACACATTTTCTTCTCACTCGTATTTCCCGTAAACGTTTTTAACAAACAATTGAATAAACGCAACTCAAGAAGACAAAGCACACACTTACGATAATTTACTTGAAAAATTGATTTAGCCAATTTAAAACACACTTTCGAATGTTAGCAGACGCAACACGCTTCCAGAATGAACAAAGAAAATTCGGGGTTCTCAAATGAACATCGGTCGTTCGATTCAATTTTCAAAGAAGGTAGTTCTTCATTCTGGTTTGCAGGCGCTATGCGAATATGACACTTACGCGATAGATGCGTAAGCGCAACTTTGTATGCACTCGGAAAGGCGCCATCAAGTGGTGGCTTAGAGAAACTGGATTTTCTATGGAATCTGAGTTTCCAATCGCGATGCATCCAGAAAATTCGGATGACCCGCCAGCATAGAATAAAAAAAACACCGACGCGCGCCGGCGCCGTCTTGCAACTTTGCGAGTCTAAGGGTTCGTGCACACTGACGTAAAGTAGAATTTTTGTTATTTATGCGACGACCATTGATGGCGTGTTATAGTTTTATTTGTTTTACGTTGATTTTTACTCTAAATGGGAATGTCGTACTCGAGCCGATTTTGGTTTTATTTCTTACAGTTATGCTGGCTGTATGATAATGAATGATATACAAAAAAAAAAACTTTGCTGTCGCGAAGCGTTAATTTTCATCTTTTTACATAACTTAATAATGAAATTATTCCTTCAGCGATGAGAGAGAAAAAAATACTTTCGCCAGCTAATAAACAATGACATATTTCAATAAACATTTAATTGAATAGGTATAAGGTACCTACATATTTTTTTGCATTGAATGCATACATATTGAATTACAAAGTATGTGGGAGAAAATTTGACTAAATTAGGTATGATGTGAGGCGCTAGGCTATGTTTACATTAAGTATAAATAGATAACGTTTTTCAGCATAGTTTTATACAATAATGTTGAGAAATAACGATTAATATATTTTATTTATAAAGTCTACTATTTACCAGCGACTTGGTTAAGATTTTTTGCAAAGGTTCCTAATTACTATTAGATCGATAAACAAATTGATTACCTATAATCAAAGAATCATAAACATACGAATATGAAAACAAGGCGACTAATGAATATTTTTTAAGATATTTTTTTAACACCTCTTAAAGCTGCGGTTTGTTGTAAAATGTGTTCTTTCCTATAACATTGTCCTCTTGTAACCGAACGAAATTCGGTTTAAATAACGAATAACGTAAAATAATATGTCTGTTTGCACAATGCAGATCCGAGTTCATAGTCATTAGATTACGAAACGACAGTAATCACAATGTGTTCATTGTTCCATTCTTGATATTTCATTTTAGAAAAACGAGGAAGACTTTATCCTTCAACACTTCGCAACTTTGTAGAATTGTATCTAGTGACATCACTTGGTGAAAAGGTCAGTGAACAATGTTTTGAAACAAATCGTTACACAAAGCACATTTTACCTAATATGTAGCACATAGTCTGTTTTTTTATCCGTGAGGCCATAGCTTTATAGACAGAAAAATACTAAAGCGAGGTAGGCAAGTAATTTCAAAGATATTTTTTTGCTTTTCGCATTTGGCATGGATGAATCTCAAATACAACTCTGGCTTTTAAAGACTGTTTTTCTTTGCTAGTCGAATATTGTAAACTGACGCAAAAGGAATCCTATACTACGAACGCACATGAAGGGCAAAAAGACCTGCGGCGTTCTGGCGGGCAGTCGCGGGCATGGACGGGCAGACGCGGTCTTTATTACTTCGCGGGCAAAAATACCGGCCCGCCCGGCGTCTGCAAAGTGCCTTAGGGCCGTTTGAGAGGCAAGGGACAGAAAAACTAAGAAAACAAGCATTCTTAAATTATTTTTATAAACCTAACTATCGAATATGAACAAAGAATACACCTATTATTTTTGACTACATAAATCAATAATGTTAGTATTATCTAAATAGTTAAATAATTCCAGAAAATTTCACCATTCGCGCTACTAGCACGCTCAGTGCTTAAACTGACAAAAAATGGCAAGTACGAGCCTCTTTGGAAAGGATTTTTTTTTGTTTAATTTATGTTTGAGTTATTGTTAATGTATGTAAATTTAGTATGTAAATTAAGTGGCCGGCTAGCGACATGATGAAAACTCAAAAAATTTGTATCCGGCCGATTGGCCGCCAACTGTCTTCAACAGCGAAAATGTATTTCAAGCCTCTTTTAATTATTTAGACGTAAGGTTCCAAGTCGTATGCCTTTTTTCTTGACTACGTTATTGAATGACTCTGTTGGTGACGGACGTCTTAAATTTATGGAAAGCCAATGGTCGGTAACCAGATATTCAAAACGCCTGTTGGTATTTACGGCCATTATTTTGTTACTTTTAACGGGGTTGCGAGTTACACAAATGTTTAGGAAATTAGTAGTAGGTAGTAGGGGCTCCAAGGTATATGCTAGGCTTCCTTTGAGTAAATTACCCTGGTCAGACTAGTGGCCGTAATCCAGATAGTTTTGGACGTAAACTTATACTTTATGGCCGCAAACCAAAATATGACTTATTTGAATAAAACATTATTTTTAAATTAAACTACATGCGTCCTTCACTTGCATTCGTTTTAAATATAATATGAATAGTTATAGGGATCTGGTTTGATCACTTCCGATAAATATCAAATTAATAAATTATGCAGATTTTGTTATGAGAACTCGCACTGAGAACTGGCCGAATACCGGCGAAGCTACCCTACTATAGTGATTTGAAACTGTGACATTTTATGATGTTTACAGAGCAATTGAAAATTAAATTGTATAAATTAATAAGAATGATCAATGAAAGGTTAGCCTAAAAACAATGTTTTCTTTAATTAATTGGTTAGCCGAATTGTTTATGTTTGCAGGAAACTGCCCAATTGTTGGTTGTGGGTATTTTTCATTTTGCTTTTGGCGTTTTTTTTTTACCTTCCATTATTCATAATGTTTTTTATTTTATTTTATTCCAGGCATTGGCATAATCGACTTCGAGTCTTGGCGGCCAGTGTTTCGGCAGAACTTCGGTGTTCTCATCCCGTACAAAGACATCTCTTACCAGATTGAGAGAAAACTGCACTGGTTTTGGACAGAACGTGCTATACAGGCCAGGGTATGCTGTTTTTATTTTAAATTTATTTTTTAATGCGCTAGGCAGAGGCAGAGAATTGGTGGTAAGTTATTTCCGGGTTTGTGAAGGATTGCAGGGTTGAATTCCAATGTACTATTTCGAAACAAGAGAAAAGGAGCCCTTTTTTTAAATAGCTCGCATCAATATAACGAGTGGTTTTCGTTTGAAAGACAATAAAAATCACGCTAAATATAGACGGGAATAGAAACAAAATTGAGAATTCAGGCTGTGATGTAATTACCGACTCAAAAAAAGGAGGTAATCAACTCAACCTATGTATGTGATATCATTAGAATTTTATAAAATATGAGTATAATATTGACCTATGAAGGCTTCCAAACACATGCCAAATTGCGCAGTCTTAGGATTTCTCGAAATCAAAAGGTAATAAAAGGAAAGGTATATTTCAACTAAGGGGAACAGTTAGTATAAGTTTCAAAAAAATCAGTGCAGTAATTTTTGGGATATGGGTAACAACTTAAAACCATTAAATAAATAAAAAAGCTTACAGCGATAAGACCGCTTAAATTGTACATTTCCTTTTTAAACAAATTTGTAAATTCACAAACGTTGTGTGCAATAAAGAGTTATCTATGTATCTATCTATCTTACGTACACTAACTGCAGTTTAAGAATTAGTTTTTCCTAAATAAAGACAAACGTGTTATTTTTTTGAAGGCGGTTTTTTAATTTATTTATTACATACCTTCCTAGAAATACAGCTAACTCGTCTATACGAGAGAGAGAAAATGTTGATGTTAGGCTGATTCTATAATCAGCCTAACATCAACATTTTCTCTTCGAGTCCGCATGCCTTTCATAGCCATTGAAGCTCTTTTAGAGACATCTAAGCATGTCACTCGAGTATGTAGTAGAAATAAGTTAGCATATTCTACTTGTAATGTTTAGTTTGCGCTTTTGTTTGATACATCAATGATGCATGTTTTAGGTTATAGTCTAGCTATTAATATTTAGTACAGATATTCTTAGTATTAATAACTGAAACCTGTTTTAAAAAATTGCTAATAACATTTGCTTGATCTACATTTTAATTACTTCTGCTCTTAACTAACATGGTGTCCTTAATTAACGCCTCTGCCCTAAATTAATATGAATTCCATCCGAACAAGGCAACATTGTAAACAAAGGGTTTGGGCGATGATGCAAGGCAATTGGTGAATCAGTGGCGGTAATGAACAAACTCAAATAACCATAACTCGTGTTCTAATTAGTGGAGAGATAACTGCGGATCAGTTAAACGCTGAATAATTGTTTTTGAAGATATTATTATCTACTCGTATGTGCTGTGGAAGTTTTTTGTATGACAATGTTTTTACATAAAAATTGAACCGCCTTCACAAAAACACTAAAAGGACTAAAATAACGCTAATATAGGAGAAAAAAAACCGGTTAAGTGCGTGTCGGACCCGCGCACTGAGGGTTCCGTGCCACCCTTAACTGAATTCAGGGTCCACTTACTTTCACTTACCGAAAACATCACAATATATTGCGACAGCAAAAATAACTTTGTTTTTCACAGTGTTTGTATGAAAGACAAAGTTATATTTGCGGTTGATAAAAATGTGCAATATCTCAAAAACTACTGGTTTGATCTCCTTCAAACCAATTTTCGTTGCAAGTTTTTGTTGAGATCTACATCATATATTTTTTTCAAAATTTTTACTTTCTTAGTTCAAAAGTTAGAGGGGGGGGGGGACGCCCATTTTACCACTTTGGAAGCGTCTATATCTCTAACCTTACACTTTAAGAAAAAATGGTTTTAGAAACCTCAACATCATTTTAAAAGACCTATCCATAGACACCCATAGGTTTGAGTAAAAAAAAATTTTTAGGTTTTAGTTTCATGTATGGAAGCCCCCCTTTAAATATTATTTTTTCTTACTTTTTGTATCTGAATCGGAAAGCGGTGAACAAAATACACCTACCTACCAAGTTTCAGCTATGTGATGCTTATAGTTTCAGAATAAAGTGGCTGTGACATACGGACGGACAGACAGACAGACAGACAGACAGACAGACAGACAGACAGACTTGACGAAACTATAAGGGTTCCGTTTTTTGCCATTCGGCTACGGAACCCTAAAAAAAACCGACCAAGCGCGAGTCCCACGCACTGAGAGTTACGTACCACCCTTAAACTGAATTCGAGATCCACCTACTTCAACCTAATAGCGAAAATATCACAATATTTTTGACAGCAAAAATAACTATGTTTTTTATAGTGTTTGTATGGAAGACAAAGTTATATTTGCGGTTGATGAAAGGGTGCTATATGTCAAAAACTACATCATGAAAGTGAAAGTGTTTGTTAAAATCTACATCACGTATTTTTTCCAAAATTTCGAGTTCCTTAATTCAAAAGTTAGGGGGGGATCATCTTGAAAATTCTCGGGCGGAAGCAGCTCGGAGTCAGGAAGTTGGTGGTGATGATACCCCCGTGCCTCGGAAAGCACGTGAAGCCGTTGGTCCTGCGCTTGATCTCTCATCGGTCATGTCAGACTGCCGTCTCACCGAATTAATGAGAGTGAAGGAACAAAGAATTTGCTTGTGTACCTATTGCGCACACGTCATGGGCACTATAATATCTCCTGCGTACCTGGCCTATCTCTGTTGAGAAGGGCCGTCATTACCTACCGAAAAACGGTAGGAGAATAATAAATAGATTTATATCAATGCTATAATAGTAACTTTTATAATGTAGATAGTCGGACCATCGATGATGTAAAAAGACAATGGCCTAAGGTGGACCATATCTGACTAGTAACAGCCTATTCTATAACTAATCACCATTAGAATAAATCACTTCGCTACATAGCATCGCACGTATAATCATCCCAAACGCACAATCTGATGTTGCAACACAGATCTGTATACCGCCCTACATACCCCGCATAGCGATCAATGATCTAACTAACTAATGCAATGATACAAACAGATAAATATGTGTCTTGGTGCGCGTGCGTCTTTATTTGGATACCGCAAATTAAAGAGACTTGAGTCAGGTACAGTATTGATCACTCTAAAAAACAATGCACTAAAAAGTAAGAAATAAACTCTTTACTCTTTAAATTTAAATAAAAGAAAGGACTCCATCGTAGACGAACAATTTTTTTTGGAGTCGGTGCCCGATTTCCCTGATGAACGATGATTCCCTGAGTTGGTCAATGCGAAGGCACCGACTCCAAAAAGAAACTGGTCGCCTAAAATAGGTTTTTTTCTTTTATTCAAAGAGTCAAAAGTTTATTTGTTACTTTTTAGTGCATTTTGTTTTAGAAGTCGGTTTTTACTTTTTTTTAAAGTGACATTTATCTTTTACTACAAAAAAAAATAGGTTTTGTTATTTCAGCGGTAACGGTGGCGGAGCACGTGGCGGGCGCGCCTCCGTACGGGTCCCCTTACGAGTTCGAAGTGGCAGTGACGGCGGAGGGGGAGTTCGAAGTCGAAAAGGTGAGGAACGCTGATTGCAGGTCATCATTATCATCATTTCATTATAGATAGTGCCATCCATCGAAGGCGCACGCCACCTTATAGTACACTAGCTTTTGCCCGCGACTTCGTCCGCGTGGAATAGTGACTTCTTTCTCCCGTTGTTTACACATTTACCACTATATCTTTGCTCCTATTAGTCGTAGCGTGATTTTATATAGCCTATAGCCTTCCTCGATAACTGGACTATCCAACACAAAAAGAATTATTCAATTCGAACCAGTAGTTTCGGAGATTAGCGCGTTCAAACAAACAAACAAACTCTTCAGCTTTATAATATTAGTATAGATTTGAACAAGCTTTTGCCAATAATTATTGATATAGTATTCATTATAATTGTTCAATTTTAATATTTGCCACACACCCTGCACCCACGCTTTCCTCAACCAAAAATGAACAGCGCGCGCCTTCGTGGATGGCACTATTTATATCAGCCAAAAGACGTCCACTACTGAACATAGGCCTCCCCCACGGATTTTCACAACGACCGATCACAAGCAGGCTGCATCCAGTGTGATCCTGCCATCTTTTCAAGGTACTGTCTATCTTGTCGGTGGACGTCCTACGCCGCGTTTTTGGTCAAAGTGTCTCCAAGGACTAGGTGTTCAGACAAAAAAAAATATGGCAACAATTTACCTTTTACCGAAAAACCTAAAAAAACTATTATAGGTTAATAGTTTTTTGGAGATATACAACATGTGGCGTGTAATAGAAGCAAACATATTAATCAATGATTCTACAGAGTAAACGCAGTTACCTCGGCCTGGTCATAGGGCTCTTAAATGCTTCAACTCAGAGATATAGTAATCCAAAGTTATAATCCCTAATCAGTGTATATCAAAATCGCTAAATCGTTGTAGAATATGACAATGTCAAGTTCTAAATTCTTAGTGTATAAGAAAAAAAGGAGAAAATTACTTATTCAATTTCACTGAACACAAACCGATATGAATTTGTGTGCTCTAACACCCTCTGGTACAACTTTTTTGGGACACCCTGTATGCCATATTTCTCAGAGTTTTTTTTTCACAGGTGACAGTCAACGGTGTGGAAATAGAAAACGCGCCAACAAGGAGATCCGGTGATGGGCCCAGGGCGTATTATATGGTAAGTATTAATCACTGTTTATCTATACTTCTATACTAATATTATAAAGCTGAAGAGTTTGTTTGTTTGTTTGTTTGAACGCGCTAATCTCCGAAACTACTGGTTCGAATTGAATAATTCTTTTTGTGTTGGATAGTCCAGTTATCGAGGAAGGCTATAGGCTATAACATTACGCTACGACCAATAGGAGCAAAGATATAGTGGTAAATGTGTAAAAAACGGGAGAAAGAAGTCACTATTCCACGCGGACGAACTCACGGGCAAAAGCTAGTTTATTTATACAGAAAAAAACAATGTGAGAGTACACCGAGGACAATTTTATTAAAATTCGGATGGACAAACGTCCCTTGCGAGCGTTATCCGATACTCTAAAGACTGTTCTTTTTGACGAGTATATTTATTTAACTACCAATGAATAAAACTAGAGATGCATAAAGTAAAAATCAATGAACTTAAAACCCAAAAAAGGGTACACAACGAGTATTTTTATTTTATTTTTAACCTACTTAAAATAAAAAGGGGTTATTATTTTGGTTAATACATGAAATCAGCAGCTACGATACAAAACGTAAATTATTTAATAATTAATAATTCGAGTTCCTGAATTCAAAAGTTAGGGGGGGATCATCTTGAAAATTCTCGGGCGGAAGCAGCTCGGAGTCAGGAAGTTGGTGGTGATGATACCCCCGTGCCTCGGAAAGCACGTGAAGCCGTTGGTCCTGCGCTTGATCTCTCATCGGTCATGTCAGACTGCCGTCTCACCGAATTAATGAGAGTGAAGGAACAAAGAATTTGCTTGTGTACCTATTGCGCACACGTCATGGGCACTATAATATCTCCTGCGTACCTGGCCTATCTCTGTTGAGAAGGGCCGTCATTACCTACCGAAAAACGGTAGGAGAATAATAAATAGATTTATATCAATGCTATAATAGTAACTTTTATAATGTAGATAGTCGGACCATCGATGATGTAAAAAGACAATGGCCTAAGGTGGACCATATCTGACTAGTAACAGCCTATTCTATAACTAATCACCATTAGAATAAATCACTTCGCTACATAGCATCGCACGTATAATCATCCCAAACGCACAATCTGATGTTGCAACACAGATCTGTATACCGCCCTACATACCCCGCATAGCGATCAATGATCTAACTAACTAATGCAATGATACAAACAGATAAATATGTGTCTTGGTGCGCGTGCGTCTTTATTTGGATACCGCAAATTAAAGAGACTTGAGTCAGGTACAGTATTGATCACTCTAAAAAACAATGCACTAAAAAGTAAGAAATAAACTCTTTACTCTTTAAATTTAAATAAAAGAAAGGACTCCATCGTAGACGAACAATTTTTTTTGGAGTCGGTGCCCGATTTCCCTGATGAACGATGATTCCCTGAGTTGGTCAATGCGAAGGCACCGACTCCAAAAAGAAACTGGTCGCCTAAAATAGGTTTTTTTCTTTTATTCAAAGAGTCAAAAGTTTATTTGTTACTTTTTAGTGCATTTTGTTTTAGAAGTCGGTTTTTACTTTTTTTTAAAGTGACATTTATCTTTTACTACAAAAAAAAATAGGTTTTAGGTATTAGTACCTACCGACAAAATCTTTTATCTGTTGCTTATTTGGCAAATGGGTAGTTTTGCTTACGCCAAATAGCTCGTTTATGGAATAGTTTTGTGGCGGAAGTGAGATAATAATTGCTAACAACTAGCCAACTTATCACAACTACATGTCAAGGCCTCCGCGTTACTGGACAAAATATATGGGATGGGTATATACCTAGGTCATACCGAAATATGCGGGAGAAAAACAACACCACATTCGAAAAATTCTGAAAACTTCGTTCGGCAGTGAAAGTTCAGTGATTCTAAAACTTGTCACATCCAACTTTGAGCCTTGACATAAACTCACTCAGAAATCGTCATACATGACGCAGAGGTAGATTAAACTTTAAACAGAAAACCATAATCGAGGAAGTTGTTTTTAACTATGTAAGTAAAATGTAAGGATCAGAATGAGATAAAATTATCGGCATCAGGAAAAAAATGTTAATATTTTTTTCGACGGGTGTGCTCGTTGTTTTTGATTTCCATACCACATTGAGCTCTTTGATTTTGTCCAATATTTATTGATTTACTAGCGAATCTGTCGAAGTTCTATCTCCCGGCACTGTCCTACTCCGATATTATAATAGTTATTCTGTTATCCGGTCAAAAATACGAATGCAACAAAGTAAAAATCGTGAGAATCGGTCCACCCATTCTCGAGTTAAAAGTGATGTTATTAACATGACATGAATTATTAGATTAGTCATTTATACATAGATAGTCATTTATACATAGATATTATATCAGACCGCGAAATTGAGAACGCCTTCAGGGCAAAGGGGCGCGGGGGGAAGCGAGAGCAGGTTACGTGAAGAGTGCGGCGGAGATACACCCGGGCGCAGTCTCAATGAAGCGATTTTTCCCATAAAGCATCATTTAACCTCATCCACACCTGGCATCAGGTGCGATCGAGGTCAAAATCTCCTAAGCTTCAAATAAAATAAAAAAACAGCTCCATATCGCATTCGTTTCAGGCACGCGAGCGCTTCGAAGAGGCAGGGCGCGCGTTCATGCAGACAACACTGTCGATCGCAAAGCAACTGCGACCACGCGCACTGTGGGGCTACTACGGGTTCCCGTACTGCTTCAACATGGCCGCCAACAACATGGTCGAGACCTGCTCCGATAAAGTCAAGCAGGAGAATGACAAGTGAGCGACAAAGACACTAAGAACGCTTCCACATATAGGCGTTTTGGTAATGCGACTGTAGCGGTACAAAGCTAATCCTTTTATAGAGGTATAACAGCGGCAGTAGCGCGCGAGTAAGTCGCGACGCCGGCGCAAGCGAATATCACGCTTCTGAGTAGCGCTACAGAAGCTTACACTAAACGCTAACGCTGCTCAGGGGTTAAAAGGTCATTTCCAATACGGATTCCAACAGAGGCAAACTGTTACTGCTGTTGCTTATACTTATTTTAAGGTAATTTGCAAGAGTTTGCAATTGCTTGCAACAGTCATCTAACGTCGGCTGATTGAACGCAGCTCGTACCCAAGTCATATTGTGATAAGAAGCCGATATTCTTATATTCTGTTCTTTGTGTAATGTTCCGATTAGAGTTCAATTTAAGAGTAAACTAAGAACAATTGACGCGTGCAAAGAAGAATTTGTTTTAGAGAGTAATTTTACCTACTAAAATATAAAACATGATTAAAGACAGAACTAATCTTCCCTTTCACTTAATTCCAGGAGCGACTGGCTCTGGGCAGAGAGCACGGCCCTCTACCCGTCCATCTACAGCTCTAAAGAGCTGACCACACCGCAACTGATACGGTTGGTGCGCGGTCGAGTCGCCGAGGCGAAGCGGGTGGCGCGCCGCGGGACGCAAGTGCTGCCTTACTTCTGGTTCAGATACAGAGATGGAGGCTTTTTAAGTCAGGTGAGCATGACCTATTATAATTTATTTGGGCTTCAAGATCTACCATCTAGACTTTAGAGACAATCCAACCAAGAAAGGAAGCTCACACATTTATGTCAAACTAGCAGTTCCCCGCTTTTATACCGAATTTGACTAAAATCGCTTCAGCCGTTTAGACGTGAAGAAGTCACCAACAAACACACTTACCAACTTTCGCTTTAGTTTGATGTCTCAGCTGAGTTTGAGCTTTGCCACAGTATAATTTTGGCTATGGGCCTTATCACACTAAAAACTCTTCGAAGACTGACGTACAGTGCGCATAAAACTTTGTGGTTAAGGCATTAGTCGACCAATGAACCGAGCGGAATACCTACTTGAAAACATGTATTACTGTGATGTGACCTTCTTCTAAAATGAAAATTTAAATTGCAACAAACTATTGTCAAAAAGAACCACTTAGCAGATTACAAAAGATTTCTCAAAATTATTTTAATTGTGTTTCTGTTTCCGAGTAACAAACATTTAGTACAATATTTATCGTTTATCTTTACAATTCACAACAGTACACACACATTGTGTACTTTTTATTTGGCACAATAAAAATAAACTTGAAATCACATTGACCTAAAAGCTTAGTTTATTTTTAGCTAACATCAGTATCATGACCAATTTGAAATAATCGTGTAATTCAAACTGCTCGTTAACAACGATAGCATTTGGCAAAGTAGCTCATACAGGAAATAGCCACTTCACGTAATGACTAAAACAAAAGAGTACAAGTCCATAATCTTATCAGCACCTCAATTGATATAATTACCGTTTCCTTTCCAGACGGACCTTAATGCGATTCTCGAGACACTTTCTACATCGAACGCATCCGGTTTCATCATCTGGGGAAGTTCCAATGACGTCAACACTGTCGACAAATGCAACAGCCTCTACCAATACACCGAGGAAGTCATGGGACCAGCCATAGCCAAGTACACGAAAGCTACCTTTAACCCCACTACTACGGTTAGTAACTACGGCCTGACTACCTGGAGGCCCATACTAAGAGATCATCTCCATAACTCAACCACATCAAACCCCACATTAGATCCAGAATACCATTGGGTACCTCCTGAGAACTACACGCAAGATATTGTACATTACGTTGAACAAGAGTTTAAGAAAAAACCCGGTTTTAAACCTACAGATACACAAACAAATGAAGATACGACAGTAACTAATGAACACTTAAAACAGGACTTTTTCCTTGATATGTTACTGAAAGTTTTTAATAATAACAAAGAAATTATAGAAAATACAGACGTCAAAGAAGTATCAGTCAGTGAAAAAGACAAGCAAACAAACCAAAATGAACTTGGTACCAGCACTACTGTGTTTGGAACAACATTATACTATTTTGAACACAATACTAGTACGCCTATTGTGGCTAATGTGGTGACACAAAATCCATTGATATCATTATTACTCAAAAATAAAAAGAAAGGTGTGCTTAATACAGAAGATGTTGGCACACAGTTAGATGATTCATCTACTAAATATGTTGATAGTTCAATGGTGACACCACATACAACCAAAGGTTACGATCTTTATACAGATAAAAATGAGAGCGCACAATCTATGACAAACAATTTTATTGACTATCAAGAAAACATGACAAGCACAACTGAACAGAATGGAATGACTGAAGATGACGATGAAATTATAAACAACCTTTTAGGTTTAGGGGCCAGTGATTCTACTGTAACTTCAGATTATAACGAAAAAATGACAAGTACTACAGAAACAAGCACACGCCCTGAAAAAGAGGACGAATTTCTATCAGAACTTTTCAGATTAGGAGAAAATGATAAACCTACTGAAGTAACAAAGTTATCTACGCTTGACGACATTGGTAAAGAATTAGATCCTACTTTGAAAAATTACGAAGATCCTTATACTATGCAAGATTATACGGATGTGCCATATGACAATGTAAATACTTACAGTACAACATCAGACTACATAGATGTTACTTCGAATCATTCAACATCAGATATTACAGAAACATCGACCTTAGAAACCACCGTTTCAATGCTAGAGAGTTATATTACACAAAAAGAGGATCCAACGAAAAATGGGAAAAAAGGATATCCTATAGATAATAGCATTGATTTTGAAGCAAACATTTTAGGTATTGAACCAAAAACTGGTACTATCAAACCTACACAAGAAACGGAGTCGTTTACTTATGATTTCAGAGATGTTGTTTTCGAAAACACAGGAAATTTTATCACAGAGCCTAACGAGACTAATGATTTTATTGAAGTAAAAGTAAACATTATTGACACTACAAACAATGAACTCAACTCGAAAGACAAAAAGAAAGGATTAGCTCTAAGTAAGGATATTACAAACTCAGAATCTGCTGTAAGTATTGAAGATCAGGAACTTTTTAAGAGTACAACAGAAAATGCAAAATCGACTGAAAATGAAGTACCTGATGTAGAAAAAGAAGGTTTTAGAATAGAAAACGTAGAGGCGACGACCGAAGAACAAGAGGTTATTTTCTTGTAAAATCTTGTATGTTGTGCGCTAAGCATGTTCTTGTTGCGCTGTTAAAAAACATTTTTTTAAAGTCTGATTCGCATAATTTTGTAGATACTGTAGATTTTCTTTAATATATGACATTAACCACTTTTTGCACCAAGTCAACGCCATGACATACTAAATTTTTGAGAAAAATATTTAAATTCTCCAAACATTCATACAATCCCACAACAAAATAACTCGCATTTCGTAACATATTGTTCCAAAGGTTAAGTTTTAAATTATTATATTTTCTTTACTTTTTAGATTGGTTGATTTGCCCTGCATCACAAGAAGTCAGGTTAAAATTTGTTTGGATAGTTGAGTATACGAGTCCTTGAATTGATATAAAAGGAAGTAATCAAAATAATTATCATTACTTCCTTCTTTCTTTGTTCGTTCAAAATTCTGGTTTGGGTTTGATTGTAGATTTTAACCATCGATAGACTTGCTCAAGAAAAAAATCCTTTTACTAAGTACAATTCAATGCAAGTCCAGATACCATTATTGTTTTTCCAGTGCCATCTTTAATATACCATCAGCGTCATCATTGTTTGTTTCATTCGTTTGTGCTAATGTTTCGTTTCTCTAATCTTTCAATTATGATCATTTGTGTGTTACCAGCAGTTTTATTTGCATTACCATCAGTGTGATTTTCACTTTTTAATAATCCCTTTCTGTCTTGTGTCTGTGTTGTTTATATTTAAAATTCTTTTTCTCACTATTTTGTACTTTTTTGGCTTAAGGCTAGAAATAAACTTTTGAGGATGTTACTGAATTATAAACACTTGCTTTAATTATTCAAGATTTGGATATTATTTTTCAAGTAGTTGCAGCTTTCATACCGGGATTAGTTAAGAAAGAAAATAAAATTTCACTACGCGCTGCCCCGAAATTCATTAAATCATAAGTTGTTTGTTGATGTTTTTTTTAAATATCCTCAAAAGATTATCAAAATGCTCGTTAAACACTCTTCCTTTGATAACTATATCTGTAAATATACATGTTAAACGTACTACTTGTTTGTGTAGGTGGCAGGCACATCCTACGGCGGTGTCGTCAAAAACTACTACATTTTTACTATTTTCTCTCTTTGTTCTATGTTGAACTAAATGTAAAACTTTTTAAATTAAAAAGTTCGTGATAAAAAACTCTGTAATTCTGTGTTCTCTCTTAACTAACGTTTATCTGTGATATATTATTTAGTGTAAATGTAAATATATTTTAGTGTGTTTTGTAAATATAAATTTTAGTGGTTAGTTGAAATAAATGTTAAATTTTGACTAAGCTATAAGTTTGTTTTATTTATATAAAACCCATCGAAGAGACATTTACGTATATTCAGGTCATTGCATTGTTATATTTATTTTCTGTATACAGGGTGTAACTTCGATTGTATTTTTAATTCGATTGACAACCACCCCCTTGAATATGGCTCGTACTTTTTATACACCCTGCATTTTTACCCAACTGCAAGAAGGGTTTTATGTTTTATAAAAGTAAATGACTAACCTCAGAGTATATCGAGCACATATTTTAGTAATAAATTAAAATATGAGATAGTATAAGGCTTATATTTACTGGGATAGGATAGTCATAACGACCGCATCAGGTTATAAATAAGGAAACAAACATGTCCAAGACAATGATTTCCAACACGTTTCTTATAACAAGACACTCGTTTCAATAAATATAATACAAAAACAACAACACAAAAAACAAAATCAGTTTGCTCCAGCTACGAGCGAGTAACAGTAATTCTTAAAAAGTAACGGCATCTCATCATCAGATATAAAGTTTCTATCGGGTCTGACGCTCGCAAAGCTATTGAATTTCGGTTCTATGATGATTTTACTGTCCACTTCTGAGCAATCTTTGATCCTGGCGAGGTCCTTTTGCAGTTCATTCATGGTGTACGCTGTGACGAGGAAAGGGGCTTTCAGTTTGAGAACACAGTTGATCGTTTTCGGCCACGGATCGTTGCCGTTGTACATTGACGACCTTTTGATGCTTGGGTTGAAGGCACACACTGAAAAAAAAACGTGTACTATTATTGATAAAATACTACTTTCTCTGGATCGAAATACAAATTCTTAAAATCAAAATACATATAATAAATATAACAGTTTCATTGGGAGGTATAAGAGAAAACTGTACACAGATCTAGTTTATAGTTTTCTCTTATACCTCTTTGCCTTTAAATTCAATATAGCATAAGTGAAATGAAGTATTCTTAAAGATGAAATATGACACTGTGAGTGTTAAAAAAACATTTTAAACCATTGAAATGAAGTAGTTTAAAGTAAGGTTACCTACCAATATCAGGAGAAATGAAGGCGTCATTAGCCCAATAATCATGGTAGGTAGTTTTGTCTTGGAAACTGAAAACCACACGGCGCTTGTTGACACGACAGTTTTCACATAATCTGGAAAAAGTAAACACATTTTATGAACACTCTGGGAGCATTAAAATATCTCTAATGGTGGTCAACGCAGACCTGACCAGAGTAAAATGGAAAATCTGCTATCAAGTATTTATTATCTCCTTTAGCTAAGGCCATCGTCAAAAACGCTTAGCTCAGGAAAAAAAAATTGGAGTTATCTCTCAGATTCCACTCCAAAAACAATGCTATATTATCACGACCTGACCCGAGTATTTGATATAGCTTTTGCCCGCGACTTCGTCCGCGTGGAATAGTGACTTCTTTCTCCCGTTTTTTACACATTTACCACTATATCTTTGCTCCTATTGGTCGTAGCGTGATGTTATATAGCCTATAGCCTTCCTCGATAACTGGACTATCCAACACAAAAAGAACTATTCAATTCGAACCAGTAGTTTCGGAGATTAGCGCGTTCAAACAAACAAACAAACAAACAAACTCTTCAGCTTTATAATATTAGTATAGATGAATGACTCGGATACCTCCACGCGTTCCTGAGTAAAAGGGTCTAGTCGGACGGACGGACAACATAGTGATTCTATAAGGGTTCAATTTTTTCCTTTCGAGGTACGAGACCCTGTAAACCTACCACTCATAAAATTAAAGAACTAACTTCACTTTCCCCAGCAGTTCCAACGGCAAGTTCGATGGGTTCAGCTCTCTTCCTATCATCACGACCCTCAACTCCTGAAGATCAGGCTTCAGGTGGAGGAAGAACACCTCCCACTTGTTCAGGGCGTCTGCTTCGAACTGCAACTCGCCGCCTACTATGTGGATGGTGCAGGTTGATTTCTGGGAACAAATAAATAAGAAGATCAATAAAATAGTAAATGATGTAACATACTTGGGGAAATGAGGTGTGGACCACTGCTACTCCTGATGCAAGTTTATTTTACTTATCTCCAATCAGTGTAACTATGTGTGAGATAGGTTAGAAGGTAAAAAGCACCTCTATAAACAAAACGGAGCTCATCAAAAACTACAGCCTCACTGCGAGAGTAACTGACTGACTTTATTGCACAAATAATGTTGTAAAAATGTGACTTAATGGGACTTAATGCTAATAGCATGCTCTGCCAGTCAAACATTTATACTTTAGGGCATGCAGAAAGGTAGTAAGTGCAGTGAAACATTATGTTCTTTTCTGTCCATTTTACCGGTGTGACTGTAAGTGAGGGTAGTGGCAGGCTAGATCAAGGCTATAGCAGTATTAAACACTCGCTTCCTCTGCGACCATAAACCATAGTACAACAATGCGTTCAGGGTGCTGATGGGGATGCCACGTTATTGCAGCGCATCCGGCTTGTTTGCAGAGGCGCTGGTGGATGGTTTTCACACCATCATACGTAAGAGGAGCACCTCGCTGACCGCTGGGACTCATGGCCCCTTCATGGCCCCCTCATGGCTCATCTGAGCAGGTTACATGTACCTGCACCCTGACCTTTTGGCCTGCCTTAATTGTATTGTACTGCCCTAATATAAATGTAATCAGCACTAACACTAGTTTTAAGAATTATTGTTACTAACTGCTATGGCTTCTGCCTGAAATAAACTTAATTATTATTATTATTATTATAAATCGCTTATTGATAACTGTGAAGTGTACAGTGCAACACTACGTACCTCTTATTATGAGTGCATAATATTGCACACAGTTAATAATACCTTGTTAGTGCCATTGGTGTGGTTGGCCATCTTGCCATATGTCTGGAGGCAGTAAGCGGCGGTGAGCGGTGCAGTAGCGATCTGCGTAAGCGCAGCGTATTGGATGTCGTTCATGTCTGGAAGGGAATGTGCACTTTAGTTCGTTTCTGCAAAGCAATTGGGTAGCTGCTTCTTGTGGAAGCAAAATATTTTGAAAGACTGGAGTGAATGGTCTTTCTTACTACCAATAAAGCCTGACAGCGTTTTTGCTACTGCGATTCAAATTCCTGATAATGTATACGATTTGAGGATTGATGAATGTACACGAATATGAAACATTGCAACTCACAACGCACAAATTGATAAGTTCGATATTTGTCATTCGTATGCATATCTAAAAATATACTCACACAAAAGTTTGAGGTACTGAATGAAATTAGTAATTTCGCTTAATTTAGACTGTCTATTTTGTGAATCATGGCTGTACTTATAATAATTTTGTATTTGACATCATGTAATACCCATGTTTATGAATTAATAAATGATTAATTGATTGTGCGCAGGAAGATATTATAATTGAAATATGTGTTCACAATACACAATTGCACTGTCTGTTCCTTCAAACTCATTAATTCATAAGACGGCAATCCAACACAACCGGTAAACCGTCAGGCGCAGAACCAATAGCTTAGAGTTCTTTTTAGGGACGCGAGTATCTTCACCACCAACATCAACTTCCTGACTGCGAGCTGTTTCTGAATATTTTCAAACCCCAAAACTCGAATCGAACTTACGCGAACTTACCAACGAGGCCGTAAACTTTTGCTGCACTACGAGTAAATTCTAAAGAACTTACCAATCTTCTCCTCGTACATAGCAGCTAGCACCTCGTTCATCTTCTCAGTCACTTGGAGCGGTTCCGTCAAGATCCTGCCGGGCAGTTTCGGCTCCAGTCGGCCTTTGGTCTGCTGGTAGCACACCAGCTTCTGATATAGCGAGTAGGACTTGCACCAGCGCTGGTGAGACTTGGGGAAGTGGTCCGGATGGTCGGAACAGTAGGATATCTGCGAGAGAAGAAAAAAAAAGGAGTTTAGTAATTTATTTAACTGCTGTGACAGCCGTCTTTGAAAATTGGGCAACAGACTTTAAGTTGGCCACAACATTAACCAAAAAACATTTAAATATACATATTTTTTATGCTGAAAATAACTAACTAATAAAGCTAAAACAAAGTGCGGCCCATCTTTTTCACTCAGTTCATGTATTATTTCATTCCTTAAATAACGACAATCAAACTAGGATTAAAATAATTGAATAAAGTTGCTCAGTATCAGAGACCCAGGGACACTAAAAACATCATGTTAAGGAGTTGTCACAAGAAAATAAATAACTTATACTCGTTTAAGGACCATAGAAAACAGTAAAGGATCATAACTATACACCTAGGAAGGTAAATAGATATCTCACCTGCCCACACCCATCACAATCAGCCAGCTTCCCCTGCCTCCACTCCCGACATTTAGGATCTGCGCATACGCGCGGATACAACAGCGCTTCCTGCTCACACGGCGTCAACTTCCGTTTTAGAACCTTCTCACAGGAAACTATCATCTGCATGCGTAAGAGACGATAGTCCTGGCCCGTTATGTTCTTTGAGTCAGCGTAGATGTGCTTTTGATCTAAAAAAGAGGTGGTGGATACAATAATTGTAAGATAAGTTGAAACAGAGTGAAGATAACACAAATGCTAGACTTACCTTTTAAGTGCACGATAGTTGAAACAGCGAAACAAAACCCTTGATGCTTGTTCCAGTCTTCATCCTTATGCTTAGCATTGCAATAGAAAATCAAGTTACAAAAATTACAAGGCACTCTCGATTGCTTGAGCTCCTTCTTACAAACATGACAAGCACTTTGTAAAAACACCTTCCTAAAACTATATTTGTAAACAAATTCATCGTTTTCATTAGTAATCGATGAAAACGATTCATCAATAGATTTATTTTTCATAAACTTTCGGATATTATCTGTTTGAGTATCCTTCGTTTGTTTCTTTTCTTCAATTTGAACTGCGTCTTTTATTTTAACCTTAGCGGGAATCGTATTTGGTATTTTATTCTTTTCTTTTTTATAATCAGTTCTATTCGATGGCACAGGAATATCGGGGTGACCTAGCAAGTTTTTTGGCGGCGAAACGGGGTTTACTTTTTCATCTTTTTTATCCGGTTTTGAATCCTCAATCGGTGCTACTATTTTGATTTCAGGGTTGAGATGAGAAGCGTTTCTGAACTGAGATTCAGCAGCATCATTCGCGATCATTTCAAATGTCTTATTGATGTCATCTGCACTTGATGTCATGGCGTCTTCAAAATTTTCTATTGGGTCAAAATCTGAGGAACTGTTCTGATCTCCTTTATTAGATGAAGTTTCAGTATTATCTGATTGAATGTTAGAGTGCTGTTTACCTTTTTCTTGTTTCGTGTCAGATTTTTGTTGAGTTTTCTCTTCTTTTTTAGTTGTCTCTTGAGTGGGTTCTTTTGATTCAGCACTTGCTGAAGTACTTTCAGTTTGAGTTGTTAATTGGGCTGAGTCTTGTTTGCCTTTTTTCTTGTTTTTGCCCTTGTTTTTATTGTCTTTTCTAGCTGGGACAGCAGGAGGGGCTGGATCAGCTGTAGTTTGTGGTGTCGTTATTTCTGTAGCCACTTCAGCTGGTTTGATATCATCTTCAACTGGTTTCACTGGAGCAGTTTTGACGTCACGTTCTTTGCTCACACTTTTATCTTTCCTTGCTGGAGCCACAGGAGGCATAATTACTTCAGTAGGTTTTTCTACTGGCTTAAATATTTCGGTTGCAAGAGTGGATCGTTCAGGTAAGATTTTTTCTGATGATTTCCTTTTGGGATCCTTGCTTTTAGATTCAAGTGAAGGTGTTGATGGAGTACTTTTTTCATCTGATGTGGCAGCAGGCTTCAAGGGTGCGACGCCTTCTTCCATCTTCTTCTCTTTTGGATCATTAGTTTCAACCTTTTCAGTTTGAGATTTAAATACATAATCACTAGGCATACTTATTTTAACTTCAGGCGATTTAGGTACAGGTGTTTGCACTGTTTTCTCTTCAAACTTATTTTCTGTTTCTTTTTCGCTTTTCTCAATGGCTGTCAATTCCGCCAAAGATCGTTCAATAGACAACCTAAGCTCTTCCATATCTTGGTTGACTTCCATCATTTTGGATTTAATGTCAGTTTTTTCTTGTTCGACTTTGGGAGTAGGTACGGTTATTTCAGCTATTTGGACACCGACAAACATACATTCAGGAGTACTTAACGGTGTTTCTCCTGAACCCTGAATAAAGGGTGTATCAGTAACATCAGTTGGAATTTGCAGTTTGACCTCTTCTACTGTAATTTCTTGAATCAACATGTTGTTATTATCATCAATAAGATCTTGACTTGTAGCTCGAGGGTGTTGGATTATATCTGGAGTAAAACCACAAGTAGAGCCCTCAGATTCATCCGCTTTAAGGCTTCGGATTTCAATATCTTCACCTAAAGGTATGTCAAAGATATTTTCGGGTGTTCCTTGGCTTATTTCTTCTTGACGCCTATCAGCATCTTTTTCTGGTTTCTTTGTTTGTTTTTCAAGCTTTACTTCCAAAACTTGAGTTGGTTTATTAGTTTCAGAAACAGCTTCGGGATCTTGAGGAGGTTTTGGTGATTTTTTTCTTTTCTTTTTTGACTTTGTGTCAGTTATTTTAGTATTATCGCCTTTTGAATCTTCTGGCTCTGGTAAAAGTTCTGTCTTTTTGTGTTCAGCCGCAGGTGGCTCTCTGGATTCAATATTTCTTGGTGGTTCAACAACCGGTGCTGGAAGAGGTGTCGGTTTTTGGACAATTTTAGGATCCATTGGAGTAGTTGGTTTTACTTCTTCTTGAGTAGTTGGTAGAACTGCTTCTTTTATCGATTCTACCTCATCTTTATCTTTTTGTTGGGGCATATTAGGTTTTGGAGATTTTTTTCTCTTTTTGCTCTTGTCACTTTCAGGAATTCTAATCAATTCTTCAAAAGCTTCAGTTATAAGAGCGTCTTCGGACTTTATTTCCATTACTGGTAATCTTTCGGTGTGTTTTTTTGTTGTTTGCGGTTGAATTTGGGTGTCTTTTTCTTGAATCACTTCGGTTTTCGTTTCAATACCACAAGTACTAGTTGGTTTTGGTTCTTGCTTTCCGGGCTTAGGCGATTTCTTTCTTTTTTTGTTTTTATCCAATTCCGGCACATCTATTTGTTCAGCCGCTATTATTTCAGTACGTATTTCTAGTTTTTGAACCTGCGGCTTACCATCCGCTTCTTGTTTGTCAAATTTTTCGATTATTTCTGATCTATTTCCTGCAACATCCATTTGTACTTCCTGTAGCTCACAAATAATCAATGTACGTTTCTCTTCTTTAGACATTTCAGGTATGCTTGATTCTTTTTCTTGAGCCGTGGAAACTTCAGAAAGATCTTGAACTTGGCCACTATATTTATCCTTTCGCTTCTTTTCAACAGGCTTAGCTATTTTGGCTTTTGATTTCACATCTTCTGAAAGACTTGTACCTTGAGTACCTAAATCTTCTGGCGTCCTATCTTCTTTTACTGGCTCTTGTATTTCAACCTTTTTTGGTACTTCAGTTGAAAAATCTGTGATCGGAACGATTTCTGGCATATCAAAAGAATCTTCATCTTTCAATTCTTTTTCTTTAGGAGGTTCTTTCTTATCTTTTTTATTTTTCTTTTTGTTTTTGCCACCAGGTTCATTCGTTATTGGAGTTTCTGAAACTTCAGTGGTCTCTTTTATCTCATCTGTTAATGAAATGTGCTCCACTTTAGGATTTTCTTTTGCAGTACCTTTTTCTTCTCTTTTTAGGACATTTGACACAGCTTCAGTCAGAGTTTTGATTTCTTCAGTTGGTTGGTATTCACCAGTCTTAATTTCCGTCGTATCTTCTTTCAATAACTGTTGAAACGCAGATGTGCAGCTCAACTCTTCTGCTTTTTCAGAACGTTCGGAATCATTACGCTTCTTTTTCTTGTTTTTCTTTTTAGATTGTTTAACTTCTTGTTCAGAGACTTCTTGAGGCACTGTTACTTCTTTGGCAGTCGTTGTAGTTTCATGTGCTTTTTTCTGCTCTATATCAGAAATTTCTTTTCCTACTTTTTCAGTCTCTTTTGGCTCAGAATCTGCAGCTTTTTTATTCTTGTTTTTCTTTTTCCTTGCACTTGGTGCTACATTTTCTTCGATTACAATCTCTTGCGTTTCCACTTCAACAATTTCAATAATATCAACACTTTCAGCTGGTGTCTCTTCTTGAGCGCCATCTTCATCTTTGTCGTGTTTTTTCTTTTTACCTCTATTTCTTTTGGGTTTCTTCGGAGAATCGTCTTCTTTTTCTTTCACGTCCATTGCAGTTGTGATCACTTCACTGATTATTTCAGGAACACGTATGTCACTTTTCTGCGCACTATCAACTTCACTTACACCTACTTCCTCTTTAGTTTCAATATCTTTATTAGGTTCTTCTATTTTATGTGGGGTGTTTGGATTAGAGGGCTTAGGCTTCGATTTGCCCTTATTCTTTTTAGTATTCATTTCTACACTAAGACACTTTCACTTAATCCTTAGGAACGTCTGGGCAAATCTAATTTCAGTTTCCATCTGACCGTTTTGCGTGTGCCATTTTATTCTTGTCTTGGGCTTGTAATGTTTGAAATGTCAATTTCCTGTACCTTACTTGAAATGTGCTTTATTTAAAGATGTATATGGTTCATATTTCAGTGAGTAACACAGGTGCAGGGATATGAGGAAGTGAACCGGTGCCAAAAGTGCAGCGCTGCGCTCATCGGGTAGCATGGGAACGCGCTAAATATAACCGAACTAAAGACAATACTGATTGATTGCCATCGGCGAGACATCGATATTGGCTAACAGATGGTTGTAATTGTTATGTTTTTATGAGTATAATAAGAAAAGGAAGGAAATTGAGGTGTTAATAGGTTCCATATAAAAGTTGATAGGTTTACCTAAGTATTCTAATTAAGTAGTCTTAAGTAGTATTTTTTTCATGGGGAAATGTATATTTTTTTTCAATAAACTACCAGAATACATTGTTGACTTACCGATTAATAAATTTAAAACTGTTATTAAAGAAACCCTAATGACGAAAGGGTATTATAAAGTAGATGATTATTTAAAAGATAATAATGAATGGACTTGCATGATCACCAAAAACATTGTAAAACTTTTGAAAAGAGGCATTGACAATAGTGACTAAGTTAGTTGCGCAGCTTCTTCTCAGCACTAGCCCACAATTGTCCCGAAGCTGTGGTAGGGTCTATGTTGGGACGTGTATAAGTGCCCCGAGTGGGTCTATATTATGCAAAAATAAATTACTTTTATGAATTTATGACTTTTATTCAATCCGCAGTCTAAGTTTAAAACGAAAACACAAATAAATAATAAATAAGAGATATTTGCGAGTAGGCACGCTCGCATGATAATTTTAACATATATAAAGAACGCAAAAACATGTTAGTCAAAGTCAAGTCAAAGTCAAAAATCATTTATTCAAATTAGGACACAAAATGCCACTTATGAATGTCAGAACATGTCTCCTTATCTTTTGGGCCCTACTAGTGCTTCAAGACAAGACAGACAATTTGGCAAGTGCTGAGAAGAAACGCCGGACCCTCACTCTTAATTTTATTTCAAGAAAATCAAAAGCCATAAATCTCTCCCAAACCTCAGTGGTTTATTCGTGCTGTTTTTTATTGTAACCGTTTGTTTTCTTTTTATACGGTAATAAATGAAAAAAAAATACATCATGAGTACCAACTGTACCAATGTACCAACCAAAATGTACCAACATGGGCGAAATAACATTAAAGTTTCTCATAACTATCGAATAACTCCCGCAATTCGCATGTCAAAATTGTCACTTAACTTTGTCACAAAACATTTTCAACAATACATTTTCCCTATTATCAGATACACGTTCTCTGTCAAAACCATTTCGTGACCTACATAAATCTTTTAGGGATGCCTGGTCAGTCAAGTCTACAAAAAAGGGGTGAAAACCGCATTAAGTTTCCCCCCAGAAATCATGCAAATACAACCCTTGCTTAGTATGCCATAAGGCAAAGGATAACATTTCATTTGCATAAATACCTCATATTCTAGAGTAGCCCCCGATTTAAAATGCTAATTTAAAGGGTCCGAAGCTAGGGTGAGTCCCTTTCATTTACTAGTCCAAGCGACAGCGTCCAAAAACTGGTTCCTACTACAGCTCGTATTGAGAGGCGCTTTGTTTCAAAAATTAGGTCATCTGCTAGATATGTCTCGTTGAGGCAACAATGGGAAATGAATTATTCAGAATGACACACTGGCAGCGAGATTAATGTTTGTATTGGGAGAACATATTGTAGGCAAATATAATGGTTTTGAATTCAGTCTTGATACGACTTTTAACCGTAATACATAACAATGTGAAAAAAACAGGCATTGACATAAAAAATGTTACAGTTTTTAATAGGCGTTAATGTTGGAAGGCAACCTTCATGCTTTATATATCGACATGTGCCAAATAGAACAATCAGATGATTTGTATTGTTTGTTTACGTTGTGATTCTCTGAAAGCTTTTGTCATTCCATGTTATGTATTTCTCCTGTGTACTTGCAAAATGTAAATATTATATTATTATATACATCTCGTATTTCTGGATTACTCTGGTATCATTTACTCTCCCCGTACACTGCACTACGCCTCAACAGTTAATAATTATATTATAATTTTGATGCTTTAAATAGAAAATATCTTAACTTTCGCGGACATGTTAAAAGTATATTTTGACGCACTTCTTTCTATTATAGCTACTTATCCTATATTGCTACTCATATTTATTACCTACTTATATTTTTTACTCCTGCTTAATCATGCTCCAGCTCCTGGCCTACATACAGGCGCCTCGTGCCGGCCACACCACGAACTAATTACTTATGCGCACGCGCGTTCCATAGTGTAGACTACATGTTGTTTTATAAAGGAGGAGAATTTTACCTAAAAGTTAAGTGACACCAAAGTTAGCGAAAACTCATTGAAATGAAACGGACTATGATAACCACAACAAAAAAGATTTTGTCCTTGTTACTTTAAAAATGTAGGCAAATTCAATTTTGACATGAAATTGGCTGATCCAATTTTAATGAGCTGTAAACAAGCAGATTGCATAATATTGGATCTCGGAGACGGACATAAGATTCATAATATTTTTAACACTCACGGTGTCATATTTGTATTCTTAAAAGATGAAAATAAGAAACCAAAAATTGCGCACGGGCGGGACTTGAACCAGCATCATTCTGGCTAACCGGGCCAAAATATGCTCAAATATGCTTTATTTCAATTGAGCTAACCGTGTTGTCGGTCCGACCGCGAGAACCAATTCAAATATTGCGCACGGGCAGGACTCGAACCCGCAACCAAGATGTTACAAATATAATATTTTTATGTACACTTTAAAGTTAATAAAATTTCATTATTCATATTCATCCCTGAAAGCATCTTTTTTCAATACTCTGAGTGCAGTAATGATAAAAGAACCATTTGCGTACTCTTCTACCACTCAAAAATATTTCTCATACCGTTCCCACAACTCTCAAAAGCTTGTGAGATGCAATTACATTACTTCAGCCGTGAGGCGACAATATATCTGCTTTACACTTTCAATACACTTCCGGAAGAAATAAGGCATTCTTTTTTACCTTTAAGGATCCGTGAATGAAGTAAAAAACGTTAGAAAGTTTGTCAAAAAACACCATTCATGATCCAAGGTTAAAGTTGACCTTATTAGGTAAGGTATCTAAAATAAAATACATCTGTATAAAGCTACCAACCTTAACAGAGATATGTAAGCCGCAGGAGATATTTCAATGCAGACTTCGTCTTAGTCGCACTTGACTTGGTCCGGAGTCAAATTCAAAATCTTTATTTCAATTTAGGTCATGAAATGACACTTATGAACGTCAAAATATACAGTGAAAAAAATAAAAATAAATGTGCCCTGAAAGGGCCGAAACATGTCTCCTTATCTTTTGACCAGCGCTTCGAGTCAGAACACAGACAATGAGGCAAGTGCTGAGAAGAAACGCCGGAACAAACTCATAGTCAAGAGCAAACCCATACAAAAAAAAAAACTATGAGCAGTGTACTCTAAGTTCCTTCATGTTTATAAACGGTGACCGTGAGACAAAAGAGCGGTTGTACCTAATCTTCCAGACACCAAGCTATTTCAGTCTATTTTTAAGAAATAAAAACCGGTTATCCAACCGCGAAATCATACGTGAAAACATAAACTAGGTAGTCAGAGCTTAAACGGAGATTCATACGTGTAGAAATCGTTCAGCTACTGCTAGAGGAACTAGCATATTATTTAAAGTTATGACTATAATAAGGTATACTTAAATGAAAAATAACATCAAGACCCCGTGACCACGAACCCCGTTAAGTGTTCAAAACGTCGGTATGTAAAATTTAATAAATTTTTGGGGAAATATCCGGAAATTGTTTTGATAAAAGGTATACTTAAGATTGCCATTGTGTCACATCCGTAACTGAATTGTATAGTAAAAGTTGTCAGTGAGGTGTTGTCACAGGCGCGACACTGATCTATCGGTGTAACTCGGGCGTCGGTGACCTTGAAATGCTGCGTCTACGCGTAGGGTTGGCGGTTTAGCTACCGCGGCACAAGGAAATAATAATTACTTAATGAAAGATGTTTATGTATTTCAGGTTCAAAATATATTTGGTAAAGTGTTCACATATGTTATAAATTACTTACTTTAATATATTTTCTGTTTTTGCGACTTACTTTAAACATTTTATTATTTTTTTTAATTATAGCGAAGATTCGAAATCGTACGAACGGTTTTTTCAAAAAATCTAATGGGCAGCATTCACAAGACATATCAAAAGTTATATGCTGCATCTTGACCAACAAACTGTTTCCCAATGTTTGGGACACATCGTATCATAATAATCGCATACGACGCGATGCGGAGCGGGCGAACTACGTAAATTGCTTCGAGCAGAGACGACGGCTCGGTGGCAATCGGCGGTGTGACCCTTCAACTCTCGCATACCGTGGCATGCGTTCCCCACCTCGCGCGACCCGCGCTCGCCCCCGCGCGCTCCCGCGACACGCACACATAGCCGCGAGTTAGTTTACTGCACACAAGTGTCAGTGTCGCTTCTTTTTACGTTAGTATATATATTCTTTGGTGTTGTCGCAATTTTTTTTAAAACTAACCAATTCAGCAAAATATATGCAAGCATTCATTCCATTAGTAACAAGACACACCAACCGTTTTTACATGTTAGAAAAGGCTCATCCTTTCTAAAATACATAACATTTTAATAATGCAGACTTGTCACGGTACGGAACACTCCGTCTGTCTGTCTGTTCGGTCTGAATCCGCGGCAGTATTAAACCCACACATGTTGCGCGCTCGCGTCCCAAGAGATGTAGAGTAGTACCCGCACAGAGAGTGCGTTTAACCGACTTGGAATAAGGAAAATCATTGAGCAAATATGATTTGTTTAACCGCTATTTGCCTTAGACGAAAACACCTAATTTACCATTTCTGAATTGCATAGTTAACAATAATTCACTATTAGGTAAAGAAAATCCATCTCTCTATTGCTGAATTTACTGGCTCTCAAATGGGATGCTGATAAACTAAGGTGCTGTCAATCAAAGTGACATTTACAATAAGCTTTTCGTGGTCTTCTTACATCGTTACTAGACGTCGATAAAGTTTGGTTGACATTACAGCGAACAGTCCGCCAATAGATGACCTACAATGTCTTAAACTTATTCATTATTCAATCAGGTAAAAAAACAGTTTTTTTAATTATTTGAATATTGTCATCACATTGTTCGAAGTTTTTGTTTAATAGTTAGTTGGAATACTTTTCAAGTTATCATGATGAAAACTTGAAAAGTACACAAGGCTTGTGTTTATCATTCATTAAGGCAAGTATTAAGTTAGTTCACCGATAAGGATGAAATTAAAAAATAATTGCTAACTCTATCACCAAAACTACTCTGTCCAACATGTCGCAATATGTAAATAGGGCTCACGAAACATTTCTCTCCCGCTGAATAATTCGTACTCGCAATAAAAGAAGGGTGGTTATGTGGGGGCGTAGGTTCGATTCCCGGCCCGTGCCAGTTGACCCTTTCGATGTTTTGGCATTGATAAGATTGAGTTATGTTTTTGACAGGATCGGAATTAAAGTTTTACAATTGCTGGTTTGTCAAGAATCGAAGGATAGGTACACTTTTTACGTTTCAATTATTTTTAATGAGCTAGATGATGCACGCAATACGAGACAATTATAACTAGAACTTATCCTAACTTAAGGGTCTGGAAAATTTATACAAAATATAGTAGCATAGGGTGAATACTCATAAATTTAAACATTTTAACTTTAACACTTCAATCACTTTTATTTTAACACTTCAATCTCGTCAACATAATTGTTGCAATAATTAATATGTTATTATTATTGGAACCTCATAGTTTGTGTATGTAAGCGCTACGCTTACATACACAAACTATGAGCCGACAACAATAAGTAGTTGACGACTAATTTGGTGTAGTGGTTAGCGCTCCTAAATACTACTCCAGCGGTCGCGGGTTCGAATCCCGCAATCAATCAATCAATTTATTTATTGCAAAAGTTTATATGATGACCACGAACACGAACACGGACGATGTCATTTTTGTACCTAAGTCATGGATTTATATGTATATAAGTATTTATGGAAGACGCCCCCGTCATAATCGCTGTCTGGTATTCGACAAGGAAAAAAAATCAATTACCATTTTTCAATTTCCTCTGGAACTAAACTAAATTAAATTCCCATTAAAATGCCTAGGTACGAGTACTATAAGCTCCCACCTACAAAAACCCTTAACTAAAGGTGGATTTAGACCAAACTAACAAAGAACAAGAACGAACCCATTTCAAATAATAAAAAATATTCCTTGTTCTTTTGTTCTTCACGGAAGCTCAATTTTAGCGTTTTACACCAAAATATCGAGCGAGCGTTCTTAGAATATTCAATAGAACGCAATAGAACAACGAACGATTGCTCTGAGTAAAAGAATTTAATGAAGTTAGGACAGAATGAGCATTCGCTCGTCTGATTTAAATGGGCCCTAAGGCAACTTTGTTTAAGGTCAAGCAACAAGGTCGAGGTTAACTTTGACATTCAAAACTATTTAATAAATACTGTATTTACTTAACCATCAGGGAGACACTCAACAAGCGCAGCGTTCGGTAAAACCACAGGTTTAAGATTTGTTGTAAATTCATTATAAATAAATAAATAAAAATAGCGGCTGTTTTAGGTCTGCCTATTAATATTTATTAACATATACATACTGTTGTTACTTCAAATGTATCTTAAAGGACTTTTCATTTCAATATGTAAGGCTTCAAGATAGAAAATATTTCTTTTATTTATTTAACTCGTCAAGTATGTGTGAACGAGACACAATAGAAATTCCATTATTATGCGACTCCCGGCAGTCGTTTGATACCTGACTTATTACAGACAATATTGCACAAAAGGAAGTGACCATTCTTGGCTAAGCCACAGGGAGCGATGAAACACATTCCTAAATGATTACTATTTTTGTACTCGAGACAAATATCAATATCCTCAGAGATGTTCTCAGATTTTTTTTCAATTTTAATAGATCTTAGCGAAATAAAGGGTTTTTATCTAGCTATAACTTTTTTTGGGGTGGTATAGCAAGAATTATACTTCTCTTAATGGTATTTATAGCTTCATACTAACCGAAAATAAGTAAATTCGAAAGTGTCCTCCAATATGGGCCAAATTTACCAAGGCCAGTGGTCAATCGCCTTTAATGTACAAAGGTGGACCTAATGATAATAGCATTCTCTGCCAGTCAAACCTTTAGCTTATGCAGAAAGATGGCAACGGGTTCCATACAAAAGCAAGATTCCACATGACACTGGAGACAGGAGTAAGGACAAGAACTTTTTTAAGATCTTTTCCCCAATTAATGCATAAACTGTGATGTGAAACTATAACTATTACTTCTAGTCTTGCAAACTTGTGTTCACTACTAGGTACTACTATTCTACTAACCAAAAGTGCTAACTCTGTCCAAACTTAGTTATAATCGTAATATTACTGCACGGGAAACGCTTCCAAGTATAAATTACGACGTTTGTGGAGTCGACGACCTCAGGGGAGGTAGAGGGGGATGTATGGGGGGGTTCCACCCTCACAGTGCGCGTCTCCATTGTATGTGGTGGAGATCGATAATGTCGTCGGACGTTACGATACCAAGTGTAAAGAAGGAGATACGAGCAATTTGAAACTGCGTTCAAATAAAGCTTACGGAAATCTATGGATCATCAATTTGATACTTTAGGCAAGGTAATTTCCTTGTTTTGTTTATTTTTGGCTTAATAAGAACTGCATCATCATCATTATCAGCCAATGGACGTCCATTGCTGAACGAAGGCCTCCTCTACGGTTTTCCACAACGACAAAACACAAGCGGTCTACATCCAGTTTGATCCTACGATCTTTATAAAGTCGACTGTCCATCTTGTCGGTGGACGACCTACTCTGCGTCTTTGGTCAAAGTGTCTCCAATCTAGAACTTTTCTGCCCCAACGGCCATCGGTTCTTTGCGCTATGTGCTCTGCCCATTGGCACTTGAGCTCAGGTACTGATTCGCAGGGCTATATCCGTTACCTTATTTCTTCTATGTATCTCCTCATTTCTGATTCGATCTCGTATAGAAACACCAAACATAGCTATAAATAAATAGGCGATTATGTTATTAAGAATGAGAATGTAACTGTTTCGAATTATTTTATAGGCCGAGGGAATATTGCATTGATTTTCGTAAAGAAATATTTTAATTACCTTTAAAACATATATTTTGAGAAAAAATATGACTTACCGCTACGTTATTCTGATGGCAATAACTGTAAAGAAAGAAAGAAAACGGAATTAGAGTAAAATAAACCAAATCCGGTAAAAAGAAGCAAACCAGAGAAGAATTGCAAAAATAAGTGGAAAAAAACTTTTTTCTACTGAATAAAATATACAGGGTGACTTTGCAAGTTGTAGCTTAATTTTAAGCCATCAATACCTACAACTTTTACTATGAATTAGTGGCGATTGTTTTCAGACTCAGATTTAGATTCAATCAAAACTTTATTGGGGGAGGGGGATGTATGGGGGGGTTCCACCCTCACAGTGCGCGTCTCCATTGTATGTGGTGGAGATCGATAATGTCGTCGGACGTTACGATACCAAGTGTAAAGAAGGAGATACGAGCAATCTGAAACTGCGTTCAAATAAAGCTTACGGAAATCTATGGATCATCAATTTGATACTTTAGACAAGGTAACTTCCTTGTTTTGTTTATTTTTGGCTTAATAAGAACTGCATCATCATTATTATCAGCCAATGGACGTCCATTGCTGAACAAAGGCCTACCTGTACGGTTTTCCACAACGACAAAACACAAGCGGTCTACATCCAGTACGTTACAAGGAAGAGATCTCAAACTTGTCTCACTGACGTTTTCTTTTCTTCTTCTCCATGTGTACCATCAGTATAATTATTATGTATATGTACTATGTTTATTATACCTTTATATTATGTATTAATGTATGCGGTATTTATGTAATAAGTAGTATGTATGTTTATTGTGTTTTAAAAACCTTTTGTAATTTTTATCGTCAAGGTTTTTCTTTTACCCCTCTATCACTTGCTTCGCGCCGCCTGTATTTTCTCTGTATAGACCAATGGTTGACTCGTAGAGAATGCTTTTAGCATTAAGTCCGCCATATGTACCTTTTGTTTGTGCATGAAGTGTAATAAATAAAATAAATAAATAAAATAAATCTAGTTTGATCCTACGATCTTTATAAAGTCGACTGTCCATCTTGTCGGTGGACGACCTACTCTGCGTCTTTGGTCAAAGTGTCTCCAATCTAGAACTTTTCTGCCCCAACGGCCATCGGTTCTTTGCGCTATGTGCTCTGCCCATTGGCACTTGAGCTCAGGTACTGATTCGCAGGGCTATATCCGTTACCTTATTTCTTCTATGTATCTCCTCATTTCTGATTCGATCTCGTATAGAAACACCAAACATAGCTATAAATAAATAGGCGATTATGTTATTAAGAATGAGAATGTAACTGTTTCGAATTATTTTATAGGCCGAGGGAATATTGCATTGATTTTCGTAAAGAAATATTTTAATTACCTTTAAAACATATATTTTGAGAAAAAATATGACTTACCGCTACGTTATTCTGATGGCAATAACTGTAAAGAAAGAAAGAAAACGGAATTAGAGTAAAATAAACCAAATCCGGTAAAAAGAAGCAAACCAGAGAAGAATTGCAAAAATAAGTGGAAAAAAACTTTTTTCTACTGAATAAAATATACAGGGTGACTTTGCAAGTTGTAGCTTAATTTTAAGCCATCAATACCTACAACTTTTACTATGAATTAGTGGCGATTGTTTTCAGACTCAGATTTAGATTCAATCAAAACTTTATTGCATACTACATTGTTGTACACATAGTGGAAATAAGGAACAAGGTCTTAAAATACAATGTGTCGACCCATAAGAGCATAGCAATTACATTTTTAATTTTAAATGCATTGAATAGTGATGTGCTTGAATTTGAAAAACAAAAAATAAAATAAAAAACAATGGAAACACACCAGTATCTGCGCACGCCTGAAAAACTACATCTCGCTTCCCTTAATATCACTTTCCACGCACAAAATTAGACCTTACACTGACAACACTGAGTCTCTTCTCAATTGGCCTCTGAGTAGCCTTGATCGAATAAAGTGTTGTTACAGACACTCGAAATATGGACCAAATAGCTAAAGCGTTAAAGTCCAAATTGGCCCGCCTGTTTATCTGGCTAATGTTTCCGCCCACGTTCGTTCAAAGGCAAATATACCTTAAAGCTATAAAAATAGAAGTTGTAATGGCTTGTTAAGGTTTTAATATTCCCGTTTACCTAGAGAGTGCTTGAATTTCCTCATGGAGGCTTCCGAATGGATCGCAAGATGTTTTTGCGACTTAGACCCACATTTCTGGATAAATCTCTCATATTTATTATTTTATCGGAACACTTTTTATTGGAAGATGTATTGCGTTTCTCGAATATGTGTTTTATAGCTTTCACATAACCGTATTGCGTTTTTCTTTGTTCTAAAATCAATTTGAAGTTGGTATGAAGAAATATATTAAAAACATGTATACTACAAGAAAAATTGCTACTTACATACCTAAAACTTAATCGCAATAGACGAAAACGAGATGATTGTACTATTATAACTACTATTTTTGTAACTTTAAAATAGACGTTATTATTGAATCCAGTTCTCTTTATTGTAGGGCTTTTTTATCAGAATAAAATTAAAATCATATTTTACTATCTACAAAACCTTGTGTTTTAAGCAGTTTTGTACTACATAAATGATTTTACTTATTTCGTAGTATCAGCAGGTAAATCGTTAGGTATTATATACATAAGAAGCATATCTTCATTAGAAAGCTTGTTAGCCCAGCTTATACTCCTAGAAATATTTTATAGCATCTAAAACAGAAAACTGTCGAGTAACAATCTCTCGTAAAAACTATGGAAATATATGTATAATTCCGAACGCCATATACAGCGTGTGGCCTGTAGTAGGAGCAAAAATATTAGTCAATGATCCTTCAAAGTATATACCTACGCAGTTCCCTTGACCAGAAAGGCGATTGTGTAAGTAAAGCAATCGTATTCATTTGACAGTTCAAAACGTACGGTATGATCTGTCAAACGTTTTAATCTTTGCCGTTTGGCAGATCATACTATACGTTTAGAACTGTCAAATGAATACGATTGCTTTATACAATTCCATACGTCATAGTGCTTTACAGTGCGACATGGATCTTCTGGCTAATGGTGACAGTCGGAACTAACGCTGTCAAATTCAAAAATCCGGTTGCCAGTTCGAGTGTAGGAAGTCTCCCCAATTTTACAAGAGATTTTCCGATTTTCCCTTTTATTTTATTTTCGTACGTGTTCTGTGTAAAGTATTAACATTATTGTTTTAAATACCGTAGAGCTAGACACCTCAAATAAAATTTAAATTTTCAATGGTTTTTATTGATAATACAATTGTTTTGCGTCTATAGTCGGTGGAACATACATTATAAGCCTCTTTTGGTAGAAAATGCCCTCTACGACATTTAAATACAAGAAATCTTTTCTTTGACTTTGCCATGGTTGGGTAAAAACATATTCGCTAGAAAAGGTGATAAATAAAATTACCCTAATAAATATAATAGTATAATAATAGACTCCCTGAATCAAGGGAGATTTTCTTGCTCTGGCTACCCTTATTGAATAAGCGCCCCCCTGACAGTATCATCTATTGGCCAGAAGATCCTTGTCACACTGTAAAATGCTTTAACTGAGAGGTATTGTAATCCATAATTATAATCCCTAATCAATGTATATCAGAATCGTTGAGTAAATGACGATGTCAAGTTCTATGACTGGACACATTTGTTTGCGATAAGTACATTACTGGTTCGAATTATGTTGTTAGAAAATAATAAAGTATAACCATTTAGAACCCTTTATTTTAAATATTTGCTCCTATTATAGGCCACAGCCTGTATACACATACTGCCGGCTGCAAGCCACGGTGCATACACCAGGTCATGATTTGCATTTAAATCTTTAAAGTAGAGTTTTATGGAGCTGTTATGGCTTGATAACGAGGCTTGTAGAATGTTTTTATAGTCAACATAAGTAGGAATTGAATTATGAAAAATTCAATACGAATTTCGATAAGAGTTGAAACAGCAGAAGTACCTATGTGCTTGAACAGTGATGATGACATACGGATCTGAAACATGGCCTCCAACATGGGCCTCATAAAGAAGCTTAAAATCACACAACGAGCGATGGAAAGGCTCGATTTTTTTTTTCTACGAGATCGAATCAGAAATGTGGAGATACCTACGTAGAAGAACTAAGATAACGGACATAGCCTTGAGAATCAATAAGCTCAAGTGGCAATAGGCAGGGCACATAGTGCGAGTAACTGATGACCGTTGGGGAAAAAAAGTCCACCGACAAGATGGACAAACGACCTTGAAAAGATTGCTAGATCACACTGGATGTAGACCGCTCACAACCGGTCGCTGTGGAAGACCGTGAGGGAGGCCTATATTCAGCAATGGACGTCCTTTTGCTGATAACGAATGAATGAATGATGAAGTGTGATCTGCACTGTTCAAAGTGCAGAAAGGAGGCAATTTAGCAGGAGATTGAGAACCATATCTTTCTCGCCCTCCCGTAAAACCTTAAGCCAGTTTGAAAACTCAATACTTACTAAGCTTATAGTATTGAAACATAGACAATCAACTAAGTATGAACGCTGCTTGTTAGCTCTTAGATATCAATATAAATGTTAATCACAAAGGATTCGATATCATGGAGAATATTTTGTTAGATTCGGTTCAGTCAATCTTGGTCGATATGCTTCACTTAAGCCTTAAATAACAATTACAATCTCGCTGCATGACCTAAAAGTCGGTGCACCCTGGACAGTCAGCGAGTCCCCACGCAGACTGACGAATTCTTTCACCACGATGGTTGCAAATGACAAGGCAATCCGCGTCACTAATTACTGGGCACTACAAATTTAATTGATTTACCATCGACACGCTAAGAAGAATGACCTAAAAGTATGACTAGAATAGGACGCTCTTAGCATTAGGTTCACCTTTTATACATTTTTTATTTGTGCGATAAAGTATTTAAATTATTTCAACTTGGCGATCTCTACAGAGCAGATAAAACTAGCCAATTAGGTTGCTAAGCGCAAATGCTGAAGGGATGACAAGTGCCAAGTGTCAGCGGAAGTGAGTGGAACCGTTGACAACTGCGAAGGCTAGTTAGCGGCGTTTGCAAGTGAAATA
Organism: Pyrausta aurata; assembly: GCA_963584085.1. NCBI lineage: Eukaryota > Metazoa > Arthropoda > Insecta > Lepidoptera > Crambidae > Pyrausta > Pyrausta aurata. The sequence continues at coordinate 10,034,808 of OY757276.1, forward strand.
GCCGGGACTAGTTTGTGAACACAGGGCTGCCTTGTACGAGAATTACTAGATATTGCCTAGTAATTAAGAGGTACACGAACAAATGATTTATCATAGACACGTGGAGATACGATCCATCTTAAAGGCTCAACTATCTATATCTCTTCCATCTTCTCCTGTTTCACTCCAGGTTTTGCCCGTCTCTATCTTTCTCACTCTTCTTACTCTCTCTCTCTCTCTTTTACTTTTTAAGACACATACAGCTGAATATGCATGAAGATGTAGACAGAGAAAGAGAGAAACATACATAAACTTGACTGCTTTAACTTAACTGCCGCTTAACTGCTCAACTGTCTTTCTCCCTCTGTTATCTCCGTATCTCCCTGTTTCTCTATTCTTTCCCAACCATCTCCTTTAGAAACCAACACCTTAATATTTCAGAAGAAGAGAGAAACACACAGATTTGAGAACTTCAATCTTAACTAATTCTCTCTCTAACATAATAATATGTATTCCAAACGATTTAATAAAACTAACTCAAAATGCACCAGCATGAGCAATCCAAGCTTTAGATGTTGTAAGACATTAGACCTTTTTAAATAAAATAAATACATAAAATTAGAGGGTATTCGCTGTTATACCACTAGCCTGTTTAGTAATTTTAGGTAGTTTACGCTAACCACAGGCCATGTTATGTCCCAATGTGTGAAATGAAGTTTATCGCCGCTCTTGCCATGAGATCATGATGTTGAATTGCCATACTTTTTCCTCAAAATTGTACTTATACATATGAAAAAATAATTTCTTGACAAAAAAGTTTACTGGAAGTAATCGCTTGTAGCGATAAGACCACCGATATAGTACATCCAATTTTATAGGCTAATGATTAATCTTATCTGTATGTATCAATTTTAGTACGAGCTTCAAATAGTAGGCAGGTGGGTTACTTAGCAGGACAGTTTGGAAGTCTCACAAAGAGGGCAGGCAAGGAAGGACAATCCAAAACAACCACGATACTTGACCTTAACCAGTATTTCAGTAGCCAACCCTGACCAGTACAGCGGCTCCACAATTTAAATGCAAATCACCTCCGGATCGCTCACAAAGGCGCATGCAACAAGCCCCCCCCCTCTCCTCACTCCTCCCCCCTTCCGTATAACTGGGGAGGTTTGTCTGCCAACGGTACGAAGAATAATATTGTGGAAGGCAATATTTCTTACGTAATTATATTCTTTGGACTTTATTAACTACTAGCTTTTGCCAGCGAATTCGTCCGCGTGGAATAGTGACTTCTTTCTCCCGTTTTTTACACATTTACCACTACATCTTTGCTCCTATTGGTCGTAGCGTGATGTTATATAGCCTATAGCCTTCCTTGATAACTGGACTATCCAACACAAAAAGAATTATTCAATTCGAACCAGTAGTTTCGGAGATTAGCGCGTTCAAACAAACAAACAAACAAACAAACTCTTCAGCTTTATAATATTAGTATAGACTATATTTGGACGTGATTTGACTTCCGTCACAGGCAGTTGGTTTCAAGGGCAAAAGCATATCAGTGCAAGTATTAACAACTATCTTAATAATAAGCAAGTCATGTTAGTTACATTTTTAACGGCTGGACCAATTTGGCAAAAAAATTGATGGGGAGGTAGCTCAGAACCAGGAGACAGATATAGGATACTTTTTATACCTACTTACTACTCAATAGCGGGTGGACCGATCTTCGTGATTTTTACGTTGTTGGGTTTATCTTGGCCTGAAATATGATAAAAACCATAAAACGGCGGCAGGACGGGACAAAGTTCAATATAAAAATAGATTTCATGTATTTTGACGTGGCTTAATACCAAGGGTGCATATCTGTAATGGATTGACGATCATACTCATTACCTACTCACTAACAAGTTTAATTATTTATTTTGAACTGTATACCCAAATAATTTCGTGTCAGAACTAACTCATTATTCAGATTCAAATTTAACAAAATAAAATCCAAGCATACTTTCTATTAAAAAACTCTTCTTCGAAATATATTATTTAACTAATGTCTTTGCTACCGTTCAAAAGGAATAAAGACTACGGCGTAGCGCAGGCAGGAGCCTTCGTAGCGCATTATTCGCGCTACGAAATACGTAGCAGGTAGCTATGTAGATTGTAGCCTCTTGCTACGAAAGTTTTCGAAGTCAAGTCAGTTATTTTTAATTCGTTTTGTTTTTTTTTTTGCATAAAAGTTTTTTTTATTGTTCATGAATAATAGTTAGAAGTAAATATAATAAACAAATGAGCGATGCCGTTTTACGGATGGCATTGTGTCATCAATTACTGAAATATTTAGAGACAACATAATAGTATAATTAATCGTAAAAGATATTACACGACAATATAAAAAATAATAAAATTTATTCAATCTTCAAAATAATCAATCTACTGGATTACAGTCGCCAGCTGTTGGTGATATTCCTTCTCAATTAAATAAGTAAGAAGGTTTTGTAATAACTTTTTTAAGTACTCTATTATTTTGCTAGAAAATTAAAAAGTTATATCAATCAGTACTTTCAAAGGACTTCGAACAGCTGCTTAATAAAACTTTTTGCGGACGCGGAAACCGCACAAAGCCCGATGAAAAAAGTTAGATCTCATCTAATACGATTACTCACCTTTTATACTTTTTTATTTTACTTTATTACTTGTATTTTTTTTATAGAAACCGTTAAAAGTCGATCAATCGAAAATATAATTATATTGATAAAACTTCGTAAAATGTCAAAAAGGGCTAAGGCCTGTATTGCTTTTATAATTTGAAGCGTAGTAAAAAAGGTGTAACTCAAAAGTAAATTATATCATAGAAGCAATAACAATAATCGATATTTTTTTATCCGTAACAAAAAAAAAACTATACAATTCCTCATTTCAGATTAAATACCTACCTACTTGTCGAACGCCTTTAGGCGTAAAGTAAAACATCGTAATAGGTTACTGGATTACGAATTGTAATTACGTTTCCCGGGAAAGGGGAGGCTGGGGCCGTCGACCCCGCAGGTTGCGTGAATGAAAAGGAATAATTTACGTTTTCGAATATATAGATGGAATTTTAATATAATATATTTTAGTATATTTTCTGAGAGAGAATGCAGAGACTTCAACTTGTTACAAGTAGAATAAAAATTCGAAAAAATATAACACAGAAAGTAGCTATCTTTTTCTACTTAAAAATACAAGGTTTTTCGATTGATATCCTTATTCCACATTTTTTATAATAGGTACTTGTTTTTTTTAAGTACAAAATAGTGTTTTTTATATTGTAGATGTTATACGCATTTAGCGAACTTTCGAAGCCTTTCAAAAAAAGATCAAGGGACTACAACGTTATTTTTAAAAAACATAACTTTTACTAATTGGCTAAACTACAAAAATGTGTACAGCAAGTTGCATTATGATATAAATCTCTTACACAAAGGGTAAATACGAGAAGCAAAACGCGTCAATTTGTCTCATCGTACATAACAAAGAAACAGCAACGCGTATCGAACGGGAAGGGTACGTTTCATAAATTATAATAAAACACGTTGAATTAACCCTTACAACAATGAATGGACAAACACCTGTTCAGTCAAACCCCAATCTTAGAGCGCTCCACTGAACTCAGAACGCAAAATCGGACCTCAGCCCGGTTCTCAAGTCTTCCGAGACATAAAACGGAACCTACTTACGCCAGATCGATCCTGCGGGGTGTATCTAGTTTTTTCGGACACTATACCGGGAGGGTGAACGAACCGCGTTATGTAAGCGGGGTCGATACCGGGGCCTGCGCGCGCCACCGGCCGCCCCTCTCACTGTCGCTCGTGCGCGGACCCAGAACGGACGTGCCGTTTTTTTTAACCGCGTTTTTCGTTTCCCTTTCGTTCTTTCCGTTTATGATTTAAGCCGCCACCATGTCCAAAGGCGACGGTGAACAGCAGAACGGCTCGGGCGAGGAGTCCAAGACTAACCTCATCATCAACTACCTGCCGCAGAGTATGACGCAGGAGGAGATACGGAGTCTGTTTTCGAGCATCGGCGAGGTGGAGTCGTGCAAGCTGATCCGGAACAAAGGCGCGGCCTTCCCGGACGCGCTGAACCACGCGCTGCACGGCGGCGGTCAGAGCCTCGGGTACGCGTTCGTCAACTACCACCGCCCCGAGGACGCGGAGAAGGCCATCGCCACTCTCAACGGCCTCCGGCTGCAGAACAAGACGATCAAGGTGTCCTACGCCCGCCCCAGCAGCGAGGCGATCAAGGGCGCCAACCTCTACGTCTCCGGACTACCGAAGACGATGACGCAGACTGAGTTGGAGCGACTCTTCAGCCCGTACGGGCGCATCATCACATCGCGGATTCTGTGTGAGAATTCCGGAGGAAGACCGTTCACCGGAGGCGAGCAGGGACTGTCGAAGGGAGTCGGATTTATACGGTTCGATCAACGCGTCGAGGCGGAGCGAGCTATCCAGGAGCTAAACGGGACGGTGCCAAAGGGGGCGACGGAGCCGATCACGGTGAAGTTCGCGAACAATCCGAGCAACAACGGGAAGGCGCTGGCGCCGCTGGCCGCGTATTTGCCGGCCGCGCTGCGCTTCCCGGCGCCGCTCGGCAGATTCAGTTCAGGCAAGTCGCTCTTAGCTATTAACAAAGGGCTTCAGCGCTACAGCCCGCTGGCCGGCGAGCTGCTCGGAGGGGTGCTGCCCGGCGCCGTGGGCTCCGAGTGGTGCATCTTCGTGTACAACCTCGCCCCGGAGACGGAGGAGAACGTGCTCTGGCAACTGTTCGGGCCGTTCGGCGCCGTCCAGAGCGTCAAGGTGATCCGCGACCTGCAGACCAACAAATGCAAGGGCTACGGGTTCATCACGATGACCAACTACGACGAGGCGGTGGTCGCGATCCAGTCCCTCAACGGGTACACCCTCGGAAACAGAGTGCTGCAGGTCAGCTTCAAAACCAACAAGATCAAGACGATCTAAGGGGCCCGCCCCGGCATCGGCATCGGCCTAGCCGGCCGCTAGGACGGCACAGCAGCGCCGCACCCATACATAGCGCCCGCGGACACCGCCAGGCGGCGCCACCGACGTACCTAAATTAATTGTAACTAGCGAATGTTTTTGACTCGCTCTTTTGTGCGGCGGCTCTTTGTTCCAGCCGCCATTTTTGAAACCCGGAATTAGGTTAAGTGTTTCGGGAAATCAAAATGGTGGACCCTACCGCGCATGTCAGGAGGAAATGGCGGCCGCTGAATGAACAGCCCTCGCGAGCATGCAATAAATAAATTTAGAACGACCTGCGGCATCAAATGCCGCTTCTGGCCAGACTTGATAACCATACATATTGGTAATAGTCAATAACAAAATAATGATATTAAACTTCGCTTATGAACGGTTGTGGTATCGTGAAATAGTTTTCGAATATAATAAATAATGTTAGCAATAATAACCTTATGCTATGCTCCAATTTTATAAGCGACCATATCGTGTTAGGTAGGCATGAAGGCCGTCGTCACAGTTTGCCAAAAGCAGTTCAGCCCGCACGGGCGCCCTAATCGAAGTAAAATAGTGTTATATTGTTAAACATTGGAAAATATATATTATCTATACGTATATTTTAATCATATATTAAACTAATTAAGGGTGAAAACTAATCAAAAACTGTGATAGGTTTTGATAAAATTTTAGAGAAAAAAATGGAAAAAAGACCTGTGGGAAAAATTTGAACGAAAGCGTCGATCGGGCTGAAGCGTCGGATGTAGGTAGGTTAAGAATTTTTGAGATACATTTTGAGGAAACTAGGATCCGATTGTGGATCACTACTTACGTCGGCGACCGGACTTGACTCAGCGTAGGTCGCGCCCGGGAGATCGATCGAGCCCGCCGGGCGGCAGCGCGCTCGCTCGCACCCGCCCGGCGCGAGCGGGACGGCGCCCGCGGGAGCCGCGGAACCATGGTGCATACCCTAGTCTTACGATATCGCTCCAAATCGATGTCTAAACATATGATCGGTACCTGCTATATATAATGTATGGATGCGACCCTGCGTCTATTCGATGTAGGCTTTAATTGTCTTAGTCTAAATGGAAATTTGTAAATAGAAAAAAAAGTTGTTTAAAAATAATAATTGTATTCTCCGCGTCTTTATACACACCAATATCACAGTATCATAAAACTTCGACCCGACAAAGACCTATTTATGAACATCGAACTTGAATAGATATAATATCGTGCCGTCCTAACGACCCTACGATTTTTGTAAAAAAAATATATACTTAATATATGTAAAAACAGTTTTGTAACATTTCAGATATTAACTAATAGGTACTCATTACATACCAAAGATGGAGATTAAAATTTACAAGTATTTATATATTTATTATAAATGTAAAACGTGCAATAACTAATAGCCAGTAATTTAATAAAAATATATTAAACAAATGACTCGGAGAGGCGCGAGATAGGCTCGCCGGTTTGTACACTATTCATTGCGACCTCTTGGTTCCCGTCGCGCGCGCCGGCGACTTTTAATTACTTTAAATTATTAAAAATTATTAAAAAAAACTTTTTTGCTTTTTTCGATACCGCTTGAGATATGCTTGACATTCCAATTTAGTCTTAATACGTTTTAGGTGTACTGTATTTAATTTAGTCAAAATTGTCAGTTACCACTTCCCAACTTCACTCCATCGACCACTGGGGTCAGGCTGGGAAAAGTAAATGTTTGATTTAATTTAGTTTTAATAAAGGAACGGTGGGCTAAACTGTATGTAAGCACAATCGCTAACCACCTTATATTACTCTATAGTAGTGTCCTAGGTTAACTATAGTTGTTGTGTTTTGTGTTACTTTGACTCGTATTTCAACTATTCTAGTCAGTCTGTTAAGGCATTATGTATTCCGAATAGTTGGAAAATTGATGTTGGATAATAACCTTAATTGATAATTTCGATACATTCTCTGTTTAGATTAACTCTCATTAATTTAGTGTTCGTGCAATTCATTGTATTTAAAATTAGGTGTGTATTAACTTATTTATATTTAGTGATATAATTTAAATGTGGATTCGTATGGCGGGTGAGACAGTTGTATTATTTATTAGAGAAATGTACATTGCGAAGAAATCGCCGTTACGTATATAATTTCAAACAATTTCACGTTATAGTTTCGATTCCGTTGTATGAGTTCGATTGTATGTAATTCTGTCGTTTGGATCGAAACAAAAACACCAAAATATATAACTGAGAATTCATCGACTATTTAGATAATAAATGAATGTGAAGTGATTGAGAATTGCTAATATTTTCGAGCGAGATTGCGTAGGTTCGTCTGAGCGTAATGATGTCACTCGACGGTTATTACTAGAATGTTTTGCGAATTCCCTTCATTTTTCGGAAATAATTATTAAAAAATAATAATGATAAATTAATAATAGTGCTCAATAGCGTAGGGGGTCCACGCCCTGTAGTGTACGAAACGGGAAAAGCAATAATAAATATATTGTGAAATTTTAAACCACATACAACGTGCGTTGCGATTAACTTGATATTTTTATATGTATTTTAATATACTGTAATTCATATCTTCATAGTTGTAAGCGGCTCGCAGCAAAACGTTCTACTAATAACGAATTGTTCTGAAGGCACTAATAACTTGAGTATTTCAGTTTCAAAATGATAATATTTTGTCAAAACATTGTACTCGTACTGATTGCGACGACTTAACGCGTGTTAGTTAAGCTAGCGCGTCCACATATTAAATCTGCACGTTTCTAAGATAATCAAAAATAAAATAAAGAGTTATTAGAGCCTTGAACATCGGTATTATATCTACAAAACTATGCTGCATAGGGTTGTGGAGTAATATGTCGAACTATAACGAACCCCAGTATGTGACAAAAGATAATCAGACCTTTATCAATAACATAACGGCTACTTTTTGAACGGTGTTTTGATGCATTTTTTATGAAATTTAAAAAATGATATTTAAAAAAATAAACGTAATTAATTGGCATCCCAGAAACAATACTCTAATATGCATAGGCTAATTGACATTGAGGCTGTGAGATTAGCAAAAATAAAAATAAAGACATGTGACGATTGATCGTAATTAATAAAATAAATAAAGGTAACATTAAGTGGAGTCACAGAACAGAAGAACTTGTATTTGAGCGTTGAACTTCCGATGGAATCTCTCAAGTAACCAAGTTACGAAGTACGGCACGAGAAACGCACACATAACCTCAACTTCTTCGTTCTGTGATTGGAATCATGCAATCACGCGTACAAAAACGGTAAATCGGCCCATATTTTAATACAAAAAAAACAATGACATTCCGATGTAAAAGCGTGGAAATCTTGTCCAATAAAACTGATTCGGTGATAAAATAGTGGTGGGAAGAGCATGTAGCATGTACTAAGCAGTCGTGTGTAAGGATAAGCGAGTAAGCGCGAGTTAAGTGATAGGAATAGCCTAAGACTCGGACACAAACCTCTAAGCACAAATCGGTGACCGAGACGTACGCGATTCCGGTAGTTAAGACACAAATTGAAGAAATGAAATCTTCCATAGGAAATAAAATACGTAAGTTTAATGTTCTACTCGTAAAAATATTTCCGTGAAAATACTGTGCCATCCGTTCTGTATTAGGATATTCGACGCTGATTAAGTCTAGTCAAATGCTCAATATAAAAAGTGTACAGCGTTCGGTATTGTAATACAGTTTAATTATTTATAAAATAACAGACTTTATCGTTCGCGATTCATTGAAATATTTTTCACGCCGTAGAATACTCGAGACATCGACTAAATGTGTTACTATTATTTACTTCATACGTCAAAATTCTATTAAAATAAAACATGTAACGCATTGCACAATGCCTCCTCTTCGACACTGCGGCTATCGTTATAAAATTGTTACAAATAAAAAATCAATAATCTGCATTGCTCATTGTAAGTACTTCCTTGTATTTTGAATCTGTTTCTCTAGTATAGCTTTTAGATCGTACGTTTGCTGACGATTTTATAATGTATAGTCAGAGCAGCATTGTCGCTTCCCTAACGCATGATCATCGTCACTATGGGGGAAAACATATGGTGTTTCTGCACGTCCACACAACACAAAGAAACGACTTAAAAACTCCTAATCCGAATATACAAAAAAGGTTTCAGCACAGTTACAGTAAACCCCACCAGCACAGTATGTTTTCTCCCTAAAACCATTTATAGACAGTGAAAACATTAAGTCCGGAGCGGTAAAAAAAACTAAATAAAATAACGCAATTGGCATTTCGGGTCAATTGAAAAAAAAATACACGACGGGTAACAAGCAGATTGCAATTAATATGTAAATAAACATCAAAACGGCATCGGTCCAGCTTCGGGTAAGCGAATTATTGAATAAAAATAACCAATAGTTTCGAATTTAATAAAAAAAAGTAATATCATGTAATATCAATTTCACTGTCTATTTATTAGATATTCGTTTTCGGTGTTGATTCCTCTATAAGCTGCAGTCAGAAAGTTGGTTCCCATTCCGTGTCGCCTTGTAAGCGTATTTATGGTTGAGCTACGTCAAAGAGCTGCCTGTGTCCGCGAGTCCATAGACAAGTCTGACACAAGCTGAATTTTTTCGTGTGCGTCGCACTAGCAAGGCCCACATATTTATTTAATAAAAACGCAATGGGAACAAACTCGCGGTGCAGAGTAGTATGTGATACTCCTACCTAGTACATAACCGTAGTCAATACTCGTATCCCATAATGTCAAGATCAGGGAAAGTACACACACGAAAATACTTTTCATGGTCTTCGTATGCATTTTATAACGAACCGAATAAATCATCCCGACTTCCAACCGACTCGAATGTAAGGATAGAGAATAATTAGAACAAAATGCATCGTAAGATAAATAAGAGTCTCAAAATAAAGTATTGAATAAGTATTTTACCAACTTCAACGTTAAGGTGTACTAGACAATGAAAGCAATGATATTTATAATTAAATGAGATTATGAAAAAAAATTGGTCAGCCATTTTTCTCGTTTGTGCTAGCTGACTTCACTTTGATACAAATACGTATTTTATAAAACTTATAAAAAAAATATAAAAAAAAAACGTTAAAAAACTAAGATCTTCCGGTAAAAATCAATGTTGAAGTTTCTTTTCGTCTTTTTATGATTATTATAAAATTAAGAGGTAGGTGTCTGTGTTGGTGATATTAACCGATTTAGTTAATATTGTACCTAAGCGTTAGGTATTTCTATATACTTATTGTGTCGGTTTAAATAATTACCTCTACTTCATTATAGCTTTTGTGAGGAAGAATTTGAGTTGCACAACAAATAGTAGTGGAATTAAGGTCGTTACACTAAGTCTGGCATTGGTTTTAATGAGATAATAAAGTGTTCAAGATTTCAAAATCAATAAGGAACGCTGTGTTTTTTCTAGACTACTGCCACGCTTGTGGTTGTCGATGTGGCAGTGCAAGCATGGAAGGGCCAGGAAGACGCACACAAACCGTAAATGGCCCAGGCTTAGTGGCGTCTTTAATCTTAAATGTTGTTCCCAATAATTTGTAAGATCGTTTAAGGTTTTTATGTAAAGTTTTCCGAACTCGCTCACACGAGTGATTCCGGAAAACTCGACACGCCGTCTTTCTTTGAAATACGGAATAGAAATTTTTAAAATACTCATTCCTAAAGTAAGCATTAATAACCAAATATTTACATCCGTAGTAGTTACTTGGCTGTTTTAAGTAATTTATTCATTAATATTTTCACGTAATTTATGTGTCTATAATTATTAATTTATTGGAATTAATTATAATTGAATAAAAAAAATATGAAAAAATGTCACATTCTCTTCACTTTATACAATAGTTTTTACAATATGATATTTAATATCCTCAATGGTTGTAACTATACATTTCTTGTTCTAAATATATAAAAAACCCGAACACTGTATTTTATTTCTAGAAATCCCAGAGCTTTTCGAAATCTGTATCTGAATTCGTTAGCAGCTATTTTAGTTTACTTTACATATAAAGTTGTATGAAAATCATAACTTTTTAGTCCTTTAGCGGTACGAAACTCAATTTTTTTTTTTGTACAGACATTAAAGTAACCTAAAAACAAATAGGTCATTCTACAAGTTCGGGGGAGAACTAAGGGTCAATTGTACAAGGTCACTATGGCATCGAATGAAACCTTATGTACACAATCTTATTCATTGCTCTGATCCCAAAGTCCATTTTTCTTCACTAGTCGAATAATGTCACAACAGTCTTGACATTCCTTTTTAAGCGAAAATATTACTTTTAAAACAAGATTAACATAAAACTTACAACATACTTAGCCAATTCATTGTTCAACACTAAGATATTTTTAAATTAAATTGCTGATACTATTTTAAAAGTTGCAAAAAGATTGTTTACAATGTTAGACTCGCAAATTCCATAAGGAAATTAGACACGACACAACAGTGGTACCACGACATCCAGACCCAAAACTTCGAGATAATTATATAGAAAAAAATATTTCTACATTGACCCGACCAGAAATCGAACCCGAGACCTCGACAGCAGCGACGCTCTGACACCAAGCCAGTTTCTGGTGAATTGTGCGACTTTGACTTTGTTTTTATGTACCATCATTATTTACCATAATTCAAGCAAATAAATGAATCTGAATCTGAATCCAAGCGTGCTTAGCCACTACGCCACGGAGGTCGTCTTGTTAAAAAACATTCGAAGAAAGCGCTGCTTTTCATTTAAAGTAGGTACTCTACTGAACAGTATTTGTAGTGTAGTTTAAAAATGGATAAGGAAAATTAATTACAAAATGTAGGACAGCAGTCAAAGATTTAAATCGCAGACGAGAAAAAGTTTTAATATTACAAAACCAATCTCAATTATGCAAAGGTGTATTGAGAGGGAAAAAAAGAAAAGTTATTTACTGAGGGCCGATTTTTTAATGGTCAGATAAAACTTATCAGACTGATAAATTAGAAGTCGAACATAATACATCCATATTGTATTTTGTTCGACGAATATTTCTTATCTGACTATTGAAAAATCAGCCCTAAATCTAATGAAAAATATAAGCAGCAAAAGATTGGGATTGACACTTCAACAAATATAAATGAGAAAGTCCAAGACGTCAAAAAAAAAAACAACAACAATAGAAAGATTTTCTTTTTAAACAAAACCAATCAAAAAATATGAGCAGCCAAAGAGACTGAGATCGCAAAACACTCCAGCAATTATAAGGGAAAGCCCCCTTTGGAACACCCCAGCGGCCGGCGTCCGGAGTGACAATACACAATTTATGTTGTACCTAGGGACGGTGCAGGGGTGAATAAAACACTATAAATTAAATATTTGGTGATTTTTTTATTATAAAAAAGGTTTAAGCAAAGAAGTTTTCGGTACAAATAAAGGTTTCTTTTTTATAATACAACATTTCTTGAATTTCTATTAATAAAACAGGTATGAAAGAAAAAGGCTACAAATAAAACTACCATGTTTTTTTAAAAGAACATCCTAAGCCGTATTCGTGAGAAAAAATAGCATGAGAAATAAGCACAGATTAGTAAGAGTATGAAATAAAGTGTTCTAGGGCTAATTATGACCTTATTTATAACAGCAAAAAAAATACAATTTAAGAACTCGGCATCGGATCGATCGAGGACAAAATCTCCCAGTTTGTGAATTAAAAGAATTTTAAAAATATTTTTCAAAAATATTCCAAACATCTATCGTACTTCAAAATCAGCGTGTGCCGACCCTTATTATGACACGCGACACCGAACCCCTGCGTTGGCACCCTTCGATCAGGGGTTGATAACATTTGGTCAGTTCTATTAATGTATCGTAAAATCAGCCACATTCCTACGATATAAGGTTTATAATTTTGTGAATGTCAAAACTGACTTTTGCTATGGAAAGTTGCTTTGACGGATCTGAAGCAGACCTGTTAAAACGCAATTCTGACGGAAACACGGCTAATTGAAAACGAGTGTGTTTGACTAACACGATAAATACTAGGGGATCATATAAAGCTCAAAAACCGCAAAGAATACAATTGGACCAGCTGAAAAACCCCTGCAGTTGATGTCGATAAAAAAATGTGATATTGTTGGATTTTGATATTTCCAAGCATGTGCGAAAATTTTAATTAGTGTAGGTATGTATTTTCGTCCACGGCTTTCTCGAAAACCACTTCTGGTTACTCGCTGGGTCTATTGTCTATGTCTATGTCTTCACATAGACAATAAATAGACTTAGCGAGATGATTCTTTTTCAAGATAAATAAGGTATATTTCAACTGAGGATACAGTGTAAGTCTTATTAAATTCGGTACAGTAGTTTTTGAAGTATATAACAACTAAAACAATGTTTTTTTTTAAAATAAAAAAACAAAAAAATTATATACAACGTAATCATAAAAATGGTACATAACAACGATTTTAAAAACCAGCCGGGAGGGAGATTCGAACTTTTCATAATAGGTAGGTATTACAAGTCGCACATGTGTGAAAATTCCTGTATGTAGTTCAGATTTATACAGTGAGATACAGTACATCTAAGTTGCCGCGTGCCTTAAATTAAACGTTCGCCCAGTTCCTAAAGAACGAGAAGTTCAAAAAACCGGTTAAGTGCGTGTCGGACCCGCGCACTAAGGGTTCCGTGCCACCCTTAACTGAATTCAGGGTCCACTTACTTTCACTTAACGAAAACATCACAATATATTGCGACGGCAAAAATAACTTTGTTTTTCATAGTGTTTGTATGAAAGACAAAGTTATATTTGCGGTTGATAAAAATGTGCAATATCTCAAAAACTACTGGTTCGATCTCCTTCAAACCAATTTTCGTTGCAAGTTTTTGTTGAGATCTACATCATATATTTTTTCCAAAATTTTCACTTTCTTAGTTCAAAAGTTAGATGGGGGGGGACGCCCATTTTACCACTTTGGAAGCGTCTATATCTCAAACCTTAGACTTTTAGAAAAAATGGTTTTAGAAACCTCAACATCATTTTAAAAGACCTATCCATAGACACCCCACACGCATAGGTTTGAGTAAAAAAAATTTTTTAGGTTTTAGTTTCATGTATGTGAGCCCCCCTTAAATAATATTTTTTCTTACTTTTTGTATCTGAATCGGAAAGCGGTAAACAAAATACACCTACCTACCAAGTTTCAGCTATGTGACGCTTATAGTTTCAGAATAAAGTGGCTGTGACATACGGACGGACAGACAGACAGACAGACAGACAGACAGACAGACAGACAGACAGACAGACAGACAGACAGACAGACAGACAGACAGACAGACAGACAGACAGACAGACAGACAGACAGACAGACAGACTTGACGAAACTATAAGGGTTCCGTTTTTTGCCATTCGGCTACGGAACCCTAAAAACCTACCGCAGACAATAGACTTTTCAAGAGTACTCATAAACTTTACTAGATATATTTTTACGCAATACTCGTATCTATACACATGCATATTATATGCAGTATTGTCTTCAGAATTGTCAATACTTATGTTATCAAATAACCAATAACCACGCCGTGTCATATAGGGAGAGCGAGAAATATGCCTATTGTGTTTGGGGAATTGCAATAAAGCCCATATCAGATTTAAGTTTTATGCAATCTGTCGCCAAAGTTGCTATGACTAATTTTGTCGCTTGATAAATTAAACTTAAACAAAAAGACTTTTAAAAAATGCATTAAAAAGTCTTAAATAAAGGATTTACTCATAAGACTCATAACATATTATAAACGTTTTATAGTGCATTTTGATTTTAAAGTCGGTTTGACTTTTTTGTTGTAGTTTATTTTATTTATCATTTTTTTGTGTTGGGGGAGAGGGACTCCGTTCTTTAGTAGCTTACTAAGTCATACAATAGGTATCTAACAAATGTTGGTGGTGTTTTTTTTGTGTATTAAATTGACAAACAAGAAAATATGACGAAATTGACAGGCGATTCTCCAGCCCCTCACAAAATTCGGGCCACATTCTCCGATCGAAAAAAATAGCAAATTCGGAGTCTCACCCTCACATTGGACCCCCGTTCCTTGACGTCACCGGTCACCGACCCGGCTTTGGCAGGGTCAACGACCCCGTGACAAGGGATTTTTGGCGATTTTATCAGTTTCGGGGTGCGGAATTAGGTGATATCGATCTGTTGTTTCTGTGGCGAGCGCGGAAATAAGTTTTGAAATAATAAATTGAAGCATTTAGAATTTAGATATTACAGTTTTTGCACGTATTTTTTTATAAACGTGTAACAGCTATATTTTTTTCCAATAAATCCACAAATACAGAAATGCGTCGCAGCGTGATATAGCCTATCTATAGCCTTCCCGACAAATAAGCTATCCAATATAATAGAATTTTTGATTTGGTCCAGTAGTTCTCGAGATTAGCGCGTTTAAATAAATAAACAAACTCTACAGCTTTAAAATATTAGTAAGTATAGCTAATCTTTCAGTCTATGAAGGATCGCTTTTTATAAGGAAACACTAATATCCCAGCTCAAGATTTAGAATAAGTAATTTTGTTGTTGTAATAATAAGTTGACGACACGTTTAGTTGGAGCAGTAGTTAGCACTCGTGAACCGGCAGTCGCGGGTTCGAATCCCGCAAGGGGCAATGGTTGTGTGATGAAAACGATCATTCGTACATAATATTATGTATTAAAGTGTATAAACACTCATTAACACGGACCATAAGGGAGACGCCCCCGTCATAATCGTTGTCTGGTACGTCGCAACACAAGGAAGAAAATTCCTTACTTCGAAACCGAAAAATTGGTGTGTTGTTTGACGCATATTTATTTAATGGCAAACACAGCTTATCAGACACCCTATATTAACTCCAACGCGGCAACGCCATGATTAATACAAGAAATATCGTCCGCCAAATCTCCCTACTCTCAATAAAATAAAGAAAGGGATGAACGCATCAATCGATACCTGTCTCGCGTTACCGGTCTATTAATAAACTTCCTCTAACCACCCTCGTTCCATCCCGAAAGGGAGAGGACAAAGGAAAGGGAGCAGACATCAGGTAGCAGGTATTCGATAATTCTATTGATATTTTTTTATAAGGGTGGACTTTATGATAAAACGGTTCGATGTTGCGTTTAATATCACAAGGCCTACTACTATACTACTTAATAAGAATTTTTGTAACCTTTGTTCATATACACGATAAAGACTTACTTACGAAAAACTAAATTATTACGATATAATTTGGCAATCCTTACTAGAAAAAAAACTTTTTTATGTTATTTAGTTTATTGTTTCATTGTTTGTAACTTATGTGTTATAATGTGTATGTGTGTTTGTGATATCCTACCAAGAAACACTTTTTCTTTCTTTCAAAATGCTTCCAATCCGCAAAAGATTATCGTATTGACAGATTTCGTTTTTCGTTGGTCTTCGAACTTGATTTAATGAGCTCAAGGGTTTGTTTGTTTGATAGAACGCCCGCATCACAAGAACTAACTGGTTCGACGAATGAAAATTCATTTTGTGTTGGATAGTTAATGTATTGAGAAAGCTGCTACTAGTATAAATGCCGACGAAGTTACAGGGAAAAACTAGTTAGTAATTATTTAGTTTTCAATTAAAAATATGGATTGATAAAAAGTAACAATGATAAGACCGTTTTTTATTCGTCGGCAGACTTATTGATGGAATGTACTTAATGTTACAAAATTTGACAGATGCTCTAATCCAAGTTAAAAGATAAATACTTAGTCATGATCAGAAAACCTGCTAGATTTACCCTTACCTTCAAATCTGGGAGGTTCAATACTTCTGTTTAGTATTCTATAATTGTCCACGCTCATAGCGGTGTACAAACAAACAGACGTCCCCGGGTAGCCGGTGCGCTTAGTCCGTACGCGTATAATTATGCTGACTATACAGTACAGGTAGTGAGATCAGCAGTCTACGCCTAGTCTACAGCCGGAGTTTCACAGGGCTGCCTTATGATACTTTAAAATTAGATTGCCCATTAGGTTAGGTGATTTAGGTACCTACTCTTATTTATGGATCATTCATAAGATAAGATTATTTTATAGGCAATTTTCTCAACCTTGCCTTGCATCTACGTTTTGGAATGTGCTTTGTTTAACATAACATTGAACAATTTGGATTTAGGGCTCGTGAACGCCACAAGGATAAATTGTGCTCACTCAATCGGTGCCAAAGCTAGCCTATTTAGCAAAAGTGTATTTGGTAATGCCCCTCGGATTTACAACAAAATTCCGGTGACTAAGTGTTAAGTACATAATTACTATTTTAAGAACTTTTATGTAATACTTAGTTAGCGTTATGAATTTGAATTTGAAGACAGCAATCGCGATGACTCGAGTCAATAATATGATTCAGAGTAAATAAAAAAATATATGAAAATTTAACATTACAAATTGAACTTCAGTAGGTGCAGCCTAGTAGTTTCTCCAGTGTAAGACATTTTCCATACTAGCTGGCAATAAGGATGTGAAACTTTCCTTAGATTATTAAAACACTTCTATCTCGTCAACATAATCATTGCAATAAATAATGGTGAAAACTCTATTGCTTAAGAACAATGCATTACGATTAAGCCAAATGTGTTATCAAAGCTGTTTGTTTTCCAAATAAAGATAAATAAAGAAAGAATACAAATATGATCATGTAGGTGTTTAAAACATTTTAAACCAAGATAGTCTTTAACGATGAAATACCAATGCAGGTTGTGAGTTTTGTGTTTATCTTATTTTATTTTCATCATTTATTTATTTCGTTCAAAAGGAATTTGAAAATTGTTTACAATATACGAATAGCAAGGAAAAACGGACTTTATAAACTGAACATTTGGTCCTTGTTTAACTAGGGTATTTAACACGTTCCGGGACACCACTCCAGACACAATAGATGTTTTATTGTTTTCACGCCTGTAGGCGGGCACTGTCCCGGAACGTGTTAACCAAAATCGGCAACCCTATACACCGTCCCATCAATCAATACCTGTCTCTCATTTCATTACTGTCCAATTAAAACCATCTCTAGCGGATTTCAACTCTCTGCCGAGCACATAAGGCATATGTATTTTCGTTGTGTAAAAAAATGGACATACCATATGTGTGTTTCTGCTTTTGGTACTGCAAAGAGCAATATGATTTATTAGGGGAGTACGTTATAATTGTAGTGATGGTCGCAATTTTTTTTTCGTTGACACGTCTCGTTCACGTCGCGTCCTATGTATTATCCCGTCCCGTTTGTAAACTGACAAAATACTACAAAATTAAAACTATAAGTAATAAACTTAAAAAATAATAAAACAAAATTAAAACTATATTAAAAAATACAGTTAGGGTTGCAAGTAAGCTAATCATTTTCACACACAGACGCTGTGTTTCTAGGATGTAATGTTCATTCCGATAGTTGCAAATACTCTTTATATCAGTCTGTAAAGTCAAAACTGGTCAAAACATCATCTAGACATCAAAGACTAGCAAAAATCAATCCTCCTCCCTACGAGCGGGGCCAGTTTGCAACCCTTTATTAACCCTTTGAGCCCAGACTGCCGGACCACTTTATTAATCCGAGCTTTCAGTACTTGTTTAGTGTTGCTATATTTGACACTAGGTTCGGAGCCAGAATTTAGATAACCACTCTCGAGATGATAGGTTCTTGTCTCTTTCTTTCATAGAGTAGTGAAGAGATAATTCTTAGCTTTCCTAAAATTACTGGCATGCTTAAACTGAAATTATCGCAATAACATTAAACGTACAATAATTTTTTAATTTATTCTTTTATTATTTCAATAATATAATAAGGTAATGTGGTGTGAAGGTATGTTTGATTAATTTATTCTTGTCTCATTTCAGCCCTGATGGTTTCAGATCATTTCTTATTAGTATATAATTTTGAAATTTTATTTTCAATATTAAACAATAATAAATCTAAATATCTAATACGCAATGACTAACCAACTAAAGGGAGTTAATAAACAGAATAGTCGCAGAAAGTCTAGCATTTGAATGAATCAATATATTCATTTTATACGCAACAACACCCTATAAAAGGATAGCTGACAAACCCAAACAAGGTACACCTACGCCCACAGACATGTATGTATGCAGATGACTCAAGTCAAACTATTTAAGACAAGAGTGCGTTTTCTTTTAAAAAATACAAGATCATCGTTATCGGCCGCAAGACGTCCATTGATATAGATATCCCCATAGTTATCCCGGTCCTTTCATGATTTTCATAACCTGTGGAATTTGTTTGCTAGCTACACTCTAATAGCCATAATAATATTATAAGCCAGTCAGCCAGTAAATTATAAGTCAGTCGTGGCAAACACGGAGTCAACGATGGAACGAGCTCACCCAGAAGACTCATGTTTCGATTGTAAACTAGTAACATTATGAAACACTGACATAAATTGCAAACAATGAGTTCCACAATGCAAAAAATTGATTTGTCGTTAAACTTAAGGTGATTTGGTGATGCAAAAATTCAACATCCTTTCGACGAAACTTCATGAATGATGATTCTGACATGAATGTTATTCATTAATTCTGATTGCTTAATTGATTTGATCGCTGATACTGCTGATACTAGCGCGGTCTAAATAAAATGGCGTCAAAGAAAAATAACCTTTGATCGCTTTACCAGATTAAAGGAAAAATGTGAACGTGTGAACGACACGACACGACAGTTTCATCAGAACGATAATAGAGGGAAGAATAGAAGGAAAAAGGAAGAGAGGAAGACCAAGAATAAGCTATATGCATCAAATAAAGCAAAAGTTGAATGTTGCGTCGTATCAAGAGGTCAAGAGAATGGCGGAAGAGCGTAAAGAATGGAAAAAACTCCACCGACAAGGGCTTGGCTCTTAAATTAGATGATGATGTGAACGTGTGAAGTTGACTGTGTAAAAAAAATATGTGCGAACGAAACGTGCCAAACACGGATTTCACCGCAAACAAAATATGACGTGATTGATTTTACGACCTCCGTTGTATAGTGGCTAAGAACGCTGGGTTTTAAGGCATCGCTGTTCCGAGGTCCCGGGTTCGAATCCCGGTCGGGTCAATGTAGAAATCATAATTTTCTCGGGTCAGGGTGTTGTGGAACCACTGTTGTTGTTGATTTCTATAACACAAGTGCATTAGCTAGGTACTCACTTTAGAATCAGAGCAATGTATGTGATTGGTGTCCAATATTTATTTATGCAAAAGAATACAGGCTTGTGGAAATGTGCCACCAGTCGGTAATCACTCGCGTCATCTACATTAATACATTTATATACCGCCACCCTTGCACTAACCTATCAAAATGCGAGGGAGTGAGTGCACCCTATCAATCAATAACCTAACAAACTAATAGAGGACCATATTGGTTCTTATTTCAATAGGCATAGAGCTGATTGCATTGCGAGGGCAGTCGCGAGGAAAATCGCTAGACAAGTAAAGAAAATGTGCTATTTGTCATCGCATTTTATTGGTTATTGATACAATCATTTTTAGGGTTCCCTAGTCCAACAAGGAACCCTTATAGTTTCGCCATGTCCGTCTGTCCGTCTGTCCAGTGCAGAGACCTGAGGTGATAGAAAACTGTAATTTGACATGGGTGTGTATTTTAATCTCCCCGCCAAAGGGGTAAAATTAACTTGTGTAATTTTTTTGGGGTACCTCTTAAGATGTGGAGATAAACGCGTTAAGATATGAAACTGAAACTGTAGTAATATATTGATTTTTACTATCTTTTAGCTATAAAAAATTAAGAATATGAATCAGCGCCATCAAATGAAGTCGGTTAAAGACATAACCAGTTTTATCTCATAATTTTGGATATTGTGTTATTTGTTTATATCATGGGAATCAAAACCTTATAATTTTAATCAAGATTTACATGACAATATTAGGGCAATTAAAGTGCTTAAATGCTTAGTAGATACGGAACCCTACGTATGAGAGTTCGACCCTCACTCACGGCCGATTTTTGTTAGTTTGTTATTTTTTGTGAACACTCGAATTTGGTAAAATAACTAGCGTCTTTTGGAATTAATTAACGTTCGAGGTTTGACCAAATATTCATAAGCAATATTTTTTTCGTATCCTAAAACTTTTCTTCGCACCTGTACCTATTTAATTATTACAGACCCAATCCTTATTGTTTTTAAATCAACCTGCAATTTCAACCATATCAACATCAATTTTAGGTCCGAAATCAATCGGTGGTGATTATTCAATTGAAATTCAAAGGGATGAAAGTACTATTGTCTATTTGTGGACAGATAATTATAAGCTTGCGTTGCCATGGCAACGTGTACATAACAATATTGCACTCCACATAATAATAAGTACACAGGGTAATTTATTAATTATAGGAGTGTATATCATAATTGGGACGTGTATAAGTGCCCCCAGTGGGTCTATATGCAAAAATAAACGACTTTTATGACTTTTAATGGTATAATTTAAATTAGTTCAATAGTAAGTGGAGCAATATCACTTAAAACTCTTGCTTGCCATGTCACAGTAAATAATCGTATGAATAATACTTAATAGTTAGTAAAGCTATTTTATTTAAAAAATGTATGAAGTTAAGTTAGCCTGTAACGTCCCACTGCCTGGACAAAGGCCTTACCTCAACTATGAGGTAGTTTGAACCATGCTCCACCATAAGGGCTCAGTGCGGATTGGCGGAGCGGTGCTTGCAAGAAAAGTGACTAACCTTGCTGTCAGGTGTTATCAAGCCGTAAGGCTTTTGACTGGGCTTAACGACTAATATCAATCGATATTAGCCGGGACCAACGGCTTTACGTGCCTTCCAAAGCACGGAGATGCTCGTGATATACGACACTTATATGGTCGGAATGATCACCCATCCAATCACGACCGCGCTGTATGTTGCTTAACTTCGGTGAACCTAAGCGCTGCCACCACTGCGCTGCAAGCAGCACAGTATTTTTTTTTTCATATTTAGTAAATCAACGGCGATCCTACTACTATTATAAAGGCGAAAGTTTGTATGGATGTATGGATGTTTGTTACTCTTTCACGTAAAAACTACTGAATGGATTTGAATGAAACTTTACCACAATATAGCTTATACATCAGAATAACATATAGGCTACAATTTAGGGCTCTGCAGTGCTTAGTTACCGTATTTCTTACTTATTACTAGACTAGACGGGACGAACCTGAAGTCCACGCGAACGAAGTCGCGGGCAAAAGCTAGTACAATATAAAATTACATTCTGTTTCATAATTACCTGTAGATACGGCTAATTATAGATTTCCATAAGTGTTCAAATTGTGTTGAAGTAAGAAGACTACTTGCACTAAAACAAAGTACAGGAATTAATGACTGTAAAATAAATAATATCAAGGTGGGGTGAATGATAATTAAAAAATTGGTTGAAACATTATGTACTTAAACTAACGTTCATTCATTTCAGTAAGTTATGTATTTGCTGAAAAAATATCGTTTTCCAACTTTCAGCCACGATCTGTATAAGTCAGAAGGAATAAGATTTAAATGAAACCACAAATAATTGTAAAAAAACTTTATTACCTTACTTACCTATCTATTAAACATAGACGTTACTTAGTGAAATGGTTACCCACTTCGCACCTAAACGTCTCAACACCTGCAACAAGAAAACATTTACAACTAACATATTTCATGTAAAAAATTCAGCGTTATACCGGCGATTGGTGATTCACATTCTGTACACGTGATACCTACTTGTTTCTATAAACAAGACCTGTTTCACAATGTCTGGTTAAGTTCCGGTTAGTGTTATCTGCCAGATACTTTATACGAAATGACGATCTATATTTGAATTATTCGTTGGGTAGTGCTTACTTTTCAATTGTGAAACAGGGGCTAGGAATTGATTACTAATCAAGCCATCCTTTCAAACTGTCATAAGATTGACTTATTTTTTTTTTTTTACTTGTCTATGAATACGTAAGGCCCTCATGCGCATGTCAGAATTGGATTAAAGTATCAGGCATGAAAAGCAACACGATACGCTCTGCCTTGCCCACTGAACGGATTGACAGCGTTCTGTCTCACCGTTATATGGAGCGAGAGCGAGAACGTATTTTGCCGCTGCTGACAGGCTCCGTACATGACACGCGACGGTGTTGGTCGGTGACGGAACGATCTAGTGGGCAAGGTGTGACACGGTCATGGCATGCTAACGATGCAGTGGGCAAACAGCTTAATCCTGGATTAAATCATAATTCTGAAACTATCACTTTTTTAATGTTGACAGAGATAGATAGATGATTTGATCTTGAACAAATCTTATCCAGACTTGCTCAAGAGAGCCTAAGTGATAGGTGTAAGTAAATACATAACAAATATGACATGCATATTAATTTGTGTAAAAAACTATTTGAAATTCGCCATGCAGTAAATATTACAAAACCATGCACATTACAACCCTTTTCAAAACGTAAAAAGAAAAAAAAAATCGCCATGCAGAATATTAATAATTCCATCACCCATAATATGATTCTGTAGTATTTCCAACCCTCACAAATTATTGATTAAAACACAATTTACGGATGTTTTTCGCGAAGATTTATTAGAGTCATTACACAAATTAACCAATACTAGCAATCTCAGCTAACTTCCTCCGGCTATGGCTCTGTTTTAATATATTTATCATATTCCATTTTACATATCCAACAACAATCACTAAAATCCACCCGTTCGCGAGTAATTAGTAGTGATAAAAAGTCTCGTGGTTCTAAGCTACTTCCCAACCAATTTTCAGCCAAATCGGTTAAGCCGTTCTTGATGTATAAATAGTCTTACTTACACACGACTTTCTTTTATTACTTAAATTTTGAAGTGAAATATTTGGAAATACAGTCAGAATCATAGGTTACAATCAGCTCCATAATTTTAAGCAACTTATCTTAAAGAAATACTTACTTTTTAATTTTAAGTGAAAAGATGTTTTGATTTCTTGTCACATAAATCTTCATAAGCATGTTCATAGATGTTAGTACACAAGCAAAAACATACGTGAAAGATAGTAGTATAAATACCCTCACCTTGTAAGCCGTTATTAAAATTTATGTTATATTTAAAATTATAACATTCAACTAGGGTTAGCTTCAACACAATATTATTATACAAGATGTGGCTTGTAATAGGAGTAGGGGTAGTCAATTTTAAGTGGTATCATTAATTATTACAATAATGAAGTAAACGCTCAGGGATCGATAGGCCACCGGCGGTTGCATAAACAGAAGAATGACAAAATAATGTTGATAACACATACGAGAGGATCTTTGTTTATGTATGTTATTTGACTCTGAGCGCCAAAATTATTGATAAGCCAATAGAGTGTTTATTGCAATTAAGATATGGATTTATTTTAAAGCCGAATTGAAGAAATCATTTAAGCATGAGGTACAGATACTAAGGTTCAACGGTTGAGAGCGTAGTTTAGTACCTTTGCTTTTACATATTGGTTCAAAATAATATAATCGATGTCTGCACCATGCAAAAGTTATTCCGTCGTATAAGAAAGGTTAAAAAGGCGTACACATGAACAAATATAGCAGGGCAAATAAAATGGTTTCAAATCAAAATAAAATGGTTTTAAACCGAATTACTACCACCAAAATGTGAAAATAAAAACATCAACAAAAATTAAAACAATAAAAATCGACGTAAAAATGCATAATATTGAATAGCCAATTGTGTTAGATGCAGTGCAGACACACAAAAAAAGCTGGTGCAATTTTCAAAGCCCATTCACGAACGCAAACTTATACCCCCTGAATTACAAATAAAGATAGTATCAGATTTAAACCAAGACTATTAATTAGCCTACCAATGAGCAGTTTTCTTGTCATGAGATGTTTCTATCATCCAGAGATGGCGCTAGCGTCACTTTAGGAACTAACTTTTTAAACTTTATTTAAGAATTATAGCAGAGGGTAATTGCTTTCCGCCAACGTAAATAATAAACAGTAAAACAGTATTAATGTGAACCTTCAGTACATAAAGAACATAATAATTCCAAAAAAAAGTATCCTTATTAATCCATAAGTAATTAACGCATTTTACAATATTTACTTACGCACTTTTTTTCTTTGTCTATGGTTTTCCGCCAGCGTGAAAAAAAATGTTCCTAAAGTGACCCTAACGCCATCTAGTGAGAGCTGTAAAACGCTGGGAGAAAACTGCTCATTAGAATAGTATTCGGTGTGTGTGAAGTAAGTGGTGGGAAAACCGAATCAATTACAGCGCTCGTAGTGACCGAAAAAAAAAACAATTAGGGGACTTCAGTCACTATTTCCATATTTTATAAATTAGTAAAAAAAATGGACACTATAAATAGATTAACGTAATTGAATACAATAAATGGACAATACAATATTTTGATTGAAATAACTCTGGTTTAATTACTTTTCTTAATGACAGCCAGCCATTTGTCATTTCAACGTCCCCCAATAGTTTGTGGCGCTGTCGTCGCGCGCGGTCCCAATACGTCCACTATTGAATCATTATTTTTAAATTGGTTGGTTTATATGTTAGTACGGTTGTAAGATTTTGGAATACAGAATGGTTAGACATTGTAATAATTGTATCTTACCTTGGTGTATGATGACGTGTTTCCTCAGCACCTTGATGCTCGTGAACTGCTGTTGACAGATGCGACACCTGTAGTGGTAGTCGAGCACCTGTGAAGAGAAATATTCGAGTTTATAGCGAACTAAAGGCTGTCAAACTATTATGGTGGCAGAGAGTATCATATAGGTAGCAGGGATTCTCTGTCTCTTTATCTCTCACTCACACATGCCACTTAAAGACCCTAAAGAATGCTATTATGTAGTTGTAAATTTTAACAGAAAATGTATAGGACCACTGAGTAGCACGAACTATTCTGAAAACTCGGTAATATGCCGTTTACTCAGTAGTTCTATTGACATATTTCACCTGGGTAAATAGGCATTCAGAAATTCAGTTATAAAAAATGTTGGGGAATAGAATGAGTGTTGGGTTGGTACTTTATATTGCATTCGTTTTTTTTTATATTATTTTTATTTATTTTTCGTCTGTTAAAAGCTGTAGTTTAATGAGTGTTTGTATGAACACGTTTATTTTTTACGATATCAGTTATAGTTTGTAGTTAGCGTTGTAAGTAGTATGTGGCCTCTTTTATTTCGCTATGAACTAACTTTTTAAATAAACCAGTTGCTTTAATATATACACTATACGTCGATGTTATAAATGTAAATAAGCAATTTGTAAAATGACACTTTTATTGGATGTAGATAATATTAATAAATATTATTTATTTTCTAAATCTTAAGAGCTGTGGTGTGTATTGATTTAAAATAAATAGGAAAATAATATACTTGCTATAATTTTTTTTACTTCTCTATAGCATTCTCTTGGCGGGCGGTCTATAGCTACATTTCCCAATTTCACTGTTTCTCTAATTTTTTCTCAAACTAAAACTCTAGTCTAAAATCAGTTTTTATTTGCTTGTCAAATATAGTAAATAATCTTTATAATATCACTTTTGAAATTATATCTGTGAATAAATTTTATACACAATTAGATTTGTATTTATATTATTTTAAAATGAATCATTAAGTTACAAAGAAATGTCAAGATTGTTTATAATATTCGCCAGGCAGACATAACCCTGTCAGGCACGTTCCCAAGCGAGCGAGGCAGCGACTTGATATCCCTCTCTCTCAATGTTTATCATTATGCACCTCTATTACAGTCTGTGTGTAACTAAATTTTCTGTCTTTTTCTCACTTCACCCTTCTCGCTTCTTTCTCTCAGACATAATATTCTCGCTTTGCCTCCTATCATACATTTCTTTAGCTGTCCTACATTTCTCATTCACATTATCTTTGTATCTCTGTATAATACTCTCTCTTTCGCTCTCTCTGTCTCTCTAATGCCTCATTTCTCTCCTTTATACATATATATCTGTCTGTATCTCCCGTCTCTATATTGTATTCTAGCTTTTTCTGAATATCCCATTTTTACAAAGAAAATACTGTCTCTGATAAAACTAGTTGACTGGTTGAGGATGCTTTTGGCACGAACTCCGGCGTATAAATAATCCTCCTTACCTTAGCGAGTGAAGCAGCGACTTGCTTGCTCTTAGCTCTCACTTCCGCGGCGGGGTGTATCTTCATGTGCGTGAGGAGGTTGTACACACTGACGCTGCTGCGACCGCACACTGCGCATTTGATCGGCACTGGAAAATGCAATATTATACTGTGTTAAACGTGAAAAACATCATATTTAAAGCATATTTATCTACGTGCTTCGGAAGGCACGATAAGCCGTTTGTCTTTATATCGGTTGATATTAGTTGTAAAGCCTCGTCAGAGGCCCTTGAGAACATCTGAGAGCAAGGGTAGTCACTTGCCTTGCAAACACCCCACCACTAATTCGCACTGAGCCCGCTGGTGGAGTACAAAGTACCTCATACTTGAGGTTACACCTTTGCCCAGCAGTAGGACCTCATAGGCTAACATGACATGTTGGCTCGCAGTTTTAGGAAGTGTTCTGTCGACGTGAAGGTCACTCTATTTCGGGCATACTGTACTGCACTCTACACCTGTGCCTCGCAGAAAGTGTACAATGCCCTTCGTGTGCAGTTCTACAACTACTACTACTAGTGGGGTCACAGGTGGCAGAAAGTGAATGGCTACCAGATATGTGAATAATATAAAATATGACATGACAATATATTTATAAACTCATAAAATAAATAACTTTAAATATAATTTTAGTTTATTTGTAATAAATATTTGCATGCTGGCAATGGCTAAATGGGCTGAACATCGAAAATAACTGTAAGAACTTGATGAAGTGTACCCTATTTAAAAGCAAACAAATATTTTCTATTCTATTCTATGGTTGCCCCCCGGTTCCTAAGCTGTGGTGTGGAAGGCAATAAGGAAACCACCACATCTTCCCTAATTTGGAGTTTTTTTGAAAAAAAAGCTCTATGAATACCTAGCCCTAAACCTAGCCCTTTTTGATAATAATGATTTCTTTTGTTATGAAAAAAGTTAAACAGCCAAACACTATTTTTTTAAAGGTATTGGAAATAGTGCAGATGTTTGAATATTTGTGTACTTCACAAACACCATGCTCATGAATTATGGATATTATAGTTTAGCCAACTAGAGAATGCTACTCAATCCGTTGCATATTTTTTTATCAACTATTAATTCTCAGTCGGATTCAGCTGTCATGTTACTGAAGTATTAATGTTATTTATTATGTTACAAAAAAAATAAAAAACATCTAAAACTTCCTGACAATTTGTCAATGAAAACTTCAGATAAACATTTTCTGGTGGCAAAATTATAATAACTTTCAATTAAAACAGTTACATCCTAAATAAAATTACCATCAGATTTGTCCTCCCCCTTCTTCTTTGTTCCTCGCCACGACACCTGATAGCACGGAGCGCAGACCTTGCATACAACCACCTCCTTCAACGTTTTCTTGGGCTCATCATCTCCAGTAAGAGACTTGTTTGGACTGCAACATGAACATAATAATATTCTAAGTAAAAAGGTCTATCAAATTAAGGTAATTTTTTCAATATCCTAATCATCTTAAACACAAAAGTTTGTAAGGATGGATGTGTGGATGTGTGGATGTATGTTTGTTACTCCTTCACACAAAAACTATAGATTTTAATGAAACAAAAATGTAGCTTATAAGTTGGAATAGCATATAGGCTATATTTCATAGAAGACATGACAATAAATATTATTGAAGCTGGAAGAAATATCCAATTTAGGAGCTATTTTTGCCTATGCTGCAAAAACTGTAAGAGTCACACCAATATGATTTATGGAGTAAATGTTTGCCTTAAATAGTTGTACAGAAAAGTGAGTGACAGGCTATACCTATAATGGCACTAATGTGTGCAGCAAAGAATCTATTATATGTAGGTCAGAAAAAAGGTTATCTCATAAAGAAATACCAATTCCCAAAATAAATAAGCATCATTGGTTCAGGTTCGGTAAATAGGCATCATTCAACTTCCCAAAATAAGCATCATTGATAACTACAGATGTTATTATGTATTTAAAATTTGCCACTTACTCTGGCACAAACTTATAAACAGCGGAAGTCTTTTCCCGTGGCTTATAAACTACAAGCATATTTCCATCCTTATGATCCTCCTTTGTCAATATCGTCTCATTGACTGTATGGTACTTGTTATTGTTTTTAGTGATGAGATATGATTTCAGAATTCTTTTTTCACGGTATTTAGGCAGGATGCTCTGGAAGATCTCCGATTTTTTTACTCCTTCTGTGTCTTCAACACATATTTTACTCCAAACAGCTGTTTCTTGTTTACCTGTAAAATAATAGTTTACACCTGCCGTACAAATTATAGTAAATTAAGATTCATTAAACGCTCAGGGATTGATAGCCCGCCGCCGAATGTGTAAATAATAGTTAAACACATTGATGATGGTCAAAAGTCTACATAGCACCAACCTGTTTCTTTATGAACTACATTTCTAAGCACAACAGTTCGAGATGAGCTCTTTGCCTTTGCTTTTTCGGGTCTCAACAAGCCATCCGCATTTCTAAAGTGTTCCATACACATATTATTCCAATTCCTCACTCTCTGCAAATCGCTATTCGTGTTAATTATCGCTCTCACAGGCAAACACAGCGGATCATCATAGTCTGGAATGCGAATATCCAACTTCTTACGAGCATTTATGTCGTCTATTGAGATCGCTTTTTTGCCTGTATTCGTTATAAAAGTGTTAGTTGGAAAAAGTTGATTCCAGCGAGCAACTTTGCGAGTAGGTGTAACGACTGGCTTTTTCTTCTTCTTTGCTAACTCAAGGGCTTGGAGATCCTCCCTGGGGTCATAATCAGAGTCATCTTCTTCGACTTTTTTACGCTTTATTTTTCTTTCTAGCTCGCGTTCAACAAGCAAGCTTCGCTCTTGAACTAAAGGAGCAAAGTTTCGAGTAACAGCAGTACTGGATCTAGGAGTATTGGTCACTGAGCTGGTATTCACGGAGGGATTATTCAAAGGTTGCACGCACTGCTGGACTATCTCCTCGTCTTCATCAAGATATTCTATCTCACATTCAGTTTCAGTCATTTTAAAATTCGGATATTTCAATTAAATTTGGTAATTTCGTTCGTTTTGTTCTTAATTAAAATAAAGAAATAAACACCCCAACTCAGATTTGGTTACAAATAAAATACAGAATATCTACACTACAGAATAGTACAGTGCGACAACTGAACTGGCCTTGTGGCCTTGGCCAACGGTGACAGTCGGAACTAACGCTGTCAAATTCAAAAATCCGGCTGCCAGATCGAGTGTAGGAAGTCTCCCCAATCTTCAAGAGATTTTCCGATTTTCCCTTTCATTTTATTTTCGTACGTGTTCTGTGTGAAGTATAAATATGTTTGTTTTTAAATACCGTAGAGCTAAACCCCTAAAACAAAATTTTAATTTTCAATGGTTTCTATTGATAATACAGTTGTTTTGCGTCTAAAATCGGTAGAACATACTTGATATGTCTCTTATGGTAGAAAATTCCTTCTACGACATTTCCATCCAAGAAATCTTTTCTTTGACTTTGCCGTGGTTGGGTAAAAAAAAATCGATAAAAAAGGTGATAAATAAAAATACCCTAATAAATAATAGACTCCCTGAATCAAGGGAGATTTTCTTGCTCTGGCTACACTGATTGAAAAAGCGCCCCCCTGACAATGGCATCCGTCCGTTGGCCAGAAGATCTTTGTCGCACTGTATTCTGTGCTTAGGGCTAGTGCTGGGATCATCGTGAATTATAGCTGATCGATTAAAATCACGACTGTAATCGAGAAAGAGCAGTCATATTCAAGGATGTATATAAAATTAATGATATGGTCAGAAATTCACATATATTTTAGATATTACTAAAACTTAACTTTAAAAAAAATAAAATACCTAATATAATTGATCGCGAAAAAAGTTATTACCATTAATAATTATGTACAAGGTATGTAATAAAAACACACTTTGCATAAAAGTCTCGCATATTTATTTTTAGTAAAATGTCTCAGTTTAAATTTATTCATTAACAATAATTACAAAAGAACTCTTCGCGACAGCTACATCTATCTAAACTACATATTCGATTTATTTTTAAAAAAAGGGGATTTCCACCACTGGCTTTTTATTAGGGTTCCGTAGCCGAATGGCAAAAAACGGAACCCTTATAGTTTCGTCAAGTCTGTCTGTCTGTCTGTCTGTCTGTCTGTCTGTCTGTCTGTCTGTCTGTCTGTCTGTCCGTCCGTATGTCACAGCCACTTTATTCTGAAACTATAAGCATCACATAGCTGAAACTTGGTAGGAAGGTGTATTTTGTTCACCGCTTTCCGATTCAGATACAAAAAGTTAGAAAAAATAATATTTAAGGGGGGGCTCCCATACATGAAACTAAAACCTAAAAATTATTTTTTACTCAAACCTATGCGTGTGGGGTGTCTATGGATAGGTCTTTTAAAATGATGTTGAGGTTTCTAAAACCATTTTTACTAAAAGTGTAAGGTTTGAGATATAGACGCTTCCAAAGTGGTAAAATGGGCGTCCCCCCCCATCTAACTTTTGAACTAAGAAAGTGAAAATTTTGAAAAAAATATATAATGTAGATCTCAACAAAAACTTGCAACGAAAATTGGTTTGAAGGAGATCGAAGCAGTAGTTTTTGAGATATTGCACATTTTTATCAACCGCAAATATAACTTTGTCTTTCATACAAACACTATGAAAAACAAAGTTATTTTTGCAGTCGCAATATATTGTGATGTTTTCGTTAAGTGAAAGTAAGTGGACCCTGAATTTAGTTAAGGGTGGCACGGAACCCTCAGTGCGCGGGTCCGACACGCACTTAACCGGTTTTTTTTCCGCGTTATTTCTGTAGTACTATGATTCCTTAGATAGGTTGAGTTGGGATGGTAATGACTTCACAGAATTTATGTTAAAGATTATTTTATTTTATCAACACATAAAATTTATAACAGCCGCTTAAACAACTCCCGAGATTATATTTTATATAAATTGGTTTACATTTTTCGGTTGCAAATGTTTAAACATTTATTGCTAGCGCTAGTCATCTCACATCTCACAGGCTCTGTTTAGCTAAGCCCAAGCCGCCAAGATATTGTCTTGTGATTCTTAAGGTCCAAGAAATGTGTGGTTCTCTCTAGTGTCTAGTGTGGTGCACCTAATTTGAGCTATGATGGAATTCAAGGCATTTTATTATGCT
Organism: Pyrausta aurata; assembly: GCA_963584085.1. Taxonomy (NCBI): domain Eukaryota; kingdom Metazoa; phylum Arthropoda; class Insecta; order Lepidoptera; family Crambidae; genus Pyrausta; species Pyrausta aurata. The sequence continues at coordinate 10,067,148 of OY757276.1, forward strand.
CGATACCTAATAATTGTACCCTATCTTAAACGCAGGATCACAAAAAGTAAAGCTGTTAGTAAAAGTTTCAAACATTTTCTCTTACATACAAACAAAATTGTTGTAAGCAGACCACAGAAAGAATAAAAACAAAGCAATAATATATGCTTTTCATTTGGTATTAATCGTTTCATCGTTTTATTATTTAATTGCCGTTTGGAATGTTTCAACCATCGGTCTTCGTTAGAAGTCTTTATTTCTCATGATTTATCACGACAAAACACTTTATTATTTGATTTAAAAATGCAATTCCTACAAATCCTGTCTTATGTTTATTGAAGACACCAAAACGCTACATAATATCTTCCATAACTATTATTCAAGAATTAGCATTTTAGCGTATAGCTCATTTTCACGAATTGGCTAAAACTAGCTCTGAAATCTAAGTATCAAAATTGCTATTATTTTATTATAACACTTGACAGCAATAATATTGTGTACAATTACTTCACAAACAATATTTATTTAATTTTTAAATTAAGATATAGTTAATATTTACACAGCCCTGATCTATTTTGTTTGTGACCAACAGAGCCTTTTAATTATCACGTGTTAATAAATAAAGTTCTATATTCTAATCCTTTCTTTCACCTAACAGATGTTCCCGCAACGTGCAAATTTCTCGTTCAATATTTTCTCGAGCAGCTGACTCGAAACATTCAAATTCCGGAGTGTGATACAATTTGGGAATTTGAGAAAATTGTTCGAGCACCTGAAACAAAAATTTGAATTATTATCGTTTCAATGACTTATCTTTTTTACTGACTTCAAAAATTTAGATTAACAATTTGACGTATAAATTATGTGATATCGTTGGAATTCGACAATATTTGAGTATGCTGATCTATAATAATTAAGGCTTCCAAATACGTGTGCAAAACGTCGTAAGTGTATGTTTTTCCATGGATTTCTCGAAAGCGAAAAGTTTCTGTGTGTTGCATCGAAATCGATCCAGTAGTTTTGAGATATTATGTGTAATAATTTAAAATCATGAAATTAAAAATAAAACTGGTCTTAAAGTCTTAAAAGAACTGGAAAAAAAGTTAAAATAACGCTTTTGTCTTGTATTTGGAAAACAAATTCATTTGGAGTCGATACACGATGTGCGTAGACTGTGGGAAGGTATTAATAAACTTTTTCAAGACATTTTTTTTAGCCTGTGACAATCTTTTGTGGTTAAAATCTGACTATGGTAATTTAGAAATAACATGTCGTATTTCACACAGGTATTTTATTTTATTTTTTAAGGGTAGGGAGGCCTTTCCCCTGCAGTGGGACAACATAGGCTCTTAATAAACTATGTATATATATTTTTTTTAATATTTACTAAAGCAATGTAATAACGAATAGCTTACTCACTTTGATTCTAAGGTCCACATAATGATCATGGGTTAGTTTAGAATATTCCGCTCTCACGAGTTTTGCGTGAGCGTCGTATTCTTCTCTAGATGCAGCTAGGACTGCTAGTTCACAGTCTCCGAAGAGCTGAAGATCTCTTAGAGGCGCCGGACCGGGGGGAGAAGTGGGAGAGCCTCCCCCAGATTCACCGGAGCAGCTTCCACACCATTGAGCTTCGTCGTCTGTTAGTAAAGCAAGCACGTAGGATGTCAGGTCTTGCTGTGGAAAAGAAAACGGTAAAAATGAGACATTAATTAATATTCATTATTATTGAGATATAATATAAGGCATTCTATATTAATATTGCTTGAAGAAAAAAAACAGACATATCTCTAGTGTTAGTAATAATTTATACATACAGACTGCGGATGTAACCGGAGCAATTCAGCAAGCAACCTGACCGTGAGCTCAGATGGCGTGTGGCGTAATACAATGGCCAGTTTGAATGCTGCTGGTTGAACTACGTCGTCCATGCCCTTTGACAAAAGGTTTTGCCAAACGCCCGCCTGGAAAATAAATACAAATGTTAAATTATCTATTTACACAAAAATTTTAATATTTATAACCTAGATTACCATTTTCATTAATGTTTAAAATGAAAAAAGTTGTTGTAGTGACATAACTACAATAGTTGGACATATTATTATGCTACTGCGAAGTTTTTTGTAGACATTATAATGTTCTTCAATATTGTTGTACGTTATTTTGTTCTATCGCTAATAGTTTCGGCAGCGCATTCGACGAAAGACATTTTATGACTCAATTTTCTACACCTTCGGTTACATTGTTCAAATTTTACCAAGGATCCCTAATTTTATTCAAAATGAAATGTAGCTTATGTCAAATTGGAAGAATGTAGCATTCTATTGGTGAAAGAATTTTTTAAATCGGCCCAGTACTTTTTGAGCCTATTCATTACAAACATACAAAAATAGGTACAAATCTTTCCTCTTTATAATATTAGTGTAGATGTAGATGAGATTAAGTAAGGTGAAGCTGTCTGTTCATGCATGCTAAAATGTAAGAGGATCCATCGCCACGGTTATGCTTTAGGTCTTACATAATTTATGCCGCTTTCCGTCAGTGCATACGAGTAAGTTTAACTGATCATTGTATGGTAAAGAATATCATGCGTGTGTTTATGTGAAACCGTTGTTGCGAAGTGGTCATTATACCTGTTGTACTCAAGTTCCATGAATCTTTTGCAAATTACATTCAACTTCTGAACCAAATCTTAGATAATTAGAATAAAAGTATATTAACTTAATATCAACATCAATATCAACAACTTGAATATCTTTTTCATTCATAACTCAAGAAACAATTCCAAATTCTGGCAGCATTCTAAATCAAGTTTTAACAATTCATTTTGTTTTACAATTTCATTTAAAATAGCATGGTAAGTTTCTCCATCTTTTATTTTATCAGGAGCTTCATCTCAATTGACTTATATTATGTAGTATCGAGTTCTGGGTTGAATTTTAAAACTGCTGGCTGGGTATTTTGAAACTGCCTTTCATACGTGTTAGGCATTTCATGACAAATGACGTAAGAAGTTTAAGAACCTGATAGGCCACACAGTTTCTAAGGGAGTGCCAGACAGCGTCAGAGGGAGAGGAGTCCACGATCTGCTTCCAGGCCTCGTCTGAGTCGGGGGCGCACAGCGTGCCGCAAGCTGCCCGCCACATCCGCGCCGCTGCGCACCCCTCCCGCTCCCCCGCGGGCACTGAGGTAACATAACAGGACACATAATTAAAAAACCGCTAAAATCTGATCTGAACTATACAGTCACTTGACAGTCTAAAGAAGAAAGACCATCCAAATAAAAAAAAATATTGATTTGCTCATGAATTCTAAAATGAATTAAATATTATAATTTTCATCACACTCAATCTCAAAATATTTAAGAGTCACATGTCTTTTACCAAAACAAAACCTTGAAGAAATCTACCCAAACGATTGCAACTCGTTCATATGTCATCGTACTCGCCGTTTGTTGTGGCATGGCTTGTGTGTATCACCTCACTAACAAAACGCTGCTGCTGCTGTGCTGTCACAACTACTACACAACAATTGGCACAACAACATCAAACCAATAGATTTTGTACGTAGTCAAAAATAATTTAGCATTGTCTTGACTTCTTGATTATGATACTTCTTCTTGTAATTTAAAACAGTTTTCTAATGGGTATTCACCATCAAATTTATGTAAAGTACCGAAAACATATTTCAATCCATACAATAAGTATAGCATCAGAGAAATAACCTATATTAAACAGGAACTGGTTATTTAATAACTGTTTATTTTTTTACGTTCGAACTACCGGAAAAGTTATTTATTTTGCAGTAAAAAAAAGTTTTTAAGTCACTAACATTTGTTTTTAGATTCCATTAATTCCAAATGCACAAATCGATAATTTTAACAATAACAAAAAGTTATGATGATATGAGTAATTGTTGTCATTAGAAAATGTCATGAAGAAGAAAAAAAAATGACAAGATTGTAAACAAAAATATTAATCACCTCCCATATCCGGTTCCTTCCACCAGTTTATAGCCAGTTTGAATATATTTGGGCCGCGAAGCCCTGACGTCAGCTGTGGATAACACAATGAATTACATAAGTTGAAAAAACTCCTACAAATTCAAGGTCAACTTTGCGAAATCGAGCGATCCGTCACGTTTGGAATAAAACATCTCCAACTGGAACTACAATATTACTCACAATGGGAACATTACTTCGAATTGAAAGTTTTATTTATTATTACCAATCATCGTAAAAAAATAACTGTTACAAAAAAAAAATTAAATGTGAACTTACGCGAAAAATTCAGGAATATCCTATCCTGGTTGGTTGTAAATTCAAAAATGATGTTCTATTTTGGAACGTGACAGCCGCGTAGGGCTCTCTCGAGTGCCATGGCAAGCGAGGCCGGCCAAGGGGAGGAGAGCGGGCGCCGGGCGCAGTGGTGTGTGCAACGGAACGCTATCGACAATCGATGCTGTGTGCGGCTGAACGGGGATTGTTGTTACGCGACCGAGACCGCTTCTGTGTGTGAAACTGTTCTCCTTACAGTAAATTTAACACGCTGATACGTTTTTTTGTTTCTCACAGTTCTAAGTAAAAGACGCAAGTACTCGGAAGTTATTTTGTACGAAGCCTACAATATAGGAATTTATGTATTATAATCAATTAACCAAAAAAAACTCCGCACAAAATACTACACAATATACAATTTTGAACACAGTACGTATGTGTATATTTTATGATGAAATCTATCCATCGATGCACATCACTAATTTTCAAGGGAAGTTCAAACAGCGCATGCGTGAGGGGGCGGCTTGAACTTCACGACACGAGAGGGATATTTTTTAACCATGACTATATTGCCAATTTAATTTTGAGCCGTATGCACACGGCCATAAAAACAATATTGCAGTGTAACTTAAGAATTACAAAATTCAATATTCGGATTTAGTGCTTTGTGGCTCAAGAAATAAGGTTTTGGGTAAGATTACATCCTTGGCATCATGACTCATTTTGCTTGAACCATAAACCGTTGAACCTAAGAATCACAATTTCCCATTTTAGCTATAAGGTCAGAATGTCAGAATTCTTGGTGCGAGAACTAAGAATTAATTCCGTTTTATAGTGGTTAGCTAGCTGGGTGGTATTTGGTGAAGGAGCCATTTTAATAAGAAACTAAAACAGGTAACTAAAGTTGGTCTAGAGATAATTCAAATGACCGACCGAGCACTGAACCCGTGACCGCTTCAAACAAATATTAAAAGGGTAAGCTATTCAGCCAGTTCAGAATTACCACTTTAGTATTATAAAATGTCTTTTTTTCTTTTTATGAAAATAAATAATAACTTAAATGTTGGTATTACCTATTAAAGTAGATTTCTTATAATCTAATACGGTTTGTATTTCGCGCTATAGCCGATGTGATCGATTTATAAACGATTTCTGACTCTATAAGATTATAATTGTCCAACCCATCCGCGGCGGCGACACTAGTGCCGGCTCTGATTGGTTGCCGGCTTGCCGCGCATTTATGGAGATGGTACCCTTTTCCCCCGTTTTCCAATGAATGAAGTTTTTCGTATTGTTTGTTTTTGGTAAGAAATAATTTGGGAAAACGATAATCCTCAAGAAAACGACGTTTTGGTGTGATAAATTTAACCTTTTTACCGGATTGCGCGATCCAAAGGTGGGTGGTAATGTGTTTTTCGGCCAGCCTAATATAAATTTATGTATGAAGGCTATCGAATCTAGTTCACCACCGCCTGACCACAAAAAGCCAAAATAGCTTGCCCCGCGCGTTGTCTTATGTTTGTAGTGGTGACGCTTGTTTTTGTGCCGTGTGTGCAAGCGATTTTCGTTCAAATGTGCTAAGGCGCGTGAGAGAGACCCCGATGGGTACCTTTTTTGTGGCACTAATTTCTATCTTTTTCTTTTCAGTGGTGCGAGTGCCGAATGCTACCAAGTGCTACACGGCAGCAGGCTGACTGAAATGAACTTGACGGCGTTTCTGAGTGAGCTTAAGGTTAGTGCTCGACGACACCATCATACTTATTTTTAGGGTTCCGTTACCAAAGTATAAAAAAGGTTTCCTATTACTAAGACTTCGCTGTCTGTCTGTTCGCCTGTCCGTCCGTCTGTCTGTCACCCACCAGGCTAAATAAAGTGTTTGAATCAAAGATTTTAATAATCAATAATAAAAAATAAATTAAATATATATTTAGGAGCGGTTCGGTTTGGAATTTTTTAGCGTTTATCTAGTCAATGGTACGGATTTCGTTCCGGTTCCGTACTACGGAACCGTTTGTGTGCGAGTCCGACTTGCACTTGGACGGTTTTTTGTAATATTTTGGGAGGTATCCACATTAGCATAAGTTTTTGATGAGACAAATCCTTCCGATATGGACTATGATGATGATGACGTTATAGTCCTATTCTTCAAGTAGTTGAGTAGATATTACCGTACCGAACTATTCAAGACAAAACAGATACTTAAACATTCGGGACTAATTCACTACAACTATACTACTATGGTAATATTTTCGTGTCAAAGTCAATTATTTTTAATTTTATGTACCTATCTGCGTTCCCATGTGTTGCGTTGCGAACTTGCGCCGGCTGCTAACATAAATAACAACATCAACACAAACTTACCTTGATTTCGCTTGGCCTAACCTCCAAACGCCTAGTCAATTACATCGGCAACAAAGTGCTGTAGCGATATTATATGAGTGTTGCATGTTTTCGGTACGGAATAAATTAAAATGAGTATGTTTACAAAACTAAATGAACCTAATACTAAACTGTGACATGGTACACACGTGTTTAGCACTTATGTTGCTGACTGTAGATAAGTAGGATTTCTTTGTAAGCGACCACCAGACTGCATGTGCTCGCATTACTAATATTGACACAGGTTTTCCTGTTCATTTGTTTGTTATTTACAACTAGTGCAGTGACTTAGTTCAAGGTAAAATAATATGAGAGCTCACAAATTTTTATTTATTATGCATTGCTTTCTTAAACCACTTGTAATAACATTAAAAATTAAATGCGCTTGGAATAAATTGACATGCATGATGTTTTTCTTCTTTAGTTTACTAAAAAATCGATGACAATACTGCATGACTATGTGTGTTGGTTTATGTAGCTTGGGTGAAGAAACTTTAAAATTTTGGGACACTTGTTGGTTCTATGCTTAATTCATCCAAGGTTTTATGTTAGGTTACATTATAATGCTTTAGGCCTAGCGGATAGGATATTCAAATGTTCATAGCTATAAATCCAAAACTTTAATTTTCATTTTACCTACGTCTCTACTTTATGTATTAGTGTATAATAAATAAAGCAGAGATGTAGTAAAACTGATAAACTGAAGATTGCAACAGGGCAAACCACTTGACGAATTACGAACTACTTACAAGGCCTTTGGTTTGGTTTGGTGGTGAGGCGGTAGCATTCATTAAAATGTACCTACCTAAGAGGTAATAATTTTTTTTTTTTTTTTTTTTTATTCTTTCAAAATTCACAGCTCTTGGTACAAATTAAGCTTATCTTACATACTAAACTAACAGCCATTATTTTAATAAATTAAAATTCCTACCTAAGTTCATATATTTGGGTTAAATGTTAAGATATTAATTATCTTACAAATTAAATGCTTAATTAGGTTTAAAGAAGTTTATTTCTCATAAGAACTTATATTTAAAAAATACATAGTTCACTTAAAATGAGATATGCTTATTAATAATGTTAGGTATAACTAAGTGCTTATGGTGCAGCGTAGCTGCTAATTTTTTCTAAGATAACCTATTTTTATATAAAAGATAAAAACACATACCTACGTGAGTAAAAAACAAACAAATAGGTCACATACACAAAAAATCACATTCCCAGATAATTAGATACACTTTTTCACTTTCAATCATAAAGCCTATAAGATATAAAAACATTAGCAAAATATTTGTGCATTGGTGACAGAGAAACAAATACGAGAAACCGGTTGCACGCTTACCCCGCCGGTACTCGGCAGGTACGCTCAGTGTGCTTGATGCGAACATAAACTCCACGGAGTAGCCTGCATACATTTTTTCTTATTCATTTTTTTTTTATATTTTTTTTTCTACTTACAATAAAATATAGAAAATCTATACATATAATATATTAACATAGTTATAAGTATTTCTATCAACAAAATTTTGAGACTTGGTTATTTGAATAAAGTTTTTTTTTTTTTTTAATATTTAGGTATAAGTTTATTATTATTATTTTACTTGCTTGTTCAATATTGTAGTAACTACTAAAATAATTTATGTAAATAAACTTATTAAATTATTTATTATAATAACAGCGTTAATACTTGTTTAGTATATATGTTTTGAGTTTGCTCTTATATACTCTAATGTTCTCACACTCTTTAATATCTATTGGCAATTTGTTGAACATGTTGACACCCTCATATACCAGTTTTTTTTTGCCGTAGGTAATAGTTCGTGGTATTGGCACCCATAGCTTGTACTTATTTCTCATACTATGTTTATACTGCCTCCTTGGAATAGTGATGTTTGTTTTCAAAGATTTCGATATAATTTTTTTAATTAAAATACATGTATGATATTCATATAACTGTGCAATATTAAATAATTTAGTCTTCCTGTATAGCGTTTTCGTTTCGGTGAGATAGTTAAAATGGAATAGAGCTTTTAAAATTTTATTTTGTAATATTTGCAAATCTTTCAATATCGTTTTACAAGCCATACCCCAGACCTCAACCAAGTACTGCAAATTAGATTTCACCAAAGCATTGTACAAGACAACACGCGCCTTCTGAGGTATACAGTAGGAAACCTTTCGTATTGATCTAAGTATCGGTTGCAATTTATTCCTTACATGCTCAACATGTGTCCTCCACGTAAGTCTATCATCCAGCCACAAGCCCAGGTATTTTTCACGATATGATCGGTGTATTGGGATTCCATTTACAGTAAGAGAATGATGGTCCGGCACAGTCTTATTTTTAGCCGCGAAAATCATATATGCAGTTTTAGCGACATTTATTGTAAGCAGGTTATTTAGATACCACACGTTGAGCATGTCAAGGTCCCTCTGAGCCTTGATAATCAAATCGTGAATGCTATGACCAAAATAAAAAAGGCAGGTGTCATCCGCGTACAAAGTCAAGTGCCCACTCAAACCAATATTACTTATATTATTGACATAAATAAGAAAAAACAGTGGTCCAAGAATTGAGCCCTGGGGAATACCGTAGGTAACTTTTTGAGGGCTGCTCTTAAATTGCCCTAATTTAGTAATTTGCAATCTATTTTTAAGGTATGACTGTAGTACCTTCAGGGCCAGACCCGATATGCCTATATTGTTTAATTTTTTAATCAGTTTGTCATGGCTTATCGTATCAAACGCCTTTTTAAGGTCTATAAATATTCCTAGGGCTATCATTTTTTTATCCATTTTAGTCTGAATTTTGCTAACTAAGTCGACGGTTGCCGACAGAGTGCTAGATTTAGGCCGAAAGCCATACTGGTTCTCACAAAAGAATTTTTTATCACTGAGATATTCAAACAAGCGATTGTATATAATTCGTTCAAATATTTTTGACATGACCGGAAGCACCGAAATAGGCCTGTAATTGCCAGGGTCTGTTTTTTTGTCTGATTTATAAATAGGACTTACCTTTGCAATTTTCAATGAATCGGGAAAGGTACCCTCGGATAGGCATTTATTGATACATGTTGTTAGGCTTTGAAGGATAGTGGCTTTAATACATTTTATTCCTTTTGTACTGATACCGTCGATACCAGTACTTGTATTGCTATCGAGAGCATCTATAATCTTTGACACTTCATCACTAGTACAAGTTCGAAACTGTGTAAGCAAAATATCGTGGTTGTGATCGTTTGCGTACATAAGAATATTGTCAGTACTTACATGGTACTTAATTGGAATTTCGCTAGCCAAATTACTTCCCACAGTCGCAAAAAACTGGTTGAAGACTTCACATACTTCATTACTTTCTGTTATGGGACCTGTCTCCAGTACTAACTTTGGTATGGCGACATTATTGTTATTTACCTTATTCCTAGCCAAGGTGTTCAGTACCTCCCACATTTTCTTCGAGTTATCAACACATTTTGTAAATAAGTCACGGTAATATTGCTTCTTAGACGACTTAATAATTTCATTAACATTCTTTCGTAGTACTTGAAAATCATCCATAACACCAGCTCCGCCATCGGTTTTCATTTGCCTCCATATTTTATTGCGATTATCTATAGCGTCTATGACATTCTTGTTGATCCAGTCATTGCAGGGTGCATTCAGTACTTTTGTTTTAGTAATTTTATTCCGATCAATTAATTGTTTAATAGTTTGCTCAAGGAAAGTGTATTCTTCCTGTTCAATAAGGTCTTTAGATTCATTTGCTGCATCGTGAAGTCCTTGGTAGTTTAGCGCTTCGTATTTAATGGTTTTTTTAGTTTGTACTTTCAATTTCGATATCTCGACAAAAATTTGCTTGTGGTCTGAAAGTGCAGAGTCAATGATGGAGATGCCAAACTCATGGCGTTCCATATCGGTGCAAATATGGTCCAAGATAGTATTAGTCGATTCTGTTTTCCGAGTACCATAGTCCTTGGTAACTTTGTTCAATATGTTATAGCCAGAGTCCTTTACTGTGTTTATGTATTTACTAACAGTGTTGTCCTTTTTTTTAAGTAAATCAATATTAAAGTCTCCTACTATTATTGATCTCTTCATCCTTTCCAATTGTGTATTATATATTTCCATGAAATCTTTGACGCTTGTGTCAGGCGGTTTATATATGGCACCAATATTAAGAGATAGTTTATTTATTTTAATCCACAAATAGTGATTTCCATCTTTCACCAGATTCTCTGTCACTTCATATTTAATTGTGTTATGTATGTAGATGGAGACTCCACCACCTTCTCTGTTCGGTCTAAAGTTGTACGTATGGTTATAGTTAGGTAGGTTATAGGATTGTGCGTCGATGTCAGACGAAATCCATGTTTCAACCAATATTAATACATGTATCACTGAAGTAGTGGCTTTAAGAATACATTTAATTTCGTCAAATTTTCCTGGCTTGTGTATGCCTCGGAGATTGGCGTAAAATAGTCTTAGTGATGAGGAGGTTGTGGGTAGATCCTGGTATTTATTTATGATGTAATGTTTTATGTTACCAGATCTATCATTGCTTTTTGCAGCAGGATAATGCCGCACTGAGCTTAGTTTTTTGGTTGAGGGTTGTTTATTAGTATTTTCGGTGTACCGTTGACATATTTTATTATAAGGTTTTTTTCTCCTTCATCTTCCCGCCGCTGTAATTCTTCTTTTAAAGATTGTAGATATGCTTTTTGCAATGGGGTTTGGTCAGAAAACAGTTTGACGGTTTCTGGTAATTTCGATCTATTTCTCAGCAACTGCCTGGTAACATTGGCATTATCAAAACATACTTTCAACAACCGGCTCATATCGGGTTTATATTTCCCTAAGCGTATAATTTTAATAGGCTTCGGGCAGTTTTCATATATTAATGATAAAGTCCTTCCAACCATGTCACTATCATGCGCTCTTCTTACGGCGGTATTTTTATCATGTTTTTCAGATATACCCACAATCATAATATTTTTTTCACGGTCATTACGGTCTTTGAGTTCTGTGATGAGGTCTTCGTTGCTTAAGATTAGCGATTTAGAGTTTTGTAGTTCTATGTTTTTGTTTTCTTTTATTAGTATTATGTCTCTCTCGAGCATGGCAATCTTTTCCTGTGATTTTGAGTATTCTGTTTTAATACCCTGTAGTTCCTGGCTAAGTTTATTAACTTGCTGTTGCAAACCTTCCGTGACAGACCTAATGGATCTGATTTCCTCTTTTATTTCCGAGACGTTATTGTTTATCTTAGAAAGATTATCAGTTTGTGTTTTGCCAAAGTCTTGGAGGAAACTCATAATCTCAGTACGGAAACTCTGTAGATCTTGTTTATATTCCTGTTCATGACTACGTTCCTTCCGCTTCCTGGAATTGATGTTCATATCAGGGGCGTAGCTACCGCCGTATCTGCCGTATCAATTATACGGGGCCCCCGCGCCACGGGGGCCTCCAACGTGCGTAAGCAAAAATTATTAAAAGCTTTTCACCCAAATATTTTTTTTCAGAAATGACAAAAGTTCAAAAAGCGATTTCTTTTTTTCCCGCGTAAAGCGTGCGTTCAAAAGTTGGCAACGCCCTACATCAGTTATCGCGGGCTGCGGGATTTCCCCGTTTAAGTCATTTACTTCAACGGGGGAATCCCACAATAATCGATGTACATACGATACGATGATAAACCATGGAGAACAGTGTTTATTGATGCGTTTTATTTAATTGTGCATTACATTGTAATACAATACAAACGTTTTTTTACAAATACTGTTACAAATATATGCAAACGTTTTTTTTCTTTTGTGAGAAATCTTTACCCTTCCTGAGGGCCCCAAAACAAATTTTTATACAGGGCCCCGCCAAAGCACGCTACGCTTCTGGTTCATATAGTCCTCGTTGTCAAACGTAGATAAGTTGGGTGTTGAACCGCCCGCGCTCCTGCTTCCGCTTCCGCTTGCTAATAAGGTATTAGGTGGTGTTCTCTGTAGGGAGCTCATCGTGTTGAGTGAGAGAGATGATTGTTGCCTGTTTCACAAGTACACTACTGCACTGCTGCTTGTATTGTGATCCTAATTCCTTTGCACTAGATTATTAATTAGCTCGCAATAGATTCGGGAATTATTTAAATACTTTGCAAGAGACTTGCACACGTCTATTCGCTACGCGCGCACCGCACCCTTATCCTTTCCGCAGCATTAATTCGAAACAGTAATCTAAAAGTAAGTGTTTAACATAACCAATAATACCTACCTACTTCCTGTTAGCTTATCTACACGATAATTTGATGAGTTCGTTACAAAATAAACAGAAATTTGAATTGAGAGAGGGAAAACATTTAATGAGTAAAATATACTTTATAGAAATTAAAATCTGTAGGAGAGAAAACTAATAATAACGATAACATATTTATAATTTTTACAAGTAAAAATGAGTACCCACATTTTGAGTTGGTTGCACTAAGCGTTCAGTTTCATCGTTATCATTATAGGTACCTATAGTTATGGTTAAGTTATAGCTACGTAAAGGTTGAATCTTATCGCGACACAGGCACAGAATAAAAATAGACACCACTAATACTGCATAGGGTACAGCTCCTCCCATAACTTGAAGCGTTCTTCGAACATGCGCGTACGCACATCGAACTGCGATGCGACGCGCAGATATTTGCGCTTCGCAGGCGTCATCACCGGCCACGAAGTGCTGGCGTCTGAAGGAAGCGGGTTCGGGTCCCTACGGTTAGGCAAACATTTTGTTAAGCACTGTTATTATTTATTATCATATGATATTATTATGAATAAACTAGGAAGGCTCTTACGTTTTTGTTAATTTCATGCAAAGAAAATTCATATAGAAATGGGTTAGACTTTAAACTATAGTAAATCGTTATAGAAAGAGTTCCTGGTTGGACATGATACTGAGATCCAAAGACTAGGTACTCCCAAAATCTTTTCAACATCATGTATAATATCTGCCACTGCTTATGTATTGGTTCATTTCATCAAGCTTGGGTTGTAAACTAGGATTACATGCAAACAGACAGGTCAAATACGTATCTCACCCGTATCTAGCGAAGTTGTACCAAATGGCAGTCATCTTGTCGACCATTTGAGAGTCCAAGCTATCGTCATCAGGTATGGCGGGGAAGCGGTAGCTCAACGTGAAGAGATAGATCAAGTCGTCGTGGTGAGCCGCTCCTGATTAAGAGACAGCCGTTATGAGGGTTGCCGCCAGTGAGACGTGGAGTCATGCTTGAATTCAACACCATCAAGCAGGAACTGGTGACACATGACATGAGTCAACTCCTCTTAACTTAAGTTTATGTGACAAAATATATCGTGTACTCTTAAAGTAGATAACTATAAGAATAATGTATTTATTTATTTATTTTTTACTAAAGAAAGTTAACTATAATACTATAACTATAATACTGCAACAATCATTTAGTATCAAAATGTTGGTCTGGTGTGGTTAATGATGGCCTGATGATGATGATTACCGACACTTCTGTTGAACGATTGATGTTAATGTTTCATTGGCAACAGTTTTATACCTCGGTCGGAATTATCCAGATTATATTTACCTCTTGGTTTATTTGTAACTGGATCTTCGTAATGGCTATGGTTCCCGATGTACGCGAACTCGTAGTAGAAAACTTTTTTAGGGGAGTGGCGGCACATCAAGTTCGCCATTCTATTTGGTAAGAAAATAAATGTAATAATTCTGGCATCACACACATACTCATATCAACTTCTATCTGCCGCCGATTTCTGTCATAACTTAATGGCATCATTGAGGTATTTAGTTCTTAGAGGCATGAGATACGGTAAACTTGCATTGATTATGTATTAAGCACATGCTTTAAACATAAAGTTACTTTGACTTTATTCCACTATTTTAGTTATCACTTACCGATGTACATTAAATCCAACTATAGAATCTCCGTATATCTTCCCTAAAGCAAAAGCACTCTTGTCGTCATTTTTCATAGGCCATTCCTCTAGGTATTCCTTTTTCAGTCTGTCGGCAACCGCGGATGCATTCTTTTTCGGCAATTGGAAGGAGATTGGTGCTATCTGCTCCCATTCTGTGTTCATCCTTTTCAGAAGAGTCTCGTTTCTCACTTTGTCTGGAAAGAAGAATTTGGTCAATACGGGTCAATACGGGTCAATACGGATGACTACTGAGCAGCCCAAGGACACTTACAGAACCGTTCAAGTAGCGCAAGTTCGTTCTTTTATATTTTTCGCCATAATGGTTGTTGAACTAACGAACGAACGGCTAAAATACCTAAATAGTAGCCGTTTTTGCCTGGAAGAAGATAATAATTCCGAGAAGAAGACAGAACTTACAGAAAGCACTCCAAAAGAACTCATCAGTTGTCTGGCTGATGATGTGAGGCACGGCGCGGATCTTCCGCTGCTTGATGGCGTCTGCTGGCTGAATCGACAAGAACCGTTCCTGGCCAAAGTCCAGCTCTACGACAGCCTGCCAGATTCCGACGGGATCGAAGCCGAATTCCTAGATGCAATGGGCATTAAAACATACATATTTGACGACCTCCGTGATGTAGTGGCTAAGCACGCTGGTTTTCAAAGCGTCGCCGCTCCGAGGTCCCGGGTTCGATTCCCGGTTGGGTCAATGTAGAAATCAAAATTTTCTATATTTTTCCCGGGTCTGGATGTTGTGGTACCACCATTGTGTTTGATTTCCATAACATTAGCTACTTACTTTGGGATCAGAGCAATGTATGTGATTGGTGTCCAATATATATCGGTCTACTGTGACGTGACATCAAACAGAAAATTAAAAAAAAAACAGACTACTAAAGGAGAAGGATCTATTTTAACCGTTTTCTGGAAAGCTCAAAATTTACAGGGAGTTTTGAGTACCAAACGCCCTGTAAATTTTGAGTGAAGTATCACGTGCCAGATTCAAATGGCTTTATGTTCATTTGCTTAGTGGGGAGCATAGCATAGGCTAGAGAAGTTTTCATGAAGTTGGAAAAGTCCAGTCTTTTTTCACAGCCATATAAAACCGAAGAATAATGTACAATATAATATACAATACTTATATGGAGAAAAACATAATAGTTTTTCAAAAATTAAAATATATATATTATATATTTATGGTAATATTTAATGGCACTAAAGCCTTTCTCCCTTTTCCTTACATAAAATCCAAGCAGCGAGTTGCCCAGCTCCTTCCAAGACTTGGTCTTCAAGCAGTCGATGATGACGGAAGAGTTTTCAGAGGGACAGTTAAGCAGCTGCGCCTGCTTCACAGCCAGGTTATTCTGGTGGTGGAAGAGGGGTTCCTTGCCGATTGGAGAACCGCTCATGGAGATCCCTCGGTGGTATAGACCTGGTTTAAAATAAGTTTAAAAGAATTATGTAGAAGATTTGTTTGTCATACTGCTCGTTTTGCACACAACAGGGCTATCTTTGTCATGTAATATCAATTAACAAGCCATTTATGTGACTACTCTTACTCCTGGCTGAATCCTGATATTCCATTCTTTACGCAAATTAGAGATTTTTGTTCCTCTGTATATTTATTGTAATTGATGCCCTAATAGGAGATTGTAAAATTGTCCTTTTGATAGCTTTTATAAATTCCAAAGAACGGGAAATCAATATTTTCGACGCTCTGTAATCCTTCAGACGTTGTCTCAATAGACTCTTCCTACTCTATTTGCTAAGTCTAGCTAAACAACTACATGAGGAAAACCAACAACTATTTACTAACATACATAAACCTACCACCTACCTTTAGACATAGGTGAGATCATATGCAGCAAGACGCTGATGGACCCAGCGCTGGTACCAGTGATGGTGACCAGATTGGGATCCCCTCCGAAGGCCGCGATGTTTCTCTGCACCCACTTGAGGGCTACTACTTGGTCTTTGAAGCCGTTGTTGCCGGGGGCTAGCTTGTCGCCGGTACTTAGAAAACCTGGGATAATTTAAATAGTCATTTAGTTAGTCAAAACCTTTAAAATACAGGCAAAGCGCTAAGTAGGTACACTGCAACTTTTCGTAGGTAATCGTACGTAAATAAATCATAAAAGGATTGAAAGTAAGCCAGCAACCGATGGCTGGCTTAAAGGAGAAGGTTTTTTCGTTTGAGGCCATGCCTTAGCTTGGTATGGTTAGCTTCCCAAACTTATTAATACTGTGACGCACTTGAGACTTAGGTATTTGTTGTGACGCCTCCTAGTCAGTCCTCAAAAATACTTACCAAGTTTAGTACTAGCCTTATAACATTTATAATTTTCTTTACAAAAAAAATGACATCAAAACATAGGTAAGCAAAAAATTAAAAGAGATATTATGTAATTGGCTGGCATAATGTGAGGGGACTCGGTCGTATCAGCACACTGTGTATGAAACCTTATAGCTTATTTTAAGCAGGGTTTTATGCACTGCAACAGGGCTACATTACCCATCTATATTTAGGTGAGTGGTAAGAAGAATATGTTTTCTTACCAAGAAGTCATTAGGGATCATTAATTAAAAGACGGAATCTACACTAATATTATAAATAGGAAAGATTTGTACCTATTTTTGTATGTTTGTAATGAATAGGCTCAAAAAGTACTGGGCCGATTTAAAAAATTCTTGCACCAGACATAGGCTACATTTCATTTAAAAAAAATTAGGGATCCTTGGAGAAAAATGAATCTTAAAATTTCTTTCGTCGAATGCGCTGCCGAAACTATTAGCGATAGAACAAAGTAATGTACAACAATATTGAAGAACATCAATGTCTACAAAAAACTCCGCGGTAGCATTGTCCAACTATTGTAGTTTTTATGTCACTACAACTTTTTTCATTTTAAACATTAATGAAAATGCTAACCAAATTAAACCATGCTATTTATTTGTTTATAATAATCCTTATCCAAATAAATTATTTTATGGTCCACCATTTAACTACCTATAAAATAGTTTTTAAATTATTTAAATTGGACTTTCCATTCAAAAGATATTACGAATTAAAAAAGGTTTTCCTCCTTGACGCTATAACTCCAGAACGCAAGGACCGATTTGCACGGTTTTGCATTCGTTGGAAAGGTCTCGGGCTCCGTGAGGTTTAAAGCAAAGAAAATTTTCATAAAACGGGGCCGGGACGGGACGGGGCTGGGGGCGAAACGAAGTTCGCTGGGACCGCTATAGGTTATATGTTCATAGTTTTATAGATATTTTCCTAAATACATATAATGTATTTTCTACAATGTTTAGTTTAGGTGAGTGAGAAAGGTTGCCCAATAGCCTTCATTCCATTAGAATTATTTATTACTTTCTACTCACCAAGTGAGCCAAGTCTGTAGTTAATAGTAACCAGCACAATGTCTTTGTCCAGCAGGTAGTGTGGCCCGGCCAGGTCACTGCGCCCCGACATTGAGTAGAAACCTCCAGGGTGAATGAAGAATATCACTGGTAGCGGCTCCGGGCTATGGGGTAAGTATTTTGATTAGTTAAGATGTTTATTAAATACTATATTAAGCTATTTTGCACAACCAAATTTTGTCAAAAAGGTGAACTTTAACGCAAGTGAAATTCTCTACTATATGTCAATCAATAAGCTGAGCGGAAACAAAAATCCACGCCGACTATTAAGTAATCATTATAAACATAATATTGCTTGGAGACCAATTTCAACTACAACATTATCACATTACATGCTGTGTTTTTCGGTATCTAAAGTCAGTAAAATCATGTAGGTAGTAGAATTCTTACCTCTTATTATCCGGCGTATAAACGTTGATGGTGAGGCAGTCTTCGTCAACAAAGTATGTCTCTGGGGCGGGCTGGGGGCATGCTGGACCATCTTCAGTGGCGTTTACTTCTGAAGGGTACGCCAGGATTGGTTTTGGAGGCTGCAAGTGGCAAAAAATTATAGGTAACTTACTTCAAGTTGATAAGACTGGAGACGAGTCTTTTTCGTAATTTCTGATGCACGAAGGATCAACGAACCCATCATATTTCTTACTGGTAATTCCTTTGTGATTTTGTGTTAATTCCTTGGCAAATTACAAAATGAAATTCATCGTTTCCTAGGTAAAGCTCTACAATTTATATTACTATCTAATTATTAAAAATAAATAAGTATCAAGACCGTGAAGGCTATGAAGTTTCAGGGAAAAAGACAAATTCAGAGATAAGGTTCAATTAGGTTTACTTCCAAGTTCCAAGTATATTTTTCGTTAGGTAATGAAACTTACATTTCAATTGTACATTCCTCTAAACAAATTTGTAAATTAACTAATGTTGTGTGCAATAAAGAGTTCTCTATCTTTCTATCTACATACCTGGAATCTCAGCTCTCCTGTGGGTGGTTCAGCATATTTAATGCCTCTATAAGCCTGGAACAACCTCCCTTCTCGTGACGTCATCCAGGACCCTCGGAACTGTCCTGATGGGGACTTGGCTATCGGAGCTGCTTTTAGTGGCGTTGCCTCTGAGGGAGAATTATTTTAGTTCAACTAAAGTGCTATTTATTTGTGAGCCTATTCATTAATTCAAATTGATGTTAGTTTTGATATAAAAACTTTTCGCTGTTCTTATTGATTTTCTTCTTTATTATAAAAAAAAACGTTAACTTTCAAAGAATAGATTATTTTCAACCAACTTAAAAAAGGAGGGGTTTCTCGAATTTGTTTTTATACAACACAAACTTTACTATACAACACTTTGATCCAGTCTACCTTCATCCTTCATATCATGCTTATGACATGCTCTTACGCACGCCGCCACAGCACACACCAACACAATCCAGCGCATCATAGCAGCAACTGCGCACGCGACGATGCACCGCGACTTATATAGCGCTGCAGTCAGGGTGCATTCGCACTGCAGGCTGCGTTAGCCTAGTAAGTCGTAAAGTGAGGTGTTTCTGATTTATAAATTATCCTTATTCTAAGTAGTATGTACCTGTTGGATGAGACACTGTTGGGTAAAAGGATACAATAGTAGACGATGATTCCTTGGTTTTAACTTTTAGCGTAAGACAAATGATAAATAGCGACATTTCCGATGATGCACAGGAGTAACTAACTGCGGTTTAATGAATCTGCTTTGTGAAATAAACCCCAAAACACCTCAGAACAAAGAACACTTCTAGAATTCTAACAAAGTCGCCACCACAGAAATAACTAGATGCACATTTTTTTCTGTAAGCATAAAAGGCAGTTCAACAAAAGGTCATATGTTTTTAGTTTTTCTCGAAAATACCT
Organism: Pyrausta aurata; assembly: GCA_963584085.1. Lineage (NCBI taxonomy): Eukaryota > Metazoa > Arthropoda > Insecta > Lepidoptera > Crambidae > Pyrausta > Pyrausta aurata. The sequence continues at coordinate 10,087,025 of OY757276.1, forward strand.
AAAGTAGTGTCTGGGTTTTCTTATTGCAAATATTAAGGAAAAATATTGCGTTCCGTATTGTAGGTACCTAGCTACCTTATGGTTATCGTTAATACTTTCGTTTTGCTTTGTTACTTGTCCGTAGACTTTGCCTCTATCTCGCAATAGTAAATAATTTTCCAATATCTTATCCTTTTTATATTGATTAGTTAGATGTTATAGATACTTCGGAATCCATTATTTCCTGGTGGTCATTAATTACAATGTCATCTCTTTTCCACCTCGATCGTGGTTTACCGGTCCTGTCTCTCTCTTTACTGGAGTAGACATGAGCCGTTTGTTTTTTTGCTGTTTATAGGGTTCCGTAGCTAAATGGCAAAAGTTTCGTCAAGTCTGTCTATCTGTCCGTCCGTCCGTATGTCACACACACAGCTGAAATTTGGTTAGTACATGTATCCTGTAAGCCACTTTACAATTCTTATATCTACAAAAAAAAACATATCATATCCCATACGTATGCGACTAAAACGTAAATAAATGATTTTAGGCAAACCTATGCGAATGAGGTTTTCAAAGATAGGTATTTTGTAAAAGTCTAACATTTGAGCTTCCAAAGTGGTAAAATGGGCGTTCCCCCGTCCCCCGTCTAACTTTTACACTAAGGAAATGATTATCAAATTCGCGGTCTACTTATAGGATTCAGTAAAATGCTGTTGGAGCCTCCATGGTAGGTTTAAATTCTCAAATAATAACAAAATTGATAGGATCACACGTGTTTTTTCAGAAATAAATATTACAATGTTTGGTTAAAAGTTACACATCACATTACTTCCAAGAACCCCATTCACATAGAACGAGCCCTTACCGCCATATCTATATCTAACTAATACTGTATGGGGTACAGGCGGTCCCACACTCGGAACCGCTCCTCGAACATGTCGGAGCGCACGCGCAGGTCGTCGGAGACTCGCAGGTATTTCCGCTCAGACGGTGTCATGGCCGGCCAGTGGAGACCGGAGAGCTCGGGGAAGTCTGACCCGGTGGGGTTGGGGTCCCTGTGGATAGATCAATGATTGATAAGACATGTAAAATAATCTCAGAATAAAAACACTTACCCGTGCCCTATGGTCTATGGTCCATCCCAATTCCAGTCTAGCAGTGCTTGAGACTATGGCGTGTCGCCATAAATCAAGGCAATTACATCAGTAGATTGCCATTATAAGCTATGATGTGGCATGTCACTGGCAGTAGTTTAAAAGCTCCTAAGTAAGTGCTACTAGAAACTTATTGATTTGATTACTTACCCATTTTTAGCGAAGTTGTAATACAGCGCCGTCATCTTGTCGACGATATCGGAGTCCTTGCTATCAGATACCTCGATGATGGGGAACCCAGCAGGCAGAGAGAACAGGTAGATCAGGTCGTCATGATGAGCTGCCTCTGTGATCAGAATAAGTGAGGTTAATAAAGTAAAGAATTTGCTTCTGCAGGGGCTTAGGCGTCAACTCGGGCAACAAAAAACTCGGCATTGGCCGAGATTACTATTTTTCGAATTTGATGTCGTCTTTTCGACCAATAGATATTTGTTTCATGCCGAGTTTGCACCTGACAAAGATTGCAATAGTAAATTCGGCAAATCCGTCACTTTATACGAATTTCGAAAATCCCGTCACAGTATGAAGGTTTGTTAAAAAAGCCAAATTCAATAAACTCTTTTATTTAGTCTTAACAAAAATATTTCATACGTACAATTTTTTGATTATCGTGATTAAGTTTATTCCAAGTTTATAAAAAAAAATGGTCTGACCCCAACTTTAACATAAACAAAGTAGGGTAATTTTTATATAAATGTATGTATACTATCCTTTAACTTTTTCTGCATTACCCAATGGTGATGCAGAAAAAGTTAAGCCATTGGGTTGACTGTAAGAGAATGCCTCAAGGCATTAGGTCCGCCATGTGTACTTTATTATGTGCAATAAAGAATATATAAACAGAATTAATAAATTATGTATTTTAATATTTACTTATCAAAAACACAGAACAACAAAAAATCATATGCAAAAATTTCACTTTTCTCTTCTCTCAGAAAAATCTCGTAAGTTTCTTCTTTTTTATTAGGTACCGAATTTTTTTCTAGTTATTATAGTTAGAATTCCAACTACCGTACAATAGATTTCCATAGCCATGATTGTTACAATTTATTAACTATACTGCAATAATGACGAATGACAACTAAACATTTCCAGATTTTTTTTTTTTTTTTTTTTTTTTAATAATAGATAGCCAGACATTTGGCCACGATTGCACCTGATGTTAAGTGACAATGTAGCCTAAGATGGACCATGTCTGCCTAGTAACAGCCTATTCACTCTCTTCTTGAAAACCCTCAATTCAAGATTACCCTCAATATTGCAGTATAGTTAATAAATTGTAACAATCATGGCTATTGAAATCTATTGTACGGTAGTTGGAATCCTAACTATAATAACTAGAAAAAAATTCGGTACCTAATAAAAAAGAAGAAACTTACGAGATTTTTCTGAGAGAAGAGAAAAGTGAAATTTTTGCATATGATTTTTTTGTTGTTCTGTGTTTTTGATAAGTAAATATTAAAATACATAATTTTTTTATTCTGTTTAT